>JALGPY010000026.1:3600000-4200000 GCA_023055425.1 Linanthus parryae
ATGGTCGAGGCATAGGGAATTCTACTCATGCGTTCCTTCTCAATCTCATTGGAAGGACAACCACTCTTCGAAAGAGTGATTCCATGTTACATGGGAAATAATCCCTTCTTGGAATCTTGAATGTTGAACCGTTTCAACACCTTGTCAATATATGTACTTTGACTTAGGCCTAGCAGTCTCTTAGATCTATCTCTATAGATCTTTATACCAGGTATATTGGCTGCTTCCCCTAAGTCCTTCATTGAGAAACACTTCCCTAGCCAATCTTTAAGAGATTGCAACATGGGAACGTCGTTTCCAATGAGTAGTATGTCATCCACATACAACACCATAAAAGCTACAGAGCTCCCACAAACCTTCTTGTAGACACAAGACTCATCTTCGTTCCTGATGAAGCCAAACTCTTTGACTACTTCATCAAAACGTCGATTCCAACTCCTAGAAGCTTGCTTCAATCCATAAATGGATCGTTGCATCTTACAGAATGAGTTGGCTTGATTTGGATCCTCAAAACCCTCCGGCTGTATCATATACCATCCTCGAGGAGATTCCCGTAAAGGAATGCTGTTTTGACATCCATCTGCCAAATCTCATAGTCATGGTATGCTGCAATCGCAAGTAGGATTCGGATGGATTTGGTCATAGCGACTGGTGAAAAGGTTTCGTCATAGTCAATACCATGAATCTGTCTGAATCCTTTAGCCACCAATCGGCCCTTATAGGTAATCACATTACCATCCATGTCGATCTTCTTCTTGAAGACCCACTTGCACCCTATGGGTCGCGCCCCTTCGGGTGGTTCCACCAAAGTCCATACTTTGTTGGTATACATGGATTCCTCTCGGAGCTCATGGCTTCTAGCCACTTCTGAGAGTCTGGGCCCTTCATGGCCTCTTCATAGGTAGTAGGCTCATCATCTATGAGCATCGTGTCACCGGAATCGGTCACGAGAAGTCCATACCTCTCGGGTTCCTGGCGCACTCTACTAGATCTACGAAGCTCTTGTGTTACTTGAACAGGCTGTTCAACAACCTCTTGTGGTTCCTGTTCATGTTTCATAGTTGGTTCAGTGATTTGTGGTTCCTGAACTTCTTCAAGTTCTACAGTCCTCCCACTTGCTTCTTTAGAGACAAACTCTCTTTCTAGAAACACGCCGGTCCGAGCAACAAACACTTTTTTCTCGGTTGGATTGTAGAAGTAGTAACCCTTAGTTTCCTTAGGGTACCCCACAATTTACACTTATCCGATTTTGGCCCTAGCTTGTCTGATTGTAAACGTTTTACATTGATATCGCAGCCCCAAATCCTCATGAATGACAGTGTGGGACGCCTCCCACTCCACATCTCATATGGTGTCTTCATGACTGATTTAGATGGAACACGGTTAATGGTGAAAGCTGCACTTAATAGAGCGTGGCCCCCAAAACAATAATGGAAGATCGGTTTGACACATCATAGATCGAACCATATCCAATAGGGTTCGATTCCTCCTCTCAGACACGTCATTCCATTGTGGCGTTCCGGGTGGAGTGAGTTGGGACACGATCCACACTCTCTAAGATAGTCATCAAACTCTTGGCTCAAGTATTCTCCTCCACGATCCGATCGTAGAGCCTTGATACTTTTGCCTAGTTGCTTCTCTACTTCATTCTTGAATTCTTTGAACACTTCAAAGGATTTGGATTTGGCCCTCATGAGGTACACAAATCCATATCTACTGTAGTCATCAGTAAATGTAATGAAGTAGACATAACCATCCCTGGCAGGCGTGGCAAGTGGTCCACACACATCAGTATGTATGAGGGCCAATTGCTCACTAGTCCTCTCACCTTTCTTATTGAAAGGGGACTTTGTCATTTTTCCCAATAAACAAGCCTCACATGTCTCATATGATTCAAAATCAAATGAGTCTAGTAGTCCATCCTTGTGGAGTCTAGATACACGTTTCTCGTTTATGTGGCCCAAACGACAGTGCCATAAGTAAGCAGGATTTAAATCATTTATTTTAATCTGCTTGGTATTAATGTTGTAGACAGGATTGCATAGATCAAGGACATACAGTCCATTAAATTATTGCGCACTAAAATAGTGAATATTATTCAAATAAAAGGAACAACAGTTGTTCTTTATTGAAATAATAAAACCATCCTTGTCCAAACAAGAAATAGAAATAATGTTTCTGCTCATAGCAGACACAAAATAGCAATTATTTAATTCTAAAACTAATCCTGAAGGCAGAGATAGCTCGCACACGCCCACGGCCAACGCAGCAACTTTTGCTCCATTTCCGACGCGCTGATCTATCTCCCCTTTAGCCAATCTTCTACTTCTCTTTAGATCCTGCACATTTCAAAAAATGTGAGATCCACATCCAGTATCTAATACCCATGATGTAGAGACAATTAAATTGACATCTACAACAAAAATACCTGGTGGTGGTGGAATCACTATTCCAAGCCTCTTGTCCTCCAGATATTTTGGGCAGTTCCTCCTCTAGTGTCCAGGCTGACTGCAATAGTGACATTCACCTTTAGTCACACCTTTGGCAATGCCACCAACAGGCTTAAGGGCAGGTTCCTTGGACTTGGCAACTGACTTGCCTTTGCCCTTGGAGGATGAGGCAAACCTTTTGCCATTTCCTTTCTGCACCATCAAAATGGCCTTGCCCTTACCCTTGTTGATGCTCTGTTCAGTTGTCCTCAACATATTGAGTAAATCTGGCAGTGGTTTCACGATCTCGTTCATGTTATAGTTCATGATGAACTGTCCATAACTCTCGGGAAATGATTGCAACACGAGATCGGTTGCCAACTCTTGGCCGAACGGGAACCCTAGTCGGGCGATATTCTCCAAGTACCCGATCATACAGATTACATGGGGTCCCACCGGGTTCCCTTCTACCAGATGACACTTGAACAGTGCCTTAGAGACCTCATACCTCTCAACCCTTTCCTGAACTTGGAAGAGCTGCTTCAGATGCTCGATCATAGCGACAGCATTCATGTTTTCGTGTTGCTTCCGAAGCTCAGAATTCATGGTGCATAGCATAAGGCAGGCCGCATCATTAGCGTCGTCAACACGCTTTTGATACGCCTTTAGGGCAGCAGGTGTTTGGTTCTATGGACCTGCTGGAACATGCTCCTCTATTGCGTACAGTTTCTTCTCTTGCTTGAGAACGATTCTCAAGTTTCTGTACCGATCAAGGAAGTTGGTTCCAGAGAGCTTGTCCTTCTCAAGTACATATCGTAGGGAATGTTTTGAACTCGATGAGTTGTTTGCCATTTGAAATTCTACAAAAAGGAAAATACGCAAGTTTTAGTATTTGTGAATTTTTGACTATATTCAATAATGGCTAGTTTATAAAATATAGCTCAACCTATTTTTTCTACGGATTAATAACCCTCAAGATATTCATGCGGAAAATATCCTTATATTTTCCAGTGGGCCAATATCCATGTTTCATCTCCTTATGAGCTTGCTTTGGCAAGTCACCCATAATTTGACTACTTTAGGTAGGAACAATTCCAATTGCATCCGTTATGCAACTCTTGGTTCAATTGGGCAAATAACTCTTTATTTATCCATCCATATGGATAATCCCAATTGATTGCCTCTAGGTTTCTTAATCATGTTAATAGACTAGTTGTGTTCAATCTCTTATTTAAACAATTGCACATTACTAGCTTGTGCCATCGCATTCCATCATCATGAACCAAGTCGCCAAGCTTTGGCACGCACGAACTTGATAAATCATTATGATAATGAGTGTTTAAATAACGAGAAGGCAATAAAACAATATTTGATTTTGAGCGATTTTAAATTCAATTTTTAATTGTTTTGTTGATCAAAATCAACTAATCTATCTATTTGAGTTTGGGCACAACTCCAAATAATAGATCCGGGTTGTCTAATTATATTATTATCCTAATTGCATGCATCATCCATACACCAACCACAAAATAATAAGACAATAAATAAACAACCACAAAAACAAAATAAAACGTGATGTGGATATGGCCTTTTCTAGACTAAGATAATTCCAAGCCAATGGAATTATCTATGAACCCTAAAAGCAAACACATCTCCATGCGTCTTGATCTTTTGGTCCATTCTTTATAGTCATGTGGAATGATCCATGCTCCATGCTCCATCTTTTGTGGCTCCTTTTGGCTTTGGACTTCTTTTCTTCAATCTTGGCTAACAATCTACTCTATCTAGCACTAGCTAACAACTATACTAAATAAAATAAATCTCACAAGTTGAGAAAAAAAATGGCTCGCAGGCAATAAAACCCTAACTAATTATTACAATTAATTGATCAGCTCGAAAGACGTAAACCAAACCACAAAATTAAACATCCACAACAAACCACATCTGAAGGCCATATCCAATCACCATGCGAATTGCACATAAACAGTTAAAATCCAATTTTAACGCGCTTGGTCAATTTAATTGATTTTAGGATATTCTGGGGTTAAAACGGTCCATGCCGCCGCCCGTCCCCTTCGGCCACAAGGAGGCCGTACCTCCTTTGGGAATTGTTTCCAAAACAACTCCCTTTCTTGGTGCCCAAGTTTGGTTGTTTCCTTATTTGGAAAGAACTCCTTCTTCCCCAAGGATGCCCAAACCCTAGATCTAAGATCCTAAAATTTCTCAAACTCACTTATTCATGCATCCAATATAAAAACTAGGTCTTGTTATGATAGATTATTGACAAATTGCATCACATGCTTTATTTGTCTTGTTTTACGCGATAAACAATAATTTTAAGGTGTAAAACTATCAAAACGTAACACATAAACCACGTTTATGCTCTACGACCTGTGGCTCTGATACCACTGTAGGGTTTTGAATCATGGATGCGCAACGGAAAAAATAATTAACCATGCAAAACCCTCCAAGGAACACAAGTCAAGAGACATAACGATGGTAAAGGAAGAAATCAATTAACACACCTTAGGGTTCTCCTTTGATAACTTCAAACGCGAATTGTGTCACGTTCTCTATCCACGCCTAGAGTTGATTTCTAGATCTTCCAATCCTCGGTGCTGGCCCGGAAAGAGGAAAAGGAAGAAGAATCACGCAAAACGAGACCAACAAAGGAGGTCTCGGCTTCCTTGTGGCCGAAGGGGACGGGCAGCGGCAAAGGGGGGGGGGGGGCGACTCCTCCTTGCTTGCTTTCTCTCTCCTTTTTGTTCTTCCCACTCAAGTTATGATCAATTGAATCATAAGTGTGGGAAGGAAGGAAGGAGTGTCCTTTATATAGTCCAACAAATCCTTGCCAACTACCTAAAGGACCTATTCTAGTCCTACTAGAATTCAATTTAGTCCTTTCCTTGCAAATTAGTCCCTACTAAGTTTTCAAGGTATTGCAAAATGATCCTTCTAATTAATTAATCCAATTAATTAATTCCCAAATCTAGCTCAACTCTATCTAGCGTGTGACCCCATAGGTTCTATCTAGTTGGTAGCAACAATTTGCTAATATGGAACGGTTTCTAGCAAAACATCCATTCTAGCCAACTCATAGAATAGTCATCTTGACAAACCTTTGTACAAGTAATTGTCTCATCCCTTTGTCTCTATATCCGGATTGGAAACGAGACATACAAGTCACACTCGTATATCCAATCCACAGTTTTCGATCCATGGGAATAGCCTTATTCATGGAAATAACATCAATATCCGATATTGATTTATTTGAGTCTGGCCAGACATTCTATAAGCACTATCCCTCGAGTGGCCTAGGATATTTGCTCCCGTTATGTGAGAGGGACAAATTCTATCTACGTCCACTACGATCTCTAAGCTTTCTTCTTATTGTATCCGGTACACGCCTTTATAACTACCCAGTTACGGTGTAGCGTTTAACGCTACCAAAATCACAATAATCCACAACTAGAATATCTAGTGACTTCAAGTCTAAGGATGACAATACCATTGCACCGCGAGAAGCACTTGTGACTTAACATAACGTGTATGTAGCCTTCTCAGAGATGGGTCAATCCAGTGCGCCATTACCTTTAATGCACACCTATGTGTTGGATCATGATATTCTCCATATCAATCCAACCCCATACTAGTCTATAGATGATTGTCCCATTAATCATTATACTGGACTAGGAATATTTAAGATAAACAACACAATTGTAAATCTAAGGACTTCATTATATTAAATATCCTATAAATAATATATGAATTTTCTAGCAAATAAATTCATACTAAACTAGATTGCCTCTAGGGCATCTATTCCAACAACAGTTTACATACTTTATTGGCTTTCTTTTTATCTTCAAAACCCTCCGGCTGTAACATATACACGTCCTCGAGGAGTTTCCCATAGAGGAATGCTAATTTGACATCCATCTGCCAAATCTTATAGTCGTAGTATACTGCAAGGGCAAGTAGGATTCTGATGGATTTGGTCATAGCGACTGATGAAAAGGTTTCATCATAGTCAATACCATGAATCTGTCTGAATTTTTTAGCCACCAATCGACCCTTATAGGTAATCCCATTACCATCCATGTCAATCTTCTTCTTGAAGACCCACTTGCACCCTATGGGTCGCGCCCCTTCGGGTGCTTCCACCAAAGTCCATAGTTTGTTGGTATATGTAATATCTATTCTTTTTAAAACACTGTTTAATCATAGAAATCATAGTTAGTCAATTTTAATATTTGTTAGTTTGACAATTATTTGTTTATCATTCCCTTACAACTAGTATGGTACTATTGCAACTACCACAGAACTTAATAGTTGTGGCAATGGAGTGGCCCAACTAATTTTGTTTAGTAATAAAATTTTGAATGAGTTAAAAGAAAATAAAATAAATTATTTGGATTTTCTTGGAGAACATGACAATCTATTTTGGAACTCAGTTTTAATGGAGAAGTTACAAGTAAAAAATAATCACAAAAGCATGAGTTTGACCTTGTTTCAAAATAAACATGAAAATGGTAGTAGTAGTCTTAATGACCTTATGAATATGTGTACCTGCTAGTAAGTAATATTTAGGAGTGAATAAAATAATGAAGTTACATTTTACACTCTAAATAATAAAGTTACTCTTTGTAAAGAAATAGAACACATAAACAAAGAAAATGGTAAAACAAATGAAGTCGTATAACGTCATTGTGTAGATGAAGATCAAAATTGTAATTGTGTACTTGGTTTGGACTTGGTAAACAAAAGATATTGGATTTCTATTGTATTACAAGTCCAGGAGCTATTAAAGTGAGTATTTGGCTACATACTTATGTTACTTCTTGGTTAAGAAAAAGGACATGAAAAAAATAATAATTACATAGCAAGAAAATGATGATGTTCTCTACTTCAGTAGAAAGAGCTAGAAAAGGAACTAGTGAGTTGAATCTCATAGATAAGGCAGTTGTGAGATAATACCAAAATGTAAAATGATAAAAAAATAAAAAATAAAAAATAAAATGGAGAAAAAGAAGGAATAGGGAATAGGGAATTGGGAACTGACTAACTGTTGGACGTGGGTGAAATAAAAACAAAGGAAGAAGCAAAGTAGAATTGTGTCTCATGCCATGGATGAGTTGTCAACAAATCATTGGTTGAAACCACATGTAGGTTGATGGGTTTCAGGTGAAGACCCATGGGAAGCCTTTAAGGCTAAGTTAGTCTCTGCGGCTTAGAAAGCCATGTGGGACCCATGGTCTCCATGGTCGCGACACGTGTTCGCGCAGGCGAGTCAGCTTCGCCTGGAGTCGCCACGTGTCACCCCTACGTGCCGCGACGTTACTCGTCGGCTTCCTCTATAAGTACGACCCGACGTTATAGTTAATTCTCATTTCTGATTTCAGTCAAACACTAGAGAGACAGAGTTAGAGAGATTAACGGAGGGTATTCTTGATGGAGTATTTGGAGGCTCTGGAGGTTCTATAATCTTTATATTAGTAGCTTCGTCGAACCAATGTAGAGAATCTCAACGTTATAGCCCTAAACGTATTGCGTTACCTGTTTATATGCTAGTCGTTGTACTGCTTCGATATAACTGTTATAACTATCGAATTGCTATTACTGTGTCGATGCTATGCCTGATTATTGTGAAATTGTAAGTTGATATGGAGGTGCTGTCAAATTGTTATTTGAGTATCTGAATCATACAGAGATGCTGCTGAAATTGCTATTCGAATATACAGTTGATATTCGTGACTATGCTGGATACATGCTATCAACTCTGTTGATTGTTGATATGCTGTTAGCATGATGATATTATCGATGTTCATGTTCATGCACGATTTGCATGTGAAATTAAATATGAAAGTGGAAAGATAAATGGACGGGGTTAGGGATTGTACATCCCTTGGGTCAAAGACCCTGATTGCACCCGAGGCCTGGTGCAGAAAGCACTGCCGGCTTGATGGCAGGTGGGGCACTCCGCTCCCAGTTGAGAGTACGTATGCGGGGGCGGCTGACTCACTCCGGGCTGCGACCGCGCATGTGAGCACACCAGGTTCTATGAAAATAATAAAACGATGAAATACTGCTATATGCATGACATAAACATGATCATATTGAATTGTAATAGCATGCTGATGTGATACGTGTACCATGAAACAATATGTTCTTGGACCGTTGCCTTGATGTTCTCTACTGAGCTTGCAGTATGCTCACCCTAATATTTTACAGGTACAAGTTATAGTGGTGCTGATGGTTCGGTCCCTGAGTTATCTTAGCTGTTTGGAGTGCTAGCTTGTCTATAGCTTTTGAAACGAGTCTCAACTCGTTTTGTTTGTAATATAGTTGGGTTGGGAACCGTTAGTAGCTCTGACTACTCTGTAACATATTTCAGTTTGTGTATTAAAAGTTCAAGTTGTTCCGTTCATCACTTGTTCGATCAGTTCCTTCAGTTTTATTTAAAAAAAAAAATGAGCCCGGTTTTCGGGCGTGACAGTATACATGGATTCCATCTCGGATCTCATGGCTTCAAGCCAGTTCTGAGAGTCTGGCCCTTTCATGGCCTCTTTATAGGTAGTAGGCTCATCATCTACGAGCATTGTGTCACCAGAGTCTGTCACTAGAAGTCCATACCTCTCGGGTTCCTGGCGCACTCTACTAGATCTACGAAGCTCTTGTGTTACTTGAACAGGCTGTTCAACAACCTCTTGTGGTTCTTGTTCATGTTTCATAGTTGGTTCAGTGATTTGTGGTTCCTGAATTTCTTCAAGTTCTACAGTCCTCCCACTTGCTTCTTTAGAGACAAACTCTCTTTCTAGAAACACGCCGGACCGAGCAACAAATATTTTGTTCTCGGTTGGATTGTAGAAGTAGTAACCCTTAGTTTCCTTATGGTACCCCACAAATTTACACTTATCAAACTTTGGCCCTAGCTTGTCTGATTGTAAACGCTCTACATAGACATCACAGCCCCAAATCTTCATGAACGACAGTGTGGGACGCCTCCCACTACACATCTCACGTGGTGTCTTCATGACTAATTTGGATGGAACACCGTTAATGGTGAAAGCTGCACTTAATAGAGCATAGCCCCAAAATGATAATGGAAGATCGGTTTGACACATCATAGATCGAACCATATCCAATAGTTTTCAATTCCTCCTCTCGGACACGCCATTCCATTGTGGTGTTCCGGGTGGAGTGAGTTGGGACACGATCCCACACTCTCTAAGATAGTCGTCAAACTCTTGGCTCAAGTACTCTCCTCCACGATCCGATCGTTGAGCCTTGATACTTTTGCCAAGTTGCTTCTCTACTTCACTTTTTGAATTCTTTGAACCTTTCAAAGGATTCACATTTGGCCTTCATAAGGTAAACAAATCCATATCTACTGAAATCATCAGTAAACGTGATGAGGTAGACGTAACCACACCTGGCAGGCGTGGTAAATGGTCCACACACATCAGTATGTATGAGTGCAAATTGCTCACTAGTCCTCTCACCTTTCTTATTGAAAGGGGACTTTGTCATTTTTACCAATAAATAAGCCTCGCATGTCTCATATGATTCAAAATCAAATTAGTCTAGTAAGTAGGATTTAAATCATTTATTTTAATCCTATTGGTATTAATGTTGTAGACATGATTGCTTAGATCAAAGACATATAGTCCATTAAATAACTGCGCACTACAATAGGGAATATTATTAAAATAAATTGAACAACAATTGTCCTTTATTGAAGTAATAAAATCTTCCTTGTCCAAACAAGAAATAGAAATAATGTTTCTGCTCATAGCAGGCACAAAATAGAAATTATTTAATTCTAAAACTAATCCTGAAGGCAGAGACAGCTTGCACACGCCCACGGCCAATGCAGCAAACTTTGCTCCATTCCCAACGCGCAAGTCTATCTCCCCTTTAGCCAATCTTCTAGTTCTCTTTAGATCATGCACATTTCGACAAATGTGAGATCCACATCCAGTATCTAATACCCATGATGTAGAGATAGTTAAATTGACATCTACAAAAAAAAATAGCTGGTGGTGGTGGAATCACTATTCCAAGCCTCTTGTCCTCCAGATATTTTGGGCAGTTCCTCCTCCAGTGTCCAGGCGGACTGTAGTAGTGACACTCACCTTTAGTCACACCTTTGGCAATGCCACCAACAGGCTTAAGGACAGGTTCCTTGGACTTGTCAACTGACTTGCCTTTGCCTTAGGAGGATGAGGCAAACCTTTTGCCCTTTCCTTTCTGCACCATCATAATAGCCTTGCCCTTACCCTTGTTGATGCTTTGTTCAGCTTTCCTCAAAATATTGAGTAAATATGGCAGTTGTTTCACGATCTCGTTCATGTTATAGTTCATGATGAACTGTCCATAACTCTCAGGCAACAATTGCAACACGAGATCGGTGGCCAAATCTTGGCCGACCGGAAACCCTAATCTTGCGATATTATCCAAGTACCCCATCATACGGAGTACGTGAGGTCCCGCAGGGTTTCCTTCAACCAGATCACATTTGAACAATGCCTTAGAAAATTCATAACTCTCAACCCTTTCCTGCTCTCGGAAGAGCTGCTTCAAGTGTTCGATTATATCGACAGCATTCATGTTCTCGTGTTTCTTCTGAAGCTTAGTGGTCACGGTGCATAGCATAAGGTTGGAAGCATCATTAGTGTCATCTACACGCTTCTGATACGCCTTTAGGGCTACAGGAGTATTGTTTTCTGGACCTGCTGGAACTTGCTCTTCTATTGCTTTCATTTTCTTCTCTTGCTTGAGAACGATTCTCAAGTTTCTGCAACAATCAAGGAAGTTGGTCCAAGAGACCTTGTCCTTCTCAAGGACAGATCGTAGGGAATGTTGTGAACTCGATGTGTTGTTTGCCATTTGGAATTCTACAAAAGGAAAATAAGCAAGTTTTTGTATTTGTGAATTTTTGAATATATTCAATAATGGCTAGTTTATCAAATATAGCTCCCACTATTTTTCTACGGATTAATAACCCTCAAGATATTAATGGGGAAAATATCCTTACGTTTTCTAGTGGGCCAAGATCCATGTTTCATCTCCTTTTGAGCTTGTTTTGGCGACTCACCCAAAATTTGACTACTTTAGGTAGGAGCAATTACAATTGCATACCATGCAACTCTTGGTTCAATTCGGCAAATAACTCCTTATTTATCCATCCGCATGGGTAATCACAATTTATTTCCTCTAGGTTTTAATCATATTAAAAGCCTAGTTGTTTCCAACCTCTTATTTAAACAATTGCACACTACTTGTTTGTGCCATCGCATTTCATCATTATGAACCAAGTCTCCTTGCTTTGGCATGCACGATCTTGATAAATCATGATGGCAATGAGTGTTTAAATAACGAGAAGGCAAACTAAATATTTGAATTTTGAGGGATTTTAAAATTCAATTTTAATTGTTTTGTTGATCCATATCAACTGATCTATCTATTTTGAGTTTGGGCACAACTCTAAATAATAGATCCGGGTTGTTTAATTATCTTATTATTCTAATTGCATGCATCATCCATACACCAACCACAAAATAATAAGACAATAAAATAAACAACCACAAAATAAATAAAACGTGATATGTATATGGCCCTTTCTAGACTAAGATATTCTCAAGCCAATGGGAATATCTATGAACCCTAAAAGCAAACACATCTCCATACGTCTTCATCTTTTGGTCCATCCTTCATAGTCATGTGGAATGCTCCATGCTCCATCTTTTGTGGATCCTTTTGGCTTCGGGCTTCTTTTCTTCAATCTTGGCTAACAATCTATTCTATCTAGCACTAGCTAACAACTATACTAAATAAAATAAATCTCACAAGTTGAGAAAAAAATGGTCCGCATGCCATTAAAACCCTAATTAATTATTACATTAAATTGATCACCTCGCAGGCCGTAAACCAAACCAAAAAATTAAACAATACAAACAAACCACATCCTAAGGCCATATTCAACCACCATTCGATTTGCACATAAACAGTTAAAATCCAATTTTAACGCGCTTGGTCAATTTTAATTTATTTTAGAATTTCTAGGGTTAAAACGGTCCAAGGGGCCCACCATCTTATGGTCGAACCCCATTGGAGCCGCCCCGGGCAAAGCCTTGGCCGGTAGGCCCAACCCAAGGGGTCAGCCGACCGCCTAGGCCTTCGGCATAGGTGGCTTGAACGGCAAGGAAGGAGGAGGGGCGGTCCTAGGGCCGAACCTCCTTAGTTTTTTCCAAAAAAACTCCTTCATTGTTCCCCAAGTCCAAAAATTTTCCAAATTTGATACTAGTTTCTAAATTGGTACCCAAACCCTAGATCTAAGATCCTAAATTTCTCAAACTTACTAACTCATGCATCCAATGCAAAAACTAGGTCTTTTCTTTTATTATTGACAAATTGCATCATCTGCTTGATTTGTCCGTTTTACGCGATGAACAAAAAAATTAAAGTGTAAAACTATCAAAACATAACACATAAACCACGTCTACGTTCTACGACCTGTGGCTCTGATACCACTATAGGGTTTTGATCATGAATACGCAGCGGAAAAATATAATTTATCAATTCAATACCCTCCAACGATCACAGGAAGAGAATCATAAGGATGGTAAAGGAAGAATCATGTTACACACCTTAGGGTTTAACCTGCGATGACTTGTAACGAGAATTGTGTCACGACTCTACGGTGGATCTACGCCTAGAGTTGAGATCTAGATCTTCATTCTACTTTGTGCTAGCTTAGACCGGAGGAGGAGGAAGAAGAAATCACACAACACAAGGCAACAATGAGGTTTTGGCCTCTTTTTTTGGCCGACGGGTACGGGGCGGCACAAGGGGGTCGGGTTCGGCCCTCTTGTTGCTTGCTCTCTCTCGCACTCAATTTATGAGAAATAGTGTCATAAGTGTGGGAAGGAAGGAAGGAGCTTACTTTATATTGTTCAACAAATCCTTTTCAACTACCTAAAGGCCCTCTTCTAGTCCTACTAGAATTCGGTTTAGTCCCTTCCTTGCAAATTAGTCCTACTAAGTTTGCAAGGTGTTGCAAAGTGATCATTCTAATTATTTAATCATATTAATTAATTCCCAAATCTAGTTCAACTCTATCTAGCGTGTGACCCCATTGGTTCTAACTAGTTGGTAGCAACAATTTGCTAATATGGAGCGGTCTCTAGCAAGACATCCATTCTAGCCAACTAATAGAATAGTCATCCGACAAACCTTGTGCAAGTAATTGTCACATCCCTTTGTCTCCAATCCATAGTTTCTCGATCCTGGGAATAGCCTTATTCGTGCAAATAACATCAATATCTTATATTGATTTATTTGAGTATGGACAGAAATTTCATAAGCACTATCCCTCGAGTGGCCTCGGATATTTTCTCCCTTTATGTGGGAGGGACAAATTCTATATACATCTACTACGATTTCTAAGCTTGCTTCTAATTGTATCCGATACACGCCTTTATAGCTACCCAGTTACGGTGTAGCGTTAGACGCTACCAAAATCACTATAATCCTCAAATAGACAATCTAGTGACTTCAAGTCTAAGGATGACAGTATCGTTGTCACCACGAGAAGCGCTTGTGACTTCACATAACATGTATGTAGCCCTCTCGGAGAGGGTTCAATCCGGTGCGCCATTACCCTTAATGCACACCCATGTGTTGGATCATGATATCTCCATATCAATCCAACCCCATAGTAGGCTATAGATGATTTCCCTATTAATCATTATATTTGACTAGGGATATTTATGATGAAGAACACAATTTTAAATCTAAGGACTTCATTATATTAAATATCCAATAAATAATAAAATGAATGTTCTAGCAAAAAACAAGTTCATACTAGACTAGGTTGCTTCTAGGGCATCAATTCCAACACAAAGATCAGTCTATTATTGGAACAAGGTGGGTTTTCAGAAACAAGCTGGATGAATAAGGTAAGGTTATCAGGAGTAAGACGAGACTAGTATCTCAAGGCTACAACTAGGAAGAATGTATAGATTATGAGGAGACTTTTCCTCCTGTAGCCAGGTTGGAAGCAATAAGAATGTTATTTTCATTTGCATCACATAAGAACATAAAACTTTTTCAAATGGATGTTAGATATGCATTTCTAAGTGGTTATCTGCACGAATAAGTATATGTTGGTCAACCTCCTGATTTTAAAAGTTATGAGTTTTCTAATCATGTTTATAAGCTTGAAAAATCTCTTTATGGCCTCAAACAAGCTCCAAGAGCTTGCTATGAAAGATTGTCAAAATTTCTACTTGAAAATTGATAATTCAGTCTCTTAGAATTGATATGTATGAACTCAGGGGGATTTTATACCTTGTAGATGTTGAAAGACATATTTAATTAAGAGATAGATTCTAAGCTCCAAAGCTTTGAAGCATGAAAATTCTTATAAACTTGTTAACTCCTAGCTAATAGTTTCTGTGTTGCAGGCCTGAGAATGGAATGGATATTGCTTATAAGCCTTATTTCATCTCCTACAAATATTCTTGAATGGTTATATTTTGTTTCTAATGCTAACACATTTCTCAGATTGATTGCATCAAGGATCAGAGTTAGTTAGGCCAAAGCTTTGAAAGACATCCAAAGCTCCAAAGCTTTGGAGGTTACCCTTGAGCCTCTGATAGTTATTTCTGTGGCTAACTGATTCTTGTTGAAAGTTATTTTTAACTGTTTATGTGATTGGTTAATGACTTGTTATAAGTCATAATTTTACTTTGATTATTATTATGACCACATATATAGGTTATATGTGCCTAAAATTAAATCTACAAAATAGATTCTAGCTGATCTCCCAAACAGATCCGCATATCAGTGCTAGATTTCTGTATTGGTTGTGTTGTTGTGATTAATTTGTGCAAGGTTGTTTGTCGTTTAAACCTCTAACAAATCAAATCAGCTATTCAAATAGAGCTGTTGAAAGAAGCTGTTGAAGGGAGAGAATTTTCAGGGAGTTTGTTCCTGAAATCCAAGTGGTTATTGCAGTTTGTTATAAGAGAGATTTGAATTTCAAAGAGCAGTGTAGGCTTATCAACTGGAAAATAGAAGAGAGTTTCATTCTTGGAATATCTACACATCCAACTCTTCACTCAATCAAGGATTCAACATTGCGGAAGAAGAACAATCATCCAGATTTTGAAGAAAACTTATGAGCATTCATTCTTTATCTATTTTCTGTTTTCTTCCTTGTGCTTTCATTGTAATATTCTTACGTATTTCTTAACATCACCAACTGTTAGAAGTTAATTGTTCAAGTGAAAAACAAGAGGTTCTTATTGTTTCATCAGATTGTAGTTGGAACTAGATAGGTTCGGAGTGACAATCTGTATAGGTGTAAGGTATTTCACTTAGGCTTGAGATCTAGGGCTAAATCGGGGTAATTAATAAGAAGTGTTTTATAATCTTAGAGGGAACATGTCCCTCAGGCAGAGATTAGGTCCAATTGTGACTGAACTTTGTAAAAATACCTTGTGGTCATTGCTTTACTTTTCTGATTATTCATTCGGCAAACAAGTCTGAACAATACAGGAAGCTCCAAAGATTTGGAGAATTTCCTGTCTCAAAGCTTTGAAGCTTCAGACAGTCTTAACCTGTTTCAATCCTTTTCAAATTTTTCAAAGCCTTGAGATTAGTTCCTTGTGTTAGAGTTTTAGAATTTTAATTTTAGAAAAAGTTTCCATACGCTATTGAATCCCCCTTCTAGAGTATTAAGATTCTGTTTTAGACTTGTATTACACACTTTCAATTGGTATCAGAGCTTGGCTCACTGTAAATATCTAACCATATCGTGACAATGCGTAATGTAGGTGATGGAGGATTCTCACAAGAAAGAGCAGCCAACATACCTCCACTATTTTGTGGTGACAATTTTATGCATTGGAAAGCATTGGTGAAGATGTTCATCATAGATCAAGACATGGAACAGTGTTCAATCATTCTGAATGGTCCCTATGTATACTACACTACAACATATGGGATCAGGGCTGTCAAAATTAAAGACGATCTCTCAGCTACAGAATTGGAAAATGTATCAAAGAACTATAAAGCTATGAACTTGTTATATTGTGCTCTAGTGTAGATGAGTTCAACAGGGTATCAAACTCCAAAAATTCCAAAGAGGTTTGGGAGAAGCTGGTTGTGACTTATGAAGGAACCAGTCAGGTCAAACTGACTAAGATCAATATTCTTCTAAGGCCGTATGAGCTATTCAAGATGAATTATGATGAATCCATCAAGGACATGTTCAAAAGATTCACAGACATTATGAATAACTTAGAGTCATTGGGAAAGGAATTCTAAAATGAAGAAAAGGTCAGAAAGATTCTAAGAAGTTTGCCAAAAGCCAAGCGGGAGCCAAAGACAACTGAAAATGAGGAGGCTCAGGACTTGAGTCTTCTGGAGCGAAATGATTTGCAAGGCAAGCTGCTCACTCATGAGATGTCTATGAATGAAGTGGATGGTGACATGAGTGACAACATCAAGAACCTGACACTCAATGCATAAGACAATGAGAAATCTTAAGGAATTGAATAGAAAGATGATGATGATGATGATGATGATGATGATGATGATGATGATGATGATGAGGAAGCCTTAGCCTTGATCTCCAAAGCCTTGACCAGAATCTTGAAAATGAAGAAAAACTTTGGAAATAAGGTATGTCTTCTTCACATTCACATAAACCTAAAGTAATGAATTGTTTGAATGTAGAGATGCAGATCATCAGGTGAGGGATTGCCCTCAAAAGAATAAAAACAGGCATTTTCAGGAGGAGGAAGGTAACAACTGAAGGAAGAAAGCAATGGTTTCCTCATGGAGTGATTCGGATTCATCAAATGATTCAGAATATGATGAATAACAAGCCAATCTTTGGTTAATGACTGAGCAGGGAGAAGAAAAAGAATCAGACAATCATATTGAAGATATGGTAAAGATTCATCTTGCTAGTCCTTCTGATGTTCTACCTGAAATCCTTAAAAGTATGTTTGTGAGTGAGGAAAGCAATTTATATGAGATTGACACCTTGAAGGTGAATGTTCATGAGAAGGCAAAGGAAAATTTAGATTTGATTTTTCTCAGCAAAACTCTTAAAGCATTAAAGTCAAAATTCGACAGTGACATCAAAGCCTTGGAAAGTATGTTCAAATCTTTGAAGGCACAAGTCAAAGAATTTCTGGATCAAAACTCTCTTTTAACTGATAAGTATGTTGATCTAAAACATCATTCAGATGATTTAGAACAACATAAAACTTTATTGACTGAGAAACTTCAAGAATCCAGACAATTTAAATCAAAATTTGCAGGCTCCGAATACAGTCTCAATCTCATACTTGGAGGAAGTATGAAATCTTTACACAAGAGTGGGATTGGCTACAATCCAAATTTTTCAAAGAAAAGCAAAACCACCTTTGTGAAATCAGGAAGCAGACATTCTTTCAAGTGTCACTACTTTGGAAAACTTGGTCATATGAAGCTAACTTGCCCCGTTAGAAGGACTGAACCTCACATTATGAGGAACACTTATCCTTATCAACTTAAGGGACAAGTGGGGCAGATTTGGGTTCCTGAAGGAATCAGACCACCTAACATGGTTGATTCTGAATATGAATCCAAATTAATAGCTTGTTGAGTCATTGGTTGAATTTTACAGGATGTCACCAAACCTTTGAAGAATCAGAAATGGATTTTGGACAGTGGTTTTTCCAGGCATATGAGTGGAAAGAAATCTTTATTTACTGATCTAAAAGAGAAATCCGGAGGAACAATAAAACTTGGTAACAAAGTAAAATGCAATATCATTGGAATATGTAGTATTGGTAATGAATCTGCAAGTTCGATTTTGATGTTTACTTAGTTGAAGGTTTGAAATATAATCTGCTTAGTATATCTTAATTGTGTAATAAGGGTAATAAGGTTTTTTTTGACAAGGAGAAATGTGTTGTGCAAGATGAAGAATCTGGAAATTGCATACTCACTGCTCTTGGTCATATAATGTTTATGCTATAAGTACTAACAAAGTTGCAGGTGAAAGTATGAAGTGCCTCAAAGCTTTGAAGGAAGAATCAAAGATTTGGCATAGAAAATTTGGGCATATAAGCATGCATACAATGAACAAGCTCATCTCAAAGGACTTGGTAAGAGGATTACCAACCATGAAATTTAAAGATGATGAGAGTTTCAAGGCATGTACCCAATGTAAATAGACAGAGAGTTCATTCAAGCCAAAAAACTTTGTAAGTACTACTAGACCTTTAGAATTGATGCATATGGACTTGTGTGGTCCTATTAGGGTTCAAACACTCAAAGGTAAGAGATATATGCTTGTGGTGGTGGATGATAACTCCAGATTTACTTGGGTCAAGTTTATTAGAGACAAATCTGAAGAATTATCTGGATTCTTAAAGCTTTGTAAAGAGCTTTAAACTTTGAAAAATTGCATGTTACATCTGTTAGAAGTGATCATGATCGAGAATTTGATCAGCTTTATTTTTATTTATTTTATACAAAGCATGGCATCTCTCACAATTTTTCTGCACCTAGAACTCATCAGCAAAATGGAGTAGTTGAGAGGAAGAATAGGACAATTGTAGACATGTTTAGAACCATGCTACCTGAAAGTCATTTGCCAACATATCTTTCGGCATAAGCTGTTAATATTACCAACTATGTGCTGAATAGATGTTTGCTCAGGCCTATTTTGAACAAAACTCCATATGAACACTTCAAATGAAGAAAGTCAAATGTTTCTTATTTTAAGCCTTTTCGTTGTATTTGTTATGTGCATAATAATGGTAAGGATAATCTTGGAAAATTTGATGCTAGAAGTGATGAAGGTGTGTTTCTTGGTTATTTTCAAACTAGCAAAGCGTGCAAAGTTTTCAATAAGAGAACGAAAGTTGCAGATGAGAGAATTCATGTAATTTTTGATGAAAGTACTGATGACTCCTTGATTGAAAGTGTCGCAGATCTAAATCTAAATACGTATGAGGCAGAAGATGATCTTGAGGAAGAGAAAGAAAGCAAAACCAATCTGCAGGAACAGAAAGAAGAATCTCAAAGCTTTGGCCATCCTACTGAATCAAAATCTCAAAGCTTTGAGACTAGATCTCACTGAACACAAAGTTCTCCAGTTACTGCATCACGTCCTCAAAGTATTAAAAAGTTTACTGGAAAACCATAACCATGGACACCAAGGAAGAGATTCAAGTATTTATCAGCTCATCTAACAGACAATATCATTTCAAATCCAACAACTGGTACACAGACCAGAAGGACAATTGAAGAACTTGTGTGCCTTCAGTGCTTTTGTATAACTTATGGAACTTAAGAATGCATAGGAGGCATTACAAGATGCTGATTGGATCATTACAATGCACAATGAGCTGAATTAATTTGAAAGGAACAAGTTTTGGAACCTGGTTTCTAGGCCAAAGACTCATTCAGTTATTGGAACCAGATGGGTGTTCAGAAACAAACTTGATGAGAATGGTAAAGTGATAAGGAACAAAATCAGATTTCGGCATAGGGGTACAATCAAGAATAAGGTATTGATTATGAAGAAACATTATTGTTGATAGTTAAGAAGCCATCATAATAATTCTTGCATTTGCATCCCATAAACATATAAAGCTTTATAAAACGGATGTCAAATGTGCTTTTCTAAATGGCTATTTAAAAGAAGAAGTATGTGGTACTCAACCACCTGGATTTGAAGATGACAATTTCCCAGATCATGTTTACAAAAGAGACAAAGCTCTCTATGGCCTTAAACAAGCTCCAAGGGCTTGGTATGACAGACTTTCAATGTTGTTACTTGACAATAACTTTAAGAGAGGCCTAGTAGACAAAATATTTTTATTAAGACTCATGATAGAGACATATTAGTAGTTCAGATATATGTTGATGATATATTGTATGGTGCTACTGATGATGCTCTGTCAAAAGAGTTTTCAAGTCTAATATGCAGGGAATTTTAAATGAGTTTGATGGGAGAGCTAAATTTCTTTCCTTTACTTCATGTACATCAAATGAAGAAATGACCTTTTTTGTTGCATTAAGGAAAGTGTACCAAGGATTTGCTGAATAAGTATAACATTTCTCAGTCCAAGGTAACCAATACACCAGGAGTTCATCATTATCCTTAGAAAATGATACAAATGGTAAGAGTGTGAGTCAAAAGGATTACATAGGTATTATTGTTTCCCTATTGTATTTCCATATATTATGTTTAGTGTCTGTATGTTTGAAAAGTTTAGAGCTGATCCTAAAGAAAGTCACTTAGTAGCTATTAAAAGGATCTTCAAATATTTGAGTGGAACGAAAGACTTGGGGCTTTGGTATCTAAGAAGAACAAATTTCTTGTTGAGTGGTTATTCAGATGCATATTTTGCTGGACACAAGGTTGATAGGAAAAACACTTCAGGGTATTGCCAATTTCTTGGTTCATAATTGATTATTTTCCATTCCAAGAAGCAGAATTCAGCAGCCTTGTCAATTGTAGAAGCTGAATACATTGCAGCTGGTGCTTGTTGCTCACAAGTACTATGGATTTCTCAACAATTAAGAAATCTTGGATATGAATTTAGACATGTGCCTATCAATGGTGACAATACTATTGCCATTTCAATCACAAAGAATCCTGTGCAACACTCCATAACTAAGCATATTTATGTAAGACACATTTCATAAGGGATCATGCTGAGAAAGATGATGTGTCTTTGTATTTTTTATCTACTGCTAAGAAAGTTCCTGATATTTTCACTAAACCTTTTCCATATGAGAGGTTTACATCTGTAAGGCTTGAATTGGGTATGCTAAACAAGGATGCATTGGTTTGGGGGGGTTATTGGATCATGTATATGCTTATGTGTGAAAGTCTCAAAGCCTTGAGATCATACTTTCCTATCCTTGGAATTATGCCTCAAATCTTTGATGTTTTCTGAACTAGTCATACAGTTTCTCAAAGCTTTGGACTTGTATCTCAAAGCTTTGGAGAAAAACTGTTTGTTATGTTCAAAAATTGGATCAACAAATATTATGTATTATCTTAGGCCTCGTTTGGGTAGAGGATATGGTATGTAGGGATAAGGCTTATGCTGGGATATGAGCAAAGATATGCATGTTGTCTGATAAGCCCTGATAAGATATGATGACTGTCCGTGTTTGGGTGCTGTCGGATATGATGCAGGATATGAAGTAGGATATGTGCCCAAATGACTGTAATACCCTCGATGCTGTTATTTTGTATACAAGATTGTATATTTTAAATTGATGAGGAAAATGTATACAAAATATATTAGTATTTATTTTTATATTTAATACTCTTTTTTTACACAATAATGACGTTGTCAAAATGTATACAAAATGTATATTAATACGCGAAATAATTTGTAGTAACATGCAAACATAACACATATTCATGGATACAACATGGCCATAGCAAAGTATGGTGTATACATTACTAGTACTTATTGGCATATTGACATGGTGTTACATAAACTACAATAAATAAGTTAAATTAAATGAACGAAATTTCAGCAAGCATGGTAAAATATTTTCATATTTATCTTAACTATACATACTCATATAAAGTTTTGCAATCCCAAAATAATAGTTATCAAACCCATGAGGACCTCCTTTAAAATGATAGTTATCAATCCCAAAATAATAGTTATCAATCCCAAAATGATAGGGTTTGGAGAAAGGGTAGGAGAATAGATAGTTCGTGGGGGTATTTTTGTCAACCTACTAGCATGCTAATATGCTATATTTTCTTATCCGACCTTATACCTCCATGATGGTGGTATAAAATTTGTTCATTAAAAGCTCCATCAGCATAAGACAACATAACTTATCCCCTCTCTTATCCAGCACCCAAACACTTGATAAAAAAAGAGAGGGTATAACTTATCTTATGCTCCCTCCTTATCCTCTACCCAAACGAGGCCTTAATAGATAATTGCATAATATTTGATTTACTTAGAGATTTATTTAGAATATCCCAAAATATCTAGAAATATCTTTCAGATACGATTCTTTGCATGCAAAATCTTTAGATTCCCTTTTCAAACATTATAGTTGAAATTTTTTCCAACTTATAAGATGAACTTCAGGGCTTTTTCTGTCCAAATCTATCTCAATCTCTTCGTCTCTCTCTCTCTCTATTCTCTCTAACTCTTCTGAAAACCCTAAACCCAATGGAGCGAAAATCACAAAGACTTTAGCAGAAAGTTCGGGGATCTCCAATGAGGAAGAAGAGAAGGGAAAATAGGAAAACATAGATCACCATCTGTGATTCAGATACAGAGAGGACCAATAGCATGCATGATTCTCGTCCATCAAAGAAGATCATAAAGGAGAAAGAAGTACAAGATGTTGGTTCAGAATCTGAGAAGGAACAGGGAGAAAGGATCAAGAATAGGGGAAGAAAGTTCAGGGTGATCAATCGTCATCAAAGAAGAAGGAAGGAGATAAGAGGAAGAAGTCTGCAGAATATAAGAAGGAAGATCAGACTCCAAAGAAGAAGATACTAGAAGATAAGAAGGATGATCAGCCTTCTCGGAAGAAAACTAGAGTAAAGCATAGTGCTGCTAAATCCAAGAGAAAAGGAGCTTCTGGGTATAATAAAAACTTACTTCCGGATTCTTGGTTTATCAATAAAGAAGTTAAGGGTGTATGGATGGATGGGTGTGAATCACGAAAGATTGCCTATTGTAGCATGATTTCTGAAGAGTTGCTAGATCCACTTGATATTGATTGCATTAGGAATTTGGGAAATTCATATTTCTGGAAGATGTTAAACCCTAATTCTGAAGCATATCCTAGGTTGACAAGACTTTTCTATTTGAATTTGGTGCGAGAAGGTGAGGAAAGTTATGTCTTAACTTCTAGGGTGGATAGTGTTTATATGAGGTTGGACCATAAGGTGTTAACCAAGGTTTTGAGCATCCCTAGGAAGTAAAAGGTTCATCTGATAGGAAGGAATGTTTGGAAAAGGCTAATACTGATTTCTTTCTAGAGGGAGTACCATCTGGACCTAAGCAATTGACACATTATTTGTTAAATTGTGAAACAAAAATCCTTTTTTGTATCATCATGAGGTGTGTTGTGCAAAGAAAACACTCAAGAGAGTTGGTAACTGATAGGGTGTTGATTCTATGTATTTTATCTATCAAGACTTTGACATTGATTTGCCTAGTATGATTATGGAGCTTATGATATATTGTTGAACTAGGAGAAGGAATCATTCAATTCCCTATGAAAATTTGTTATAATTGTTATTTCTATAGTTTGAGATACCTGTGAAGGATGAGGGGACGATTACTAGTGGTTTTGGTCTGGTTGATGAGATTGCTTTCCAAAGGATTGGAGCTGCACACACAGGGAAAGGTAGTTAGAGTTTTATTCAGAACTTTCTGCTACTGAATGAAGGAGAAGGACTTCATTAAGCCTAAAGATGCAACCACACCAAAGGCTTCAATGAATTTTTATTTCTCTCAAATCATTTATAGAATTGAAGACATGGAGGATGGACGGGAATTTTTGAAAAAAGGTAAATTTGACTTTTTTACTGAGTTTGGGAAGTTCAAGGCCTTGATGATTTCCATGGAAACGAAGCACGACATAATTGTCAAGGGTTTGAATCTGGAAAAGGTGCCATCTTCAGAAAGTCAAGATGATAGTATTGATTCTGATGAGGTGATTGGGGAAGTTATGAAGAAGTTGAACAAGAAGAAGAAGAAGAAGAAGAAGAAGAAGAACCAGAAGAAGAAGAATAAGAAACTTCCACTGTTTCTTACTTCTAAATATATGTTTGAGCAAACTGATGATGATGAAGCTGGTGGTGATGAGGTTGCTGAGGAAGCTGCTGAGAAAGTTTCTTAAAAGGTTGATCAGGTGATTCATGAGGTAGTTGCTGATGTTGAAGCTACAAATGTTGAGGAACAGTATGGATATGAAGGAGCTTCAAGTGAGGAAGGATCAGCAGAATAAGAACAAGAGGAAGCTCAAGCTTGCATGGGAAAAGGTAAAGGAAAGAGCATGATCAAGGAAGGAAAGAAGACAACCAAGAAGGATGCTACAGATTGAGCCTCAAAGCCTTGAACCCTATTTCTATCTATTTCTTTCTATTTCTCCCTCAAAGCCTTGAAGCTTGTTTCATCTCTGTTTAGGTTTTATTGTTTTCTTGAAAACCTATTAAGTATGACCCTACATTCCTTTTCTCTTTTGATGAAAGTCAAAAAGGGGGAGATGATATATGTTTAAGGTGTTTAAGGTGGTTATGCTATGTGGCTATATGTGTAATAATTTTTGGATGGATGAATGTGCAGGATTATTTATCTATGTTAGTTTCAATTTTTGCTTCATATTTGTGGATTTCATGCTATGTATTTTAGTTGCTATTATATCTATTGGATACTTATGGCTAATGAGTTGCAGGATGCTGAGAATTGATAATTCAGTCTCTGAGAATTGATGATATGTATGAACTCGGGGAGAGTTTATGCCTTGTAGATGATGAAAGAAAGATTTACTCAAGAGATAGATTCAAAGCACGAAAGCTTTGAAGCATGACTATGATTATACACTTGTTAACTGCTAGCTGACAGTTTCTATGTTGCAGGCTTGGGAATGGATTGGATATTGCTTATAAGCTTTATTTTATCTCCTACAAATATTCTTGAATTGTTATATTGTGTTTCTAATGCTAACAGATTTCTCAGATTGATTGCATCAAGGATCAGAGTTAGTTAGGCCAAAGCTTTGAAAGACATCCAAAGCTCCAAAGCTTTAAAGGTTACCCTTGAGCCTCTGATAGTTAGTTCTGTGACTAATTTATTCTTGTTGCAAGCTGTTTTTTACTGTTTATGTGATTGGTTACTGACTTTTTTTAAGTCATTATTTTACTTTGGTTATTTTTTTGACCACATACCGGTTATATGTGCATAAAATTAAATCGGCAAAATAGATTCTAGCTGAGTTTACTATGTAAACTGATCTGGCAAACATATTAACATATATGTACTAGATTTTCTGGATTTATTTTGTTGTTGTGATTTATTTGTGAAGGGTTGCTCTTCGGTCAAACCCTCCTAACAAATCAAATAAGCTATTCAAATATAGATGTTGAAAGAAGCTGTTGAAGGGAGAGAATTTTTAGGGAGTTCGTTCCTGAAATCTCTCAAGTGGTTACTGCAGTTTGTTATAAGAGAGATTTGAACTTCAAAGAGCAGTGAAGGCTTATCAACTGGAAAAGAGAAGAGATTTTCATTCGTGGAAGATCTTCACTTACAACTCTTCACTAAATCAAGGATTCAACACTACTGAAGAAGATCAATCATCCAGATTCTGAAGAATACTTCTGAGCATTCATTGCTTATCTATTTTCTGTGTTCTTCTTTGTTCTTTCATTGTAATATTCTTTAGTGTTTCTTAACCTCACCAACTGTTTATTGTTTCTTCAGATTATAGCTGGAACTAGACAGGTTTGGAACCACAAGCTATATAGGTGTAAGGTAGTTCACTTAGGCTTGAGATATAGGGCCAAATCGGGGTGATTATAAGAAGTGTGTTCAAATCCAGGAGGGATCAAGTTCCTCGGGAAGAGATTAGGTCCAATTGTGAATGAATTCTGTAAAAATACCTTGTGTTCATTGCTTTAACTTTCTGATTATTCATTTTGCAAACAAGTCTGCACAATACAGGATGCTCCAAAGCTTTGGAGAATTTCCTGTCTCAAAGCTTTGAAGCTTCAGACAGTCTTAACCTGTTTTAATCCTTTTAAAATCTTTTCAACGCCTTGAGATTTCATTAGTTCCTTGTGTTAGAGTTTTAAAAGTTAAATTTTAGCAAAATTTTCCATACTCTATTCAACCCCCCTTCTAGAGTATTAAGATCATGTTTTAGACTTGCATTACACACTTTCAAAAATAATTTCAAAAGAGGCTTAGTTGACAAAACAATTTTCTTAAAGACACATGAGATAGACATTTTAATAGCTCAAATATATGTTGATGATATTCTATATGGTGCTACTAATGATTCTCTTTCCAAAGATTTCTCAAGACTTGTGAGCATAAAATTTTATATGAGCTTGATGGGAGAGCTAAATTTCATTATTGGTTTTCATGTACATCAAATGAAGAAAGGAACTTTTCTACACCAGAATAAGTGCACCAAGGATTTTCTGGATAAGTATAATATGTTTTAATAAAAGGTAGCTAAAATTCCCATAAGTTCTACACAATCCTTATACAAGGATCAAAATGGTATGAGTGTGAATCAGAAAGAGTTAAGAGATATGATTGGTTCACAACTCTATCTTACTGCAAGTAGGCCGACCATTCTTTTTAGTGTTCATATGTGTGCTAGATTCCAAGATGGTCGTAAAGAGTCTCACTTAGTTGGTGTCAAAATAATTTTCAGATATCTCAATTGTACCACATACTTGGGGCATTGGTATCCTAAACAGTCTAACTTCTCTCTATGTGGCTATTCAAATGTTGGTTTTGCAGGATATAAAGTTGACAGAAAAAGCACTTCAGGATGTTGCAAATTTCTGGGATCATCTCTCACAAGCTTGCATTCTAAAAATCAAAATTCAGTAGCTTTATCAACATAAGAAGTTGAATACATAGTAGCAGAGCTTGCTGCTCACAAGTGCTTTGGATAGCTCAACAGTTGAGAGATCTGGGATATGACTTCAGAGATATTCCCATCAAATTTGAAAACACTAGTGCTATCTCAATTACAAAGTATCAAGTACAACATTCAAGGACTAAGCACATTGATGTCAGACAACACTTCATTAGAGATCATGTGGAGAAAGTTGATATATCTCTATCATTTGTGTCAATTAACCTGCAATTCGTATATATCTTCACTAAGCCACTGTCAGATGATAGATTCAGACCCCTGAGATTAGAACTTGACATGTTGAATAAGGAAGCACTGGTTTAGGGGGAGCATCAGGTAAGTCATCTGTGTTTCAATGTTTTGAAATTTTTCCAAAGCCTTGAAAAGCTTTTCAAATCCTTCAAAATTTCGTCTGGTGTATAACAGTTTTCAAGGTCTTGAAATTATTTTCAAAGCCTTGAATATAAATATGTATACTATATAGTTCAATGAATGTATCACTAATGATGGTTGTTATCTCTGTAGATAATTTCCTAACATTATCTTTACCTTTTTAGACGTATCTTTTTTCACATCAGAATAATAATATTTCCATCCCAAACGAATTTGAATTTAAAAAAAAACTAAATCTTTCCTTAAAAGATTTGGGAATATTTAGTTTCCTTCTTTCACTCAAACTCTCTAGTATTTATCTTCTCTCTCTCTCTTCTATATTTCCTGCTTCTCTCTTCTAAACTCTAACCCTATCGAATCACGGAGATCCTCTCAAATAATCAAGATGGTTGGTGGATCACAGAAGAACACAGGGAAGAAAAGGAAAGTTGGAGAAGAAGAAGTTCAAGCTATCAGCGACAGCTCAAGTTCCAGAACTATCAGTGCACCAAAGTTTCCCTCTCCTCCTCCAAAAAAGTAGAGAAAAAAGTGTTGGAATAGGTTCCCTAGAGGCAATCTCTTTAGTATGAATAATGTTTTTGGCTAGAAACATTCGATGTATTATTTATGGAGATATTAAATATAATATAGTCCTTAGATTGCAAATGTGTTTTTTTATCATAAATACCCCTAGTCCATTATATTGATAAACAGGTAGTATGTGGTGGATTGATATGGAGCTATCAGGATCCAACACATGGGTATGCATTAGGAGTAATAGCATACTGGATTGACCCATAACGATAAGGGTACACACAGTTTATGTGAAGTCACAAGTGCTTCTCCTAGTGACAACGGTATTGTCATCCTTATACTAGAAATCACTTGATCCTCAAGTTGTGGAATATTGTATTTTGACATCGTCAAACGCTACATCGTAACTGGATAGTAATAAAGGCGTTAGTCGGATACAATAAGGAAGCAAGTTAGATATGGTAGTAACGTAAATAGAATTTTTCACTCCCACATAACGGGAGAAAATGTCCTTGGCCACTCGAGGGATGGTGCTTATAGAATGTCTGGCCAAACTCAGATAAATCAATATAGGATATTGATGTTATCTGCATGGATAGGACTATTCCCATGATCGAGAAACTAAGGATTGGATATACGACTATGACTTGTATGTCTCGTGTCCAATTCGGATATAGAGACAAAGGGATGAGACAATACTTGCACTAGGTTTGTCGGATGACTATTTCTATTAGTTGGGTAGCATGCATGTCTTGCTAAAGGACACTCCATGTTGGTAAATTGTTACTACCAACTAAGTAGAAACCTATGGGGTCACACTCCCTATGGATTAGACCAGACGAAAGTTTTTAATATGATTAATTAATTACAAGGACCAATACGCAACTACTTGCAAATTTAGTAGGGCTAATCTGCAAGTTGGACTAATATGTGTATAGACAGGATTAGTATATGGCCTTTTATGCAGCCAACAAGGAGTTGTTGCACTATATAAAATACACTCCTAGCTTCCTTCCCAAACTAATGCTCATAACACATTGAGTGGGATAGTAAACCAAGGAAAGAGAGCAAGAACCAAGGAGGCCGAACCCCCCTTCGTCACAAAAAGAGGGCCGAGCCCCTCTTTTGGTCTTCATTGTGTGATCTTCTTCTTCTTCTTCTTCCATCGTTCCTAGCTAGCACAAGGTGTTGGAAGATTCGGATCCTAACGTAGGAGTGGACTAGACATAGAGACGTGAATACTTTTTCACGTGTGAAGTCATCAAAGGAGAACCAAAAGTTATTTTGATACTCAAACCCTTACTATCGTTATGAGTTCTAGACTTGTGATCCTTGGAGGGTCTTGAAAGGATCAATTATTGTTTATCCGCTGCGTATCCGTTATCAAAACCCTACAGTGGTATCGGAGTAAAATGAACAAATTGAGAATAATTGATGCAATTGAATATGATTCAATCAAACAAGATCTATTTTTACATATGATGTGAATTATTAGTGAGTTTGAATCACACAGGATGTGGATTTTTGGATCTAGAAGGCTAAGATTTGGGCACATGCTTGGAAACGGGTTTTTTCAAGTATGGAAACAACTAAACTTGGGAAACAAGGCAAAGAGTTGTTTTGGAAACAACTCCATAGGAGGTTTAGCCCCCTTAGGGACCGCCCCTCTTGCCTTGCCGCCCGTGCTAGGGCACGGCCAACGGCTCGGTCTGGCCTAGCGCACAGCCTCGCGGTGAGTGGGTCTAGGACGACCGGCCCAAGGCCGTGTCATGGTCCTTTAGGGTTCCAGCCAAAGCCATTGTGAGCCCTATTGGACTGTTTTGACCCTAGCACATCCAAAAACAAAAAAAATTGACTAAGCGCGTTAAAATTAGATTTTAACTGTTTATGTGCTTATTGCAAGGTGATTGGATATGGCCTTAGGTTGTGGTTCATTGTGGATGTATATTTTGTGGTTTGGTTTACAGCATGCGAGCTGATTAAATTAATGTAATAGTTAATTAGGATTTATATTAAATTAATTTAATAGTTAATTAGGATTTACGGCCTGCGAGCCGGTCTTCTTCTCAACTTGTGTGATCTCTCTATTTAGTATAGATGTTAGCTAGTATTAGATAGAGTAGATAATAGTCAAGACATGGAGAAGAAGCCCAAAGGAACACAAATCTATGGAGCATTCCACAAGCCAAGGAGTATAGCGATATCCACAAAAGCTATGGAGCATGGACTAAAAGATGGAGGCACATGAAGATGAGCTTGCGATTTTAGGGTTCATAGATATTCTCATTGGCTTGAGAATATCTTAGTTTAGAGGCCATATTCAAATCACGTTTAATTTTTCTATTGTGGTTGTTTACTTTATTGTCTTATTATTTATTGTTGGTGTATGGATGATGCATGCAAAATTGATAATATGATAATTAACAACCCGGATCTTTTATTTGTGAGTTTGGCCAATTCAAAATAAGTAGATCAGTTGATATGGATCAACAAAACAATTATAATTGGAAAATGAAAATTTCTCAATTTAAATATTGCAATAGCCTTCTCGTTACTTAACCACTCTTCATCGTCATGATTATCAAGCTCGTGCGTGCCAAAACAGGGCGACTTGATTTGTCATGATTGTGTTGCGATGGCACAAGAAAGTGATGTTCAACTATTTAAGTAAGAGGTTGGACGCAACTAGGCTATTTTAATGCGATTAAAAGCCTAGAGGCAACCAATTGGGATAATCCATCGATATAAAGAGTTATTTTCCCAATTGAACAAGGAATTGCATAAGGATGCAATTGGAATTGTTCCTACCTAAATAACTAATTTTGGGTGACTTGCCAAAGCAAGCTCAAAAGAAGTGAAATATGTGTTGGAATAGATGCCCTAGAGGCAATCTAGTTTAGTATGAATTTGTAATTGGCTAGAAATTCATTTATTATTTATTGGATATTTAATATAATGAAGTCCTTAGATTTACAATTGTGTTGTTTATCTTAAATATCCCTAGTCAAGTATAATGATTAATTGGGACAATCATCTATAGACTAGTATGGGGTTGGATTGATATGGAGATATCACGATCCAACACATAGGTGTGCATTACGGAATGTTGCACTGGATTGACCCATTACCGAGAAGGCTACATACACGTTATGTTGAGTCACAAGTGCTTCTCGGGTACAATGGTATTGTCATCCTTAGACTTGAAGTCACTAGATATTCTAGTTGTGGATCATTGTGATCTTGGTAGCGTTAAACGCTACACCGTAACTGGGTAGTTATAAAGGCGTGTACTGGATACAATGAGAAGCAAGCTTAGAGATCGTAGTAGACGTAGAGAGGATTTGCCCCTCCCACATAACGGGAGCAAATATCCTAGGCCACTCGAGGATAGTGCTTATAGAATGTCTGGCCAGACTCAAATAAATCAATATATGGGATATTGATGTTATTTGCACGAATAAGGCTATTCCATGGGTCGAGAAACTAGGGATTGGATATACGAGTGTGACTTGTATGTCTCGTGTCCAATCCGGATATGGAGGCAAAGGGATGAGACAATTACTTGTACAAGGTTGTCTAGATGACTATTCTATTAGTTGGCTAGAATGGATGTTTTGCTAGAAACCGCTCCATATTAGCAAAGAGTTGCTACCAACTAGATAGAACCTATGGGGTCACACGCTATATAGAGTTGTACTAGATTGTGGAATTAATTAATTGGATTAATTAATTAGAAGGATCACTTTGCAAACCCTTGCAAACTTAGTAGGGACTAATTTGCAAGGAAGGGACTAAATTGAATTCTAGTAGGACTAGAATAAGTCCTTTAGGTAGTTAACAAGGAGTTGTTGGACTATATAAAGGACCCTCCTCCTTCCTTCCCTACACACTTTATGCTCTAGAGAGAACATAACAAGAGTAGGAGAGAACAAAGGAGAGAGAGAGCAAGCCACAAAGAGGGACGCCGCCCCCTTTGCCGCCGCCCCTTGTCCCCGACGCCACAAAGGGCCGAGCCCCTTTTGGTGCTTCGTTTTGCGTGATTCCTTCACCCTCCTTTCAATCCGGGCTAGCACCAAGGTGATTGGAGATCTAGGAACAACTCTAGGCGTGGATCAACTATAGAGAACGTGAAACTATTCGCGTTTGAAGTCATCAAGGAGAACCCAAATGTGTGTTTATGATTTCTTACCTTCACTATCGTTATGCATCTAGACTTGTGATCCTTGGAGGGTTTTGCATGGTTTTTTGTTTGATTATGCTTCCGTTTGCGCGATCCATGAATCAAAACCCTACAGTGGTATCAGAGCCACAGGTCATAGAGCATAAACGTAGTTTATGTGTTACATTCTTGTTGTTTTACACCTTAATTTGTTGTTTATCGCGTAAAACAAGTCAAATCAAGCATTGGATGCAATTTGTCAAAGAATTAATCATAACAAGACCCAATTATTGCATTGGATGCATGAATTGGTGAGTTTGAGAAATTTTAGGATCTTAGATCTAGGGTTTGGGCATCCTTGGGGAAGAAGGAGTTCTCCCACAACAAGGAAACAACCAAACTTGGGCTCCAAGCAAGGAGGTTGTTTTGGAAACAACCTCCACAAGGAGGTTCGGCCCCCTAGGGGACCGCCCCCTTGCTTGCCGCCCAAGCTTGGAGCCCTAAGGGGCCGGGCGGCCCTAACCCGCGGGCCTAGCTTGCGGGTTTTGGACCGGGCCGGCCCTAGGGCTTTATGGTTCACTCATTTGGGCCCGGGCAATTGGATTGTTGGGCCTATGGACCGTTTTAACCCTAGAAATCCTAAAATCAATTAAAATTGACCAAGCGCGTTAAAATTGGATTTTAACTGTTTATGTGCAAATCGCATGGTGATTGGATATGGCCTTAGGATGTGGTTTGATGTGGATGTTTAATTTTGTGGTTTGGTTTTACGGCCTGCGAGCCGATCAATTAATTGTAATAATTAATTAGGATTTTATGGCCTGCGTGCCATTTTTTTTCTCAACTTGTGAGATTTATTTTATTTAGTGTAGATATTAGCTAGTGCTAGATAAAGTAGATTGTTAGCCAAGATTGAAGAAAAGAAGCCCAAAGCCAAAAGGAGCCACAAAAGATGGAGCATGGAGCATGGAGCACACCACATGACTATGAAGGATGGACCAAAAGATCAAGACGCATGAAGATGTGTTTGTTTAGGGTTCATAGATAATTCCATTGGCTTGGAATTATCTTAGTCTAGAAAAGGCCATATCCACATCACGTTTAATTTCTGTTTTGTGGTTGTTTATTTATTGTCTTATTATTTATGTGGTTGGTGTATGGATGATGCATGCAATTAGGATAATAAGATAATTAGACAACCCGGATCTATTATTTGGAGTTGTGCCCAAACTCAAATAGATAGATTAGTTGATATTGATCAACAAAATAATTAAAATTGAATTGAAAATCCCTCAAAATTTTAAAATATTGTGTTCTTGCCTTCTCGTTATTTAAACACTCATTATCATCATTATTTATCAAGTTCGTGCGTGCCAAAGCATGGCGACTTGGTTCATAATGATGGAATGCGATGGCAAGTAACAATGTGCAATTGTTTAGATAAGAGGTTGAACACAACTAGGCTATTAATTTGATTAAGAAACCTAGAGGCAATCAATTGGGATTATCCATATGGATGGATAAATAAGGAGTTATTTGCCCGGTTGAACCAAGAGTTGCATATGGGATGCAATTGGAATCGTTCCTACCTAAGAAGTAATCGAATTATGGGTGACTTGCCAAAGCAAGCTCATAAGGAGATGAAAAAGATGGATCTTGGCCCACTAGAAAATATAAGGATATTTTCCGCATTAATATCTTGAGGGTTATTAATCCGTAGTAAAATAGTGGGAGCTATATTTAATAAACTAGCCATTATTAAATATAGTCAAAAATTCACAAATACTAAAACTTGCGTATTTTCCTTTTGTAGAATTCCAAATGGCAAACAACTCATCGAGTTCACAACATTCCCTACGATCTGTCCTTGAGAAGGACAAGCTCTCAGGAACCAACTTTCTCGATTGGTACAGAAACTTGAGAATTGTTCTCAAGCAAGAAAAGAAGCTGTACGCAATAGAGGAGCAAGTTCCAGAAGGTCCAGAGAATCAGACACCTGCTGCCTTAAAGGCGTATCAAAAGCGTGTTGATGACGCTAATGATGCGGCCTGCCTAATGCTTTGCACCATGACCTCTGAGCTTCAGAAGCAACATGAGAACATGAATGCTGTCGATATGATCGAACACCTAAAGCAGCTCTTCCAAGAGCAGGCGAGGGTAGAGAGGTATGAGGTCTCAAAGGCACTGTTCAAATGTCATCTAGCAGAAGGGAACCCGGTGGGACCCCATGTACTCCGAATGATCGGGTACTTGGAGAATCTCGCCCGGCTTGGGTTCCCGGTCGGCCAAGAGTTGGCAACCGATCTCGTGTTGCAATCGTTGCCCGAGAGTTATGGGCAGTTCATTATGAACTATAACATGAACGAGATCGTTAAACCACTGCCAGATTTGCTCAACATGTTGAGGACGGCTGAACAGAGCATCAACAAGGGTAAGGGCAAGGCCATTATGATGGTGCATAAAGGATAGGGCAAAAAGTTTGCATCTTCCTCCAAGGGCAAAGGCAAGTCAGTTGCTAAGTCCAAGGAACAAGCCCTTAAGCCTGTTGGTGCCATTGCCAAGGTCGTGACTAAGGGTGAATGTCACTACTGTAGTCAACCTGGACACTGGAGGAGGAACTGCCCAAAATATCTGGAGGACAAGCGGCTTGGAATAGTGATTCCACCACCACCAGGTATTTTTGTTGTAGATGTCAATTTAACTGTCTCTACATCATGGGTATTAGATACTGGATGTGGATCTCATATTTGTCGAAATATGCAGGATCTAAAGAGAAGTAAAAGATTGGCTAAAGGGGAGGTAGATCTACGCGTTGGGAAAGGAGCAAAGGTTGCTGCGTTGGCCATAGGCGTTTGCGAGCTATCTCTGCCTTCAGGATTAGTTTTAGAATTAAATAATTGCTATTTTGTGCCTGCTATGAGCAGAAACATTATTTCTATTTCTTGTTTGGACAAGGAAGGTTTTATTATTTCAATAAAGAACAATTGTTGTTCCTTTTATTTGAATAATATTCACTATTTTAGTGCGCAATTATTTAATGGACTTTATGTCCTTGATCTAAGTAATCCTGTCTACAACATTAATACCAAGCGGATTAAAATAAATGATTTAAATCCTGCTTATTTATGGCATTGTCGTTTAGGCCACATAAATGAGAAACGTGTATCTAGACTCCATAAGGATGGATTACTAGACTCATTTGATTTTGAATCATATGAGACATGTGAGGCTTGTTTATTGGGAAAAATGACAAAGTCCCCTTTCAATAAGAAAGGTGAGAGGACTAGTGAGCAATTGGCGCTCATACATACCGATGTGTGTGGGCCATTTGCCACGCCTGCCAGGGGTGGTTATGTCTACTTCATTACGTTTACTGATGATTACAGTAGATATGGATTTGTGTACCTTATGAGGGCAAAATCCGAATCCTTTGAAGTGTTCAAAGAATTCAAGAATGAAGTAGAGAAGCAACTTGGCAAAAGTATCAAGGCTCTACGATCGGATCGTGGAGGAGAATACTTGAGCCAAGAGTTTGACGACTATCTTAGAGAGTGTGGGATCGTGTCCCAACTCACTCCACCCGGAACGCCACAATGGAATGGCGTGTCCGAGAGGAGGAATCGAACCCTATTGGATATGGTTCGGTCTATGATGTGTCAAACCGATCTTCCATTATCATTTTGGGGCTACGCTCTATTAAGTGCAGCTTTTACCATTAACCGTGTTCCATCTAAATCAGTCATGAAGACACCATATGAGATGTGGAGTGGGAGGCGTCCCACACTGTCGTTCATGAGGATTTGGGGCTGCGATGTCTATGTAAAACGTTTACAATCAGACAAGCTAGGGCCTAAATTGGATAAGTGTAAGTTTGTGGGGTACCCTAAGGAAACTAAGGGATACTATTTCTACAATCCAACCGAGAACAAAGTGTTTGTTGCTCGGACCGGCGTGTTTCTATAAAGAGAGTTTGTCTCTAAAGAAGCAAGTGGGAGGAATGTAGAACTTGAAGAAGTTCAAGAACCACAAATTACTGAACCGATTATGGAACATGAACAGGAATCACAAGCAGTTGTGGATCCACCTGTTCAGGTAACACAAGAGCTTCGTAGATCTAGTAGAGTGCGCCAGGAACCCGAGAGGTACGGACTTCTCGTAACTGATTCCGGTGACACGATGCTCATAGATGATGAGCCTACTACCTATGAGGAGGCCATGAATGGCCCAGACTCGCAGAAGTGGCTTGAAGCCATGAGATCCGAGATGGAATCCATGTATACCAACAAAGTATGGACTTTGGTGGAACCACCTGATGGGGCGCGACCCATAGGGTGCAAGTGGGTCTTCAAGAAGAAGATCGACATGGATGGTAATGTGATTACCTATAAGGGCCGATTGGTGGCTAAAGGATTCAGACAGATTCATGGTATTGACTATGATGAAACCTTTTCCCCAGTCGCAATGACCAAATCCATCCGAATCCTACTTGCGATTGCAGCATACTACGACTATGAGATTTGGCAGATGGATGTCAAAACAGCATTCCTTTATGGGAATCTCCTCGAGGACGTGTATATGATACAGCCGGAGGGTTTTGAGGATCCAAAGCAAGCCAACAAAGTCTGTAAACTGCAACGATCCATTTATGGATTGAAGCAAGCTTCTAGGAGTTGGAATCGACGTTTTGATGAAGTGGTCAAAGAGTTTGGCTTCATCAGAAACGAAGATGAATCTTGTGTTTACAAGAAGGTTAGTGGGAGCTCTGTAGCTTTTCTGGTCTTGTATGTGGATGACATACTACTCATTGGAAACGACATTCCCATGCTGCAATCTGTGAAAGATTGGCTAGGAAAGTGTTTCTCAATGAAGGACTTAGGGGAAGCAGCCTATATACTTGGTATAAAGATCTATAGAGATAGATCTAAGAGGTTGCTAGGCCTAAGTCAAAGTACATATATTGACAAGGTGTTGAAACGGTTCAACATGCAAGATTCCAAGAAGGGATTCTTGCCCATGTCACATGGAATCACTCTTTCGAAGAGTGGTTGTCCTTCCAATGAGATTGAGAAGGAACGCATGAGTAGGATTCCCTATGCCTCGGCCATAGGATCTATCATGTACGCCATGTTATGTACTAGACCAGATGTGTCATATGCCTTGAGTATGACAAGAAGATACCAATCCAATCCAGGTGAGAGTCACTGGATTGCTGTCAAGAACATCCTAAAGTACTTGAGAAGAACTAAGGATGCTTTCTTGATGTTTGGCGGTGAGGAAGAGTTGCGTGTAAAGGGTTACACTGATGCAAGCTTCCAAACCGATAGAGATGACTTCAGATCACAGTCGGGATATGTGTTTTGCCTGAATGGAGCAGCGGTGAGCTGGAAGAGTTCCAAGCAAGAGACGGTAGCTGATTCTACAACAGAGGCTGAGTACATTGCTGCAAATGGCGCAGCAAAGGAGGCTGTTTGGATCAGAAAGTTTGTTTCTGAACTTGGTGTGGTCCCTAGCATTGCGGATCCAGTGGAGTTGTTCTGTGACAACACTGGGGCGATCGCGCAATCAAAGGAACCCAGGTCGCACCAGAAGTCCAAGCATGTGCTCAGGAAGTTTCATCTGATTCGAGATATTATCGATAGAGGAGACGTTCGGATATGCAAGATTCCTACAGATGATAATCTGTCAGACCCGCTTACGAAGCCTCTCACGCAGTGGAAGCATGAAGGGCACACTAGGAGTATGGGCATACGAGATGCGCCATATTGGCTCTAGTGCAAGTGGGAGACTGTTGGAATAGATGCCCTAGAGGCAATCTAGTTTAGTATGAATTTGTAATTGGCTAGAAATTCATTTATTATTTATTGGATATTTAATATAATGAAGTCCTTAGATTTACAATTGTGTTGTTTATCTTAAATATCCCTAGTCAAGTATAATGATTAATTGGGACAATCATCTATAGACTAGTATGGGGTTGGATTGATATGGAGATATCACGATCCAACACATAGGTGTGCATTACGGAATGTTGCACTGGATTGACCCATTACCGAGAAGGCTACATACACGTTATGTTGAGTCACAAGTGCTTCTCGGGTACAATGGTATTGTCATCCTTAGACTTGAAGTCACTAGATATTCTAGTTGTGGATCATTGTGATCTTGGTAGTGTTAAACGCTACACCGTAACTGGGTAGTTATAAAGGCGTGTACTGGATACAATGAGAAGCAAGCTTAGAGATCGTAGTAGACGTAGAGAGGATTTGCCCCTCCCACATAACGGGAGCAAATATCCTAGGCCACTCGAGGATAGTGCTTATAGAATGTCTGGCCAGACTCAAATAAATCAATATATGGGATATTGATGTTATTTGCACGAATAAGGCTATTCCATGGATCGAGAAACTAGGGATTGGATATACGAGTGTGACTTGTATGTCTCGTGTCCAATCCGGATATGGAGGCAAAGGGATGAGACAATTACTTGTACAAGGTTGTCTAGATGACTATTCTATTAGTTGGCTAGAATGGATGTTTTGCTAGAAACCGCTCCATATTAGCAAAGAGTTGCTACCAACTAGATAGAACCTATGGGGTCACACGCTATATAGAGTTGTACTAGATTGTGGAATTAATTAATTGGATTAATTAATTAGAAGGATCACTTTGCAAACCCTTGCAAACTTAGTAGGGACTAATTTGCAAGGAAGGGACTAAATTGAATTCTAGTAGGACTAGAATAAGTCCTTTAGGTAGTTAACAAGGAGTTGTTGGACTATATAAAGGACCCTCCTCCTTCCTTCCCTACACACTTTATGCTCTAGAGAGAACATAACAAGAGTAGGAGAGAACAAAGGAGAGAGAGAGCAAGCCACAAAGAGGGACGCCGCCCCCTTTGCCGCCGCCCCTTGTCCCCGACGCCACAAAGGGCCGAGCCCCTTTTGGTGCTTCGTTTTGCGTGATTCCTTCACCCTCCTTTCAATCCGGGCTAGCACCAAGGTGATTGGAGATCTAGGAACAACTCTAGGCGTGGATCAACTATAGAGAACGTGACACTATTCGCGTTTGAAGTCATCAAGGAGAACCCAAAGGTGTGTTTATGATTTCTTACCTTCACTATCGTTATGCATCTAGACTTGTGATCCTTGGAGGGTTTTGCATGGTTGTTTGTTTGATTATGCTTCCGTTTGCGCGATCCATGAATCAAAACCCTACAATATGGATCTTGGCACCCACAAGAAAATATAATGATATGTTCCGCATAAATATTGAGGGTTGTTTATCCGAGAAAACTAGTGGGAGCTATGTTTAATAATCTAGCCATTATTAAATATAGTTATTAATTCACAAAATACTAAAAATTGTACATTTCTCATTTAATAGAATTCCAATGACAGACAACTCATCAAATTCATCACACTCCTTACGCTATGTCCTTGAGAAGAACAAGATTTTCGGAACCAACTTTCTAGACTGGTACAGGAACTTGAGAATCGTTCTTAAGCAGGAAAAGAAACTGTACACTCTAGAGGAGGAAGTTCCTCAAGCTTCTAAAAACTATACCGATGCGGCCCTAAAGGTGCATCAAAAGTTTGTTAATGATCCTAATGATGCGGCCTGCCTGATGCTTTACACCATGTCCTCTAAGCTCCTGAAGCAACATGAGAACATAGATGTGTTTGATATGATCATTCACTTGAAGCAGCTCTTCCAAGAATAGGCTAGGGTTGAGAGGTATGAAGTTTCCAAGGCATTTTTAAATTTCATCTGTCAGAGGGAAACCCGGTGGGTCCTCATGTACTCCGAATGATCGGGTACTTGAAGAATCTCGCAAGACTAGGGTTTCCGGTGGGTCAAGAGTTGGCCACATATCTGGTTTTGCAATCTTTGCCTGAGAGGTATGGATAGTTCATCATGAACTATAACATGAACTGAAACGACCCGGGATCTCGATTCAGGGTTAAAGAGACAATCGATAACCAAAAGTAGAATTATGCTATTAAGATTACATCTCAATTAATGTATACAACAAATATTTCAAAAAATGAGTACAATTTGGATAAAGAAAAAAAATGTTGAGATCTACTAAGTGACGACTTCGTCTCGATACGCGTTCCCAACCCCACCTTGTTTGATGACCTGCGGTTTTCAAATGGAAAAAGTCGATGCAGTTTTGAAGAAAAATGATCAGTAAAAACTGAGTAAATACACAATACGACATGTAAAGCATCGAGTCGCACACAAGGATAAGTTGAAATAAATACATGGGTTTGAAACATCGATAAACAAAAGAGTTAAGAAAATTTGGAATAATTATGAGTAAACGTTTAGGAAGATTTCTCAGCTTTAAAACATTTATAGATCACGAGTGGTCAAGATACTCTTAAACCATTGCAAGTTTACGTGAGAAAATTATGTTTCATTGAAGAACATTTAATTCACGAGTACTAAATGTTTTTACATTTCATATACAAACTGCTTCACGAGTATTTGACATATTACCAGACAAGTAAAATATCAACAGTACGCAAACTGCTAACGATATGAAGTCACTCGTAGCCAAAGCACTTCAAATCATTTGAATCGATTAAGGCATATCAAGAGCCACAAACAACATCAACAGAGTAGTCAACTTTATTTCAAGTTCCATTAACCGTTAAGTTTAGCTGAGGCATGTCCAGAGCCACCAGCAGGATCGATGTAAACAGAAGGATCACGAAATAATCACTAAGGGTTCCTTCTAGGGTCTATCAAACCCTATTTCACCCGAGTGTTAAGGGAGCCCATTCGTCAACCCCGCTCATAACATTAGCTAAAAGGCCTTAAGTGTCGACACCCCTATACCGTAGTAACCCTTACAAGTATAAGTAGCACTCTATAGCTCTATAAACCCCTTGGCCTCAATATCTTTATACATTTTGGCTCATCGGGGGCGTATTTGTGAACATTAACGTTCTATCCAATAATAAGAAGCATTGCTTCAATGGTCTTAACCACAAGAAAATGGAGGATCGCTTGACGCCTCCCATTAGTAACAGTACTCTGTAAATCGTCCTAAATCTATTAGAGGTATTTTATTTCTTCTCTTTCACATAACCAGAATCAGAATATCAACATTCACAAGTAATTTCTGAGAGTTCTCAAAGGAGATGAATAAAATAGTTTAACAACATTCGAGTGGAAAACATGCATTCTCATACTTTTTCATATAACAAGCATTCATTTGAAACATCAAACACATACGCACATTTTGATATGAAAAGGTCGTACATATGTACTTACCACTTTGATGAAGCACAAGCAAAAGCGATAAGGTAAGTCGAACACTCCAACGAGAACCACTCTCTCGCCTACGAGGTCGATGTCTACAATCACACGTATAACGTATTCGTTACAACTAATTTATACATACATTATATAAATGCAAACCTACATGCCACATAGTCCTATATGTCACAAATGCACATATAATGATGTTCGCTTATCCGAATAAATCAAACAAAACACTTAGAAGTTCAAACACTCAAGTTTTGTAAAACATGTGAATCTACAATTCTGGACAGAATTGAAGCTCTGAATGTAGACATATTAACCATATAAAAACATCTCCTAAAATTTTGAAACAAAATTTATGATCAACCTACATGTGTCTACATTCAGAAACATCAAGAAAATCATGCATAGATATTATAAAACTCAAGTTACAAAAATAACAAACACTGCTAGGCAGAGACATGTTTGGAAGAAACTTTCAAATTTGAAGACCAATTACTACTACTTGGAGAATAGGAAAATGCATATATTCCCCAGAATTAATCCCTTATGTGTCTAGTTTCATGAAAAGAAAGAATGGGTGCCATAAGTTTCCGGAAATCAGATTTTTAACAAACATGGCAAAACTTGTCCAAAAACAGAGTTTCGGAAAACATGCAACTTAGAATGAGCATATCTCCCTAACCAAAAAGGCTACGGAGTCGAATTTTCTTTCAAATTGACCCTCTCTGAGTCTAGTTTCAAAATATGCAAGATTTAAAAATTTTACAGAGACAAATTTTGGAGATAATATACGTTTTTCACAAGATGGTCAGGTTGTAAAAATGTGCAATTTTCACCTAGAGCACTCAAAACATGATCAAATCAATTATATGACACATGCAACTTATAGAGACTTGATTTTCAACCAAATAACATCATTTTAGGTATTAATTAAGACTTTTACATGCTCTTGACACAATGATCAAAACCCTCTTGGGTAACAATGCAAAGAAGATGACATTCACAACATGCATGTGGGTTCTAGTGTGGGTTTCATGAAATAGTCAAAATTTTGGAGTCAATCACATGATCTAACCATGTAAATGAAGAATCAAGCATGCAGGTGAAGAAAACTAAGATGAAATCTCATCAATCAAAGCAAAAGATGGACATGCATGAATGAATTGAAGACTAGAAGAAATATTACCCCAAGATTCAAGATGATGGTGAGGAATAGAGTGAAATGGGTCTTCAATTCATGAGTATAATGGTCAAATGACTGCCCTCCATAGTTGTACAAAGCTTGGAATAAGTTTTTCATGCTTTGGATGCTTGGAAATGAAGTTTTCATGGTGTTTTTGTGAGGTCAACTCCCAAAAACGGGAAGAGAATTTTGAGAGAGAGAAGAGAGCTATTAGGTGTTCTTCAATGGAGAAATGGAGTGAAGAAGAAGATGATGATGATTAATAGGATGTGAGAGTTAGTGGAGGTGAGAAAAGAGTGATGGTGATGAACATGATGGGGGTATGTATGCATAAGGTGTAGTATTTACATATGAAGTGATTTATTGTAAAGGAGTAGTCATGAAGAGAAAAATAATTAGATGGGATTGATAGAGATAGACAATTTTATTTTATTAGTATTGACCAAAGATAGTGGGTAGAGGCATATAATGCAAATAACAAGAGTTGGATTGCTAGTTGGGGTAAAAAATGTAATATTGATAAATGATAGGTTTCTTTGTGAAAACTAAAAGTTAAGGGGTGAAAATATAATTTCCAATTAATAGCTAACACACATAAAAGTTTCATAGATAACAAAATGTCCAAATAATTTTAAATACAACACTTTGTATATAAATGTCAAAATCCACTTTTAGAAAACTACAAGTATTTCCCAAGTATACAAAATAAGTTCCATATAGTATTATCTAAGTTTCAAAAATTACAAAATAGCCTCAAAATGAAATTTTATATAACCATAGATGTACAATGGTACACTTATACTCTAGAACTAAGAACATGTTTGAAATATAAGTTTATTGAAATTCTCAATTACTTTTGCAAAATTACCAAATAACCCTTAATTAAAATACGGGGTATTACATGAACGAGATAGTGAAACCTCCGCCAGATCTACTCAATATGTTGAGGAAAGCTGAAAAAATCATAAACAAGGGAAAAGGGCAAGGCCATAATGATGGTTCACAAAGGGAAAGGCAAAAGGTTTGCCTCTACCTTCAAAGGAAAAGGCAAGGCAGTTGCTAAATCCAAGGAAAATGCTCTTAAGCCTGTTGGTGGCGTTGCCAAGGGCGTGACTAAGGGTGATTTTAACTACTGCAGTCAGTCTAAACACTGGAAGAGGAACTGCCCAAAGTATATGGAGGATAAAAGGCTTGGAATAGTGATTCCACCACCACCAGGTATTTTTGTAATAGATGTCAATATTACTTACTCTTCATCTTGGGTATTGGATACTAGATGTGGATCTCACATTTGTCGAAATGTGCAGGATGTTAAGAGAAGTAGAAGATTGGGTAAAGGGGAGATAGACCTGTGCGTTGGGAATGGAGCAAAGGTTGTTGCATCGGCTGCAGGCGTGTACGAGCTGTCTCTAATTTCAGGATCTATTTTGGAATTAAATAATTGCTATTTTTTGCCTGCTATTAGCAGACACATTATTTATATTTCTTGTTTGGACAAGGAAGGTTTTGCTATTTCAATAAAGGACGATTGTTGCTCCATTTATTTTGATTGTATTCACTATTGTAGTGCGCAATTAATTTAATGGATTATATATCTTTGATCTAAATAATCCTATCTATAACATAAATACCAAGAAGATTAAAATAAATGATTTAAATCCTGCTTATATATGGCACTGTTGTTTAGACCATATAAACGAGAAACATGTATCTAAACTCCATAGTGATGGATTTCTAGACTAATTTTATTTTGAATAATATGAGACATGTGAGGCTTGTTATTTGGAAAAAATGACAAAGTCCCCTTTCAATAAGAAAGGTAAGAGGACTAGTGAGCAATTGGCGCTCGTGCATACTTATTTTTGTGGGACATTTGCCACGCCTTCCAGGGGTGGTTATGTCTACTTCATTACGTTTACTGATGATTTCAGTAGATATGGATTTGTATACTTTGTGAATGCCAAATCCGAATCCTTTGAAAATTTCAATGAATTAAAGAATGAAGTAGAGAAGCAACTTAGAAAAAGTATCAAGGCTCTACGATCGGATCGTGGACGAGAATAATTAAGACAATAGTTTGACGACTATCTTAGAGAGTGTGGGATGCTATCCCAACTCACTCCACAACGAACACCACAATAGAATGGCGTGTCCGAGAGGAGGAATCGAACACTGTTGGACATGGTTCGATCTATGATGTGTCAATCTGATCTTCCATTATCAATTTGGGGCTATGCTATATTGTGTGCAGATTTCACCATTAACCGTGTTCCATCTAAATCGGTCATGAAGAAACGACATGAGATGTGGAGTGGGAAGCGTCCTACAATGTCGTTCATGAAGATTTCGGGCTGCGATGTCTATGTAAAGCGTTTACAATCAGCCAAACTCGGGCCTAGTCGGATAAGTGTAAGTTCGTGGGATACCCTAAGGAAACTAAGGGATATTATTTCCGCAATCCAACTGAAAACAAAGTATGTTTTGCTCGGTCCGGCATGTTTCTAGAAAGAGAATTTGTCTCTAAAGAAGCAAGTGGGAGGACTGTAGAACCTGAAGAATTTCAAGAACCACAAGCTACAGATCCTACAATGGAACATGAACAGGAACCACAAAATGCTGTGGAAGAACCTGTTCAAGTAACACAGGAGCTTCGTAGGTCGAGTAGAGTGTGCCACAAGCCAGAGAGGTATGGACTTCTCGTAACATAATCCGGTGACACGTTGCTCATAGATGATGAACCTACTACCTACGCAGAGGCCATGAAAGGGACCGACTCTCAGAAGTGGTGCAAAGACATGGAATCAGAGATGGAATCCATGTATACCAACAAAGTATGGACTTTGGTGGAACTACCCCAAGGGCCATGCCCCATCGTGCAAGTGGGTATTCAAGAAGAAGACCGACATGGATGGTAATGTGATTACATATAAGGTCCGATTGGTGGCAAAATGATTCAGACACATTCATGGTATTGAATATGATGAAACCTTTTCACCAGTCGCAATGACCAAATCCATCTGAATCCTACTTGCTGTTGCAGCTTCCTACGACTATGAGATTTGGCAGATGTATGTCAAAACAGCGTTTCTGTATGGAAACCTCCTAGAGGATGTGTACATGACCCAACCATAGGGTTTTAAGGATCCAGAGCATGAAAATAAAGTATGTAAGCTACAACAATCCATTTATGGATTAAAGCAAGCTTCTAGGAGTTGGAATTGACGTTTTGATGATGCAGTCAAAGAGTTTGACTTCATAAAAAACGAAGATGAATCTTGTGTCTAAAAGAAGGTTAGTGGGAGCTATGTTGCTTTTTTGGTCTTGTATGTGGATGACATACTACTCATTGTAAACAACATTCCCATGTTGCAATCTGTGACTGGCTAGTAAAGTGTTTCTCGATGAATGACTTAAGGAAAGCAGCTTATATACTTGGTATCACAATCTATAGAGATAGAACGAGGAAGCTGCTAGGCCTAAGTCAAAGTACATATATAGACAAGGTATTGAATAGGTTCAAAATGCAAGATTCCAAGAAGGGATTCTTGACCATGTCACATGTAATCATTCTTTCGAAGAGTTATTGTCCTTCCAATGATATTGAGAAGGAACACATGATTAGGGTTCCCTTTGCCTCGGCCATATGATCCATCATGTATGCCATGTTATGTACTAGAACAGACGTGTCATACGCGTTGAGTATGATAAGCAGATATCGGTCTAATCCGGGTGAGAGTCACTGGATAGCGGTTAAGAACATCCTAAAGTACTTGAGAAGAACTAAGTATGCGTTCTTGATCTATGGAGGGGAGGAAGAGTTGCGTAAGGGGTTACACGGATGCAAGCTTCCAAACCGGCATAGATGATTTCATATTGCAATCGGGATTCGTGTATTGCCTGAATGGAGGAGTTGTGAGCTGGAAGAGTTCCAAGAAAGAGACGGTTTCTGATTCTATAACAGAGGTTGAGTACATTGCTGCGAGTGGCGCAATAAAGGAAGCTGTTTGGATTAGGAAGTTCATCACTGAGCTTGGTGTGGTTCCTATTATTGTGGATCCAGTAGATTTGTATTGTGACAACACTGGGATGATCGCAAAATCAAAGGAATTCAAGTCACACCAGAAATCAAAACACTTACTCAGGAAGTTCCATCTTATTCAAGATATCATCGATAGAGGAGATGTGAAGATATGCAAGATTCCTACAGATGAGAATCTATCAGATCCGCTTACAAAGTTGCTTGTTCAGTGCAAGCATGAAGGGAACACTGGATCTATGGGCATACGGGATGTACCAAATTGGCTCTAGTGCAAGTGGGAGGCTGTTGGAATAGGTGCCCTAGAGGCAATCTTTATAGTATGAATAATGTTTTTGGCTAGAAACATTCATTGTATTATTTGTGGAGATATTTAATATAATGAAGTCCTTAGATTGAAAATTTGTTGTTTACCTTAAAATCCCTAGGTGATTATATTGATTAACAGGACGATCAACTATAGACTAGTATGGGGTTGGACTGATATGGAGAAAACAGGATCCAACACATGGGTATGCATTAGGAGTAAAAGCATACCAGATTTACCCATAACGAGAAGGCTACATAAAGTTTATGTGAAGTCTCAAGTGCATCTCGTAGTGACCACGGTATTGTTCATCCTTACACTTGAAGTCATTAGATCCTCTAGTTGTGGAATATTGTATTTTGACATCATCAGACGCTACACCGTAACTGGGTAGTAATAAAGGCGTTAGTCGGATACAATAAGGAATCAAGCTTAGAGATGGTAGTGAAGTAGATAGAATTTGTCCCTCCTACATACGGGAACAAATATCCACGGCCACTCAAGGGATGGTGCTTATAGAATGTTTGGTCAGACTCCGATAAATCAATATAGGATATTGATGTTATATGCATGGATAAGACTATTCCCGGGATCGAGAAACTAAGGATTGGATGTACGAGTGTGACTTGTATGTCTCGTGTCCAATCCGGATATAGAGAAAAAGGGATGAGACAATACTTGCACTAGGTTTGTCGGATGACTATTTCTATTAGTTGGATAGCGTGGATGTCTTGCTAGAGGCCGCTCCATGTTAGTAGAAACCTATGGGGTCACACTCCCTATGGATTAGACCAGACTGGGGAAGTAATTAATATGATTAATTAATTAGAAGGATCAATACACAAAAATTACTTTCAAACTTAGTAGGACTAATTTGCAATTTGGACTAATGAGTGTATAGACAAGATTAGGATAGGGGCTTTTATACAGTCAATAAGGAGTTGTTGGACTATATAATGAACACTCCTAGCTTCCGTCCCACAATAATGCTCATAACATATTGGGTGGGGGAGAAAAGCAAGGATAAATAGCAAGAACCAAGGAGCCCCTCTTTTGGTGTTCATTGTGAGATTTCTTATTCTTCTTCTTCCATCGTTCCTTGCTAACACAATGTGTTGGAAGATCCGGATCCTAATCTAGGAGTGGACTAGTCATAGATACATGAATACTTTTTCACGTGTGAAGTCATCAAAGGAGAACCAAAAGGTATTTTGATACTCAAAACCTTACTATCGTTATGAGTTCTAGAATTGTGATCCTTGGAGGGTCTTGAACAGTCTAATTATTTTTTATTCCACTGCGTATCCGTTATCAAAACCCTACAGAAAGGACACGGTTGATCAGACTACTACTTCCATCAAGGAGAAGTCAGATCAAGCAGATACTTCCGAGAAAAAAATGTGTGTTCAGATTGGTAGTCCAAAGAAGGTGAAGAAGGTAAAAGAGGCTCAAAAATTAGACAAGGGGTAGAAGATCTAGAGTTTAGAAACTGAAAAAGGGAAGGAGATTCAGATTTACACAGAGAAGAAAACATCTTCTGGTAAGAGACCTGTTTCTACTCATTGGATCATCAACCATTCCTCTTATGGAATTTTGTTAGATTGATTTGCCTCTACTCCAATTGCTTACTGTAGTATGATCAATATTAGCATGTTGAAATATGAATTTGGACTATATTAGGAGACTGAAACAGAGTTCAATTTGGAAAATATTATACCCTCTGAGATTGCTTACCCTAGGCTTACCAGACTCTTTTACCTAAATCTGAAGCAAGTGAATACTTTGGGTCTAACTATATCATCTAACGCAGCTGGTATTGAAATGGAGTTAGATCATATTGAATTTACTAGAGTTTTGGGCTGTCCAAAGAGGTACAATACAGAAAACTACCCAAGCAAAATTAATGGTATAAAGGTGGCTATGGAAGATTTATTTTTTACTAATATAGCTACTAACTCTTACCAGTCAACTCATTATGTGTTAACTGTTGTAACCAAAATCTTGTTTACGACCCTAAGGAGGTGTGTGGTATCAAAATAGAATTCTAAGGAGTTGCCGTCTAGTAGGGTGTTGTATCTGATGTACTTGGTGATGCATGGATTTGAGATTGATCTGTCGAGTATTGTTATGGAACACATTTTGTACTGCTGTACCAAGAAGATGGTGGAGGTCTTTTCAAAGGATTAAAATTTCGAAAACTAGTGAAGGAGAATGGAAATTCTATTCGAAGTTATCTGCTGACGAGTTCAAAGCTAAGAATTTCTCTAACCTAAGTCCTTAAACACTCATGTAGCCCTATCTTCTACCACTCAGGACCATTCCCAAGTTCTTAAGAAGCTGACTATATTGAAAATGAAATAGATGAGCTAAAGCAAGGACAATATTAGCTGGGTACTGAGTTCAGGTAGATGAAATACATGATTGAGAGTGTTTTCAAAATCATCAATTTGGTATATGTGGAAGAAGAGGATACACCAGCTCAAGAAGGTTCAAGGAAGTCATGTTCTACCAAGGACTTATTTGATGAGCAGATTACTGGGGATAAGGCTGTTGTGGATAAGGAAGCTGGGTCAAAGGTGGCTGAGGATAAGGAACCTAGTAATGAAGAAGCATCGACTCAGGGGTTCTAGTCACAGAAGCTCTACATAAGAAGAAACATAAAGGAAAGGCTCCAGCAATTGTGACCTCAGAAGACTTGTTTGAAGATGATGTGGTAGCTGATGATGAGCCTAATGAAGAAGCAACAAAATAAGAGGATGCCCAGGAATAGGATCAACAGGAGAATAAGGAAGAAGAGGAATAATAAAGTGATCAAGAAGATGGTGGAGGTCCTAAGACATATGAAGATCCAAAGCCTTGAATCCAGCCTTTTCTTAATTCTTTTCAAAACCTTGAAAATCCTTGTTTCTTTCAAAAATTCTACTTCTTTTAAAACTTTTAAGTTTTCAATAAGGTATGATCCAACATTTTCTAACTTTTTCATGAAAGTAAAAAAAGGGGATAAAATTAGGGGTATTTTTTAAGTATTTTTTTAGTTGCAGGGAAATCGGGTTTTTGGATCTGTGGATGAACTGTTAAAACTTTTGTGTTGTTTTTTTTGGTTATTATGTTTGATTTTGATTCTGCTTTTATATCTGTTGGTATTACTATATGCTTTTGATCTTGTATGAATGTTTCTGCTATGCTACTAATGTCTGTCTTTTGCAGAAACTCAGTTCAACCAGAATAGTTGGTTTTGTCTTTCATAAAGGGGGAGATTGTGAGTTCAAAGTTGTTTACAAAACTTTGAAAAACATGAACTAAGGGGGAGTTCTTACTCCTATTCATTCTCTAATCTCATATACTTGATCATGCTATATTATGTGATGAAGGACAAACAAATTATGTGTTATATATTTATTTTATATTTTTATTTGCATAAGTTATTTTGAAGGTTTGTTAGCTAACTATGTGCTACAAGTTTATCTAAGTTTCCTTATTTGCAAGGTTGCAGATTTGGCCTGCAGATTTGATGCTACTCTTATGGAAACTTTTCTGACCTAACCTTAGGCTTGCAGATTGAAGATCATATCAAAATCAATAATAAAATCAAGCATCTAGCCGTTGGAAGCAAGCTGTTGAGAGTCAAAGATCTGCTAGAGGATTTTTAGGGATCTATGTTGAAGTTTCCTATATAGTCGGCAATCCAAATTTCCAGACTGATAACTGATTTAGAGAGATAGAGAAGCACAGAGCATTACATAGAGATTCATACCCTCTCGCAGATTGACAAGCATCATTAAAGGAGATCATTCAACCATTCAATACATTAAAGATTCCTAAAAACACTTCAAGCTTTACTTCTTCACTATCTTCATAATGTTCTTCATCCTGAGCTTAATTTGTATATCATTCTGTTATATTACTTAATCATCTGTCCACGGGAGTTGTTCAAGATGAACAAAAGAGATTCTTATTTTATCAGTTAGCTAGAGCTGCAGCTAGATGGGTTAGGAAGAACCACATGCTGGAAAAGAGTAAGGCATTTCTCTTGGCCTTCTAGGGCTTAGCTTTTCATAAATAAGAAGTTGTTGAAATCCTAGAGGTATGAGATCCCTCAAGCAGAGAGTAGGTCAATTGGGACCGAACTTCTTAACAAATCAATGTGTTCTTTGTCATGAATTTATGTTATTTACTTGTCTTGAAAACTTCTTCAAAACAAGTATTTTTTCAAAGTTTTGGACAGCTGTTTAAATCATTGAAAATTCTCATATACTTTAAACTATCTGTTTTGGTTTCAAAGCCTTCAAACTGAGTTCAAAGCTTTGAAATACTTTAAGTTCTTCTTATCTTGTTTTAAAACCACATCTTTGTCAAAAGTTTCCATACTCTATTCAACCCCTTTCTAGAGTATTGGATAATGTAACTGCATACCTACATTACATTCTTCATTTATCTATATGGAGATATGTTTGTATGGTTTTGATGTAGGATGCGCAACGGAAATATAATTTAAAATTTCCTGATCAAAGACCTCCATGAATCGCAGGTTAAGCTCTCATAACATGATAAAGGAAGTAAAGTTTACCATGTAGTCTTGTGTGATCACAAAGAAGAATATTGTGCTCGTCTCTACCGGTATCTACACCTTAGGATTGCCAAATCGAATCTTCTCCACGCCTTTAGCTAACAACGTAGAAGAAGGAATCGCCAAGAGCTTGACCAAATAAAGAGGACCACGCAAAATGATGAAGAGGCCGAGCCTCTTGGAGCCGACAGGTAAGGGGTGTCGTGCGCCTCTCTACTCTGTCTTCTTGCTCTAATTTAATTCTCTCTATGAGAACTCTGGTGAAATAATAGAGCTAAGACTCTCCTTTTATAATCAATAACTCCTTACTAATTACAAATTTTCTCCAATACTAATCATGTCCATACACAGATTAGTCTTATAGCCTAATCACGTTCATACACGGATTAGCCTAATCTTGTCCATGAACGGATTAGTCCATTTTGCAATTTAGTCCAACTAACTTTACATGTGGTTGCGTTTTTATCCGGGATCCTTTTAATTGTTAATTGGTCCATCTAATTAACGTCCATATCCAGTTTAATCCTTTTGGTGTGTTACCCTGCAAGTTTCTATTAAGTTGGTAGTAACAATTTACAAACATTGAGCGGCATATAGCAACACGTAAATTCAACCCAACGAATAGAAATAGTCGATGATCTAACAAACCTTGTGCCCAATGTTACCGTGTTGTGTATGTCTCTTTGTCACCATATCCGGATTGGAAATGAGACATAAATGTCAAACTCGTATATCCAATCCATGGCATCTTGATCCTGGGAATAGACTTATCTGAACAGATAACACAATATCACATATTGTTTCATCTGAGTCAGGCCAGACAATCCAGTATCTCGAACCCTTGAGTGGCCCTTGGATATTTACTCCCATTATATGGGAGGGACAAATCCTATCTACATCACTAGAATCTCTCATTTTACTTCATATCATGTTCGATTCCCGCTTTTATAATTACCTAGTTATGGTGTAACGTTTGACGGGATCAAAACATGATAATTCACAACTAGAGTATCTAGTGAATTCAAGTCTAAGGATTGCAACACCATTGTCACTACGAGAAGAACTTGTGACATTCAGATAATTCATTTGTAGCCTCTCGTGATGGGTCAATCCAGTATGTCATTACTCCTAATGCATACCCATGTGTTAGACTTGATATCTTCATATCAATCTTCCCACATACTAGTCTCCATGCATAGTGATTGTCCTATTAATCACTATACTTGATCAGATATATTTAAGATAAACAAAAATTGTAATCTAAGGACTTCATTGTATTAAATATCTCCATAAATTATAAATGAACATTCTAGCCAAAACAATGTTCATACTAAAATAAGATTGCCTCTAGGGCATCTATACCAACGGTCTCCGACTTGCACTAGAGCCAATCTTGTACATCTCGTATGCCTTTTGATTTAGCGCGGCCCTCATGCTTTCCCTCAGCAAGGGTTTTGGTAAGAGAGTCTGCAAGGACGTCATATGTCGGTACTTTGCAATCTTCACATCTCCTCTATCGATAATCATGAGTGAGATGGAATCTCTTGATTATGTGCATTTGATATAGTAATATACTCGGTATATATTGAAGAATCGGTAACTGAATCTTGCCCGGAACTCTTCCAACTCACAGTTCCTCGATCAAGTGAAACACAAATCTCGACTGCGATGTGAAATCATCCTTGTCGGTTTGGAAGCTCGCATCAGTATAACCCTTTATACGGAGTTCTTCCTCCCCTCCATATATCATGAATGCATCCTTAGTTCTTTTCAAGTACTTAAGGATATTCTTGACAGCAATCCAGTGACTCTCACCCGGATTGGACTGGTATCTGCTTGTCATACTCAAAGAGTGACAACTCTGGTCTAGTACATAACATGGCGTACATGATATATCCAATAGCCGATGCGTATGGGATCTTACTCATGTGGTCTTTCTCAATCTGATTAGAAGGACAGTCAGCCTCCGTAAAGGTGACTGATTGCAAGGTAGGGATATATCTATCCCTATATATCTTGATACCAAGTATACAAGCCGCATCCCCTAAGTATTTCATTGAAAAGAAAGTCCCTAGCCAATATTTAATAGATTGCAAGGTAGGGACATCGTTTCAAATGAGTAGTATGTCATCCACATACAAGGTAAAAAAAAAATCAGATCACCCACTAACCTTCTTGTAGACACAAGGTTCATCTTCGTTCTTGATAAAGCTAAACTCTTTAACTGCATCATCAAAACGTAGATTCCAACTCCTAGAAGCTTGCTTCAATCCATAAATGGATCGATGCACTTACACACTTTGTTTGCATGCTCTGGATCCTCGAAACCCTCTGGATGTGTCATGTACACATCTTCAAGGAGGTTTCCAGACAGAAACGCTGTTTTTTTTACATGCATATTCCAAATCTCATTGTCGTGATAGGCTTCTATAGCAATCAAGATACGAATGGATTTGGTGATCGCACTTGGGGAAAAGGTTTCATCATAGTCAATACCATGAATCTGTCTGAATCCTTTTGCCACAAATCGGCCCTTATAGGCAATCACATTGCCATTAATCGGTTTCCTTCTTGAAAACCCACTTGCACCCTATGGGCCGAGCCCCATCGAATGGTTCCTCTAAATTCCATACTTTATTGGTATACATGGATCCCATTTCGAATCTCATGCTTCAATCCACTTCTGAGAGTCCAACCCCTTTATAGCCTCTCCATAGGTTGTATGCTCATCACCCATGAGTAATACGTCACCGGGCTCAATAACGAAAAGCCCATTCCTCTCTGGCTCCTGACGTATCCTACTCGACCTAGGAAGCTCTTATGTTACTTGACCAGGTTGCTCCACAAAATTTACGGTTCCTGCTCATGTTCCATTGTCGGATCAGTGCTTTGTGGTTCTTGAACCTCTTAAAGTTCCACGGTCCTCCCACTATCTTCTTTAGAGACAACTTCTCTTTCTAGAAACACACCGGTCCGAGCAAAAAACACTTTGTTCTTGGTTGGATTGTAGAAATAATATCCTTTCGTTTCCTTAGGATATCCCACAAACTTACACTTATCCGACTTGGTTCCGAGTTAATCTGACTGTAAATGCTTTACATAAGCCTCGCAACCCCAAATTCTCATAAACGACACTAAGGGACGCCTCCCAGTCCATATCTCATATGGTGTCTTCTTGACTGATTTGGATGGAACACGGTTAAGGGTAAAAGCAACTGTTAATAGAGCATGGACCCAAAATGATATTGGAAGATCTGTCTGACACATCATAGATTGAACCATGTCCAACAGTGTTAGATTTCTCCTCCCATACACACCGTTCCATTGTGGTGTTCTTGGTGGAGTGAGTTGGGACAAGATCCCACAACCTCTAATATAGTCGTCAAACTCTTGGCTTAAGTATTCTACTCAATGATTCGATCGTAGAGCCTTAATACTCTTGACAAGTTGCTTCTCTACTTCATTCTTGAATTCCTTGAACTTTTCAAAAGATTCAGATTTGTTCTTCATAAGATACACAAATCCATATTTACTAAAGTCATCAGTAAATGTAATGAAATAAAGATAACCACCTCTAGCAAGCGTGGAAATGGTCCACACACATCAGTATTTATGAGTTCCAATAGCTCACTAGTCTTTCTTGTTGAAAGGGGACTTAGTCATTGTTCCCAATTAAAAAGCTTCACATGTCTCATATGATTCATAATCAAATGAGTCTAGAAATCCATCCTTATGGAGTCTAGAAATGTGTTTATCTTTTATATGGCCCAAATGACAGTGCCATAGGTCTGTGGGATTTTAATCTTTAGATTTAATCCTCTTAGTATTTATGTTATAGTCGATATTATCTAGATCAGGGATATATATATATATATATATAATCCATTAGACAAAATAGCATTACAATAATTTATATCACCATACTGAACGGCACAACATTTGTTCTTTTTTGTGATAGAAAACTTTCTTGTCAATACAGCAAACTGCCATAATGCTCCCACTCATAGTTAGAGGATAAAAGCATTTGTCTAATTTATGGATAATATCCAGAAGGTAGAGACACATGATAAGTCCCTACGGCTAATTCCACAACATTTTCTTTGTTTCCCCACGTGTAGGTGTATCTCTCCCTTATCCAATGGTCTGCATCTCTATAGATCGTGCACACTTCTCTTAATGTAAGAACCTCATTGAGTATCTAATACCCATGATGAGATAGACATATTGAATTCTATAACAAAGATACCTTAAGTGGAATTCATAATTACCTCATCTTCTTCTTCCAAGTACTTTGGGAAGTTCCTCTTCCACTTTACCACATTTTGGGCTTTAAGGGAGACTCCTTCGTTTTAGCGACAAAATCGCTTCAACCTTTTGGGTTTTCGGGAAAACCATTTGCCTCTTCCCCTTTTAACCATCAATATAGTTTTTCCTTTGCCCTTATTAATGATTTGTTCAGCGGTTCTCAATCATGTTGATTAAATTGATTTGAACAAAGCTCTTGGCACTTCAAACCCCTTTTGATGTCTAGCCCGATCTTGAAAGAGTTTCTTTAAGTGTAAGATCATATCATACGCCTCCATATTGTCATATTGCTTCCAAATCTCAAAGTTCATAGAAGCTAACATGAGGCAAGCCACATCCAAAGAATCATATTTTGGTAGTCCTTTCTCGGGTTTTAGTGGCATTGTCAGCTGGTGAAAAGAAACTTTATACTCTAGTACATACAGCTTTTCTAGCTTGAGAGCAATTTTTAAGTTTCTGTACCAGTCTAGGAGATTCATTCCAGACTATTTGTCCTTCTCAAGGTCCGAATGCAATTATCGATGTTTGTTGAATGTTTGCCATTGGAATTCTACAAGTAATGAGAAATATACAATTCAATATTGTGAGAAATCAACTATACTTAACAATGGCTAGATTATTAAATATAGCTCCCACTATATTTATCGGATTAATAGTCCTCACCATTAATGCAAAAAGAATCATATATTTTATAGTGGGCCAAGATCCATATTTCACCACCTCTTAAGCTTGCTTTGGCAAGTCGTCCAAAATTTGGTTATTAGGTAGGAACATCTTCCAATTGCATCCTATGCAGCTCTTGGCTCAATTGCGGAGATAACCCCTTATGCTTTATCTATCTCATAGTTAATCCCAATTGCCTTGCATATAAACTTTCAATCCTATTAATGTAGCTCAGTTGCATTTAACCTCTTACTTAAACTATCGCACATTACCAGCTTCTGCCGTCGCGCCACATCATGATAAATCAAGTCGTCTTGCTTTGGCAAGCATGTACTCAATTGATCTTGATCATGACGAGTGTTAAGTCAGAGAAGGGAAAACGAAATATTTATCGTTGAGGGTTTTTCATGTCACTTTTAGTTCGTTGATCACATCAACTTATCTACTTATTTGGATTGGGCAATCCCAAATATATGATCGAACTGTTTAATTATTATCTTTTATGTTTTGCATGCATCGACCATAAATCCAAAAAAAATAACAAGAAAATAAATAATAAATAAAATTTGGTATTGGTGTGGCCCCTAAAATTAAGATATTCACAAGCCAATGAGAATATTTATAAGCGCTAAAGTAGCAAGCTAATCTCCATGTGCCTTCATCTTTAGTCCATGCGTCATAGCATGTGGGTAATCATCGTCTTATGGTTTCTTTAGTCTTTGATCTTCTTCTCCATGCCTTGACTATATTCTATCTATCTAATTCTAGCTAACATCTACAAACTAAATAGAGGAACCTCACTGGTGAGGGAGAAGACGACACGTAGGCCTTAAAATAATTACATTAAACACTTCAAAACCAAAAATCAAAACGAACCAAAAATTTAAAAAAACCACACAATCTAAGCCCACATCCAACCACCATGCGATAAAACACATAAAACAGTTCAAATCTAATTTTATCACGCTAGGTCAATTAAATTGAATTGTGATAACTGGGTCAAAACGTGGCCGGATCGATCAGTACCGGTCAGACCGTGGCCGCACTGGTCAGTGTCGGTCGGTGCGTGGCCGCACCGGTCAGTGCCGGTCAGACTGTGGCCGCACCGATGATAAGTCCTTAATAAGAGTTCTCCTATGTACGTTTCACATTTTTATTTGTATGCGTTTCGATGCAAAATGACGAGATTTGAGCCAAAATATGAAGAAATGCACTTTTGGATGTTTTTGAGCTTTAAAGCACGATCCAAGTGTTTCTTATTGATTTTGAGTATGATTTTAATAATTTTTCACATTTGATCTTCGTGGTAGTGTTTGTGTTGTTGTTTGACAGAAATTACGCATGCGGGAATCAAGTGGAGAGAAGAAACGAGCTTCGGAATAGAAGAAAAAGGCAAAATTGGCGCATTTTGGATGTTTTCGCCAAATTTGGGCAATAATTGATAAAAACGGGAAAATTTTCTGGAAATGGGAATGTTTCTACATGGACAAAGTCTACGTCGCTTAAGGAATCCAAATGTGCAAAAATCGCGGTCATCGGAGTTCTGGATCAAAATCCGGATCCTTATTATCTTTCCCGCAATCTTAAAATATCCAGAAAATCCTAATTTTGACTTGAAACATCCTGAACTATCTCCCGAGCATTCTTTTTTAGCTCCAACACAACCAAACACCCTGCAATACCTATGGCTTTCACCTATTCTGTAACCCATCTCCACCTTCTCATTACACCATCACCATATCACCTCAGCCATGGCATTTTTTGCCTCCAAACCACCCAGTACTCAAATAACCCAATTCCTAAGCCTACAAACTACTTTAGTACCACCTGCACCTTCACTATAACACCTAAACTTCCTCCTACACTTAAATCACAATCACAACCTGCTCATAACCTCCACCAATACAAACCTAAACTACCTAACTATAGCTACACCACAGTAAGCAAACTACAACCTGAATTCATTTACACCTATACTACTTCAAAACCTTACAACCAACACCATTATCACCACCTATGCCACCTCCATTCACAACCACCATCACCACTGTTATCTCCTAATTCACCACTGAAACCACCAATGCCAATGCCCACAACCTGAAATTAACCACCTTAAACAAGCTGCAACAACTACCCAGCACCCTTAACAAATTGCTACAACCTATGGCCTGCCAACTCCAATTCAACTTACCACCATCACTAACCTGCAAATCAGACCCAAAACCCCACCTTTTAGCCACTGTTAGATCCCAAACAAAAAAAGCACCTTCACTGTAATAAACTACCAGTACCTCTTAAACTCCCCAGCTCCACAAGCCTTAGCATCAACACCACCATTACAACTTACAATATACCAAAACACCAACCTAATTCACCCATTAACCGCTATTAATCCGGCCATAGAACCGCAACCAGGACCTCCAAAAATACACAGCTGCATTCAGCAGCTATACACCATTCCTTCCTCTTACAACCTGGTCGTAATCCACCATTAAACCCAACCTGGTCGCAACCATTACCATTAATCTACCTTCAATCAGCCATGGCTAAAGCAACCTAAACCCAGCAACTCAAAGCCAAGACCACTGTTCCATTGAAAACCCGACTGAAACTCACCAAAATCAATTCCGCCAGACCTCCTAGCTTCTAAACCACCCTCTGTTACAACCACCATTGCCAAGACCAAATCAAACCCAGTCCATAACCGAAGCCAACACCAGATTCCAAAGACCCATAACCCACCTGAAACTCTACCGAAAACCATAAACCCAGAACCTGTGATCACCTAAGCAACGCAGACCCAGCAGGTGCGCATTGCAGTCACCACTGCACCGGTTTTCTCTGCAAAGCCCGATCAAAAACACAACAAGAATCAGACCGCAAGAGAAGAGAAGGAGCAGCCGAGAAAGAAAAGAGAAGAAATCAGAAGAAGCGCAGGTCCGGAGTTGTTCGTAAGAAGATTCAATTTCTTCGTGCAAAGAATAATTACTTAGCCAATTTCAGAGATTATTCAAAGTCTCTTCGCATACAGAGTCTCAGTATCTATCTACGAAGGTGTTCGTACGATGATACGAATTGTTCGTGCGAAGAGGAGTTCCAGGCGTCTGATTTACTGCTTTGAAGTTGGGGATTTTGTGCAATATTAAAAACTTGTGCTAAACAAGTAGAACATGTATAAAAGCCCTAAAAACGAGATAGAAAAAGGAGGAGAGTTCAGGGACGTTGGAGACGGAACAGAGACGAAACAGGAGCACTGTGTGGAGCTCAGAGCACTGTTTGGAGCGCGGAGATTCATCGTTTGAATTCGTTTTCTCATCTTTTCTTTATTTTTGTCCACGATTATGAAAAAAAATTGTCTTTTTAAACATGAATCGTAGTAGCTAAGTACTTTATATCGGGATTTCTCAAACGGTAGCTAGGGTTTGAAGCCGTGTTTGGCGAATTATGAGTTTGATTCATGTTATGATTAAACTTAATTGATGATGTGCTTATTCGCTATGTTTAATTCTTGTTCGTAATTTATTTTTTGTATTGAGTGGCCATCAATATGAAGATTATAGGTAATACGTTAGTGAAAGCAACGAATTACCCGGATAAGTGAGTTAAGCACGTAGTCGCAGGTTAGAGGAATCAACCGTGGACTGTGAACTTTGAGTAGAATTATACGTCATTATATTTTTAGGGCTAATTAGAACTTGGTAACTCGGTTTTAATTTGACCTAGGCATAGAAATCTAGCTTGGTAACTCGGTTAGCATTATTGCCCGTTTGGCGATAAAACAACGTCTGTGTTTCAAAACATAATTTTTTATCGGTATTCACCAAGTGATCCTAGAGAAATCCTGATACTTGTCCCTCATATTTATCGCAATTTTAATTATTAGTTGTTATTTACATTATTAGTTAATTAAACAAAATCAATTGCTATCCCACACAAAGTTAATCATACTAATTAGTTCACGACAAGTCCTCTGGGATTCGACAACCCTCTTTATCACATTATTACTAGAACGATAACCGTACACTTGCGGTGAATCGTCATCAAGTTTTTGGCGCCGTTGCCGGGGACTTTGGTTGAATTAATTAGAATTGTTAGCTTTAGGGATTTTATTTTCTGTTTATATCTGTTACTCATCTTCGTTCTAGTGTGACTTGTGTTTCAGGTGGATCTCTTAGCGCATGACCCATTCTTAAAACGAGCTATTGTACCCACAGTTAGAAGATTCGGAATCACTTTTGCACAACGAGCGTAGAGACTCGAGGAAATCAGTTCCAATGGGTGACCAACAGGGAACTGGGTTGGAAAGACTCTGCAAGCTTGCGGAAGATGCAGAGACCGCTAGAGTCGCTGCCGAGGCTAGAGTAGCCAATTCATTGAGGGAAACTGAGTTGCTTAGAGCTCAGTTAGCTGTTGCACAGGCTTTAGTTGATAACCCTCCGATTCAACCTAATGGAGCTCAGCAAGTGGTTCAAAGGAACAATTTGGCACAGGAAGATGATCGTCCTTTGGTGAACTATTTTAGAACCACGCAAGCTGGATACCAACCTACCATTGTGAGGCCACAGATTAATGCTGCTCACTTTGAGTTGCGCCAGCAGCTGATTGATACGGTACGTACTGAGTTCCTATTTACAGGAGCTCCGGGAGATGATCTGAATGCCCACTTGCTTAACTTTGGGCACATTACTTCAGCTTTGCATAGTGAGCAAGTTCCTGATGAAACAGTGAAGTTGATGCTGTTTCCTTTCTCTTTATCTGGAAAAGCTAAGACTTGGCTCATGGAACTACTAGCGGGATCAATTACTTCATGGGCAGAGTGTTGCCAGGAGTTTCTGAGAAAGTATCTACCGCCATCCAAAGTTGCGCAGCTCATGGCTGATATTAAGAATTTTACTCAGCAAGAGGATGACTCTCTAGGAGATACATGGAGGAAATTCAACCAACTTCTTCGCAGATGCCCAACTCATGGAGAGTCGTGGTGTAAACTCCTCCATTATTTCTATAATGCTTTAGAAAGGGAAACAACACATGAACTAGATATGTTAGCTGGAGGCAATTTTATGGGCTTGAGAGTGCAGCGATGCCAAGATCTACTAAACACTGTGGCGAAGCGTGTGTCTACGAGGTCTGAGACTCGTAGATACTCGGAATCCGATGCAGCTCTAGTCAACAGGATTGAGTCAATGGTGGAGCAAAAATTTGAACAGAAAATGGCAGTCATGACCTCACTTTTAACAGCATAAATCCATTAGCACAGGTGAAGTCTGTGGGATAAATGATCGCGGAAGAGAATCAGGGATATGGCTCTGCAATTGAAGACATGAATTACATGGGTCCACCACAACAGCAACAGTGGCCGAACATTTATCGGCCCAGCAACCGCAATCACTCTAACTTCAGCTATAGCAATCCAAACAGTGGGCTATATGCACCTGGTCAGCAGCCTAATCCTCCATATCAGGCTCAGAGACAAGCCACGAAGCCACAGGAACAGCAACAACAGGATCCGGAAATGAAAGCCTTGTTGAGACAATTGGTTACTCAGCAACATCAGACAAATGAGAAGATGGATAGGATGGAGCACAAGTTTGTAGTCATGGAAGCCACTATTAAGAGCCATGAGACACAGATTGAGCAAAATGCCAATCAGCATACTAAATCTTCACCTGGCATGCTTCCTGCTAATTCTATTGTTCCTACTGAGCAGCTTAAAGCTATTACTACTCGCAGTGGCGTGACTACTCAGGATCCTCCATATCCTAGCCATGCGAGAGCTGAAGCTACTAAAGCTACAGAGAAAGAATTGGTTGAAGAGGTGCCCAAGGCCGTTTTCCCCAATCAAAGGACACGACTGAGAAGAAAGAAGAGCGTAAGAACATTCTAAATCCGGTTAATTTAGTGCCAAATGTGCCATATCCGACGGCAATAAAGAGGACTGATGAAGATCATTATGGGAGGTTTTTGGAGATATTTAGAAAACTTCACATCAACATCCTTCTTGTGGAAGCACTTGCTCAGATGCCCAAGTATAAGAAGTTCTTAAAGGAAATTCTATGGGGTAAGAAGAGCATATAGCCTTATGCCACGATGAAGCTGACAGAGACGTGTAGTACTGTTATACAGAGGGACATTTCCAAGATGAGAGATCCAGATAGTGTCATCTTAGACTGCACGCTTGGGGGTGGGTATCACACACATGGTCTTTGTGATTTAGGCGCGAGTATCAATATCATGCCATTGTCCCTATTTCAGAAATTGGGCATTGGTGCACCAACCCCGGTGAAGGTGGGTCTGCAACTGGCAGACAATTCTATTGTGACAGCAAATGGGGTGATTGAGAACTTGCTTGTGAAAGTGGGCGCATTTATGTCTTTACAGCTGAATTTGTGATAGTGGACATCAAGGAGGATCGCGATGTGCCACTTAGCTTTGGAAGACCGCTTTTGAAGACAATGCGCGCAAATGTGGATTAAGAGACGGAGGAGCTCACTATCAAAGCTCTAGATTCATCACTTGTGTTTAAGGAATTTGTTCCGGGCAAAGGGAAGAATAAATTGGCGATGATCAAATTTAGAGAGAAAGATGTGGATCCTATACCGGGGTTGTCTACAGTTTTGCAATCCGATCCACCCGATTCAGAAAAGAAGCCAACTATTGTCAGTGCGCATGATGTGGTGCAAAAGATCAAGAGCAAGAAACTGAAGGAGGAGGCACGTCGTGCTAGACCTCCTTGACATATTTTGAGGTAACTGGGTCGGGTCGTCGACCTTAAATTACAAGGCGCTTGTTGGGAGGCAACCCAACCTATTTATTTGTATTAGATTAGGGAGTGCGTTTTTAATTCAGTTGTGTTGTGTTTTATTTAAATTATTTATGGAGAGATGAGAGAGATGGACAAATGATGTTTCCAAGTGACATATGTGAGCAGGTTATGGTAGAATCTACCCCGGTGTGCCAAGCACACATGACCTTCACAGGGACTCGCGCAGGCGAGTTGGGGATTCTTCAGACATGGATTTTAGCAGAGGAGGCAGTCGACCCCGGTGTGCGAGTACACACTGACTTTAGAGGGGCATGGTGGCGCCACTACTGTGCTTGGGGACTGCTTGGCGCGATTTCGTCCCCACTCTTGAGGTGGTTGTGAGTATCTTTTTCTTTTGCTGGATTTTGTGTCACTTTTAGTGTATATGTCATGCTCCATCTCATCTACTGGTCCTACGCATTGATTGCTGAGTCTTCATGCATGATCTCTAAATTCGTTGAGGATAACGAAGCATTCAGTGTAAGGGTGGTTTAGCTGTCTACTAGCTGATTTGTTTTGCATAGCCAGTTACATGTAGGATGTGTTTAGATTGTATTGTGAGTCAGTGTTGTGGTTTTTGTTATGTTTTTATTTATATTGTCGTATTGTGTAGGATAGATTTATATTTGGTTTGCACTTTTATTTAATTGAGTATACCCACCAACAAAGTTAGTTGTGTAGTGTCGAATTCTTTCGAGTCTAAGCCTTGCATATAGAGTTAGGATATTATTAAAAAAATAAAAAAAAAATGAATGAGAAAATTGAAAATCTTGAGAAAAGGCAATTGAGAGAAGCTTAGACTTGGTTGATTTAGTGAGATGTGAAAAATTTAGGCATAGGGTGTGAATTTTGACCGAGAATGACACTTTTAGTTTCCCCTAGTACGTATAGAGAGAATCTAATTACGAGAATGCCTACCCATTTTTTAAACTAAAATTAAATTTTAAAAGCTAAAGTTTGTGTTGTTTTCTCTTAAAAGAGTTGAGCTTGGTGTTTGCTAAACAAGCCGAACGTTCATGTTGTCCGTCTTAGGTAGTCGCCAGCCCGCCTCGTAGTGGCACACGGAACAGCTGTGCGAGGATGTGTATTAGAGCATTCACTGCTTTCTAGATCTTACCGTGTAGGACCACTAGTAAACCCTAATTTATCCTTGGATTTATTGTTAGCCTCTTTGACCTGGGGAGACGATTCTTGGCCTTCATCATATGTCGTTAGAACCACCTTTGTAGAGCGTCACGAGGGAGCTGTTGTTGAGGGGGTTCGTTGAGGAGGGACCTTCATTATATATTTTTGTGAGTTCTGCCGATCGCATATGCTTCAATGGATATCTACGAGGGGATGCGAGGGTGAGTGAGATGGCTTGCGCACTAAGGTGTGGCGGTGTTCCATGTCATTACATCGTGGACACAATAGTGGAGAGCCAGAGTGCTGACGTCTAATCCGCACAAAAATGGGTTTGGTTATACTTAATTGGTGGATCGTGCTAGGTATCGGATTTCTATCATCTTGGTGTAGGAGGTTCGGTTGAATTATGCACGTGACATATATCTTATTTGACTACTTGAGAGGGGTATGTGACTTCATTCTAGTGTGGGGGTGTCGACATTTGACGACAGACATAGAGATTGTGCAGTGACGACTCCACCCCCATACATGCTTTGACTTTGACGGTTTGTGGCATCTTGCGCTTCATGGAGTCAGGGGAGATGAATTATTCTTTTGATACTTATTCTTTGTTTTGTTTCTTTCCTTCCCCAGACATTATTACTGCTGCTTGATTCTTGGAGGAGGACCACTCTTACATATTTTATTGTATTATTGTTGTTTTACTGAGAGAAAAAAAAAAAAGAGAAAAGAAAAAGAAAAATAGAAAAAAAAAATGAAAAAAATAGAGAAAAAAAGGAGAGAAATAAAGAAAGAATACAGTTGTGCTTATTGGAAAACGAGTGGTGAGAGTTCCTAGTTCCAAATTGAAGACAAATATGAGTTTTTGCATATCATTCGCATTGATGGCCACGGAATTGACATGTTACCGTGGTTTGAGGTAATTGAGGGCCGGAGTCGGTGAGATTCTGGTTGTGAGTTCCTATCATCAAGGTGAGGGTGTGTCAGATGTGGGGTTTTAATGTTAGAATGTGACGCTTTAGGACTTATGACTTCATGATAATCCTTTTGTCCCTAAGCCTCAACATTCTAAACCGTTAGCGGAATAGGAGCTCGAACTATGAACGTGGCTTAGCCTTGGTTAGCCTCTTATTTTTATCAGCACACATGAAGAGGTAGGTTGTTCTTTATAGTAAAGTTAGGCTCTCTATACTAACTATGTGGAATTACTTGTTGTCGAGTTTAGTTGCGTTTCACACCTCTTGCCTAACTTTTTCATCATCCATGAGCACCAGTCTACGTTATTGAAATTTCCCGATCTCACAAAAAGAAATAATTTAAAAGTCTTTTTTTTTGTTTAATATCGAGTTTAGATTTGCATTTGCATCATCTTGCTGCATTAGTAGTGCCTAGAGTCATGTTAGAGTCGATTGAGTCTTGTCAGCTAGTTGATAGTTAGATGCAGTAGATGAGACTTTGCTCGGGACGCGCAAATGGCAAGTGTGGGGGTATTTGATAATTCATTAATAAGTGTTATCCTATGTACGTTTCACATTTTTATTTTTATGCGTTTTCGGTACAAAGTGACGAGATTTGAGCCAAAATATGAAGAAAATGCACTTTTGGATGTTTTTGAGCTTTAATGCACAATCCGGGCATTTCTTATTGATTTTGAGTATGATTTTAATAATTTTTCACATTTGATCTTCGTGGTAGTGTTTGCGTTGTTGTTTGACAGGAATTACGCATGCGGGAATCAAGTGGAGAGAAGAAACGAGCTTCGGAATAGAAGAAAAAGGCAAAATTGGCGCATTTTGGATGTTTTCGCCAAATTTGGGCAATAATTGAGAAAAACGGGAAAATTGTCCGGAAATGGGAATGTTTCTACATGGACAAAGTCTACGTCGCTAAAGGAATCCAAAGGTGCAAAAATCGCAGTCATCGGAGTTCGGGATCAAAACCCGGATCCTTATTATCTTTCCCGCAATCTTAAAATATCCTGAAAATCCTTATTTTGACTTGAAACATCCTGAACCATCTCCCGAGCATTATTTTTTAGCTCCAACACAACCAAACACCCTGCAATACCTATGGCTTTCACCTATTCCGTAACCCATCTCCACCTTCTCATTACACCATCACCATATCACCTCAGCCATGGCATTTTTTGCCTCCAAACCACCCAGTACTCAAATAACCCAATTCCTAAGCCTACAAACTACTTTAGTACCACCTGCACCTTCATTATAACACCTAAACTTCCTCCTACACTTTAATCACAATCACAACCTGCTCATAACCTCCACCAATACAAACCTAAACTACCTAACTATAGCTACACCACAGTAAGCAAACTACAACCTGAATTCATTTACACCTATACTACTTCAAAAGCTTACAACCAACACCATTATCACCACCTATGCCACCTCCATTCACAACCACCATCACCACTGTTATCTCCTAATTCACCACTGAAACCACCAATGCCAATGCCCACAACCTGAAATTAACCACCTTAAACAAGCTGCAACAACTACCCAGCACCCTTAACAACTTGCTACAACCTATGGCCTGCCAACTCCAATTCAACTTACCACCATCACTAACCTGCAAATCAGACCCAAAACCCCACCTTTTAGCCACTGTTAGATCCCAAACAAACCAGCACCTTCACTGTAATGAACTACCAGTACCTCTTAAACTCCCCAGCTCCACAAGCCTTAGCATCAACACCACCATTACAACTTACAATATACCAAAACACCAACCTAATTCACCCATTAACCGCTATTAATCCGGCCATAGAACCGCAACCAGGACCTCCAAAAATACACAGCTGCATTCAGCAGCTATACACCATTCCTTCCTCTTACAACCTGGTCGTAATCCACCATTAAACCCAACCTACTCACCCTCAAGTCACAGAACTCCATTACCATTAATCTACCTTCAATCAGCCATGGCGAAAGAACCCTAAACCCAGCAACTCAAAGCCAAGACCACTGTTCCATTGAAAACCCGACTGAAACTCACCAAAATCAATTCCGCCAGACCTCCTAGCTTCTAAACCACCCTCTGTTACAACCACCATTGCCAAGACCAAATCAAACCCAGTCCATAACCGAAGCCAATACCAGATTCCAAAGACCCATAACCCACCTGAAACTCTACCGAAAACCATAAACCCAGAACCTGTGATCACCTAAGCAACGCAGACCCAGCAGGTGCGCATTGCAGTCACCACTGCACCGGTTTTCTCTGCAAAGCCCGATCAAAAACACAACAAGAATCAGACCGCAAGAGAAGAGAAGGAGCAGCGGAGAAAGAAAAGAGAAGAAATCAGAAGAAGCGCAGGTCCGGAGTTGTTCGTAAGAAGATTCAATTTCTTCGTGCGAAGAATAATTACTTAGCCAATTTCAGAGATTATTCAAAGTCTCTTCGCATACAGAGTCTCAGTATCTATCTACGAAGGTGTTCGTACGATGATACGAATTGTTCGTGCGAAGAGGAGTTCCAGGCGTCTGATTTACTGCTTTGAAGTTGGGGATTTTGTGCAATATTAAAAACTTGTGCTAAACAAGTAGAATAGGTATAAAAGCCCTAAAAACGAGATAGAAAAAGGAGGAGAGTTCAGGGACGTTGGAGACGGAACAGAGACGAAACAGGAGCACTGTGTGGAGCTCAGAGCACTGTTTGGAGCGCGGAGATTCATCGTTTGAATTCGTTTTCTCATCTTTTCTTTATTTTTGTCCACGATTATGAAAAAAATTGTCTTTTTAAACATGAATCGTAGTAGCTAAGTACTTTATATCGGGATTTCTCAAACGGTAGCTAGGGTTTGAAGCCGTGTTTGGCGAATTATGAGTTTGATTCATGTTTTGATTAAACTTAATTGATGATGTGCTTATTCGCTATGATTAATTCTCGTTCTTAATTTATTTTTTGTATTGAGTGGCCACCAATATGAAGATTATAGGTAATACGTTAGTGAAAGCAACAAATTACCCGGATAAGTGAGTTAAGCACGTAGTCGCAGGTTAGAGGAATCAACCGTGGACTGTGAACTTTGAGTAGAATTATACGTCATTATATGTTTTAGGGCTATAACTCGGTTGTAATTTGACCTAGGCATAGAAATCTAGCTTGGTAACTCGGTTAGCATTATTGCTCGTTTGGCGATAAAACAACGTCTGTGTTTCAAAACATAATTTGTTATCGGTATTCACCTAGTGATTGCCGTTTACGGCATGGTCGTGGACGCACCAGTCATTGCCGTTTACGCCGTGGCCGCACCAGTCATTGTCGGTCGGGCCTTCGTAGCACCGGTCAGTACCGGTCAGACCGTAGGGACAAAAAACACTTTTCTTCCCCAATTTTTTCCTAACCCTAGTTTTACATCACCAATTAGTTTGTGCATCATATGTACACGAAATTCACTGATTTTTACACGATATGTAAAATGAGATTATTTCCTATTGAATCATATTCAAATTTTATCATTAAACGAATTTCAGTTTTACTCAAAAATTAACAGTACAGTGTAAAACTGATGAAGCAGATAACACACAAATCACATTCTACGCCACGACATGTGGCTCTGATACCACTATAGGGTTTTGATGAAGGATGCGCAGCCGAAATACAATTTAAAATTCTTGATCAAAGCCCTCCATGAATAAGCTCTCATAACGTGATTAAAGAAGTAACGTTTACCTTGTAGGTTTGTGTGATCACACCGAAGAATAGTTTCCTCGTCTCTACCTGTATCCACACCTTAGGATTTCCAAATAGAGTCTTTTCCATGCCTTGTGCTAGCAAAGTAGAAGAAGGAACCGCTAGGAGGTTTATCAAATCAAGCGGATCACGCAAAACGTGGAAGAGGTCGATCCTCTTTGAGCCGACGGGTAGGCAGTGTCGTGCGCTCTCTACTCTTTCTTCTTGCACTGATTATTTCACTCAATGACAACTCTTGTGAACTAATAGAGGTAGGACTCCCCTTTTATAATCAATAACTCCTTAATGATTACAAATAAGTCCCAAAACTAATCTTGTCCATACAAGGATTAGTCTTATAGCTTAATCATGTCCATACACGGATTAGCCTAATCATGTCCATACACTATTTAGTCCACTTTGGAATAGATACGGTAGAGGCAATATTATTTAGTATAAACATTGTTTTTGGCTAGAATAATCATTTTATGATTTATGGAGATATTTAATATAATGAAGCACTTATATTACAAATGTTTTGTTTATATTAAATATCCCTAGTCCATTATATTAATTAAAAGGACGATCAACTACAGATTAGTATGTGCGTAGATTGATATGGAAATATCAAGTCTAGCACATGGGTATGCATTAGGAGTAATGGCATACTGGATTGACCCACAACGAGAAGGCTACGTACAAGTTATGTAAAGTCACAAGTGCTTCTCGTAGTGAAAATGGTATTGTGTTCCTTAGACTTGAAGTCACTAGATACTCTAGCTGTGAAATATCATGCTTTAACATTATCAAACGTTGCGCCTTAACCGGGTAACTGTAAAGGTAGTTATCAGGAATGATAGGAAGCAAGCTTAGAGATGGTAGTGATTTAGAGAGGATTTGTCCCTCCCACATAAGAGGAGCAAATATTCGCGGCCACTCGAGGGGTAGTGCTTATATAATGTCTGGTTAGACTCAGATAAATCAATATAGGATATTGATGTTATCTGCATGGATAAGACTATTCCCAGGATCAAAAAACTATGGATTGGGTATACGAGTGTGACTTGTATGTCTCGTGTCCAATCCGCATATGGAGACAAAGGGATAATACAATACGGTAACATTGGTCACAAGGTTTGTCGGATTACTGAATATTTCTATTAGTTGGGTAGCATAGATGTCTTGCTAGGGGCCGCTCTATGTTATTAATTGTTACTACCAACTAAGTAGAAACCTATGGGGTCACACTCTCTATAGATTAAACCGGACTTGGGAATTAATTAATATGATTAACTAAATAAAAGGATCAATACGCAACTACTTGCAAACATTGTAGGACTAATTTGCAAGTTGAACTAATCCATGTAAGGACATGATTAGTAGAAGGGCTGATATGTAGTTATCAAGGATTTTTTAGACTATATAAGGAACACTCATAGCTTATATTATCATGAGTTGTGTCGTAATTGCTATCACACAAAAGATAGAGAGAACAAAGCAAGGAAAGAGCCAACAAGGGGCCGAACACGACCCCCTGTTCGCCCCACCTCGTCGTTTTGCGTGATCTTATACTTTCTTCTCCTTCCTTAGCTAGCAAAAAGGTGTGGAGGATCAGGAATCAGTCCTAGCAGTGGAATTTGCATAGAGACGTGGACAAAATTTCACGTGAAGTCATCAAGGAGACTTGTGATCCTTGGTGGGTTTGAACGAAATAAGTTTTTGATTATTCCGCTGCGTAATCCGTATCAAAACCCTATAGTGGTATTAGAGCCAAAGGGCCTAGAGCATAACGTGTTTATGTGTTACATTTATGTCAATTTAATACTAATTTATGCTATTATCGTGAAAAACTAAAGTTGGCATAATGATGCAATTTGAATATGATTCAGTAGGGAATGAGCTAATCTAAATCTTCGTATAAAGATTAGAAAATTTCGGGCACATATGATGTGTCAATTTGGATTTTGAAAACTAGGGTTTTGACACAAATTGGGGAAAAATGGTTTTTCCGATTTGGAAACAAGTAAACTTGGGCAATAAGGATGAAGAAGGAGTTGTTTTTTGGAAACAACCCCTAAGGGGTTCGGCCCCATGGACCGCCGCCTTCCTTGCCACCCATGAAATGGGCCGAGATCCCAAGTCCTGTCGGCCGACCAGCAGTTTGACCTCAGGGATTGGCCCGACCGGCCTGGGCGGTCCTTGTGGGGTTCGGCCAAGTTTGTTGCTGGGCCCCTTGGACCATTTTCACCCTAGTGACCCAATAATCAACTAAAATTGATTAAGCGCGTTAAAATTGAAATTTAACTGTATTATGTGCATTTTCATGGTGATTGGATATGGCCTTAGATGTGGATGTTTTGAATGTTTATTTTAGTGGTTTGGTTTTATTGAAATAATTAATTAATTAGGTTTTACGGCCTGCGAGCCGGTCTTCTCCTAAAATTATGAGGTCTCTGTATTTAGTACTGATACTAGCTAGTATTAGATAAAGTAGATGATAGCCAAGACATGGAGAAGAAGCCTAAAGAATTGAAGGAACCACAAGATGGCGGCATTCCACAAACTAAAGGAGCATGGAATAAAAGACAAAGGCACATGGAGATGAGCTTGCTATTTTTTAAGGCTCATAGATATTCTCGTTGTCTTGATAATATATATATATGTATTTTTTTAGGGATAACTGAAAATTTTATTGAACTGGGCTGGGGAAGATGAGGCCCGTTACATCTTGTAGAAGAACTTTGGATTCCCAATGGGGCTCATTTTCAAGCCAAACTAAACTATCCGGACTATTAAGACCAAACCTCGCATGCAAGTGGGCCGCCTGATTTCCGGTACGCCCGATGTGTCTGAACACGCACTTCTCGAAGTTTCGGGACAATGCCACCACATCGGACAGCACATTACCCACTTCCGAGAGACCCTGTTCATTTCCACTTCGCAACTGGTCAATTTCTCTTATCAAGTCAAGGGCGTCAGTTTCGATCACCACACGCTGCAGACCCATCTCTTGAGCCATCTTCACTCCGTCGCGAATCTCCTGTCCCTCCGCCATCCTTGCTCTGGTTCCATATGGGATTCGCTTGGAGAAGCTTGCAACAAACCTCCCTTGGTGGTCTCTGATTAAACCACCGGCTCCTGCAATTTTCCTATTAAAGTCCCATGCACCATCCACGTTTACTTTAAACTCGCCGTGTTCTGGTGGTCTCCACTTCTGAGACGGTGGAATGATGGTAGCAAGGGGTTTTGATGTTGCCGATTCAAAAGCTTGTAACTTCTCCACCGCCGATCTCACCAGATCTGCTGCTGTGACTCCACCGTTGTTGAAAAGTTGTTGGTTTCTATTGCTCCATAACTCCGAAATACACATGCAGATAAGTTGGATCTTTCTCCCCTCGTTGCAATTTATGACCTTGTCTTTAATCCAGCTATATAAATATGTGTTTCTCGTGTTGATATTTAACTCTGGAAATGCAATTTTCCAGATTTCTTTCGCTATGTGACATCGGAGGAAGGTATGAGACTCGTCCTCTTTGGCTCCTCCGCAGAGATTACAGAACACTAGTATGTTGATATTGCATTTTGCCAAATTTATTTTGGTCGGGAGAGCCCTTCTCCACCCTCTCCAGATGGGAAAAAGATGTCTTTTGGGAATTTTTAATTTTCCAAAATTTATTGAGCCATTCTTCTTCTTCTGCGTTTCCACTGGCACTTCTGTTTGGGTGGGACGACAGTGCTTGCTTTCTGGCAATCTGGTATCCGGTTGAAACTGAGTAAACACCTGAGTCTGTATAGTTCCATAACAATAAGAGTAAAAGAAAAAATCCACCCCTTGAGTATGGGTTATATAAAAAAACCCCCCCTCGTGTTTGGGGATATACAATTTGGTCCCCTGCTAATCAACAGAGCTAACGAATGTGGTGAGAAGACAAAACTACCCTAAATGTTGATGAAAAATTACGCATTATAAATACCGTTTCTCCTCCACAACTCCACATTTCTTCTCCACCACTCTCTCTCTCTTCCTCCTTCTCCTCTCCCCATGTCTGAAAACCCTAGCCGCCACACCCACGGGCAAACACCCCCCCCCCCCCCCCGTCTCTCTTCCTCCTCATCCTCCTCATCGCTCGCCGTCCTGATTCAATTTGTTTGGCCGTGATCCAAGCTGGCTCGAGAACTTGGAGGCCGTACTTGCCAAACGCGATGTGGGTGCCTTGGTAGGCAATTCCGCCGACTCTGCCTTTGAAGGTTTTGGGAAATTTATGACAGAGGGTCGCCATGTTTGGGGCGGTGAAAGGGCGGAGCTGGGTTGATACTCCTCGAAACATGATGGTTGTAGGAGGGAAGGTGGCGACGGTAGAGCTTCGGAGTCGGAAGGAGTGTAGGAGATCGGAGGCTGAAGATGTAACTGTTGTGGGTTCAGTCGTGATTAATCAGAAAACAAAGTGAAGAACGACAACGAAGTGGAAGGTATTGGAACTAAAATTGACAGAAATTGGTTCGTGGGTTTCTGTCTGTTGTTGGTTTGCTGTGTTGTGGGTGTCGATTTGTGGATTTGATTTGATTTAGGACTTGATAGCAGGGTGTTTTGGGACTTGTGTTTTCATCAAACCGATTTATGGGTTACCAAACTTGTTCTTGGAGTAGTTTATCTATGTTTTTGCTCTGCTCCTATAAGGAAATTGACTTTGTTTTTCACTCTATTATTTTAGCATATGTTGTTTGTCTATCTAACGTGCATGTTTTTTCTTTCTTCTCTTGAAATCAGTAACCTGGATGAGTCCATCTGTCTAAGCTGATATCAGAAAGGAACTACTCATTTCCCACTACACATTTTTGAGTCCTTTTAAAGTTCTGAAACATGCTTTATCTGCCTCTCTTTTCCTTGATTCATTTCATGTACAAGTTGTTAATTTAAGAGTACAAGGTTAACTTTTCAATGTTGTTATTTGGTGCATGACCAGGTACCAAAAGTTGAGAGGATTATAGTAAATCAATCTATCCCAGATGCTTCCCAGAATGCGAGGGTCGTGGTTGCAATAGTTAATGACTTGAAAATGGGGAAAGGTGAAAAACAAATCGAAGCTTGGGAGAGATACTGTGGTGGCTTTGGTTACTTGTGATGGAAGTTGGTTGTGAAGATGGTGATGGAGGTGGATTAATTCTCTACATAAATGCCTTTTTGGGTTACTGCGGTGTTTTGCTGATGGTGTTATAGTGTTTTTCTGGTGGGGTTGGTAGCGGTGGTAGTGGTGGTGGTTTTCAAGAACACCAAGAACACAAGGACATGAACAAAGTAAACAACACAAAAACAGAAATAGGGGTAAAATGGTCATAAGAAATTTAGATTGTATCATTTACTAACTGACAATAACATAAGGGTGGTATTTGTCTAACGTCGGGGGTGGTTTTTGTATATCCCCAAACACGAGGGGGTTTTTTTATATAACCCATACTTAAGGGGTGGTTTTTGTCTTTTACCCTAACAAAAATCACTCGTTGGAGTTCTAGAGAGGGGGATCTTGATGATGTCTTCTATGTCAACTGGCCAGAAATACTCTTTAAGTTTCTAAGTATCCCACTATGCCTGACCATTGATGACGAAATCTGCTACACACATCTCATTAGCTGGTGCCGGGGTGATTGGCTTGTACGGGAACACTCGAGGCAGCCAAGGATCGCTAAAAGCTTTCAGTTGGTTACCCAAGCCAATCCCCCTCCTCAAACCCTCAATGATGATGCTCTTACTAGCAATAATACTCCTCCATGTATAAGAGCACTGAGAGGTAGCATCAACTTGAAAGATGTCCGTTCAATTGCAATATTTTTTGTGCAAGACTTGACCGAGCAGAGAGTCTTTATTTCAAATAAAACGCTAAATAAGATTTCCTAACATTGCAAGGTTGAAGGCTTGCAGATCCTTAAAGCCAATTCCGCCATCATCTTTGTCTTGTTTGAGTTTGTCACGTGATATCCAATTTATCTTCTGATTTTCACCTTCGTGTCCTCAGAAAAACTTCCGGCTGCGGCTTTCTATTTTCTTGCAGATTGACTGAGGAATCTTGAAGCAGCTCATGGTGTAAGTTGGGACTGCTTGAGCTACGACTTTGATTAAAGTTTCACGACCTGCAAAAGAAAGTGAGCTACCTTTCCATCCTTTAAAATTATCTTAGGTTAGGAGGCCATATCTTTCCATCCTTTAAGTGAGCTATGTCTTGAGAATATCTTAGGGTTAGGAGGCCATATCCACATCACGTTTATTTATTGTTTGTGGTTGTTTAGTATTTGTCTTGTTATTTATTATTGGCGAATGGATGATGCATGAAAATTATTAACAAGATAAAAACAAACCGGATCTTTTATTTTGTGATTGCCCAACCCAAACAAGTAGATCAGTTCATATGGATCAACAAAACAATTAAAATTAAAGGAAAAATCCCTCAAATTTAAATATTTACGTTTTTCCTTCTCGTTACTCCAACACTCGTCGTGATCATGATTTATCAAGTTCGGGCTTGCCAAATCAAGGCAACTTGATTCATCATGATGTGGCGCGACAACACAAGCTAGTAATGTGCGATTTTTGAAGTAAGAGGTTGGACACAACTAGGCTAATTCAATTGGAGTGAAAGCTTAGAGGTAAACAATTGGGCTTATCTATGGGATAGATAAATAAGGAGTTATTTTCTCAATTGAACCAAGAGTTTTATAGGATGTAAATGGAAACTATTCATACCTAATTAACCGATTTATGGTGACTTGCCAAAGCAAGCTCAAATGGAAGTGAAATATGGATCTCGGCCCACTAGAAAATGTAATGATATTTTTCGCATTATTATGGAGGGTTATTAATCCGAGAAAAATTGTGGGAGATATGTTTAATAATCCAGCCTTTATTAAATGTAGTTATTTGTTCACAAAATACTAAAACTTGTATATTTTTATTTTTGTAGAGGATACATTCTAGAGGAAGAAGTTCCTAAGGGTCCAGAAAATAATACTCCTGTAGCCCTAAAGGCATATCAGAAGATCGTTGACAATGCTAATGATGTGGCATGCCTTATACTTTGCACCATGAACTCTGAGCTTCAGAGCAACATGAGAACATGGATGCGTACGATATGACCGCACACTTGAAGTAGATCTTCCAAGAGCAGGCGAGGGTTGAGAGGTATGAAGTTTCCAAGGCATTGTTCAAATTTCATATGTAAGAGAGAAACCCTGTGGGACCTTACGTACTGCGCATGATTGGGTACTTGGAGAATCTCACATGCCTAGGGTTTCCGGTGGGTCAAGAGTTGGCCACTGATCTCATCTTGCAATCATTTCCTGATTTTTATGGACAGTTCATCATGAGCTATAACATGAATGAGATCGACAAGCCTCTGCCATATTTACTCAATATGTTGAGGACACCTGAACAAAGCATCAATAATGGAAAGGGCAAGGCCATAATGATGGTGAACAAAAGGATTAGCAAGCTATTTGCTTCTACCTACAAAGGGAAGAGCAAGGCAGTTGCGAAACCCAAGGAAGTTTCCCTTAAACCTGCTAGTGGTGTTGCCAAGGGCCTGAATAAGGGTGATTGTCAGTACTGTAGTCAGCATGGACACTGGAAGAGGAACTGCCCAAAGTATGTGGAGGATAAAAGGCTTGGAATAGTGATTCCACCACCACCATGTATTTTTGTTATAGATGTCAATTTAACTTTCTCTTCATCTGGGGTATTGGATACTGGATGTAGATCTCACATTTGTCGAAATGTGCAGGATAAGGAGAATTAGGAGATTGGTTGAAGGGGAGATAGACCTGCGCGTTGGGAATGGAGCAAAGGTTGTTTTATTGGTTGTGGGAGTGTACGAGCTATCTTTGCCTTCAGGATTATTTTTAGAATTAGATAATTGCTACTTTGTGCCTACTATGAGCAGAAACATTATTTCTATTTTTTTTTTGGACAAGGAAGGTTTTACTATTTCAATAAAGGATATTTGTTGCTCCATTTATGTTGATAGTATTCACTATTGTAGTGCGCAATTATCTAATGGATTATATATCCTTGATCTAAGCAATCATGTCTATAACATAAATACCAAGAGGCTTAAAATAAATTATTAAATTGTACTTTTCTATGGAACTGTCGTTTAGGCCATGTAAATGAGAAACGCATCTCTACACTCCATAAGGATGGATTTCTAGACTCATTTGATTATGAATCATATGAGACATGTGAGTCTTGTTTATTAGGGAAAATGACAAAATCCCCTTTCAATAAGAAGAGAGATAGGACTAGTGAGCAATTGGCTCTCGTGCATACTGATGTACGTTGGCCATTTGCCACCCGTGCAAGAGGTGGTTATCTTTATTTCATTACATTTACTGATGATTTTAGTAGATATGGATTTGTATACCTTATGAAGGCAAAATCTAAATCCTTTGAAAAGTTCAAAGAATTCAAGAATGAAGTAGAGAAGCAACTTGGCAAGATTATTAAGGCTCTACGATCGGATCGTGGAGGAGAATACTTAAGCTAAGAGTTTGTCGAATATCTTAGAGAGTGTGGGATATTGTCTCAACTCACTCCACCCAGAACGCCACAATGGAATGACGTGTCCGAGAGAAGGAATCGAACTCTTTTGGACATGGTTCGATCTGTGATGTGTCAAACAGATCTTCCATTCTCTTTTTAGGGCATGCTCTATCATATGCAGTTTTCACCCTTAACCGTGTTCCATCTAAATCGGTCATGAAGACACCACATGAGATGTGGAGTGGGAGGCGCCCACATTGTCGTTCATGAGGATTTGGGTCTGCGATGTGTATGTAAAACGTTTACAAACAAATAAACTCGGGCCAAATTCGGATAAGTGTAAGTTTGTGGGATACCCTAAGGAAGCAAAAGGGTATTATTTCTACAATTCTGCCGAGAACAAAGTTTTTGTTGCTCGGACCGACGTGTTCCTAGAAAGAGAATTTTTCTCTAAAGGGGAAAGTGGGAGGACAGTGGAGCTTGAAGAAATTCAAGAAACACAAAATGCTGATCTTACTATGGAACATGAACATGAACCGCAAGATGTTATGGCGGAACCTGTTCAGGTAACACAAGGACTTCGTAGGTCGAGAAGAGTGCGCCAGGAGCCAGAGAGGTACTGACTTCTTGTGACTGAGCCTAGTGACGCGTTGCTCATCGTTGATGATCCTACTACCTATGGAGAGGCCATGAAAGGGCCGGACTCTCAAAAGTGGCATGAAGCCATGAGATCCTAGATTGAATACATGTATACCAACAAAGTATGGACATCGGTGGAACAACCCCAAGGGGCTCGACCCATTGGGTACACGTGGGTCTTCAAGAAGAAGGCCGACATGGAGGGAAATGTGATTGACTATAAGGTTTGATTGGTGGAAAAAGGATTCCGACATATTCATGGTATTGACTATGATGAAACGTTTTCCCCAGTCGCAATGACCAAATCCATTCGAATCTTACTTGATATTGCAACTTATCACTATTATGAGATTTCGCAGATGGATGTCAAAACAACGTTTCTGTATGGAAACATCCTTGAGGATGTGTACATGACACAGCCAGAGGGTTTTGAGGATCCATAGCATGCCCATAAAGTATGTAAGTTGCAAAGATTCATTTATGGGTTGAAGCAAGCTTCTAGGAGTTGGAATCTACATTTTGATGATGCTGTCAAAGAATTTGACTTCATCAAGAACGAAGGTGAACCTTGTGTCTACAAGAAGGTTAGTGGGAGCTCTATTGTGTTTCTGGTTTTGTATGTGGATGACACTACTCATTGGAAACGACATTCCTACTTTGTAATCTGTTAAAGATTGGCTAGGTGCTTCTCAATGAAAGACTAAGGGGATGCAGCTTATATACTTCGTATCAAGATCTATAGGGATACATCGAGGAAGCTACTAGGCCTAAGTAAAAGTACGTATATAGAAAAGGTGTTGAAACGGTTCAACATACAATATTCCAAGAAAGAATGTTTGTCCTTCCAATGAGATTGAGAAGGAACGCATGGGCAGGGTTCCCTATGCTTCGGCCATAAAATCCATCATGTAAGCCATAATATCTACTAGACCAGATGTGTCATATGCGTTGAGTATGACAAGTAGATATCAGTCTAATCCGAGTGAGAGTCACTAGATAGCGGTTAAGAACATCCTCAAGTACTTGAGAATAACTAAAGATGCGTTCTTGATCTATGGAGGGAAGGAATAGTTGTGTTTAAGGGGTTACAAGGAGGCAAGCTTCCAAACCAACAAAGATGATTTCAGATCACAATTGGGATTCGTGTATTGCCTGAATGGAGGAACTGTTAGTTGAAAAAGTTTCAACCAAGAGACGGTTGTTGATTCTACAACTGAGGCTGAGTACATTGCTGCATCTGGTGCAAGAAAGGATGCTGTTTGGATTAGTAAGTTCATTACTGAACTTGGTGTGGTTCCTAGTATTGTGGATCCAATAGAGTTGTATTGTGACAACACTGGAGCGATCGCACAATCCAAGGAACCCAGGTCACACCAGAAATCCAAGCACGTACTTAGGAAGTTCCATATTATTAGAGAGATCGTCGGTCGAGGAGATGTGAAGATATGCAAAATTCCAACAGACGAGAATCTGTCAGATCCACTTACAAAGCCGTTTGTTCAGCACAAGCATGAAGGACACACTAGATCTATAGGCGTACGAGATGCACCAGATTGGCTCTAGTGCAAGTGGGAGACTGTTGGAATAGATTCCCTAGAGGCAATCTTATTTAGTATGAACATTTTTTTAACTAGAATAATCATTCTATTATTTATGAAGATATTTAATATAATGAAGTCCTTAGATTATAAATGTTTTGTTTGTCTTAAATATCCCTAGTCCATTATATTGATTAACATGACGATCAACTATAGACTAGTATGTGGGTATATTGATATGGAGATATTAAGTCTAACACACGGGTAGGGATTAGGAGTAATGGCATACTGGATTGACCCACAACGAAAAGGATACATACATGTTTGTAAAGTCACAAGTTCTTCTCGTAGTGACAATGGTATTGTGGTCCTTAGACTTGAAGTCACTAAATACTCTAGTTGTAAAATATCATGCTTTGATATTACCAAACGTTGCACCTTAATCGGGTAACTATAAAGGTAGATATCAGGCATGATAGGAGGCAAGCTTAGAGATTGTAGTGATGTTGAGAGGATTTGTCCCTCCCACATAACGGAAACAAATATCTGTGGCCACTCGAGGGGTAGTGCTTATAGAATGTCTGGTCAGACTCAAGCAAATCAATATAGGATATTGATGTTATCAGCATGGATAAGACTATTCCCATGATTGAGAAACTATTGATTGGATGTACTAGTGTGACTTGTATGTCTCGTGTCCAATCCGGCTATGGATACAAAGGGATAATATAATATGGTAACATTGGTCACAGGTTTGTCGGATTACTGACTATTTCTATTAGTTGAGTAGCATAAATTTCTTGCTAGGGGCCGCTCTATGTTAGTAAATGTTACTACCAACTAAGTAGAAACCTGCGGTGCAACGTTTGATGGGATCAAAACATGATAATTCACAACTAGGATATCTAGTGACTTCAAGTCTAAGGACTACAACACCATTGTCACTACGAGTACCAGTTGTGACATTTACATAATTCATATATATCCTTCTCGTGGTGGGTCAATCCAGTATGCCATTACTCCTAATGCATACCCATGTGTTAGCCTTGATATCTCCATATCAATTTACCCACATACTAGTCTTAATGCATGTCATCGTCCTATTAATCAATATACTTGACCAGAGATAAATAAGAGAAAAAAACAAATGTAATCCAAGGACTTTATTATATTAAATATCTCCATAAGTAATAAATGAATATTCTATCCAAAACAATGTTCATACTAAAATAAGATTGCCTATAGGGAATCTACACCAACAATGTTGGCATAGTGCAGTCCTTAGAATAAATGTTGTATTCTTAAATATCCCTAGTCTAGTATTATTATTAAATATGACGACTATAATGCATCAAGACTATTTATTGGTTAGATTGATATGAGATATCAAGTCTAAAACATGGGAATGAATTAGGAGTTATGGCTTACTGGATTGACCCACCATGAGAACACCACATGGGTGTTGTGTGAGTGTCATAAGTACTTCCCATAGTGAAAATGGTTTTGTAATCTTATACTTGAAGTCAATATATTCTCTAGATGTGGAGTGCATGTTTTAATATTGTCAAACATCATGCTGTAACAAGGTGATTATAAATTCGATAATTGGACATGTTATGAAACATACTGAGAGGTGTGAATGATGGACATATGATTTGTAACTTCTATATAACAAGAGAAAATATCCATGGCCACTCGATTATTGTGACTTAGGAAAATGCATGACCATGCTCAGATGAATCACTATGAGATATTGATGTCATTTGTCTGCCTAAGATTTCTCACAGAATCGAGAAACTATAGATTGGATAAATAGAGGTGACATTTCATGCCTTGTGTCTAGTCTGGATATATGGACAAAGGGATTATACGACAGGGTAAAATTAGTCATAGAGGTTCGTCAAATTCCTAATATATATATTACTTGGGTAGCATTGTCGTATTGTTAGATACCCCTAAATGTTTATAATTGTACTGCCAACGTAATTAGGAACTTAAAAGGTCACACACAAGCACTCTCTCTATCTCTCTTGAATCTCTCGTGTGAACAAAAAATTGCTCTCCATTCCTGTTTCATCAATCATAGGGGCTCGCCGCCGGCGTTGCCCCTGCTCTTCTACTTGTTGTCAGTTTTTATTGTTTTCTTAATGAATTTTCAGTTTCTACCGCTTAAGAGCGGTTTTCTTTCATCAAATGACGGCTAACTACCGCATAAGAGCGGCCAACTACCGCCTGGGAGCGGTTCTCTTCCGCCAAGGGGCGGCCAAATACCTCCTAGGAGCATTCACTTCCGCCAAGGAGCAGCCAACTACCGCCTAGGAGTGGTTCTTTACCGCCAAGGGGCGGCTAACTACCACCTTAGTGCGGTTATTGTCTACAATAAGGTGATAATCTACCATATAAGTGTGACGTTATGTGTCCCTTGGTCCTGCAGTCTCGATGTGATTTTCTTGTGGAGGCCGAACTCTGCTATCGTGATGGACGAATTATTTTCTTCACCCCTCTCATTGCTTCCAATGAAGGAAGGAAAAAGACACTTAACCCAATTAGTGGTGATATTGAAGCGTACCAATATTCAGAAACCGTTTGAAGAGATAGTTGCCGATTTATTCTTCTTAGAAATTTGCAATTGTGTACGCAAGATTATTAAATGTGCCATATTACATTGTATTTCATGCTTGTTTCGTCCATTGTAATTGTTAATTTTTATGATGAATGAGAATGGCTGATTACATTTCAAAAAAAAGGTCACACACAAGAATGGGTTAAAAAAATATTAAATGCTCATTAGTTGGACTAAATAGCAACTGTGGATTTCAGACTTAAAAGTAAACTAATCTTAACTGTTAGGCTTAGAGGCAAGACAAGCTCTCTCATCCCTAGAAAGAACTTTCAGCGTGGCTAGGGTTAATGATGCTTTTGAGAAATATTTTTATCAGATACAGAAACTAGGGTTTTGAGAGGATTCGTCCAAGTCTCGACCATTTTGTGAGACAAAATCGTCCGTCTTCCTCCAGCAGGCTAGCACCGACAAAGAGGAAGTCCATAGCAGATCCGTTTGTGTGGATACCGTAGAGGCGCCGATTCTTTTTCACGCTAGTGATTGTCATCAGTCAGTGCGACTGAGGTAAACCTCTAATCGTCATATTATGCTCATTCACGGGTCGTTGGTGGGTTTTCAGCAAATGTTTTTTGTTATATCCGTTGTGTTTGATGGAATGGAATGCTATGAGAGTTGTGGTATCACTCGACAAAGATAATCATGTTCATCGTATCTTTAAGATACGGTGAGGGCCCAGCTTGTAGATTAAGTTTTAGAAGTTGTAGTCTAAAAGTTAAATCACAGGATATTACTGATTTTCATAGATTGGCTCCAAAAATCCAATAACTTGGAATTTCCACGCCGAAAAATGGGTCCATCAGAACCACACTTATATGCAACAGAACTACACGTGAATGTCGTCATCGCCCTCTCAAAGAGGAAAGATGATCCCATAATGGATGCATAAATCCAAAAACATATCTTTCACTTGGAATTGCATTTCCAATTGATAAGTGTAAACTAGATGCATTACAACTACACACAACCATCATAAGCGTACAGAGATGATATCTAGCGGTCACAGGATAAACCAACCCGCAATATAGGACCACATAAAGTCAGCTGCAGAGAGTAGCAGCCAACACAATTGTCTGATCATAGGTAAATATTTCATGAAGGGACTTCGAATTTATTATACACGATTGGGCCCATAAGTTTGTTCTCCAGAAATCCCACGAACTTCGGAGACCACCCGCCTCCTATAAAATACCAAGCCTACATGAAAATTGGACCTGCATTCCTGTTCACGATACTTTAATAATAAAAACTAATGCCTCTCTGAAATGAAAATGAATAATATTTACGTATGTTACGAAGGAAAACAAGGAAGTAAAGTGAATTGAGGGTTGTGGTAGCACTCGACAAAATACTTAAGTCTAGTATCCTTGCGATACATTGAGTGCACAACCAGTAGATTAAGGCTCGTAAGTGGTAGTCCAACAGTTAAATCAGGGGACAATACTGATGTTCCCACATTGGCTGCAGAAATCCAAGTACTTAGAATTTCAACGCCAAGCAATGGGTTCATCAGAACCCCCCTCATATGCATCAAAACTACATGTGAATATCACCATCTCACCTCGAACGGGAAAAGATTTTCCCACAATGGTTGTAGAAATCCAAGCACAAATGTTTCACTTGGAAACGCCTCGCCAAATGATAAGGGTCCATAAGATGCATTACAGCTACACAGCTTTCATAAGCGTACATAGATGATATCTAGCGGTTAAAGGATAACACAACCCACAATGTAAGATCAGATATATTCAGTTGCAACAAGTAGCCTCCAACACAATTCTCTGATCATAGTTAAAAATTTCAAGTGAGGACTGCTAATTTATTGTATGACAAGCGGACCCCAAATTCGTATTCCAGAAAGCCCAAAAAATCTGTACACCACCCGGCCCCTATAAATCACCAACCCTGCATGAAAAATGGAAGAACAATAGGGAATGAAAGTGCTATGAGGGTTTTGGTAGGACTGAAAATATACTCAAGTTCAATATCTACAAATCCTGGATGAAAATTGGACAGGCATTCCTGTTCGGGGAACTAGAATAATAACAACTAATGACTCCCTGAAATGCAAATTAAGAATTCTTGTGTATGTTACCAAGGACAACAAGGAATAAAATTAATATGAGGGTTGTTAGAACTCAAAACAGATACTCAATTTCGGTATCCTTACGATACAGTGATTACACAAATTGTATATTAAAGCCCAAAAGTGGCAGTCCAATTATTAAATCACAAGACAGTACTGATGTTCCTACATTGACTGCAGAAATCCAAGCACTTGGAATTTTCATGTGGGTCCATTACAACCAGATTCATATGCATTAGAACAACACATGAATATCGTCATTTCCCCCTCTAACAAGAAAGGATGTTCCCACAATGGATGCAGAAATCCAAGCACTTGAATTGCTACGCCAATGATTGGGTCAATCAGAACCACCCTCATATGAATCAGAACTACACTTGAATTTCATCATAGCCCCCTTGAACGGGAAAGAATGTTCCCATAATGGCTACAGAAATTCAATCACAAATGTTGCACTTAGAGTTGCCAAACCAAATGATAAGGGTCCATGAGATGCATTACAACTGCACACGTATCATAAGCGTACATAGATGATATTTAGTGGTTAGAGGAAAACCCAACGCACAATGTAGGACCATATATATTCAGTAGTATACAAGTACAAACAAATTATTTTGTTTGAGCATATATAGGTAACAATTTCATGCGATGATGTATAATTTCTTCGATGAGAAGTGTGAGTCCAAATTCGTCAAACATATATTTTCGTCTTATCGTACTAGAGAATGATAAGGAATAAAGACTTTTACCGACCTATTTTGATCACAAACCATTGAGGGAAGGTGCATGAAGTATGTCTCCTTATTATCTTCATCCTTGTCGTCGCTTCCACTGATCCAACCATATAAAGTCCTACGATAGAGGCAGTAGTTTCCCGGGGACATGTTCTCCAGGAGGATAATTTAAACCGATCCACCCTACCAAAGAAAGGGAAACAAAAAGACATTAATTAATTGTAAAAAAATGTCAGAAATTCACCAGGAAGAATCGAGATTTAAACTCTCTAATCAGTTAAACCAATCAGGTGCACTTTCCCTCTATTTTGAGGTTCCCATTATGTCTATAAAAATTACATTCTTAATAAAAAAAGAGTTGTTGGACTATTTGTGGCATTATGGTATTGGAGCTATCATCACAAGCTTGTGTCATCATGAAAATTCTGAACATCTAAACTTTATTTTTTCTACAACTGTAAAGACTAATGTCTTCAAATTATGTCTTTCAATCTTACAGGACATGCCAACTAGAAGAAGTAACAAATTTCTCGCTGTTGGATATCAGATAAATGTGTTTCTTTTGTGAAAGGTACTCATATGGAACTTGTAGTTACAAAAGCTGATGTAAAATAACTAGTTTTCATCTCAATGAACTAGTTTAAACTCTTCGGTACTGAATAAACAATTTCAAAATTAGATTATGTTTCAAAAATAGATTAAGCTGGAACAATAAGAATACAATTCCGAAAAATCACCAGAAGAACTGACGGATTCTTCAACATCACTAGAGACCTCCAGATTCTGAACAACCCTTACCAGATTCTCCTGCTGAGAAATCAAAACCGAACACTGCACAACACAGATTAATCGATTGATGAGTTAGAATACAGGCTAAAGATGACGCAATCATCATAATCGAATACCAAATAAACAAATATGAGTACCTAGGTATTATTACTTGAGTACGTAGTGGAGATTACGACCTTGGATTGGATGATTGGAGACCCGAAGACCACCATTGACGAGGCATGCTCGGTTCGCTCGATATTATCCAGTACCGTTCCGTTCTCCGTATCCCTCTCCCCTCCAAGTGTTATGCGTTGCGAGTTGCTGTCCATTAAGGGCTGCCATGAGAGATGCGAGTTGAGGGATGGGTTGAAAGAGCAGAGGGGTGAGAGATGAGAGAGCTGAGGGATGAGAGAAGAAAACCTAATTTGATCTATAGTGATGTGGATATTTTTTTTTGTGTCGTTATGTTTTAGCAAATTATATCCCCCCCCCAATGAAACCCAACATTTTGGTTCCCTCCCAAATTTTCCCCCAAATTTAAGTTTCCCCCTAATATCCACAAATACTATTATTTTTGTTTTTAGTAGTTGTGTTACCATTTCATCCTTAATATTAACGACGGCAACATTTTCAGTCGTACATAAATTGATTTTTTCAGGAAAATGTTCGGTTATCGAAAGATTGAATCAAATATGGTCGGCAGATTCTTAAAGAACGACGAGCATAGGAACAACTGAAAAATAGTCTTGCTTACCTATAAATGACCATTTTCAGTCCTGTCCATCTAAAAATGGTCGTAACAAGCCATTTTTTTATAGTGCCATCATTCTTTGAACATAAATCTTCTCTTCTCCTATGAACTTCCCAATTAAGCATAGCTTCCAGTCTTCACAACCTTTATCGCAAACTTCTTTTTGAAACACCAATTCGGCCTTCTCTTCGTCCGAGAGTGTAATCCCATTAATCCATCCTTCGTATTCCAACTCCATAACATTAGTCCCTTCAGAAAATCCTTCACCTCTATCTAGAGCAAGAAACCCTAGAGACAGAAAAAAGTATGTTTCTATCCGTCACTTCCCACTCTAACAATGTAAAGAGACGTAATTACTGTATTGCAAGTCATTTTTTAGGTGACATACTATTTTGTCATTTTTATATTTTTTAACAAATGAATAATCAATTGAGTAAAATTTGAGGATGCAACATCATGGTATTTCTTTTTTTGAATTTCATTTCTTTTTGGAATCCGATGTTAATTTATGAGAGAGAGAGCATATGTTTGTATGTTAGAAAAAGTCCTATGAGGGACCTATCTATAATTTTTCGTATGTAAAGCTATACAAGAGTAATATTTACATATAAGTCCACATATATTTTTACACTAATATATTTTTATCATGCTCTCTTAGTCGGAGCGGGAGGACGAACGCTCAGACTGGATCGAAAACGCTCGAAGAGATGACGGGGCAACCCGTTCATGAATATGTCGGCGTACCGATAGTCAGCTATATCTCCCTATACATTTCGACACTGATATATTTCTATTAATTTTACCTTTTTTTAGAATTACATCATATAGTCGGGTTCGAATGCGAAACCTAACGTAGAGGCTTCAAACGCTCTATCACTGAGCTAGCACCCATTTGCGAGAACATATATTACTTTGTAAGTAGTTATGCTGTCATTTTATTAAGGGTAAATTACGGATGGGTGACCTGTAGTTTGGGCTCAGTTCACTTAACTGACCCGAGTTTTAAAAAAATTCACTTGACTAACCCGTGGTTTGCTCCGTTTATCACTTAAGTACTCTGTCCATAAATCCGTTAATAACAGAACTGTCAATTGCATTTTGACCCCCTTGGTTCATCTAATCTTCGGTTTCCTATTGCTTTTCTAATTTGAGACTAATTTGAGCATTTGAACGGAGGATGAGGAATCAACTTCTATATCAGGTGAAAGAAGCTTCTCTTCATCATCATCTCTTCTCCCCCCATCTCAACCAACCACCATCTCTCCCTCTGTCCCACAAATCTGTCCAACCCATCCTTCATCAACCGAATCATCAATCATTCAAAAACCCTCAATCTCGAAACTGATTTTAATCTGTAACATCATCGAACTACAACTGGAATTTGCATTCGGTTAGGATTTGTTCTTCTTCCTCCTTCATCTTCTCCTGGCACAAGCACTACTAGGATTCCTAAATGTAAAAAACCAAACCCAGAAAAGGGAATTTATTAAAGGCTAAGCCTCACACAACTCATAGAGGAATCAACAAAAGAATTTGAGACATAGTAAGAGACATTCACATCTATTAATCGATGAAACTAACGTGGCCTCGTTCTGGTGATTTTGAACCCTTACACAGTGACGAACAACACCCATTACCACCACCAAAGTCATCATCCTTCGACCAGAACCACCACTACTCTCCCTTCCAATCTAGCGAAACCCATTCAACGGCAACCACAGCCGCCCTCCAGCCTCCATGGACTCCGGTCACCAGTTTACAGAAATTCCGGTCTCTTTCTCCCTCTCTTTCTTTGCTTCCATGGCCATTAAACACCTTAGCTGCCACTGGAGCCTAGAAACCACCATGACTCCGACGAGCTTTGGTGGAACCCGTACTCCTTTATTCCGAAACCACCGATTTGAGATCCTGAAACTCCCATCGTCTTTTTCCCCTTTCTCTCTTATCGCCCCTTCTTCTCCCTTGTTCCTGATTGAAACAGATCCCTTGTTTTTTTGTATTTTTTGGGGTTAAGTTGAGTGTATTTTTCAATCAAATGGGTCAAAATGCTATTAGCCGTTCTGTTTATTTACGAATTTATGAACGGAATACTTAAGTGATAAACGGAGCAAACCACGGGTTAGTCGAGTGGAACTTTTAAAATCACGTCAGTTAATTGAACCGAGCCCAAACCACAGGTCATCTATCTGTAATTACCATTTTATTAACTATACAGAATCCTCAGTTGATTCCGAAATTTTACACTAAGGCCCATATTAAATATATTTCAAATTGTGTCATATGGTAACTACTCAACGTGACACAGAACTAGCGAAAAGTCTCTAGGACACCTTCGGAGAGGACATTCCCAAGCAAAAGGTGTGGAGGCAACTAGGAAAGCCCAAAAGATAGGGCACTTTTTCACGCTGGCATGTCAATTTTCAAAGATGGTCTTGTCTTGTTGGAGGACGACACTTTTCAAGAAAATGGGTAACCATCTAAACCCCATTTTCTGAGGACTGTTATGTCCCCTCCCACTTCTATATTAAGTTTACATCTACAATCTTTCATTTGTACTGCTACTAGTGGTATAATACTACTCACCAAATCTAATGCAAGAGTTGAATGAAAGAAGTCATACCAATTTGATACTTACCAAATACCAGGTCCAAGAACTTATAGTTGGCCCCACAGAACATGAGTCCACCCAGTTATATATAAGGAGAGCAGGGTCTTCAACTGATTTCATCAACCATTGAGAAGCTTTGATTTGGTTGTATCCAAAGTTCTTCAACCAAACCAAAGAGAAAAACTTCGTCACTCTTGTCACAACCCCAAATGAGGATGAGACCCTGCTTGCTAGTGTCACTTATGGTCTTCTACATGTTCATTTCCGAGATTCAAGGTATAAACAAAAATGGCCGTCTCAAAGTTCATCCTGATTTGGTCAAGATTTGGCGTTTATGTCGCGTTGGTTCCTAATTTCTTTCTTCATCTTTAGGTATTCGACTGAATAAGGAGTTTCTATCAGCTGGCCACCAAAAAATCCAAGTGGGTATTCTTCTTTTGAAAGAAAAAAAAAAAGTTGGAAAATCTACCAGCAACCTTTGAGATCTAATGGTTTCTATTTTTCCTTTATTTTCTGAATGCAGGAGGGTATTCTTGTCAAAACAAACAGCAAACCTGCTCGGGAGGACATTAAATGCAGGCAAGAAGATTGTTCAGGTACCTTCATGGGAAGAGTACTTTCAGAGGGAAAACACCACTGGTTACCAAAAGTCCATGAAGATTACTATGGACCTAGACATCACACTCCCAAGCACCACTAGTAGTACTCTTAACATAGGCCTAGCTAGGATTTAGAATATTCATCCTTAAGAATAGCTACATGGGTTAGGAAAGACTCAACCCATAAACCATTTTGTAGTACTACTTGTTCTACTAGGGACATTTTGTAGTTTTTCTAACTTTGTAAGCTGGTCAGAATGCTCAATTCTAAATTTTGAAGAGAAGATACACGAGTCTGATATGCCCGTGTTGTCTTTTTTATCTGAAATGCAGGAAGTACACAACTTACAGTCAAGGAAACACCTAAACCTAGTACCACCATCACCACTATTTCTAAGGTAGATTTTTTTGGTTCTCTTCTTTTTATTTATTTTTCATTATAAGTCGGTTAAAGAAATAAGTTGTATTATAATAACTTATATTATATACATCTATGAACAGACCACCAAGATTAATGGAGGAAAAGAAGAAAGCTTACCCGTCAACGGTCGGCAGGTTTCCGAGCACCGAGGAGCTACCACTGACCCGCCCTCGGACATCTTGGACCTTGCCGGGATGGATTATTCTCCAGCTAAGAGAAAACCTCCGATACATAACTGAAGGAAAGCAAAAAGGAAAGGACAATAATAGGCTTAGAAAGGTGAAACAGAATAGAAGCTTGGACAGCATTACAGAAAAGCTGCAATCTTTCTAGGGTTTTAGATTTTGTACATTAATTATCGTTTCATGATTGAGTTATGACCGTTTGAGTACTCTATGATATAGTTTTCGCAACCCCATGGAATATTTACATGCAAAGTATAGTATAATATTATTGTGGCACTTGATTACATGTATTATAAATATCAGTTTTGCAACCCGTGGAATATCACACATGGATCAAAAAAAAAAAAATACTCCCTCCGTCCCACCCAGTTCTTAAAAAAACTGGGTGGGTTGCTTTATTAAAAACGGGGCTAAAAGTCTTATGTGCCCTTGTCCTTTTTCAGAAATGACCATCTGAGCACCTACATTAATCTGTCTTCCTCTCCATCATGAACACAAATTACACTCTAATGAGAACTGAACACAAATCTACACTTTTGCAAATTAATCTGGAAATTTATCTTCTCTCCATTTCTCATCTTCTTCAACTTTCTTCATATCTCCATTAATCTCGCCGTCTCTCACTCCATTGACGAATCTGGAAAAAATAACACTATCAAGAACACATCTTTGAACTGTCTAGAACAATTTCACAATCAAACCAAAACGTAGATCTAAAATCAAAAACAAGAATAGTCTTTTGATGAAGAGATGATGAAGAAGAAGAATAGATGAAGAGGACGAGGAAGAGAGACGAAGATCTACAGTGTTTACCTTCTGGAATGACAACTCTACTTGAGATCCGTCGAACCCTCACCACAATCGTGGCCTCCACCGCCTGAATGGGCTACTTCCGTCGACCCCTGAACGTTCTACCGGTCACCGCCTCGCCACTCGCTTAGATCTGCAGAAGATGAAGAGATAAATAGAGATGGAGATGGAGGCAGGGGCGGGATTCTACCGTCCGCCTCTCTCTCTCCCGCTCTCTCTCTCTCTCACCCAATCCGACTTTTTCTCTGTAGATCTCCGGTGGTGACGACTTTGGGGGATATAGTGATAAAAAGTGAAGTGATAAAAAGTGAAGTAGGCTGAAAGAGAAGAAAGAGATGTAGTATTGTTGTGATGATTGTAACGTTTTCATTGTGAATTTTATGGTTCAAATATAAACCACAATTTTACGAGAGAGTAAAACATACTATTATGAGAGTGAGAAGCTTGCAGTCCAAGCACACTGCTCATTTCTGACTACTCCACCACTATCGCCTCCATCTTATTTCCAAGCTCCATCTGTATTTAGTTTTAGAAACATATGGTTTGGCTATTGCCAATTGATTCTCTCATTGTGCTTTGGGGTTGCTGAGGTGTACAAATCAGTTTAAAACGTCCGGTAACCATTTGAACTAATTTTGGAAGCGGCGTAACTGTATTTTGACACATTTTGGGACATTGTTCCTCTTTGCTAACCTAGGTTTTGAATTTTTTTTTTTTCAAAACACTGATTTTAATTGTGAATGTTATGACAAACCACCTCACGAACAGTGAATAAATAAAAGAACATGGGATTTTACGTGGTTCGCTAGCGAAATATTGTTAGCTACCTCCAGGGCGGAAAAAGTACCCTTTATTCACTTAAGAGGAACAATACTACAAGAATGTTTTTGCATGTCTAATAGTGTGACTACTAGGTTCTTTATATAGTGCTAGGAAAATCCCTAAAGTTTCCAATCCGATTTGGAAACAAACTTGTTTCCTAACTAATCATCCACCGCCTTTGACTTCCAATGTTTCCTAATCAAAGTTGGAAACAAAGAATTTGGCCGCCTTTGACCAATTCAAGACACCAACTCAACAAATCTCCACCTTGACTTGAATTGTCTCGTCAACGGCAGCTGCTCCTCTTCTCGTAAATAATGCTGTGTCTTCTCCGCACCAGATGTCTTTCGTCACAGAGACTCACTGGACCCCCACCGGGTCCGACATGCCCCGAAGGGCCTCAGTGGCTCAAGATGTTGAGCAAATCCAGACAATGCTGGAACTTGCTCTCCGGAACCGGCTTGGTGAACATATCCGCGAGATTGTCAGCAGTCCCCACCTTCATCACCTTGATCCTTTTTTCACTTCTCATAATATGATAACTAACGTTAATATGCTTGGTCCACTCATGATGAAATTGGTCCTTAGTTAAGCAAATTTCACTCAAGTTATCACAGTATACTATTGTCTGATCTTGAAGTAGCCCTAGATCATTGACCATTCCCTTAAGCCTAATTGCCTCCTTTGCTGCTTCCGCTAGAGCCATATACTCCGCCTCCGTGGTAGACAAAGTCACCGTCGGCTGTAGCGTCGCCTTCCAACTCACAAGAGATGCTCCCAGAGCAAACACATAGCCCGTCATTGATCTTCTACTATCAATATCCCCTGCATAGTCCGCATCCGAGACACTAGCTACCAAGATGTCTTCACTAGCCCCAAAGCACAGGCCAATGTCTGACGTACCCTGAAGGTACCTGAATATTCGTTTCACCTCCTGCCAATGATCCCTACCCGGATGAGACATAAAACGACTAACCACACTAACAGCGAATTCTATGCCTGGTCGAGTACAGACCATAGCATACATGAGACTTCCAACTGCGCTAGCATATGGAACCTTGGACATATACTACTTCTCCTCCTCAGTCTGAACGGTGTACATTCCTAACTTGCTGTTAGTCGCCATAGAAGTATCTATAGCTTTAGCTGATAGCATTCCGAATCATGCCAAGATCTTCTTGATGTATCCATGCTGTGACAAGAAAAGCTTCTTCTTCTTCCTGTTTCTATAGATCTCAACTCCCAATATCTTTCGAGCAGCTCCCAGATCCTTCATTTTGAATTCCGCACTGAGAAACCTCTTCAGTTCTCTAATGTCCTTGATATTCTGAGTTGCGATCAAAATATCATCCACATATAGAACTAGGTAGATGCGTGATCCGCTTTGCAACAACTTGTGAAACACGCAACAATAATACTCGCACCTGTGGTAACCAATCTTCAACATGAAGTTGTCAAACCTCTTGTACCATTGTATCGGTGACTGCTTAAGTCCGTAGAGAGATCTCTTCAGCTTGCACACGTGGTTATCTCTTCTGAGAACTTGGAACCCTTCCGGTTGACTCATGTATATCTCCTCTTCCAACTCTCCATGTAAAAAAGATGTTGTGACATCCAATTACTCAAGATCTAGGTCGTGGTGTGCCACTAAAGATAGTAACACCCTGATAGAAGTATGTTTGACCACCGGTGAGAAGATCTCATTGTAGTCAACTCCCTCTTTCTGAATGAACCCTCTTGCAACTAGCCTTGCCTTATACTTGATGCCCTCTCCAGATGGAGTTCCTTCCTTTCTTCTGAAAACCCACTTGCAAATGTCTATCTTCCTTCCTACTGGAAATTTAACATGCTCCCAAGTCGATTTCTTACTAAGAGACTCCATCTCCTCCCCCATCGCGGCAATCCATTGTGCTGACTCAGAACTAGATATAGCGGCCTTGTAGGAGGATGACTCGTCTTCTATTTCTTACGCTACCTCTAATTTATATCCCACTATACCATAATCCATGTATCTCGCAAGAGGCTTTATTACTCTCCTTAGTCTTCCTTCAGCAATACTTTGATGATCCGGTTCATCTGGTAGAGACGCATCTTCACTATCAGACTCTTCTGCTTCTTCGTCTTCGGCTTCCGGCGGCGGTGTAGGGATTTTGGAATCCTTACGATTAATAGGATCCGATCTGATTCTCCCTCCATCTTCTTCTCTGCATGTCCAAGCTCCACCTCCACGAAATTCTTCAACATAGGACTCTCATCAAAGACTACACTTATGCTAAGTATATTCTTGTTGTCTGCCCATATCTTGTATCCCTTCACACCTGTTCCGAATCCCATGAATACTCCCTTCTTAGCTCTTGGTTCTAGTTTCCTATCATCAACGTGATAATAGGCAACACAACAAAAAACACTCAAGTCTGAGTTATCCACTGATCTACCGGACCGGACCTCCATAGGAATCTTGCATCCTAAACCTGTGTGCGGGCTCCGATTTTTGAGATAACATGCCATGGAAATTGCTTCTCCCCAAAAGCCTCTAGAAAGACCTGCATTCGAAAGCATGCACCTTTCTTTCGCTAGAAGTGTCTGATTCATTCGCTCGGCTACATCGTTCTGCTGCGATGTGTGCAGAACGATGCGATGGCGTGCTATTCCCTGATCCTTGCAGATACCCTCAAACTCTGATAAAAAAACTCTAAGCCGTTGTCCGTGCGCAGTCTCTTCACCTTCATTCCCACCTGATTCTCTACTAGCGTCTTCCACTCCTCGAATCTTGCAAATGCTTCACTCTCGTGCTTCATTACGAAAATTCAAGTCAACTTGGAGTAATCGTCTATGATGCTCATAAAATACCTGTACCCGCCAATCGCCTCAACTCGAGATGGACCCCAGCAATCCGAATGGATATAATCAAGAGTACATTTCATTCTATGAACCGTCTTAGGGAACTTGCTACGATGTAGCTTCCCATACACGTAATGTTCACAAAAACCTAGGCTCTTGGGCGCATGCCCGGTGAGATATCCCTTCTTGTGAAGTTCCTGCATTCCAGGTTCACTCATATGACCGAGCCTCATATGCCACAGCTTAGTTAGATCAGCTTCCTTAATCTCGGCTGAGACAACTCCAGTAGAACCTGTGATCGTCGAACCTTGCAACATGTACAAAGTCCCGCTCTTGACTCCTTTGAGAATCACCTTAGAACACTTGCAGATTTGTAGATCTCCACCTTCACCTTTGAAACTGTATCCCTTGTTGTCGAGTAGACTCAAGAAGATCAAATTCTTCTTAATAAGTGGTACGGGCCTTACTTGCTCCAAAGTACATAACTTCCCTTGATTCATCTTCAATCTAACTGAGCCGCTCCCAATCACCTTACAGACAGCTCCGTTTTCCATGTAGACAGACTCTCCATCCGTTTTTTGTACGTCGAGAATAGCTCCATTTTAGAGCAAATATGATAGGAAGTTCCGGAATCAAGGACCCATGCATCCTGAGAGTGCGTGACAACATCCGCCATTAGAACGTAATCATCCTCAAACGAGTTACCTTGTTCTGCTAAGGCTGCGGATCCACTATGCCCCTGTTGACCTCGTTTCGGGAAATCTCTCTTCCAATGCCCATTTTCCTTGCACCAAGCACAGACATCTTTGGGTAACTTAGAACCAGAAAACTGTTTTTCTTGTTCTTCTCACCCTTCTTGCTTCCCCTACGTCGGCGGCGATCCGGAAGCATGGTCCTCTGTGCCTGTGCCTGCACCCTTATGGTGCAGTTCCCTAGTATGGAGCGCCGATCTGACCTACACTAGGGATACGTCGTCCTGGTTCACAATGAATGACTGCACGAAGTTCTCATATGATGGAGGTAACGAGATCAATAACAAAAGTGCAGCATCCTCATCACCCGCCTTCTCGCCAATATTACGCAAATCTAAAAGAATTGTGTTTAATTGATCAATGTGGTCCTTGAGAGCCGTACCTTCGAGCATCCGCAAAGTGAAGAGCCTTTGCTTTAGCATCAACTTGCTAGTGAGACTCTTCGTCATGTAGAGACTCTCCAACTTGAGCCATAGCTTTGCTGCTTTCTTCTGATGTGTGACCTCGATGATCACGTCACCTGATAAGCACAACATAATGTTTGAATGTGCCTTCTCCTCCATCGCCTTGAACTCCGCTGATGCAACATTCATGCCGGTCAAAGGTGCCCACAAGCCTTGCGATTTGAACAAAGCCTCCATCTTTATCTTCCACAGACTAAATTTGTTCCCTCCTGTGAACCTGTCGATCTTCAACATCGATCCGGATATCGTTCTTGGTGGATTTTGATCCCTAGTCGCGTGCTCCACCTAGATCGCAAAATCCTAGCTTTGATTTTACTAAGTTGCTTTGCTCCGCCTTGATCTTGATCTTGAAACACCGCCAAACCCGAGCTCTGATACCAGTTTTTTATGACAAACCACTTCACGAACAATGAATAAATAAAAGAAGAACACGGGATTTTACGTTGTTCGCTAGCAAAATATTGTTGGCTACATCCACAGCGGAAAAAGCACCATTTATTCACTTAAGAGGAACAATACTACAAAAATGTTTTTGCATGCCTAATAGTGTGACCACTAGGTTCTTTATATAGTGCTAGGAAAATTCCTAAAGTTTTCAAATCCGATTTCAAAACAAACTTGTTTCCTAACAAATCCTCAACTACCTTTGACTTCCAATGTGTTCTAATCAAAGTTGGAAACAAAGAGTTTGACCGCCTTTGACCAATTCAAGGCACAAACTCAACAACAAAGCACACATAGCTTGCTATTTTATTCATATTTCTTACGCAAATCTGTAGTGAAAACAACTCTTCTATAAATACGGCTTTTAGTATTTTTCTTTAACTGTTTCTCGTGATTAAAAAGGAACCAAACGTGCTCATAGCAAACAGTGTATGATTCATTTTTCGAAACCTATGCACTTAGGAATTATGATAAGCAGTACCCGTTTTGTTGTTGAGAAAGTGTAGTAAGGCGTCGTACCTAGTTGTCAATTCACGAAACAAAGACTCGAATCTGTGCTAATGTATTGTATATGTTAGATACTATTAGAGGTTATTTTATACTTCAATACTTCTGTGATACTGAGATGCCTCTGCCCATCTCGGACCTTGTCGAGCAATGAAACGACAGCAATGGGGTCACGGTCATCGGTGAGCAATCCGACCAGAGATGAATTGACCCAAACCCAGAAAAGACCGACCCGTGATCGATATACTTTTCTTAAGTGGTGGAATTCTATTGAAAGGAAAATAGGGATCTGATCGCCCGAGGAAGCAAACCAACTATCATAAGAGACAACAACCCACTAACATAAATCCTCTTGTTCTTTCTTTAGTGCATTACAGTCGTAACGTCAAGGAAGACTCGTACCCTCTATATGAAAAAGAATTCGAAGTTTGAATTCGAGGCCCGAGTTCAAATCCCGTGTGACTCAATTTGTGATTAGTTAGAGTTTGTAGTGTAGTTCGATTTGTAGTATGATCGATGTTCTATATATATGCAAACAAACTATTTTCTTCCTTACCATGATAACTTAGTGCACCTAACATGGAGACATTTGAAAGTGTTGGGTCGACCCTCCCATCACTAACGCTCGTGAAACCAAATTCAATATTGATAGTTAAGACTTGCTCCATTGATCTTGCAATGATCTGGGGGCTCTAGTTTGACATGTAACTCTCCATGAACAGTAATATAAGGAGTTTCTTTAGTATATAGATATTAAATAGTTTTTTTAGATATTGTTTGAACCCGAAATTTCAGGTAAGGGCTTCTAACGCTCTACCACTTGAGTTACCACTCTAGCTGCATATTAAATAGTTAAATTACCTTACTAAGTTTTAAAAATATGTATGACAAGTTGTGTTTTCTTTATAATTGTTTATTACTTCATCGGTTTTCAAAACCCATATTTTGAGCTAAGACCTTGAGCAAAACATAAATGCTTCTCGTAATTACATTTGCAGGCAAATAATTTAGGTTTCTGAGCAACACATGAAATACCTTGGACACTTGTTCACCAAAAAAAAAAAAGAAATACCTTGGACACATTTCTCTGATGGTATTACTCAAAAGTCTCCTACAGTCCTTTTTGGGGGACCATAGATCTCTTAGGAAAACATGCAGATTACACCTCTGTCCCAGCTCTTGCCCATCATTGGGAATATTTGACTCGTATATGGGTCACTTTGACCGGGTGATTTCGATAGCAAAATAATGCGATTTTTCGATAATTTTTTCACGGTGTTATAGAGCAACTTATACTCTACAACACCATGAAAAATTTTCAAAAAATTAAATTACTTTGCTATCCAAATCACCGAGTCAAAGTGACCAGTGAATAATGGTAAAAGTCAAAATGATGGGGAATAGCTGGGACAGAGTAGTAGACAACTACAAAAAGAAATAAAGCATTCAATGTATTAGGTGCAACATTAAATTGACTTGAGCCCTTTTTGTGTGTTTCTACATCCATGCAGTGACCCACCAATGCCCACCATGATATATCATCATTCATTTTCATTTATTCCCTGAAATGTGAGCATCACATGACAATGTTTCGCAGATGAGACTCTTATAAGTGAGTTTGAGTAGGATGATTCATTCAAAGCCGTAAGCGTTAGAGAACATGCCCAATTTAAGGGTTTGAATTGGGAGCACTACCTAAGCCTAAGCAAGAGGAGGAAATAATACAGATGTATCACGAACACTTTTTTATACAACTCAATAGATTCCAAATATGAAATATTAGAAGAATGAAATTATCAAATTCGCGACTTACATAGATTCCAAATATGAAATATTAGTATTGTTGGGCCAAGCTTCAAGTCCCATGTTCCGCGAACATTGAATTAAGAACTTGGTTGGGACAGTCCCATCATGTCTTTTAAGAGACCCATCATTCCGAAAGTTAATTGATTGAATGTAAAATGAGTGGTCACTCTTGGATGTGGGCACACATGTTCTTTTGTTGGGTCAATTATATGATGGCCCAAGTGAGCTCAAAATGTGTTAGAAATTGTTAATAAAGGCAGTGACAATGGGGTATTGGTGTCTTCGATATTTCGGACCGATAATGATGACTGTTTGGTACCCAAAAAAGTGTTTTAAGAAGTTTATTTCTTAATGATTTGTTCAGATATCTTTGCAAGTAATGAAAATTTAGGGCTTTATAATTGGGGAAGACAGACTGCACTTTAATTGAGAAGAGATTTTTTTTTTTTAGAAATCGGTTAGGAAGAATTATCAGTGTCAAATATTGATGTTTTTTTTTTCCTTAACTTCTCTCCAAACGAAATATATTCCCCTCAAAATAAGTTATATATTGAGATTGTCAGAACCTATGTCCAATAGGCCATGTCCTAGAACAAAATATAGGCAAAGTTCAAGTGTTAACTCAAGGAACAACGAATAAGTCTTACAACAAAAAGGCCTATGGCCGATAGTTATTGACTCGAACAAGACAGTAACCCAACCGAACTGAGCGATTGGGTCAATAGCCTGGTCACTGGCCAGTGTAACAAGTTTAAAAATTCATCTCTATAGCATTAAGAGCTTGTTTGGTATTTGTTTAAAAACAAGAAAAACAGTGGAAAAAAAACGTATCGAAAAAACACGTTTAAAAACAGAATCAAAAAACTGTTTGGTATCCGTTTATAAACAGTGTTTAAAATCAAAAACACGTTTGGCAACATTACTAAATTTCAATGTTAATTTGCTTAAATATCATATTTACGTACAATACAGACATATATTTGATATTTGTTGCATCAAATCATAGTTGAAATGTCTTTCAACACCAAAATTATGAAAAAAACATAAAAAACACCACATTTGCTGTTTTTTTAAACAGCTGTTTTTCAGCATTTTTTGTTTTTAAACAGGCAAAAAAACAAGTGTAACAAATGGGTTTAAAAAAACAACCCTGTTTTTAATCAAATTTGATTAAAAACAGGGATACCAAACATGCACTAAAAATAGCAAGAGATATTTTCCAAAAAGAGAAGAGCCAAGGATCTGTAGATGTATGACCATTTTAAATGTTCTTTCACTTAAAAGTGTAACATACTTTTTAAGATGCAGCACACTGATTTAAAGTTTGGGCTCTCTTCATACAAGTATTGGGCTGGAACAATGAAGGAAGCCCACGAGCTCTACAGCCTCTATTAAAGCCCAACAACTCTCTCCTCAGCCCACCATTGCTGGTGTTTCTCGAAAAAGCCGTTGTATTCCTACCGTCGGATCTTCATCCCTACGATCCAAGGATTCTATTTCCTTGTATTATATTTTGTCTCCTTCACTGTTTAGAGTTCATTTATGTATTGTTTTGCCTCTTGAGGCTTGTAGTTCTCTCTCTACAATTCATCTGCAAGTACATGAATTTCTCTTGAATCCTTTCATGGTATCAGAGCATGTCGCTCGTACCCATTCCTCGGTCGACACCATCGCTTTATTTACATGCCAATATACACAATCTTGTCCCATTTAAACTTTATAGCAGCAAAGTCGCTCTTTGGCGGCATCATATCCAATCTCTCTTCCGCACTCACTCTTTATTTGGTTTTCCCGATGGTTCTATCGTCTGTCCTCCGGCGCATATCTCGTCGAACACTGTTTCGGTCACTGATCCAGCTTTTGCAGCTTCGACCTTTCAAGATTAAGATGTTCTTACAGTTCTCAACGCAACCCTCTCTACGGAGGCTCTAACCCAGGTTGTTGGCTATTCCGCTTCTGAGGAGGCTTGGCTAACCCTACAGCGTCGATATGCCTCCCTTACCAGATCTAATATCATTCAATCGAAATCAGATCTACAATTCAACAAAAAGGGGTCTGATTCGATTGATACAGACGTGCAAAGGCTTGCGACGATTCGCGTCAAGCTTGCCCTTTCTTCTATTACAATTGAAGTGTAGGGTTTTGATACGGCTTGCACAGCAGAATTATAAAAATAAACTCTGATCAAAGCCCTCCATGAACCGCTGATCACGCATCATAACAATGGTAAGTGAAAGTGTGAGTATGCAGATGTTAATGCAGCTAAGATACTCTAGAAGGGGGGGGGGTTGAATAGAGTATGCTAACTTTTTGCAAAACATGCTAGGAAGATGAAAACTTGTTCAAACAATGAATTTCAAGGCCTTGAAAGCTAGTTCAAGTCTTTGGAGAAGATGCATACATTATAAAGCAAGAATGCCTTTTTCAAGGCCTTGAAAACACGTTCAAACCCTTGAAAAATAAACAGTTGTGTGAGCTGCAAAAACTCTGAAAAATAATGAACTGTAAATGCAAGTGACAAGTGATTTATAGAGTTCAGTCCACTTGGACCTACGTTTCTACCTGAGGGATTAGATCCCTGCAGGATTTTCAACTCAATTCTTATCAATCAAAAGCTAAGCCCTAGAACTCAAGCCCAGAGAGTTCCCTTACTCTGTTACAGCTTGTGGTTTTCCCTAACCTGTCTAGTACCTACTCTAGCTAACTGATTAACTAAGAATTCTCTATTGTTCACTTTGAAAAATCCTTGAGAATAGATGTAGAGATAATACAGAAATGATCTACCAATACAGCTCTAAAACTGAAGTACACTAAGAATAGAAAACTGGAATGATGAATGCAGTGAACTTCTGTGGAATGGATTGAGAGTGTGATGTTCTTCTTTGGTGCTTTGTCAATCCAGAAACTTGTCTCTTGCTTTTGCCCGTTGAATCTCGTATTTTGCTGCTTCAAAGTGAGCTCCATTTATATTGTTTGAAGCTCTGCAAATCTTCCCAGATTTTCAGAAACAACTTCCTATTTTGTAGGCAATAGCTTTGACTCTCTTTAACAACTTTCTCCAACAGATAGTTGATCACAATCTTCAGAGATATTGTTGTGATCTTGTCTATAAACAATCTGAGAAGCTGTCATAAGTCTCTGATTGATCACGGGATCAAAATGTCTAACTATTTCCAAAACTGCATAAATTCAGTTTAGGAAACAATCCTGCAAATATTAGAAACAAAATTTCCCGCATTAACAAAGTCAAACAGATGATATTCTATGATAAAAACATGTTAGAATAATTTTTCTTTCATCATCTAATAACAGTGAATCAAACATAGGAAAGATAGGAAGGGAATCAACTCAGAGAGTTTGCAGAAAAATCCCCCTAAGAGTGTTCACACAAGTTAAGCAGTTTCAAGGCTTTGAATCCAGTTTCAGGGCCTTGAAAATAGCTATTTTCAAGCCTCTGAAACTGATTCAAGGATTTGAAAGCTGATTCAAGGCCTTGAAATAGCTGAGCTATTCCAAGCCTTGCACAACCTGATCTTACAATCTCCCCCTTGATGAATGACAAAACCAAATTCTGTTTGATCCTTAGTCTCTGCAAATAAACTGATTAGTTCACAATTCATAATAGCACAGTAATTCCAAAAAGATCCAAATTATTCATAATACCAACAGAAACTTAAGCAGTTCAGCAAATAAACCTAAAAATGAAAACTACTAAATCATAGAATTTTCTCCCCCTTTTTGACTTTCATCAAAAAGATAGAAGATGTTGGATCAATTGTCTAGAAAATTTTGAAAACTTAAAGAAAAAATTTGAAGAAGAGGGAATGGTGAAGAAAGAGTAGGCAAGATTAGGGTTCTTTATCATTATCCTGGTCCCCTGCTTCTTCCTCACTTTCTTCATTGTTGGCTTGAACTTCTTGCGAAACCACATCTAGTTCCTCAATGAAGGAGCTGATCTTCTCAATGACACAATTGAATAGGAATGCGAGTCCTTCCAAGGCTTTCTTCCCATGCTTCAGCTTCTTCTTTACTGCTAATCTTTTCTGTTGAGGAGATACAGTCTTGAGATTCTTCTTTCCTGCTTTTGAAGCTTCTAAAGACTCGGACGGATCCTTCTCATGTTTTGCTTTGTTGGATATGGAGTACACTCCATAGGATCCTGAAGTAGTGTCTGAGTCTGAGTCTTGAATAAGGATTTCTTTTCCTTTTCCTTTGACCTCAGAGACTTTATTTTTCTTGTCTCTCTTAGGGCTTCCAATATGGATTCCTCTTTTCTTTTCTTGTGTAGATGTTGTAGTTTGTTTCTTCTTTGCTGGAGGCTGATCTTTTCCCACCATCTTCTTGGGTGGTGAAGATTCTTCTTCTTCATCAATAGAGCTCTTTGAAGCAGAGTCTTCACTGATCTCTTGGACTTCATCCATCACTGCCTTTCTCTTCTTCTCTAAAACAGGTTTAGATCCTCCAGCCATCTTGATTATGTCTGAGGCTCTCCTTGTGCTCATTAGGGTTTGGGAGAAGAATAGAGAGAGATGGAATGATACGGAAAGAAGGAGAAGAGAAGAAGATAAATACTGAAAGAGTTTGAGTTTCAAAAGGAAGCGAGTATCTCTCTGATCTCAAAAATATTAGCAATAATCAGAGGGATTTCAAATCTTTTATGCCGTTGGAAAATAAAATATTCTAATACTATTTTTGGCTAAAATAATTTTTTTGAAAAGGGTAGGGGCTATATTAGGTAAATATCTACAGATATATCACCTAACACAGAATGATCCAAGATTATTGACTATCAGTGTAGCAGATTTATTTTCAAGGCTTTGAAAAGGCTTTCATGGTCTTGAAAAGGTGCAACACTGCAAAACATAAAGATCAAGTCTTTGAAATGATTTTCAAGGCTTTGAAAATCAGTTCAAGACTTTGTAAACACATACAACTCACCTTGCTTACCTGTTGCTCCCTCTAAACCAATGCATCTTTATTTAGCATTCCAAATTCCAATCTTAGAGATGAGAACCTTTCATCTGCTAATGGCTTAGTGAAGATATCTGCAATTTTCATGTTAGTAGCAACAAATTCAAGAACAATATCACCTTTCTCAACATGATCTCTGATGAAATGGTGTCTGACATCAATGTGCTTGGTTCTTGAGTGTTGCACTGGATTCTTTGTAATTGAAATTGCATTAGTATTATCACACTTGATAGGTATGCTTCTGAAATCAAATACAAGGTCACTTAGTTGTTGATAAATCCATAGCACTTGTGAGTTCCATGCTCATGCATCTATATATTCAGCTTTAGCTGTTGATAGAGCAACTGAATTCTATTTCTTGGAATGCCAACTAATCAAGGATGATCCAATAAATTGGCAAGTTCCGGAAGTACTTTTCCTATCAACCTTGTAACCTGCAAAATCAACATCTGAAAAACCATGCAAAGAGAAGTTAGAATGTCTTGGATACCAAAGCCCTAAGTATTTGCTACCATTGAGATATCTGAGTATTCTCTTCACATCAGTCAATTGTGATTCTTTTGGATTAGCTTGAAATCTTGCACACATACACACACTAAACATAATATCTGGTCTGCTTTCTGTGAGATAGAGTAATGATCCAATCATACCTCTATACTCTTTTAAATTGACACTCTTACCAGATTCATCCTTGTCTAAGGATAGTGTAGAACTCATAGCAGTTTTGGCTTCCTTACATTGAGCCATGCTATATTTTTTTAGTAAGTCTCTTGTGTACTTGCTTTGATGCAGAAAGATGCCCTTCTTCAATTGATGTATTTGAAGTCCTAGGAAGAAGTTCAGCTCTCCCATCATGCTCATTTCAAATTCCCTGCTCATAAGACCTTAGAATTCTCTGCACAATTGATCATTAGTAGCTCCAAAAAAGATATCATCAACATATATCTGAACTAAAAGTAAATCTTTTTCACGAGTCTTTATGAAAAGAGTCTTGTCTACTAAACCTATTTTGAAATCATTTTCAAGCAAAAACTTTGACGATCTTTCATTCCAAGCTCTTGGAGCTTGTTTCAAACCATAAAGAGCTTTGTCAAGTTTGTAAACATGATCTGTAAACTTGTCATCCTCAAAACCAGGTGGTTGTGCAACCTAAAGTTCTTCTTGTAAATAGCCATTCAAGAAAGCACACTTCACATCCATTTGAAATAGTTTCATGTTCTTGTGAGATGCAAATGCAAGCAAAATTCTAATTGCTTCTAACCTGGCAACTGGAGCAAAACATTCCTCATAATCAATACCTTCTTCTTGATTGTAACATTGAGAAACTTAACCTTGCTTTGTTTCTGATCACATTGCCACTTTCATCCAACTTATTTCTGAATACCCATCTGGTACGAATGACAGATTGGTTTGTAGGTGGAGGAACCAGGTTCCAAACCATATTCTTTTCAAACTCATTGAGTTCACTTTGCATAGCAATGATCCAGTCTGCTTCTTGTAAAGCTTCCTTCACAGTTTTAGGTTCTACAAGAGAGATAAAAGCATTAAAAGCACATAAGTTCTTCAAATGTGATCTAGTTTGTGTGTTAGTGGTTGGATCTGAGATGATATTATCAACTGGATGAGATGAGAGATATTTGAATCTCTTTCTTGGATACCATGGTTCAGGCTCTCCATAGATCTTATCTGGTCTTGAAGTAGTGGCTTTGTCACTTGAATCCTTCAGATCATCTTTTTCAAGGCTTTGAAGCTTATTTTCAAGGCCTTGAGCACCATTTTCAAGGTCTTGAAAATGTATTTTATTATCTTCTGAGTCTTTCTTGAATCCTAGTGGATTCTCAGTCTCTTCCTCTAATTCATGCTTGTTCAAATTCAAGTCTGCAAAACTTTCACTCAAAGAACCATCATAGCTTTCATCAAAAATAACATGAATGCTCTCTTCAACCAGTTTGGTTCTTTTATTGTAAACTCTATAAGATTTTCTATTCAGAGAGTAAACAAGAAATATACATTCATCACTTCTTGCATCAAACTTACCAAGATTGTGTTTTCCATTATTGTGGGTAAATCAAGTACATCCAAAGTGTCTGAAGTATGAAATGTTTGGCTTCCTCCCTTTGAATAGTTAATAGGGGGTCTTTTCAGAATAGGTCTGATAAAGCACCTGTTCAAAATATAGTTTGGTGTATTCACAGCTTGTGCCCAATAATGTTTTGGCAGCTTGTTCTCAAGAAGCATTGTTCTTGACATATCTTCAAGAGTCCTGTTCTTTCTTTCAACAACACCATTCTATTGAGGAGTTCTTGGAGCAGAAAAGTTGTGAGTAATACCATGCTTATCACAGAATAAATCAAATTCTAACTGATCAAATTCTCTACCATGATCACTTCTGATTGAAGCTACAGGTAGGTTTTTCTAGTTTTGAAGTTCTCTGCAAAGCTTTGAAAATTCAGAGAGTGCTTCAGATTTTTCTTTTAGAAATATAACCCAAGTATATCTAGAAAAATCATCATAAACAACTAGCATATACCTTTTACCTTTTGGAGTAGGAGTTCTCATAGGACCACATAGATCCATATGAGGCATTTCAATAGGTCTAGTTGTACTTACAAATTTCTTTGGCTTGAAGGAACTTCTGGTCTGCTTGCCTTGAGCACAGGCTTTGCACATTTCATCTTCTTTGAACATGATGGATGGGAATCCTCTTACCAAGTCTTTGGAAATCAACTTGTTCAAAGTATGCAAACTAATATGACCAAGCTTCCTGTGCCAAAGCTTTGAATCCTCTTTCAAGGCTTTGAGACACTTCAAACTTTCACCTGCAACTTTGTTAGTCTGAAAAGTATAAACATTGTTTGATCTAGAGGCTGTGAGAATGCAATCTCCTGATTTCTCATTTTGCACCACACACTTCTCTTTATCAAAGATAACTTTGTTGCCATTATCAAAAAGCTGAGATACACTAAGTTAAATGTCAAACCTTCAACTAGATACACATCAGAAATAGAGTTTTCAGAATTTGTACAAACTTTTCCAATACCACGAATATTGCATTTGCCTTTGTCACCAAGTGTAATAGAACTTTCTGATTTCTCCTTCAATTCTGAGAATAGATATCTCTTTCCACTCATATGTCTTGAGCAACCACTGTCCATAAACCACTTATATTCTTTGATATTGGTGACAACCTGCAAACACCAATCAATGCCTTACCCAGATGTTAGACCAAGTGTGGAATTTGGATTCATATTAAGGATCAACCATGTGAGGTGGCCTAACCCCTTTAGGAACCCAAATCTGCTTAAGTTGTCCTTTGAGTTGAAAAGGAAAAGTGTTCCTCATAATGTGAGGGTCTTTTCTTCTAAAAGGACAAGTCATCTTAACATGACCAGTTTTGCAGCAGTAATGACATGTAGGAGAAGTTTTGTATCGGGTATTGTTCCTCCTTGGAAAATTTGGATTGAATCAAATACCAGCTTTGTGAACAGATTGTGAACTTCCTCCAAGAATCAAGTTCAACTTGTGTTCTGATCCATCAAGCTTGACTTTGACCAATTCAGATTCCTGAAGAGTCTCAGTAAGAGTAGTCTTTTGTTTATCTAATTCATCAATCTGATGTCTTAGATTAACAAGGTTGTCACTCATTGAGGAGTTTTCAGTGACTACTTCCTTGACTTGTGTTTTCAAGGCTTTGAAACTGGTTTTCAAGGCCTTGAAATCACTATCAGTTTTCTTCTGAGAGATTTCCAGATTCTGATTTAGCCAAACAAGTTGTAAGTTTTCTTTTTCTTGCTCATGAACTTTTTCTCTTAAAAGTCTGATCTCATTCAGATAATCTTCCACATTCAAAATCATTGTTCTGAGATATTCTGAAAGAGCTTCTTTTGATTTTGAAATCAGACAATTTACCATTACCTCAATGTTCTTCTCAAAACTTTCATCATGCTTGGCCTGAAGCATAGGTTGGCTTGTTCTTCCTTAGATTCAGATTCACTAGAGCTATCTGAATCACTCCATGACGCTATCATGGCTTTCTTTCTTCTCTCATGATCTTTCTTTTGAAAGCTCTTACTTTTCTTATGTGGACAATCTCTTATCAAGTGTCCTGCTTCACCACATTCAAAGCAGTTCATACTTTTGATTTATTTTGAGAAGAGGACTTACCTTTGTAGTCCTTGTTGCTGGATGATCTATGCCTTTCTTTGTTGATGTCTTTGTTTCCAAAGTTTTTCTCATTTTGAGAATCATTTTCAAGGCTTTAGAAATTAAGGCAATTGGATCTTCATCAGCACCATCCTCAGTTTCAAGGCTTTGCGTTTTCTCATTCTCTTTGGCTTTGAGAGCTAATTTCTTGAAACTATCTGGGAGCTCTCCATCAACTTCATTCATAGATATCTCATGTGTCAGGAGCTTTCCTTGTAGGTCATCAAGTTGTAGAGTTGAGAGATTCTGAGCTTCTTTAATAGGCGTGGTCTTTGGTTCCCATTTTTCCTTTGGAAGACTTCTGAGAATATTCCTCACCTTTTCCTCATTGGAAAAATGTTTTCCCAGTGAATCAAGGTTGTTGACAATGTCAGTGAACCTCTTGAACATGTCTCTGATGGACTCATCTGCATTCATCTTAAACAGCTCATATTGCCTGAGATAGATGTTGATCTTGGTTTGCTTGACTTGAATGGTTCCCTCAAAGTTAACCACAAGCTTATCCCAGATTTATTTAGCATTTGTGCATCCAGAGAGTGAGTCATCTGTTTTGGGAGTTTAATCCCATCTTTCTCTGTGTAGAAATTATGAGGTCCATTTTAGATAATGGTCCAATCTTGATCAATTATGAAAATTTTCATAAGAGCTTTCCTGTGAGCAAAATTTTCTCCACAAAATAGAGGAGGTCTGTTAGCAGCTCTTCCCTGTGAGGACCCACCATCACCTGCAGTACTCATGATCACCAGATGGTTAAATCTATACAGTGATACAAGCTCTGATACCAATTGAAAGTGTGAGTATGCAGATGTTAATGCAGCTAAGATACTCTAGAAGGGGGGGGGGTTGAATAGAGTATGCTAACTTCTTGCAAACCTTGCTGGGAGATGAAAACTTGTGCAAACAATGAAGTTCAAGGCCATGAAAGCTAGTTCAAGTCCTTGGAGAAGATGCATACAATATAAAGCAAGAATGCCTTTTTCAAGGCCTTGAAAACAGGTTCAAACCCTTGAAAAACAAACAGTTGTGTGAGCTGCAAAAACTTTGAAAAATGATGAACTGTAAATGCAAGTGAAAAGTGATTTATAAAGTTCATTCCACTTGGACCTACGTCTCTACCTCAGGGATTAGATCCCTGCAAGATTTTCAACTCAATTCTTATTAATCAAAAGCTAAGCCCTAGAACTCAAGCCCAGAGAGTTCCCTTACTCTGTTACAGCTTGTGGTTTTCCCTAACCTATCTAGTACCTGCTCTAGCTAACTGATTAACTAAGAATTATCTATTATTCACTTTGAACAATCCTTGAGAATAGATGTAGAGACAATACAGAAATGATCTACCAATACTGCTCAAAATAGAAGTACACTAAGAATAGAAAACTGCAGTGAAGAATGCAGTGAACTTTTGTGGAATGGATTGAGAGTGTGATGTTCTTCTTTGGTGTTTTGTCAATCCAGAAACTTGTCTCTTGATTTTGCCCGTTGAATCTCATATTTTTATGCTTCAAAGTGAGCTCCATCTGTACTGTTTGAAGCTCTGCAAATCTTCCCTGATTCTCAGCAACAACTTCCTATTTTGTAGGCAACAACTTTGACTCTCTTTAACAGCTTTCTCCAACGGATAGTTGATCACAATCTTCGAGATATTATTGTGATGTTGGCTATAAACACTCTGAGAAGCTGTCATAAGTCTCTGATTGATCACAGGATCAAAATGTCCAACTTTTTCCAAAACTGCACAAATTCAGTTTAGGAAACAATCCTGCAAATATTAGAAACAAAATTTCCTGCAATAACAAAGTCAAACAGATGATATTGTATGATAAAAACATGTTAGAATAATTTGTCTTTCATCATCTAATAACAGTGAATCAAACATAGGAAAGATAGGTAGGGAATCAACTCAGAGAGTTTGCAGAAAACTTCACCTGAGAGTGTTCAAACAGGTTAAGCAGTTTCAAGGCTTTGAATCTAGTTTCAAGTCCTTGAAAATAGCTAAACTACTTTAAATCCACTGAAACTGATTCAAGGTTTTGAAAGCTGATTCAAGGCCTTGAAATAGCTGAGCTATTCCAAGCCTTTCACAACCTGATCTTACATTAAGGGATAAAAGTATTGTGTACCTTGTTTGTCTGAATGCGTGACTTCACGTAGAATAATTTCCACGTCTCTATGAATATCCACACCTAGGATTGCTCCGGATCCTTCTAACGCCTTTATGCTAGCAACGGAAGAAGGAGGAAGAAGAAGATCATGAAAAACGAGACACCTAAAGAAGTCGCGCCTCACAAGGCCGACGACGTGGGAGGGGCTGATAGGGGGGTCTCTCGGCCTCCTTGTCTTGCTCTCTCTTTGCTTTGTTCTCTCTCAATTGTGATAACAATTATGCCACTTTTGAGAAAACAAGCTAGGAGTGCCCTTATATATTTAATAACTCCTATTAACTACATATTAGCCCCAATACTAATTCTGTCCATACACTGATTAGTCCACCTTGAAAATTAATCATACTAAGTTTGCTTGTGGTTGCATATTGATCATTCTATTTAATTAGTCCTACTAATTAATCCCAAAGTCCGGTTTAATCCATATGGTGTGTGACCCCATAGGTTTCTACTTAGTTGGTAGTAACAATTACTAACATAGAGCAGTCCCTAGCAAGACATCTATGCCACCAAACTAATAGAGTCAATGATCCGACAAACATTGTGACCAATGTTACTGTATTGTATTATCCCTTTGTCTCCATATTCAGATTGGACATGAGACATACAATTCACACTCGTATATCCAATCTATAGTTTCTCCATCTTAGGAATAGTCTTATTCAAGCAGATAACATCAATATCCTATATTGATTTATCTGAGTCTGGCCAGACATTCTATAAGCACTACCCCTCGAGTGGCCGTGGATATTTTCTCCCTTATGTGGGAGGGAAAAATCCTCTTTACATCACTACCATCTCTAAGCTTGCTTCTTATTGTGTCCGATAAACACATTTATTAGTACCCAGTCACGGTGTAGTGTTCGACGATATCAAAACACAATATTCCACAACTAGAGTATCTAGTGACTTCAATTCTAAGGACCACAATACCATTGTCACAACGAGAAGCACTTGTGACTATAACATAATTAATGTAACCTTCTCGTGGTGGGTCGATCCAGTATGCCATTACCCCTAATGCACACCCATGTGCTAGACTTGATATTCCCATATCAATCCGCCCACTTACTAGTCTATAGTTGATCGACCTGCTAATCAATATAAACGACTAGGGATATTTAAGATAAACAACAACTTGTAATATTAAGGACTTCATTATATTAAATATCTGCATAAATAATACAATGATAATTCTAGCCAAAATAATGTTTATACTAAATAAGATTGCCTCTAAGGCATCTATTCTAATAGTCTCCCACTTTCACTAGAGCCAATCTGGTGCATCTCGTATGCCAATAGATCTAGTGTGCCCTTCATGCTTGCGCTGAACAAGCGACTTTGTAAGTGGATCTGACATATTCTCATCTGTAGGAATCTTGCATATCTTCACATCTCATCTATCGCTTATTTCACGAATGAGATTGAACTTTCTGAGTACGTGTTTAGATTTCTGGTGTGACCTGGGTTCCTTGGATTCTGCGATCACCCCAGTGTTTTCACAATACAACTGAACCGGATTCACAATTCTAGGAACCACACCAATCTCAGTAATGAACTTTCTAATCCAAACAGCCTCTTTTGCTACGCCAATTGCAGCAATTTACTCACCCTCAGTTGTAGAATCAACAACCGTTTCTTGCTTGGAACTTTTCCAGCTCACAGCTCCTCTATTCAGGCAAAACACGAATCCCAACTGCGAACTGAAATCTTCTCTGTCAGTTTGGAAGCTTGCGTCAGTTTAACCCCTTACACGTAGCTCTTCCTCCCCTCCATATATCAAGAACGCATCCTCAGTTCTTCTCAATTACTTAAGGATGTTCTTGACAGCTATCCAGTTACTGTCACTCGGATTGGAATGATATCTACTTGTCATATTCAACAAGTATGACACATCTGGTCTAGTACATAACATGGTGTACACGATAGATCCTATGGTCGATGCATAGGGAACCCTACTCATGCGGTCCTTCTCAATCCCATTGGAAGGAAATTCAGCCTTCGAAATGGTGGCTATATGCGACATGGGCAAGAATTCCTTCTTGGAGTCTTGCATGTTGAACCATTTCAACACCTTATTATGTACTTTGTCTTGGCCCGAGCACATTCCTAGATCTATCCATATATATCTTGATACCAAGTATATATGCGGCATCCCCTAAGTCCTTTACTGAGAAACACTTACCTAGCCAATCTTTAACATATTGCAAGCTATGAATATCGTTTCCAGCGAGTAGTATGTCATCCACATAGAAGACGAGAAACAAAACAGAGCTCCCACTAACCTTCTTGTAGACTCAAGGTTCATCTTCGTTCTTGATAAAGCCCAACTCTTTGACCACGTCATCAAAACGTTGATTCCAACTCCTAGAAGCTTGCTTCAATTCATAAATGGATCGCTGCAACTTTCACACTTTATTGGCATGTTCTGGATCCTGAAAACCCTCTAATTGTGTCATGTACACATCCTCAAGGATGTTTCCATACAAAAATTCCGTTTTGACATCCATCTGCCAAATCTCATAGATGTGATAAGCTGCTATGGCAAGTAAGATACGAATGGATTTGGTCATTGCGACTGGAAAAAAGGTTTCGTCATTGTCGATACCATGAATCTTTTTGCCACCAATCGGCCCTTATAGGCAATCACATTTCCATCCATGTCGGTCTTCTTCTTGAAGACCTACTTGCACCCTATGGGCCGAGCCCCTTGGGGTGGTTCCACCAAATTCCATACTTTGTTGGTACATGGATCCCATTTCGGATATCATGGCCTCCATATCATGGCCTCTCAAGCCACTTTTGAGAGTCCGGCCCTTTCATGGCCTCTCCATAGGTAGTAGGCTCATCATCTATGAGTAGTGCGTCACCGGGATCAGTCACAAGAAGTCCATATCTCTCTGGCTCCTCGCACACCCTACTAGATCTACGAGGTTCTTATGTTACTTGAACATGTTGCTCCACAACAGTTTATGGTTCATTTTATTTCCCATTGTTGGATCAGTGTTTTGTGGCTCTTGAATTTCTTCAAGTTCTATAGTCCTCCCACTGGCTTCTTTAGAGATAAATTCTCTTTCTAGAAATACACCGGTCCAGGAAACAAATACTTTGTTCTAAGTTGAATTTTAGAAATAATATCCCTTCGTTTCCTTAGGGTATCCCACAAACTTACACTTACCCGACTTAGGCCCGAGCTTGTCTTTTTGTAAATGCTTTACATAGATATCACTGCCCCAAATCCTCATAAAAGACAATGTGGGATGCCTCACACTCCACATCTCATATGGAGTCTTCATGACAGATTTGGATGGAACACGGTTAAGGGTGAAAGCTGCACATAATAGAGCGTGCCCCCAAAATGATAATGGAAGATCAGTTTAACACATCATAGATCGAACCATGTCCAACAGAGTTCGAGTCCTCCTCTCGGACACGCAATTCCACTGTGGCATTCCAGGATGAATGAGTTGGCGAAAGATCCCACACTCTTTAAGATAGTCGTCAAACTCTTGGCTTAAGTATTCTCCTCCACGATTCGACCGTAGAACCTTAATACTTTTGCCAAGTTGCTTCTCTACTTCATTCTTGAATTCTTTGAACTTTTCAAAGGAATCGGATTTGGCCTTCATAAGGTATACAAATGGCCCACATACATCAGTATGCACGAGAGCCAATTGATCACTAGTCCTCTCACATTTCTTAATGAAACAGGACTTTTTCATTTCTCCTAATAAACAAGATTCACATGTCTCATATGATTCATAATGAAATGAGTCTAGGAATCCATGCTTACGGAGTCTAGAAATGTGTTTCTCGTTTATATGGCCTAAACGACAAAGCCACAAATAAGTAGGATTTAAATCATTGGTTTTAATCCTCTTGGTATTAATGTTATAGACAGAGTTATGTAGATCAAGGATATACAATCCATTTGACCATAAAGCATTACAATAATGCAAACCATCAAAATAAATGGAGCAACATTTTGTTCGTTATTTTAATAGAAAAACATTTCTTGTCCAAACAAGAAACATAAATAAATGTTCTGCTCATAGCGGACACAAAATAACAATTGTCTAACTCTAATATAAGTCAAGAAGGAAAAGATAACTCATAAACGCCTACGACTACTGCACCAACTCTTGATCCATTTCCCACGCGAAAGTCTATTTCCCCTTTAACCAGTCTTCTACTTCTCTTTAGATCTTTCACATTCGACAAATGTGAGATCCACATCCAGTATCCAATACCCAAGACGAAGAGAAATACGGATTGACATCTATAAAAAAAATACCTGGTGGTGGTGGAATCACTATTCCAAGCCTCTTATGTTCTAAATACTTTGAGCAGTTCTTTTTCCAGTGTCCAGGCTGACCGCAGTAGTGACACTTACCTTTAGACATGCCCCCAGAGGGCTTTAAGGCAGGCTCCTTAGATTTTGCAACTTTCTCGCTCTTTCTTTTGGAGGTAGAGGCAACTTGCTTGCCATTTCCTTTATGGACCATCATTATGGCCTTGCCTTTCCCTTTGTTGATGTTTTGTTCAGTTTTCCTCAACATATTAAGTAAATCTGGCAGAGGCTTATTGATCTGATTCATGTTAGGGCATCTCCAACCAATGGCATTTTCTCCCTCCCCTCACCTCCCCTTCCCCTTACCCCTCCCCTCACGGGCCCACCATATTCCCTCTCCCCCTCCCCCTCCCCCTCCCCCAAACAACTACTCATCTCCAACCCATCCCCCCACCCAACAAAAATAATTTTTAATATATATTTAATAATTTAAAATAATTTATTAATACTAAGAAAAGTAATTATGCAGAATAAGTGGCGATATTTTCTTTGTATCTGGATACTATTTTTGTATCATTGTGAGTCAACAAATTTGACGCTTTTTTAATCGTGTCTCTAAATTTAATAATTATAATTGTTAACTGCGTAAAAGATAAGAAGTATTAAATTTTGAAAAAAAATAAGATAACGATGACTTTTCATAAATATACTTTTCAACAATCATGAGTGAATTATTTTTTTTATAAATAATAAAAATAAAATTTATTAATCATAACAAACACATATGATATAATCATAAAAATTACTATGTCTAATTAATATTATCAAATATTAAAATAATTTATCACTCCATGTAAGGAGAGGGGGGGGGGGATGTCCAGGAGGAAATCCCCCCTAACCATGCCACACCCAATGCAACATTTATCCCCATAGCACCCCCTCCCCCTCCCCCCATAGGGTTGGACATGCACCGTAGTTTTATACAGTTTTCCCCCTCCCCCTCTCCCCATATGGTTGGAGATGCCCTTAAAATCCATGATGAACTGACTATAACTTTTAGGCAACGATTGAAAGATGAGACCAGTGGCCAACTCTTGACTTTCCGGAAATCCAAGGCGTGTGAGGCTCTCTAAGTACCCGATCATGCGCATTACATGAAGCCCCAACGGGTTTCCCTCTGTTTGATGACACTTGAATAATGCCTTGGACACCTCATACTACTCATGCCTAGCCTACTCTTGGAATAGCTGCTTCAAATGTATGATCATATCAAACACAACCATGTTCTCGTGTTGCTTATGAAGCTCTGAGTTCATGGTACAAAGCATAAGACAGGCCACATCATTAGCATCGTCAACGATCTTGTGATGTGCATTTATGGCTGCATCAATATTGTTTCCTAGACCATCAGGAACTTGCTCTTCTAGAATGTACAGTTTCTTTTCTTGCTTGAGAACGATTCTCAAGTTTCTTTACCAGTCCAGAAAGCTAATTCCAGAAAGCTTGTCCTTCTCAAGGACTGGTCGTAGGGATTGTGATGAATTCGATGAATTGCTTGCCATTAGAATTCTACAAAATGAGAAATATACAACTTTTAGTATTTTGTGAACAAATGACAACATTAAATAATGGATATATTCTTAAACATAGCTTTCACTATTTTTCTCGGATTAATAACCCTCTCTATTAATGCGGAAAATATCATATATATTTTCTAGTGGGACAAGATCCATATTTCACCTTTTCTTGGGCCTGCTTTGGCACGTCACCTAAGAATTAGTTATTTAGGTAGGAACCCCTTCCAATTGCATCCTATGCAACTCTTGGTTCAATTGGGAAAACAACTCCTTATTTATCTATCCCATAGATAATCCCAATTGCCATGCCTCCGGGCATTTAATCCTATTGAAGTATCCTAGTTTCATCCAACCTCTTAATTCAACAATTGCACATTACTTGCTTGTGCCATCGCGTCATCCTATAAAGAATCAAATCGCCTTGCTTTGGCAAGCCCGTATTTAATACATTATAGTTTTAACGAGTGTTAAGTAGCGAGAAGGAAAAACACAATATTTAATTTGAGAGATTTTCATTTTGATTTTAATTCTTTTTTTGATCCATATCAACTGATCTACTTATTTGGGTTGGGCAATCCCTAAATAAAAGATCCTGGTTTTTAATTATTATATTGTCACAATTTGCATGCATCATCCATACACCAAAAATAAACAACAAGACAGTAATTTAAACAACCACAAACAATAAATAAACGTGATGTGGATGTTGCCTCCTAAAACTAAGATATACACAAGCCTATTAGAATATCTATAAGCCCTAAATAAGCAAGCTCATCTCCATGTGCCTCCATCTTTAGTCCATGCGCCTTTAGCTTGTGAAATGATGCCTTCTTGTGGTTTCTTCAATTCTTTAAGATTCTTCTCCATTTCTTGACTATCATCTAACTATCTAATACTAGTTCGCATATATAGTAAATAGAGGGACCTCACAAGTTGAGGAGAAGACGACATGCAGGCCGTAAAACTTAATTAATTACATTGATTAGAATAAAACCAAACAACAAAATTAAACATCCACAACATCAACATCAAAGGCCATATCCAATCACCATGCAAAAGCACATAATACTATTAAAATTCAATTTTAACGATCTTGGTCAATTTTTATTGATTTTGGGATTTTTAGGGTCAAAACGGTCCAACGGCCCCACCAAACCCTTTGGCCGAACCCACAACGAACCCCCACAATGACTTGGGCCGGTCGGCCATAGCCCGTGCGGCCAAGCCGCTAGCTAGGCCGGCTCGGCCCATGGTCGTGGCTTGCTTGGCGTGCAAGGAGGTGCGGACGGCCCTAGGGTCAATCCCTAGGTTTTTTTCCTTCCTTCCTTCCATCCAAGTTTGCCTAGTTCCGATTTTCTAGAAAAAATACATTTTTCCATAAAAATTGTGCCCAAACCCTATATTTCAAATCACCAAAAGACACATCACATGTGAATGGAATTTTTTAATTTTTATACGACGATTCAGATTAGCTCATTTCCTACTGAATCTTATTCAGTTTGCATCAGTATGCCAATTTGAGTTTTTACGCGAAAAGTAGAAGAACTGTGTAAATACTAACAAAACAAGAACACATAAACCACGTTATGCGCTATGACATGTGGCCCTAATAACACTGTAGGGTTTTGATACGGATTGCAAAGCGGAATAACAAAAGTAAACATCGTTCAAATCCCTCCATGAATCGCAGATCACTCATCATAACGATGGTAAGGGATAAAAGCATCGTGTACCTTGTTGTCTGAATTCGTGATTTCACGTAGAATAATTTCCACACTCTGTGAATATCCATACCTAGGATTGCTCCGGATCCTTCTCACGCCTTTGTGCTAGCAACGGAAGAAGGACGAAGAAGACGATCACGCAAAACAAGAAACCCAAAGAAGTCGCGCCTCACAAGGCCGAATGCCTGGGACGGGGCCGAGGGGGGTTCTCTCGGCCTCGTTGTCTTGCTCTCTCCTTGCTTTGTTCTCTCTCAATTTTGATAAAAATTATGAAACTTTTGAGAAATGCAAGGTAGGAGTGCCCTTATATAGTTAATAACTCCTTATTAACTATATATTAGCCCCAATAATAATCATGTCCATACACGGAATAGTCCATCTTGCAAATTAAGTCCCACTAAGTTTGCTTGTGGTTGGGTATTGATCCTTCTATTTAATTAGTCCTACTAATTAATCCCAAAGTCAGGTTTAATCCATAGGGTGTGTGACCCCATAGGTTTCTACTTAGTTGGTAGTAACAATTTTTATTATAGAGCGGTCTCTAGCAAGACATATATGCCACCCAACTAATAGAAATATTCATTGATCCGAAAAACCTTGGGACGAATGTTACCGTATTGTATTATCCCTTTGTCTCCATATCCGGATATGACATGAGACATACAATTCACACTCATATATCCAATTCATAGTTTCTCAATCCTGTGAATAGGCTTATCTATGCAGATAACATCAGTATCCCATATTGATTTATCTAAGTCTGACCAGACATTCTATAAGGACTACCCCTCTAGTGTCTGTTGACTCCCGTTATGTGGGAGGGAAAAATCCTCTCTACATCACTACCATCTCTAAGCTTGCTTCCTATCATGCCCGATAACTATCTTTATAGTTACCCGGTGAAGGGGCAATGTTTGATAATACCAAAGCATGAAATTTCACAACTAGAGTATCTAGTGCCTTCAAGTCTAAGGACCACAATACCATTGTCCCTTGTGACTTTCACATAACTTGTATGTAGCCTTCTCGTGCTGGGTCATTCCAGTATGCAATTACCCCTAATGCGTACCCATGTGCTAGACTTGATATCCCCATTTCAATCAACCCACATACTAGTCTATATTCAATCGACATGCTAATCAATATATACGACTTGGGATATTTAAGATAAACAACAATTTGTAATCTTAAGGAATATATTATATTAAATATCTCCATAAATAATACAATGATTGTTCTAGGAAAAATAATGTTCATACTAAAAAAAATGCCTCTAGGGAATCTATTCCAACATGAAGATGAAGATAAGTGCTTTCAACGGTCTCCTGATCGAGAACAACCTTCCATTCCTCTTTTCGAACTCACTCCAACCCAGTTTATTGTCAAGAGTTGCATGTTCTTTTCAGGACTAAAGAACATATGGTTGCTTCCCAGATCCCTTCTCTCGATCCAAACCCACTGCCTTCTATTCTCAAAGTAGTCTTGGTGGCTGTGGTGGGCGGAACCCTACCAGATCTCATGGCGGCAGCCGGCAGAGCAGTATAGCGGTGGGTTGGCCATTTTGACTCCTCTTGGGGTGGTCGCTTTAATTCTGGTTATGGGTCCGGGTATGGATCTGGTTTTGGATCTTGATCCGGTTCTGGGTCCGGGTATGGATCTGGGATCGATTCGGGGCAGAGTAGTTTGGGTCGCTCTTTCGGACATAATTGTGGGCGTGGTGGTTTGAGTCGAGGTAGCTCTACAACTGTTACATGTCAAAATATGGATATGTTATCCACAATGCCTTAGATTGCTACAACATAATGGATTATTCATATCAAGAATGCCATCCACCCGAAAATCTCTCTTCAGTGGCTGCATCTTCTTCTCACCACCACTCACCTCCTTCTGATATTTGGTTGACGGACATTGGTGCTTCAAATTACATGACCTCTTAGCTAAGAAATATTTCTCTCTCAGAGCCATACTCCGGTAATGATCAAGTAATTGTTGGTAACGGAGCCTCTCTGCCTATACTAAACTCTCGTACTTCATTTCTTACTACTGAAAACTGTTTATTTTTGTTTATCTGATACCTTACATGTTCCAAATCTCTATGTCTATTTTTTTATCTGGTAATAAGCTTTGTTGTGAGCATAATGTGCGTTTTATCTTTGACAAATCATCCTTTTACATCCAGGATAGTGCTACGGGAAAACCCCTTTATTAGGTTCTCGGTAAACATGGTCTTTACACAATGTCCTCCATGTCTTTTCAGACTAGTCCTCAAGCCCATCTTGGTCAGAAAGTTCAATCAAGCTTATGGCACTTTTGTCTTGGGCATCCATCTAATTGTGTTCTTTATAAATGTGTATCTTGTCCCAAAAGCGTAAATTCTTCTGGTATCTTGTGCGAGTCTTGTCTTGCAGGAAAAATGACTAAGTTTTCCTTCTCTTTATCTGAAACTGCTTTTGTTACACCTTTGAATGTTATACATAGTGATGTTTGGGGCCTTCCCTCCACTCTTTCTTTTCAAGGTTATAAATATTATGTCTTATTTATAGATGATTATTTCGTTTACATGGTCGTTTCCTCTTAAATTCAAATCTGATGTGACATCTAATTTTATGCATTACGAAGTTTTCATTGAAAAGCCTTTAGGGTTCCTTATCAAAATTCTAAGGTCTGTTGGAGGAGGAGAATATACAGCTTAATACTTTTCAGAAAATATGACACTCTAGTATCAGTCAACATAAATGCCGCCCGCATACTCCCCAACAAAATGGGTAGCTGCGCAAACACAGACATATAACTGAAATTGTTGTGACTTCATTAAGCACTGCTTCTTCACCCATACTTTATCTCCTTTCGAAATATTTTTTAACTCTAACTATGATTATTTACACTTACGTATTTTTGGATGTTCTTGCTTTCCTTGCTTAAAACCCTACATGAACTCCAAACTTGATCCAAAAAATACTAAGTGTGTTTTCCTAGGTTATGATGCTAGTTACAAAGGTTACCTCCGGTTTGAAAGAGAAACTCGTAAATTTTACATTAGCCGTGATGTTCTCTTTGATGAATTTCGATTTCCTTATGCTTATACACATGCTGAGCAATCTTCCACCTCTACTTTCCCACACTCTTCTTTTTATGTGATTACAGGTCCCTCATCTCCTTCACATGATGAGGTGCCTTCACCTCTCTTCCCTGAGGCTCCCCCAAGAAGATACTACACACAGTTCCTCTCATGGTTATGTTCATCACCCCCCTTGTGAGGGTAATGGCTTGTTGCAGCCAACTAATGGAGACCCCCTGCTTCAACCTCCCTCATGGCTCCACCACCCATTGGTGCAGAGCTGCAGCCCTCCAGTTCATGCAGGGTACCTTCTACTAAACCAATGATGACACCCTCCCACCTTCTCCACCAGTCCCATCTGATGGTCATCCAATGAGTTAATCTCGAATAAGAAAGAAAAGTTATTTTTTCTCTCTTTTGTTACTTTCATTCTCATTTTGGTTTTACTGGTGCTGCTTCAAAATATGCTCATATTGAACCTACTTGCTACACCGAGGCCTCCAAATAAGCCATTTGGCTCCAAGCCAGGGCATATGAGTTTGGAAGTCTCACTCAACAGCAGATTCGAAACTCCTCCACCTCCTAATGCCAACATTATCGGTAACAAATGGGTATTTAAGAAAAAATTTAACGCATATGGGTATGTTTATCATTACAAAGCTCGTATAGTAGCCAATGGGTTCCACCAAACTCCTGACCTTGACTATGACGAGACCTTTAGTCCTGTAGTTAAACATAGAACTGTTCATTGCATTTTATCTTTAGTTTCAAAGTGTTTCTTGGGCCTTACAGCAGTTAGATGAGAAAAAAGCCTTTTTTCCACGACTTCCGTCGAGAAACTATTTATATGAAACAACCCTCTGGTTTTGTGGAACCCAAATTTCCCCATCATGTTTTTTGTTTACATAAATAAATATATGGGCTTAAACAGGCCCCTCGTGTCTAGTTTGAAAATTTTACAACTTAATTATTTTTAAAGCCTCTTATGCAAACTCTTCTTTGCTCATTCGACATAACAATAATCGGCTGACTGTCCTTTTTATTGTATGTCAACGACGTTTAATTATCGTGAAATAATATTCTCTACATTTCTACTTTAGTTACCAAACTAGGTGAGGACTTTCAAATGACCAATATTGGTCCTCTCGCATATTTACATGGCTTACAAATTGTGAGATCCTCTAACGGCATTTTCATCCACCTAGAAAAGTACATTACAAATTTACTTCCTGGTTTTAATATGAGGAATCGCAAACCTAGTCCCACTCCGCTTTCTGCAAGGATAAAATCCCATATAGACCAAGGAGATCCTTTACCTGATCCTACTATATATCGCCAATGATTGGGTTCCATGCAATACTTAACTTTTTCTCGCCCTAATTTGGCTTTTTCTGTTAATCATCTTTGCCAATTTATGCACTCTCCCACGACTTCTCATCTTAGTGGTGCCAAACGGATTTTACGATACTTACAAGGTACTAAATCTCACGATCTTTTCTATCAAAAGGGTAACTTGCCTCTACAAGTTTTCACCGATGCGGATTAGGCCGGTGTCCCAACCGATAGGCGTAGCACTAGTGGGCTCATTGTTTTCCTTGGCCCAAATCCAATTCATTGGGCTGCCAAAAAGAAGCCCATCGTTCCCGATATTCTATCGAGGCTGAATATCGTTCCCTCGCCAGAGCTGCAGCAGATCTATCTAGGTTTTGTTACATATTTCACGATCTCGGTTTTATATTCCTAACCCTCTTTATATTTGAACAAATAATTATTCTGCGTTATCTCTAACAGCTAATCCTTTATTTCACGACCGCACAAAACATGTCGAGCTTGATTATCACTTTATTCGTGAAAAATGTATTACAAAAAGAAATCATTGTTTCCTTTTTTTCAGGCATAGATCAAGTCACTAGCATAGCTCAATTCAAACACTTCAAGCATAACCTGAGGTCTCCCGAACACATCAGTTTAAAGGGGGCTAATAACAAAAATATTGATTTAAAGATTAGGCTATCTTCATACAAGTATTAGGCACGAACAATGAAGGAAGCCCACAAGCTCTACAACCTCTATTGAAGCACAACAACTCTCTCCCAGCCAACTATTTCTAAGGATCCTCGTAGAATCCTTAGAGCCGTTGTATTCCTATCATATTCGTACGATTCAACGGTTCTTTCTTACTTGTATATATATTTTGTCTCCTTCACAGTTTAGGGTTAGCGTTCATTTCTATATTGCCTTGCCTCTTGAGGGCTTGTAGTTCTGTCTCTACAATTCTTCGGCAAATACATAAATTTCTCTTGAATCCTTTTACTTTTTACTACAATAGTTTTTTCACATGCGTTGCACATGACTTTGCTAAATATTAATCCTTGCTTCATCATTTATTACCAGTTAATCTTACACTTAGTAGAAATATATACATTTTTCAAAAATGCTTAACAATTTACTCCTCTCATTATCTGACAACATATGTACAAAATAACACAATGTTTCCACATCCGATTATCAAAAATTTACTTTTTAATCTTCTACATCCAGTAGCCAAAAAGTTACATAGAAACATTTAAGTGCGTCCTACTTAACGATTCGACAATAAAAATGGTACGTACCGAGAACGCAGCACGTGACAAGAAATAAGGGAATTGGGTGACATGAAACCACATTTACTAAAATAAGAGCTGATAATGGCTATCACAAGCACGATCCACTAGTGCACATTGATACCAATAACCAATGAAGGTAACACATTTTGTAAGGTAAAACACTGTGGAAGTCTTGAAGTCCCTTAATATAGATCCAAATAGTGAACATCTATCACAAAAACCATATCTAAAGTATCAAAAAATCATTGTGAACATTTACCTCAAAAATTATATTTAAATTTTATGGGAAAAATAATTGATGAAAAATATAACAGATAGAGGAATAGAACATAAGAGATAATATGATGCATGATAGATTTTGTGGAGTTTTGAGTCAGCTTCAGAGAAAAAATTCAGTTTAGACGAGGAATCTGGCGCAGAGTTGAAGGCTTGAAAAACAGGTCAAGTCGCACATTATCTAGACTAGAATTGGCGTTCTAAGAAGAACTTGTGACTGTGTCACGAGCATCGTACTAATTTCGCCAAATCTGCTATTTGGGGCTCGAAATCGCCAGTTTATTATTTTTAGTTATATTTTCTTTATTAATTAGGACCTCATTTTAAACCCGATTTTAGTACATCTTTTTCCAGCGTGTGTTTTCTATTTAGTACTTCAATTTGTTGTGGTTTTCAATGTTTTAAATTTTTGTGAAGTTATGATCTTTCAACTATTTAATTGTGACTTGTGGATTGATTTCAGGTGTCATGAATCATTAAAGTTTTTTTTTTGAAAACATAAAGTTTTGTATGAAACCTAGGGAAAATATCTACTAGCGTTGTTCCTTTCTATTCATTGTTTCTAGCTGCTCCCAAAACATCTAATTTTTTTTCGGATTTAGTTCGTTTCAGATCTTAGAGCTCCGTACGAATAAGATAATCATCAACAATGGTGCATGGAAGTCCTAGAGGTAGGGAGCAGGTTCCGGCTAAGGAAGCTCCCCAACAGGAACATATTGTCCAAGAGGTTATGATGGTACAAGATCTGCTGAGGCCAAAATAAGATCTGTACCAACATATACAGAGGCAACACCAGCATCTGCAAAGGAATATTGCAATGTTAACCTAGTGCCCAGCGATGCAGGATTTGCAGCGTCAAGTTGCAAAGCTAACAAAATTCTTGGCCGCGCAGAATTTCAAGGTTTGTAAGGCCTTGGATCACGACTTGTAGCCCGCGCTCGAGATAAGTTACAAAGAAGATTTCGTCGAGGAAGCTGTGAAAAGAGATGAAGCTGAGAGAAAGGCTGATGTGGATGAAAAAACCAACGAGGAGGCTGTGAGAAGGGACAATGAGTCTAATATCCCTATGAACGAAATGGAAGAACAGACTCACAACATGGAGTACTTAATGGAGAACATGCTCAATAAGAAGGCGTCAAGAGCACAATATTCAACATCATCTTCAGATGAGTTTTAAGTTTAGATGATAAATTTTATTTTAGTATATGAATAACTTACATGTTAAGTATGTTGTGTCTTTAATTTTCAATTGTTTGGTATATCCATGAAATTGGTTGATACTTTGGCTAGTTAAATGTGATGTCTCCAAGTACTGGATGAAACTCAGCTAGTTGATAATATGATGTATCCAAATTAATTTTACGATATTAATTATTAAATTATCATGTCTCTTTGCTGCTTGCATTTTATTTTACTGATTTTTGCATCTCATTTACTTCGAGAGCTTTGTTGTACTGTGTTGTTCTCGTATTACGTGGTACAACTCCACCAGTTAACTCTATGGCTTTTTTTTTTGTCTTGCGTGGGTGCTAGTTGTGACTTGTGAGAATGTTAATAGTACTGTATTGAGCAAGTTGTTATGAAACGTTCAATACCTTGATGATATGTATATATCTATCGAATTCACCCGTTGAAGCTGATAGAGTGTAATATGCATGGTGAGACAAAATCCTTTTGCATCATGTGATCATCTCTTATTTTGTTTTCATGAGTACTGATATGAGCCTCTTCATGCTCACTGATTTCTCACTGAAGAGGCCATGATGATATGGATCTATCGGATTCACTCGACTCGTTGAAGCTGATAGAATGTAATATGCATGGCGAGGAAAAAAAATTGTAGCATGTGATCATATCTTATTTGGTTTTCACGAGTATTGGTATGAGCCTCTCCATGCTCACTACTTGCTCAGCGAAGAGTTCGTGATGATATGAATCTACCAAATTAACTCGTTGAAGCTGATAGAGTGTGATGCATGGCAAAGCAAAATCTTTTTTCATCATGTGATCATCTATTATTTGGTTTTCATGAGTAATGATCTAAGCCTCTTTCCGTATCCCTATGTTCATTCCATGTATGGGTCTACATTAATAATATGTGTTATCTCCTTTCGTCACTTTAGTTTTTGGTTTTCGTTCATTGCCCTCGTCGTGTACATGTAACTTTATGGCTTTTGTCCTCCTTAAGTTGTTCATCTATGGGGCCTTTGTTGGTTCCTCCCAGTCTTAAAGCTTTGTCCCGGAAGTCCCTCATCTCCTCTGTATCTCTTCTTTATCTTCTGCAGCACCTCGATTTTCTTGCAATATCTTCTCTCATCTCTCTTCTCCTTCAACAACCTAAGAGAAGGATCTTCGTCACTCCTTGAGTCATCATATGATGAATGAGAGATTAAAATTGGAGCATCCAGGGGGCATTTGCGAATGGGTTTCATTTTAACGCCACTGTTGGGGAGGGGATTTTGATGGAGCGTTGGGGAGGGGTTTCTAATGGAGTGTTGGGTTGGGGATTTGCTGTGATTGAGTTTCAAATAGAGTTCAGGAATTAAATAGGGAGGGTGTGTCCATTAACCTACAATTTGGGGAATTTAAACAATTTTAGTTAAGTGATAGTGGGTGGTTATAATTGGTTCGTGGTTTATAGGTTAATTATGAGGCATCATGTTTGTGGGTGGTAGTGGTTTACAGTTTCATGATGAGGAAATTTTAGGAATGCGAACAGTTTCAGTGGTGCGAAATAATTCAAATAAAAATGGAGAAGAACATGATCAACATGTTTGCTTAACGTCCGCCCTATATTCATTTGGAATTGTTCAAAGGAGGAACCATGTGCGACATGAAATGCGAACTGTGATGTAATAATTGGGGTATTGTTTTAGAACGTCTGATGTTGTTTCATAATATTTAGTTTCGGCACTTCTTCTGCTTTTGGGTCTATGAGCTGCTCGATCTCATGCATAGAATGTAATATTCACAAAACTTATTCTAGAGGCATGTTAGTTTCGTGATTCCCTCGTCGTGTACAAATTTTCATGAACCGATATTGACACGATTTCTTACGTGTATACGCAAGTGCACGGTCGAAGTAATAAAGATGAGTATTAAGCTCAGGTTGTCGAACCCACAGGGACAGTCTTGAGATTATTTAGGTATACGATTAATTTAAAGTCAAAGTAATCGGTAAGAAGTGGTTTGATTTTGTAAAGTTGTTGCCCACAAACAAGCGACTAAAATTAAATGACGACTAACTAAATATTTTTGTAAAGTTTTCACTTTTAAACGAAAATAACTTGTGATTGATTACGATTAATAAGGAAGAACTAGGCAATTGATGGTCCCTAGGGTTGTTAACGATTTCCGGGTTATGCTTGAAACACTCTACTCACTTTCCAGTTATATCGGGTAATGCTCATCACGATCTTCTCTCGATCTCATGTGAATTTGTGCGACTAATAGCCTTCAGTTCCTCTCGGTCCACCTCCGTCTATCACTAAAATCTAGTTGATTTGCTAGGCTCGTTCACCGGGTCCTGTCGGTCCGCCGAATTCACTACTTTCTAACAATATCAACCGAAACTACCCTCACACGATTAATCAAGTTTTTATCTCCTCTCGGTCTCAAGAAACTACAAGATCACCTAAACTATTCTCTAACATGTCTCAATGAGTTCACTTTCGTGCAACCCTGTAACAAGTAACGTTCTAAGGGTGTGTACACACAAATTTATGCTAATGGAAAAAAAAGCGAGAAATTCGGTGTCAAATATATTTTATTAATGAAAATAAGTGTAGCGGATTACAATCTCTGATAATAAATTTCTAAACAGAAATTAAATCCCCTGATTCTTCTCCTTGAACTTCGAACGAGGGCCTTGCAACTTGATCTCGGATCGAACGGATGAGCGGCCTTCAATTTTGACGAAGAACGCGATGAAGGTCTCGAAGAACACAAACTCCGAACGAGGGCTTTAAAGGCTTGATCTCGGATCGGGCGGATGAATATCTTCGATGTTGATGAAGAAACGGATGAACGCCTTGAAGAACACGAAGAACGGCTTGAAGATCTTCGAGTGTCTTGAAGAACGCGGATGGAGATCTTCAACGGCTTGAAGAACTTGATGATGATCTTCGAAGAACTCGATGAAGAACTTCGAAGGGCTTGATGATGATCTTGATGATGGATGAACTCGTCAGGGCTTCAGCAGCTTGATCTTCAGAGCTCTCTCCTTCTCGCAAGATGTAATTATGTCTCATATGCCTAGGGATGGCCCCTTTATATAGGCACGGGCCGACTTGCTGGCCAAGGTAGAAAATAAATAATATTATTTATTTATTTATTTTCTGCATCAATTTGACAAGTGGCGCAACACCATTGGCCGATCTTGCTAACCTTCATAGCTGCATGATTTTGACAAGTGGCGCAATGTGATTGGCCTTACTTGCTGACTTGTAGCCATGTCGCGTAGTGACGTGGCGTCGCCATAAGCAGTCCTTGCTTGTAAATAAAGTTTTGTCTCATCTACAATTTAGTCCCTCATTGATTATTTTTTAAGGGTAGTAATTTAGCAGCGAGTGCTATTTGATCCAACAATTTAATTAGGCGATAATAGACACGTGGCACTATTTTATTGGCCGCAAATTTTAAGTTTCTACAAATGCCCCCTCGAGACTTGTTTACCGGATCTTGAGCTTGTTGGTAGACGAGTCTCGATCAATACGTTGATTTGTTATCTCAAACTTGGATCCGAGACATCGGCGTTTGAGAGACGGACCTTTACCATCCCATCAGCGGTATCCTCTACAATTAAGGATTATGTACGAAATTTAGCTTCTTCCTTTTTTATCATTAATAGCATCAATCATGTGCTATTAATGCCCTGAAAATTGCCAACTGACCAATCTCATTCCCAAAGCACAATCAGGGAAAATTTGTTTTATTAAAGAAAAGCTCGCAGCCAGGATGAAAGTTGCTTGAGTTGACCTCTCCCCATCTTGTTGCTGCAGCAGGATCCCTCTTTTCTCTCATCAATTCTTTTTTTTAAAATCTAATATTTTATTCTTTCCTTTCCTATAATTATTCTTACCAATTTTTAGGCAGGTAATTCCTTATGAACTGTGTGACTTTCTACTTTCAACGGCAGAGTATCTTTATCTTTAGAAACACTATCTGTAACCCACAAGAAAACATTGCCTTAACTTTGCCATGCCTTCAAAATTTAAGAAACATGTCCAACAGTGAAATTTTATTTCCTTGTCTGAACTTCCTCTAGACCCTTCCTAGCCTCCCTTGTCCATCTATACAAAGGGGTGGTCTAGGCACCGATTTCCATGTGTTTCCAGTCGGTTCAGAGACGGTTGAGAGACTTGCAGCAGCAGTGGTAACAACTGGTAATGCTTACTGCCTCAACTTATTTTTTTTTTCAAATTCTCTAGTAACTGTACTCCATAGGCTGCCATGTTTGAGGTTACCACCAGTTTTCTTCGCCTATGATTTTCCCTTCTCCGAACTTCGTATAAAAAGTTTCCCCATGAAGACTTTCTCGCATGATCATACCTAAATATTCACAAGACAAGATTACTTTTGCGGGAGTATTATTATTTATCTATTTATTCTTTCCTTTTGGCTGCTAGTGCACAAGGCTAGTTAGTGAAAAAATTTGATCCTGGCCTAGATAATGTCACGACCTGGATTATATACCATCGTCACAGATGGCTTTTCTGACATTATTGCTGGCGATAGCTTCAACCGTTCCCTTTATTATTATTTTTTTCTTTTTAAATTTTATCTTGAACGAGAGACTTTTGCATATCGTGCAAACCGGTCCTGATCAAGAACAACTGCAGAAGCTCCCAAGTATACTACCAAAAGGTGCTAACAGCCTGGCTTTTTAAATCTGTGCACCAGGTTATAATACACCTTGGCCGCTTAGGCTTCACAACCAGAGTTGTTTTCACCCTGCCCCCTTTTCCTTCTATATTCTTCTTTGTTCACTGTGAACCTCGGGGTCCTCTTCGTCCCTGCCATCTTTGCGGTCACGGCTTCCCTACTCTCAAGCTTCATCTAACCTTAGCAAGCACATGTGCACCTCGGGGTCCTCTTCTTTTTTTTTTTTTTTTTTTTTTTTAGGAACCTTGAATTTCATCCGAAGTGCTTCCTGTCAGCAAGTGCGTGCATTGCTCCAGATTTTTACCCTTTGACAAAGGCATTGCGCAGCTGGCTCATAGGGATTCAGAGGCACGACATATCTTTTTTTTTCTAAAAGGAGAGCACTTCCTCGACAGGCCAAAGACATCTCACACTATTCCTCCTAGGAAAGTGCTGCTTTTACGATTCAGAGACAGTGCGCATCCTTTCTCTGAAAGAGGTGACGCTTTAAAAATTCAGAGGCACCGCACACTTTTAACTAAGTGTTGCACATCCGTTCAGAGGCATCGCACACTTTTAACCAAGTGCTGCAATTTTGTTCAGAGACATCGCACACTTTTAACTAAGTGTTGCACACCGTTCAGAGGCATCGCACACTTTTAACCAAGTGCTGCAATTTTTTTCAGAGACATCGCACACTTGTAAATAAGTGTTGCACACCGTTCAGAGACATCGCACACTTTTAACTAAGTGTTGCACTTTCGTTCAGAGACATTGCACATTACACAATGGTAACTTTCTCCGATTCATCGTTTGATGGTCTCGACAGTATCACCATTATTGAAGAAGAGGACAACCCCATTGTGACAATATTGCCAGATTACCCCCCAGCCCCTGGTGCCTACGCACAGGGAAATACTCTGAGCGGTCCTACTCATCTTCGTAAATGGTATGACTTGTCCAAGGCTGAGCTAGCGGCTTTGGGGAATTCACATTCTTTAACTGCTGAGTCCTTCTTTCTGAAGTCGTCATTACATCATGATGGCCCTGATTCAGACCGCTCATGTTTACTAATTGAGCAGATCAATATGGGCGATGCAAAGTGGAGCAAATCTCTAGGTGATTATGGCGAAGCCTCGTTTATTAACGGATACTGGGAGTGGTTAGAATATGTGCTTGGTGAAAATAAAGAATTCCTTAGCAATGCCGGGATATATGACGCTGTTTACGCATCATTTTTCACGTATGACAGGTGTGGTCATGTCGTTCTGTCCTTTTGTGAATTCTGGTGTCCTTTGACAAACACCCTCCACCTTCCTGTAGGTGAAATTTCCATATCATTATGGGACCTGTACGAGATTGGCGGATTACCGATCCATGGACTTTTCTACGACGAAGTGGTTCCATCAGCGGCAGAATTGACAAATCAAGATGATAGCACAGGGGAACTGATTCCCTCAAGTTGTACGCATCTGCTAGAGGCGTATCATCGTATTCATTGCAAACAAGGGTCCATCCCTATTACCCTTGACGCGTGGGTAGCATTTTGGTTCCGAGGTAACGACAGGTATGCGAAACCCCCGCAGCGAAGTAACAGAAAATCATCTGCTCAGCCTAGGACCACCAATAACCCCTCAGGTATTATTAACTCGCGTCGCCTGCTACCGCAAGAACATGTGGTTTTTGATGAGCTGGGTGTCGAGGAAAGTAAGAGGGAGGAGACATTCCTTGCAGCTCTCCTTTCATGTTGGTTATGCAAATTCGTTTTCCCTGCTGAACCATTTAATTGCATTCGCCCTGGCTCATTTAAAGTGGCAAGCTTGATGGCTCGCGGCCGGCGATTTTCTATAGCAGTGCCGGTACTTGCAAGCATATATCGCGGCTTAGGTCTGATCTCCTCTTCTAGCACTCCTAGCACATGCCGCCTGTTTCCGATTCATTATGTTTACGGATGGCTTGGTCAGTACTTTGATAGCCATTAGCGTACCCGGGATAACCATCGTGGCAAGAGTAATTCCCTCATGGTCAGACTAGCCGGCGAAAAGATGGCTAAAAGATGTGATGAAATGTCAGCTCGTCAACTTTTCACTAATGTCGACCCTTCAATATTTCAAACTTTATCTTTGCGCTATGACAATGATGTTTTCTTCCGAGACGAGGGCAAGCTAAAGACTTATCGTGTGGACGACCTGGTCAGCCTCTGCTCTAGCTATTTAACCTTACGTCATGCGAATGAATTTGTGGTGGAAGCATATAGTCCACACAGATTTTCAAGACAATTCAACTTCTTCCAAGATCTTCCAGGCAAATTGAAGGAAGAGATATTCGATGTAACCTTATAGAGGATTCTTGCCCTCTAGGAATCTAGCATGAGGTTATTTACGCAAGCTGAGATGGTTATACCATCGCGCTCTGCACAAAACCTGGCTACATGTCGGTATGTATAATGGTGGTCTAAGTACACGCGATCCTCGCTAGGAGAAAGTACTGAATCCGATCTGAACAAGAATAGCTCGAAAGCCAAAAACGCAGTGTTAAAAAACGCTCCTGGTGCCTTCCGTAGTACCATGGCTCCTCCGAAGAATGTCTCCACTTCAATTTCGAAAGTGAAGAAATCAACCAAGCCCCATCATCCCAAAGTAGCTTCAGTCATTGTGAAAACACCATCTAGTCATGAAAAGCACATCCCTTCGGATGAAGAGAGTGACTCGGGCAGCAAAGATCGAAACCCAAAGAGAATAAAAATTAAGCATCGACCCCCACTTAACATCAACAGGGAGGAGGTTGGTGAGCATCTACCTGATCCCCAAGTGATTACACCCATAAATGCCAAAACTACCAGTGCCTGCTCGGTAGATGGGCCTCGTTCTTTCGAGCTGCTAACTAAGCGTCGTGCGAGCCTTGAACCTGGTGAAATCCCACATCCACCATCTGGTGGCGATGCATTGGCAATTTTAGACCCTACGATGTTGTATCCCAAGCCACAAAATCTTCCAGTAATAGCAGCTGACCCTTCGTCGTTTGAGATTACTAGACATATTAAGGAATGTGAGGATGCTTACATACAAACACTGTGGAATGGGTTTGCGAGGAAGTTGGCGAAAGACCCACTGCATCTTCTCGGCCGATTGAGAAATGACAGTAGCGAATTACTGAACAAAATCGAGAAGTATGGTGCACCCAACTTCCTGCCCCTGCAACGCTTGGTTGATCTCCTTTTCACGGATATAAAATCATATGAATTGATTCGTTCGAAAAATGAAACAACAACACCTGGCCAGAATCCCTCAAAGTTATTAGAAGACGTTGACCATCGCCTCTCTGTGGTCGAGGAAAAGTATGCTGAGAAGACTAAAGTCTTTACTAGCCTTGAAGAAAGACTTGACGATATCAACTCTCAGATCGAGAAGTTAAATGCTGACAAAAAAGATGTTGAGGAACGAATGCTACTGGAAGGTGATCAGTTGTCCCGATTACAAGATGAGATTTTGCATATCCAGAAAGAGAAGTCGTCACTTGACGTGGTTCACTTGTGAGTGAAATGGAAAAAACCTTAGAATCCAGTAGAGATGAACTGTTGAAGTTTCAGCTGTTCTGAAACCGTTCTTTTTCTTCATTTGATGTGTTCTCAAATAATGTTTTTTTTTCTCTTTATTTTCTTTTTTTTCAGCAGTAAACTTGTCATAAATCATTCTGGAACTTTTTTTGCTTGATATCCAGTTAGAATTCCTTTACCCGAGTTAATTTTATTTCTCTTTGGGCATAATGCGCGCAACTTTTTCATAATCTGGATAATGTAATTTCATCCTTTAGACTATGGCATTCTTTTTTATGTGACCTATGTCAATCTTTACGAGCAGAGCATGTATGATATTTTGATTCCCACTTCCCATTGTCTTCTGCGAATTGGACTCCCTTTTCTTGTTGCTCGGACCGTGCAATATCGAAGGAATCAGAGTGCATATGAGCTTCCTTGAAGAAAATTCAGGATAATGTCTTTGAGAAATACCATGGAAATTAACTTGAGAAAAATCCTGGATAATATCCTGGAGAAACATCCTGGGAATCATCCTGGAGGAATAGTATGAGTTATACCCAGGAGGATACTTTTTTTTTTCCGCTAGATCTCTGCTAATTTCCTGGTCTTGTAACAATGTGTCAAAGTCATGGGACGCCTCTTAGGCGAAATGAATGACATCTATGGTGTCCTGTACCTATGTGGCAGAATATATTAAAGTTTTGCAAACATGACACAATACATTTTATTATTGGAGCCAATTTCCCCCAAAATTGTAACTGTGTTCCTTCGAGCATGTGGATGGTGCCTCTTCGTCCACAATTATAATTCCGGGTGTCATTTTCAGATGTTACCTTTGTCGGGAAAGGTCGTCATTCTGATTTAGTAGAATTAACGACACCTTCGGAACAAAGAAGATTTCGAATGCCTGGATACCATTCTGATTGATCCCTTTTTTTTTCTTCTTTTTCTCATTTCGTTGAAACTCATGGACTTCCAGTACTTCTATTTCAATTGAAATTCTATATGCTTTTTTTTTGGGTAGGAATCTGATGTCCTCTTTTCATATACGTGTGCATGTGAAACTTCGGATGGTACCTTGATATTCCTCACAGTACTTCTATCTATCTATCTATCTATCTATCTATCTATCTATCTATCTATCTATCTATCTATCTATCTATCTATCTATCTATCTATCTATCTATATATATACATATATATATATATATTTTGAGCAAACACAGATTGGCTTCATGATTTAGTAACAACGCGTCAAAGTCATGGGATGTCTCTTTGGCGAACTGAATTACATCCATGGTGACCTGGACCCATGACAGGATGGTTTAAGCTCTTGTACACATGATCAAAATACACTTCATTTTTTAGAGCCGAACACCACTGCATTTCTACTTCACCTCTTTGAGAACGTGGCTGATGCATTTTTTTTTGCTTGTAAGGATGGTGATAATTCTGGGTTTCATTCTCACATGTTACCTCCACCACGAAAGATCAACATCCTTTTTTAGTCAAAGCGAAGACACTTTAAGACAAAAGAGGAGTATTTCGAATTCTTGAACAACATTCTGATTTATTTATTTTTGGCACGACATCGCGAATATTGTTATAAATTCATGCAACATTATGAAAAGGTCATCCGGAATAGCATCTTGTACTGGGAAGCATCCTGAGAAGACATACATAATTCGGGGCAGCATCTTGGATGGAATAGGAATTGTAAAGTAATGTCCTGAAAGCACCTGGAAATATGTGGTTAATATTACGGATGATAATCGGGAATTGCACCTTGAGATGCATCCAAGATACATCAGTGTGACATGCTGAATAATATCCTGAATATTTTCCTGGCAATATCCTGAAATTCCTTGTGTGACGTCCGAAGTAGCACCTTGACTAGTGTTAAGGATCGTAAATTGCATATTTTAGTAGGTTAGTGAACTCCTCTTAACTTACTTTTATGTGTTATTTGCGTGTTATATCTCTCTTTCTAGACTTATGCTTGTTTTCGTAGTTTTGGTTGTTTTTCCCTAATTTTGTAGGTGAAAACGTGCTTTAAAACGCAAGAGGCGAGCTAGGGGAGCTTAAACGATGAATTTGAAGAGGATTTGCGGGTCAAGAGCATCAAGAAGGGACTTGGAGGACCTAATTTGAAGAATAGTTGAAGATTTAAGGGCTTATTTGAGAAGACAAGAGAAGAATTGAGGCCATTATTGAAGATATAGAAGTCAAAAGTGAAAGTCAAGGGCCAAGAAGATAAGTTTTTAACGGAAGTGGGGCTTAAGTGCAAGTTTTGAAATGTTTTAATGGCTCATTTGAAGGATTTTTAACGGATCGGGGGTCAAATGGTCATTTTCAGAAGCTTATAAGTTAGAATTGGGCCTTTTAAAGCATTCCAGCAAGCTAGGGGGGAGCCGGGTGAAATTTCTCAAACCCAGCTCACCCCCAGCCCTCTCTCACGCGTCATCTTCTCTCTCCCCGACTCTAAACACACAGCAGCCATTGTTGGCTCTCCCAAGCTTCGTCCGAAGCTTCCCACGGCCCAAAACCAGACCAATACCCCACCAAATCCTACAAAATTAGTACCAAATTGCTCCTTGTCCAACCCTCTTCAAAACCCACTGCTCAATTTGGCCCAAACCGAAGTGAAGAGAAAAGCCCCAATTGCTAGGGTTCGTGAGAGGAGGCTACAAATCGACGAAGGAGAAGCTTGAAGATGAATTGGACGGCTTAGATACATTCTTGGAGGCCAAGCAAGCTAGAAGAACCATCTATATAAACCCAGGTTGAAGAAATCGAAGCTCCCGCTCTGACCCCTGTTTTTGGACGGCCTAGGCTCTGTCTCTCTCTCTTCTCTCTCGGTTCTGCAACACTTCTGGGTTTGTGCTGGTGATTCCGAGCTCGTCCTGAGCTAACACGGAGCCAGCAACAACCCAAGGGAGAGAAGGCTAGGTCTGGTTGGATCTGGTTGTGAACTGCTCTGTTTTGGACTGTATTGGTTGCAGCAGCAGTTGGCTTGTGTTTTAGCTGCTGGTAGTTGTTGATTTTGGTTAAATTAGCTGGTTTAGATTGATTAGAGTGTGTTGGAAGCAAGTTGCTAGTAGTTTGTTCATCATTTGGTAGCAAGTTGGTGTTATTTGGTGGAATTGAAGAGTATTTGAGCTTGAATATAATGACTATTTTCATGAATACTCTTGATTCTTGTGTCTTGCTTTTGAATATGAACAACTAAGCTACTTGTTGGGTTTGATTGATGAAGATAGATGACTTGTGTGTGAGAAGTTCAATTGTTCTTCTAGTCTTATAAGTTGGATGTCGAATTCGTAGTGTTCAAGTGTTGAATATCAAATCCGAATTGTGGCTTGATCTTTCATATGTAAACGAGAGCGTTTCCATATGAAAGATGCTTGACATAACTCGATTTTGCATTTCACTCTTGAATACAAGAGCTAGACAAAAATCCTCTTGCTATATAATCCATGCTTTTCTTTGATTTAAACTTTGGGTGTTGATGCTCACACACAAGGCATCTATTGGAATCGATTGACCCAACTTACTCTCTTCTTGACAAACTCGTTTGAATCGTATTAGTCATAGTGTTAGTAGTTGTTTTCTTTCTTGGTTATTTGCTCTAGCAATATCAACAACTCTTGCTCCATCACTTGAGTGGTGGATTCAAAGCTTGGCTAGCTCTAAAGCCTTTGGGAAACTTGTTTTGTTGATTTAGTTAGTTGCTTAGTAAGTTTACTAGTTAGCTTAGAGTGTTTAAATCTCCTACCCAATCCTTGTGGAAATCGACCCCGTTCTTACACGGGTACTACTTAGAACGATATTCCTATACTTGGGAATTATCGATTCAACAAGTTTTTGGCGCCGTTGCCGGGGATTGGTGCTAAGAGACTCACTCTTTAGCTACTTTTCTTGTTTTGCTTGTTTTTATTTTTAGATACGCTTGAAGAAAAATTCCGGGTTCATTTTTGAACTTTGGAACCAAAAAAAGCGAAAAGTAAAAAAAATCACAAAAACATACTCCTAGCTTGTGTTAGGCAACCCTCTTGAACTTAATTTGAGCTTGGGTTGCATGAGTGTGTGGCAACGTGATAGTACTCATAGATTGCATCGCACTTTATTTGAAGAAGAGGGTAGAAATCCCTTTAGTGAAAATACTTCTACTAGTGATAGTAGTAGTTTAGCCCAATCCAACGATTCTAGCTCTCTTAATAGCTTTGAAATCATGGATGGAGAGGATGGGCATAGTAGCAACAATGAGATGATGCCATTTCGCTCACTAAGAGATTTGATGCATCCATCTCGACAAAGCTCACCATCTTGCTTTGTGTTTCCATTAAATGAAAGAAACTTTGATGTCAAACCGGGCACAATTCAACTTCTTCCCAAGTTTCATGGCCTAGAGTCCGAGAGTGCTTACTCTCATCTTAAGGATTTCAATGATATTGCCTCAACGGTTAATTGCAATGGTGTCTCTAGTAACACCATAAGGCTTAGATTGTTTCCTTTCTCTTTAAAGGACAAAGCCAAGGCATGGCTTCATTCCTTGAGACCTAGGACCATAGGCACATGGGAAGAGTTAGAAAAAGAGTTTCTTAAGAAATTTTTCCCTACTTACAAAACAAATGCCATAAAAAGGCAAATTGTTACTTTTTGTGCTAAGGAGGGAGAGCCACTTCCCCAAGCTTGGGAACGCTTCAAGGATCTCCTCATTGCTTGCCCTCACCATGGATTTGAGACATGGAGGTTAATTAGCTCCTTTTATGATGGTTTGCCATGCGACCATAAGCACACAATTGAATCCATGAGTGGGGGAGATTTTTTCACAAAAGGTGAAGATGAGGGTTGGGATTGTATAGATGAAATTTGTGAGAAAGTCCAATCTTGGGACATTAGTGAGCCTTCTAAGGATGCTAACTCTAAGCCTAAAGGTACTATGTATCAACTTAAGGCTAAGAGTGAGGCATTGTGCTCATTTTGTAGTGATAACTCTCATGAGTTGAACAAATGTCCCGATTTTCTAAGAGCCCAAGAGCTCATGGGTGAGCAAGTGAATATGTTAAATTCTAACAATTATAGGAAGCCCTATAATAACTCACCCTACTCGGAGACATACAACTCCAATTGGAGGAATCACCCAAATTTCTCATGGAGACAAGGCCAAGACTCTCAAGTAAACCCTTCTAGCTCCACTTATGTTCCTCCTAACAAAAGGAGTATGGAAGAGACCTTTGAGCAATTTATGGCTTCTCAAAACCAAACCAACCATGATTTGAGGAAGTCCAACCAAGAGTTGCAAAACTCTAACCAAGAGTTGAAAAATGCTTTAGCTAGGTTGGAGTCTACCATAAATGCTCAAGAGAAGGGAAAATTCCCATCTCAACCTCAACAAAACCCTAGGGGCCAAAGCTTTAACCATATGGAACATGCTAAGGCCATCACCGTTTTGAGAAGTGGGAAGGTTGTTGACAATGGACTTTCAAGTGGGGAGTCCAATGAAAATGAGGGAGAAGAGGAGTGTGAGAAGAGTGATGACCAAGAGAGAGTTGTCGACTCACAAGAGTCACAAAGTAGTCTTGATAAGGGGAAACAAGTAGTGGAAGAAAGTGAGAAAGTTAAGGTTCCTCCACCATTTCCCCAAAGACTTTTAGCCTCTACTAAGAAAGCTAGCAACAAAGATATCCTTGAGACATTCCAAAATGTCAAGATAAACATCCCTCTCTTGGATGCTATCAAGCAAATTCCGGCTTATGCCAAGTTTCTCAAGGATCTTTGCACTTTCAAGAGAACTCTTCAAGTGAGAAAGAAGGCTTTTCTCACCGAGCAAGTGAGCTCAATTCTCCAAAATAATCTCCCTCCCAAGTATAAAGATCCGGGTTCACCTACTATCACTTGCACCATTGGAGATCATAAAATTCACAACTCTTTATTAGATTTGGGTGCAAGTGTAAACCTCCTTCCATACTCGGTGTATGAGAAGTTGGGGTTGGGTGAGTTGAAACCCACAAGAGTGACTCTACAATTGGCGGATAGGTCCACTAGAGTCCCTAGGGGTATCATTGAGGATGTCTTGGTTCAAGTGAACCAATGTTATTATCCGGTGGATTTTATAGTTTTAGACACCTCCCCTTTGGCTAGTGGCACTTCATCCATTCCTATTATTTTAGGAAGACCATTTCTTGCTACTTCTAATGCAATAATAAATTGTAGAAGTGGTATGATGAATATTACATTTGGGAACATGACGTTAGAGCTTAATATTTTTAATGCATGTATTCACCCAAGCTCACAAGATGATGATGATGTTTGTGAAGTGAGTTGGGTAGAATCATGTGTTGAAGATATTTATACTCTAGCTACATGTTCCAATGATTCAAGTGAGCTCACTTTAGAAGAATTAGAATTTTTGTATGATGATAACACTCCCCTCTCATCTCTTCTTATGGAAGAAGAATTTGATTTTGATGAAGGGGAGAGACTCTTTGGCCAACTTGACCAAATCATTGAGTCGACTCATGTGCATTCTAGTGTTGATAGTGAGTTGCAAGGAAGTGAGATGATACCTCCCATTGAGAGGGTTCCACCAATTTGTGAGTTGAAACCCCTTCCTTTAGATTTGAAATATGCATTTCTTGGGGTTAATGATACTTATCCTATTATCATCTCATCTTCTCTTGATGTTGAGCAAGAAAAGAGGTTGCTTGAAGTTTTGAAGGATTACAAGGGTGCCATAGGATGGTCCATTGAGGATATTAGAGGCATTAGTCCTTCCATTTGCACACATAGAATTCATTAGAGGAAAATGCCAAAACTTCAAGGGAGCCTCAAAGGAGGTTAAACCCTCACATGCAAGAAGTTGTGAGAGCCGAGGTGCTCAAGTTGTTGGATGCGGGTATGATTTACCCCATCTCGGATAGTAAATGGGTAAGTCCTACCCAAGTGGTCCCTAAAAAATCGGGGGTCACCGTTGTGGAAAATGAGAAGGGTGAACTTGTGACCACTAGAGTTCCTACTAAGTGGCGGATGTGCATTGATTATAGAAAATTAAATGCCGTCACTAGGAAGGATCACTTTCCCCTTCCATTCATAGATCAAATGTTGGAAAGGTTAGCGGGGCATGATTTTTATTGCTTTTTAGATGGCTACTCGGGTTATAATCAAATTGCCATAGATCCAATGGACCAAGAGAAAACCACTTTCACTTGTCCATTTGGAACATTTGCTTATAGGAGGATGCCTTTTGGTTTGTGTAATGCCCCGGCTACTTTCCAACGTTGCATGCTAAGCATATTTTCGGACATGGTAGAAAAATGCATGGAAGTTTTTATGGATGATTTTTCGGTTCATGGAAACTCATTTGATACTTGTCTTGGAAATCTTGAGATGGTTTTGAGAAGATGTGAAGAAAAGAATTTGGTTTTAAATTGGGAAAAATGTCACTTTATGGTTAGGCAAGGAATTGTTTTGGGTCATGTTATTTCCTCTCATGGTATTGGTGTAGACAAAGCTAAGGTAGATGTGATTTCTAATCTTCCACCTCCTAAATGTGTTAAGGATGTTAGATCTTTCCTAGGTCATGCGGGATTTTATAGGAGATTTATTAAGGACTTTAGCTCACTTGCTAAGCCCTTGAGCAATCTCCTTCAAAAGGAAAATTCATTTGAGTGGTCTAGTGCATGCCAAGAGGCCTTTGAAAAGTTGAAGAACTTATTGGTGACGGCCCCTATCATGCAACCACCCAAATGGACTCTTCCTTTTGAAATCATGTGTGATGCTAGTGACCATGCGGTTGGTGCCGTTTTGGGTCAAAGAGGTTAAGATAAGAAACCACATGTTATCTATTATGCAAGTAGAACTTTGAATGATGCTCAATTAAATTATTCCACTACGGAAAAAGAGCTTTTGGCCATGGTGTTTGCCATTGAAAAATTTAGGCCATACTTGCTTGGTTCAAAAGTGCTTGTCTACACCGACCATGCCGCCTTGAAATACCTTTTCACAAAGAAAGATTCCAAACCTCGTTTAATCCGTTGGGTACTTTTGCTTCAAGAGTTTGATATTGAAATCAAGGATAAACGAGGTGTGGAAAATGTTGTGGCGGATCACTTGTCTAGGATTGACATTCCCAAGCAAAAAATCTCCTTGCCTATTCTTGAAACTTTTCCGGATGAACATCTCTTTGCCCTTTTAAATGTTCCTTGGTTTGCCGATATTGCTAATTATCTTGCTTGTGGAATTTTTCCGGAAAATTTAAAAGGGCAAGAGAAGTTGAGATTTGTGAGAGAATGCCGGAATTTCTTTTGGGATGACCCTTACTTGTTTAAATATTGCCCGGATCAAATTATTAGAAGGTGCATCCCAAATGAAGAGTTTCATAGTGTTATTTCATTTTGCCATGAGTATGCATGTGGAGGCCATTTTTCGGCTAGAAAAACCGCCGCCAAGATTTTGCAAAGTGGTTTATATTGGCCTACTCTTTTTAGTGATGCATTTCATTTTTGCAAAGCATGTGAAAGGTGCCAAAGGATGGGAGGGAATATTGGAAAAAGAAATATGATGCCCTTGAACCCCATTTTAATTATTGAAATATTTGATTGTTGGGGTATTGACTTCATGGGTCCATTTCCATCATCCTTTGGCAACCTATACATACTCTTGGCGGTGGATTATGTGTCAAAGTGGGTTGAAGCCATTCCTTCAAAAACCAATGATCATAGAGTTGTGATTAAGTTTCTTCAACACCACATTTTATCTCGTTTTGGCATGCCCCGAGCTATCATTAGCGATGAAGGGACACATTTTTGCAATAGGCCTTTTGAGAGCCTCATGAAAAAGTATGGGATTGTGCATAAAGTTGGCACACCATACCACCCACAAACTAGTGGGCAAGTGGAAGTTTCTAATAGGGAAATTAAAAGAATTTTGGAGAAAACGGTAAACCCAAATCGCAAAGATTGTTCTTTGAGGTTGGTTGATGCTCTTTGGGCTTACCGTACCGCTTACAAAACTCCCATTGGTGTGTCTCCATATAGACTAGTGTATGGTAAGGCATGCCATCTCCCGGTGGAGTTAGAGCACAAGGCCTATTGGGCTATCAAATTCTTGAATTTTGATCTTGCAAAAGCGGGGGAAGAAAGGAAGTTAAACTTGAATGAGTTAGAAGAGCTTAGAAATGAGGCTTATGAGAACACTAGGATCTCTAAGGCAAGGACAAAGGCTTATCATGACAAACATATTGTTCCTAAGTCTTTTGAGCCTAATCAAAAGGTTCTTCTCTTCAACTCAAGGATGAAACTCTTTGGAGGGAAGTTGAAATCAAAATGGAATGGTCCATATATTGTGAAGCATGTATATCCTTATGGGGCCATTGAAATTTTGAACCCCAAAAGTGGGGAAAGTTTTAAGGTGAATGGCCAAAGATTGAAACCATATGTTGAAAATTTTGAGGCCAAGGTTGAGTCCATTTCTCTTATGGACCCAACCTACACTAACTAGTGTTCACCAAAAGTATCACCTTTGTAAATATTAGTTGTAGCTCTTTTGCTCTTGATTATTTTGTAGGTTGCTCTTGGAGGAGGACTTATGCTTGGTGGCCAAGAAAGCGAAAAATGAGGTCCATCTATCCCTTGTCTCTTATATGAATTGGTATGCTCTTCCATTGATCTCACACATTGAGGACAATGTGATGTTTTAGTTGGGGGGTGGAGTAGATTTTGTTTCTTGCTCAAATGGTTACAAGCATGCTTATTCTTCATTAGTGATTTACATGAAAAAAATACAAAAAAATGAAAAAAATGAAAATCCAAAAAAATTAAAAAAATTAAAAAAATTGAAAAAATGTGTGAATCTTTCATGAGAAGCATCACTCTTTCCCCGTGTCAAACCATAGATATTTTTTTTATTCCTCTTTCTTTGGTAGTTTTATTTTCACCTTTCATCTTGAGTCTAGATTTTATAGCTTTATTGAGTCTTAGGAAGTTATAGTTGAGTCACTTATTTTGAAAAAATGAAAAAAAAAAAGAAAAAAAAAAAAAAACAAAAAAGAAAAAAATGAGAAAAGTGAAAAGGGGGAATTTTAGGAAGCTAGATGTTTTCAAATAATGAAATTTCTTAGTCCATGTTCTTTTTATTTTTATTTTAGAAAGGAATTCTTTGCTTATACTCAATACATCTACACCAATATCCCACCTTCCGCGACATCATGCGTTCTCACAAAGCGACACACTAAATTTACGTTTCATGTTTAAGTCCTTCAAGCTAAGTTGATCACATAAACTTTGACGTCTTTTACTTTTGATAAAGGGTGCATTTTCTAAAGCTATTTGAACTTCACAAAAAGATTTTTTCTCTATTCGTTTTTGCGGTGGAAACTTGTAGCCCATTGGAGTGGTGGTTACCAATGACACCCCATGCGATGTCTAAGAAATAGAGGGGTGTCCGGGGATAATGTTACGTCACCACCTAGATAGCTCCCTTGGTTTAGCTTAAAAAGCCTACTCGCATGTATATTCCTCTATTTTGTTGTGGGTCTTGGAGATCCTTGGATTTGAGGTTAAAAATAAAATGTTAATGCTATAAATCTCAAAAAAAAAAAAAAAAAAAAAAAAAAAATCATGATAACTCGCTCCATCTACCAAAAATCCACAAAAGGATCATACAAGCCCACAACCACATCTCCCCTTCTTAAAAATTTTTGTTCAAAGCTTTGGAAGTCCATCCTACATGGGTGCTTTTGATTAAGTATGAGAATGTCTAGTTTCTTGTGATCCTTATTTTTGAAGGCATACTTTCTCGCAAATTGGACATAATCTAACAAGTTTTGTAGTTCGCATGAGTCACCTTCTACCAAACACCGCCCATATTTGTATGAGTATATGCTTAGACGTCCTTAGGCTTCTTTCTCTATCTTCTTGGACTTTGAGAATTTATTTGAGGAGACATTTATGTGTTCTTCTTTTTCCCCCACCAAAAAAATTAAAATTAGCTAGTAACTCTTAGTATTTTGTTTCTTTGAGTTCTCACTTAGGATAGATAATGTGTGTGTGCGTTTTTGTAAATATTTGAGTCTAGTTTAGAATCGAGTCAAGCCTTGTCTAGTTGAGTGTGTGTCTCTCATGATTGATTCTTCACTAATACTACTTATATCGCTCTCTTTGCTCGAGGACGAGCAAAAGGCTAGTTGGGGGGTGTGTTAAGGATCGTAAATTGCATATTTTAGTAGGTTAGTGAACTCCTCTTAACTTACTTTTATGTGTTATTTGCGTGTTATATCTCTCTTTCTAGACTTATGCTTGTTTTCGTAGTTTTGGTTGTTTTTCCCTAATTTTGTAGGTGAAAACGTGCTTTAAAACGCAAGAGGCGAGCTAGGGGAGCTTAAACGATGAATTTGAAGAGGATTTGCGGGTCAAGAGCATCAAGAAGGGACTTGGAGGACCTAATTTGAAGAATAGTTGAAGATTTAAGGGCTTATTTGAGAAGACAAGAGAAGAATTGAGGCCATTATTGAAGATCTAGAAGTCAAAAGTGAAAGTCAAGGGCCAAGAAGATAAGTTTTTAACGGAAGTGGGGCTTAAGTGCAAGTTTTGAAATGTTTTAATGGCTCATTTGAAGGATTTTTAACGGATCGGGGGTCAAATGGTCATTTTCAGAAGCTTATAAGTTAGAATTGGGCCTTTTAAAGCATTCCAGCAAGCTAGGGGGGAGCCGGGTGAAATTTCTCAAACCCAGCTCACCCCCAGCCCTCTCTCACGCGTCATCTTCTCTCTCCCCGACTCTAAACACACAGCAGCCATTGTTGGCTCTCCCAAGCTTCGTCCGAAGCTTCCCACGGCCCAAAACCAGACCAAAACCCCACCAAATCCTACAAAATTAGTACCAAATTGCTCCTTGTCCAACCCTCTTCAAAACCCACTGCTCAATTTGGCCCAAACCGAAGTGAAGAGAAAAGCCCCAATTGCTAGGGTTCGTGAGAGGAGGCTACAAATCGACGAAGGAGAAGCTTGAAGATGAATTGGACGGCTTAGATACATTCTTGGAGGCCAAGCAAGCTAGAAGAACCATCTATATAAACCCAGGTTGAAGAAATCGAAGCTCCCGCTCTGACCCCTGTTTTTGGACGGCCTAGGCTCTGTCTCTCTCTCTTCTCTCTCGGTTCTGCAACACTTCTGGGTTTGTGCTGGTGATTCCGAGCTCGTCCTGAGCTAACACGGAGCCAGCAACAACCCAAGGGAGAGAAGGCTAGGTCTGGTTGGATCTGGTTGTGAACTGCTCTGTTTTGGAGCACTGTTTTGGACTGTATTGGTTGCAGCAGCAGTTGGCTTGTGTTTTAGCTGCTGGTAGTTGTTGATTTTGGTTAAATTAGCTGGTTTAGATTGATTAGAGTGTGTTGGAAGCAAGTTGCTAGTAGTTTGTTCATCATTTGGTAGCAAGTTGGTGTTATTTGGTGGAATTGAAGAGTATTTGAGCTTGAATATAATGACTATTTTCATGAATACTCTTGATTCTTGTGTCTTGCTTTTGAATATGAACAACTAAGCTACTTGTTGGGTTTGATTGATGAAGATAGATGACTTGTGTGTGAGAAGTTCAATTGTTCTTCTAGTCTTATAAGTTGGATGTCGAATTCGTAGTGTTCAAGTGTTGAATATCAAATCCGAATTGTGGCTTGATCTTTCATATGTAAACGAGAGCGTTTCCATATGAAAGATGCTTGACATAACTCGATTTTGCATTTCACTCTTGAATACAAGAGCTAGACAAAAATCCTCTTGCTATATAATCCATGCTTTTCTTTGATTTAAACTTTGGGTGTTGATGCTCACACACAAGGCATCTATTGGAATCGATTGACCCAACTTACTCTCTTCTTGACAAACTCGTTTGAATCGTATTAGTCATAGTGTTAGTAGTTGTTTTCTTTCTTGGTTATTTGCTCTAGCAATATCAACAACTCTTGCTCCATCACTTGAGTGGTGGATTCAAAGCTTGGCTAGCTCTAAAGCCTTTGGGAAACTTGTTTTGTTGATTTAGTTAGTTGCTTAGTAAGTTTACTAGTTAGCTTAGAGTGTTTAAATCTCCTACCCAATCCTTGTGGAAATCGACCCCGTTCTTACACGGGTACTACTTAGAACGATATTCCTATACTTGGGAATTATCGATTCAACAACTAGCGTTGTGAAAATATCTTGAACATATATCTGCAACTCACGGATAATATATTTAAAGGAATAGGATCCATAGGAGTCTTCCTGAGAAGTAAATGCTGCCCCCAGGTAGCTTGGGTGACAACTTGAACAACAATACCCTGAGAAGACGCCCAAATTCGAGGGAGACTTCTTGAATGTCATAGGGATTTTTAAGGCAATGTTCTGAAAGTCGCTGGGAACTTGTAGGCGACATCATGGATGACCATCAAGAATTTTATGCTGAGAAACATTCTTGATACATCGGGATGACATCCCGGATAATATCCATGATATTTTCCTAGATAATATCCTGAAATTCTTGAATTTCTGATATTTTTTATCCCCTTTTTTTTTTAACATCGCGAATATCATTCTGAATCGTGGACGAGATCAAGAAAAGAATCTCCGAAACAGCATCCTGAATTTGGATAACATCCTGAGAAAACATCCAGAATTGCGAGAAAGGTCCCAAACGACATACAAATTCATGTGCAATATCAAGGGTAACATCCGGTATTACGTCGTGACATAACATGCTGAATGATACATCGAGGAGCATCCTGGAAAGTACCATGAGTGATTCCGGGTGAAATTCTGGATAATATCCTTGATATCCTCCTAGACAACATCCTGGATATTTTCCTAGGTAACATTCTGGATAACATCATAGGTAATATCCTGGATATTATCCTGAGAGGCATCCTGAATAATATCATGGGTTCCATGGTGACAGCCGCGGTAGTCCCTTGACTAGCACCTTGATAGTATCTTGAACATGAACATGCATACGAAACTTGTAGGCAGCAACCATAATGATGTAGGATTTCCTATGTGGCATCTCGAGAAGTTATCCAAAGTTTTTAGGTAAAATTGACAACCTGGGTAACCTCATGGTTATTATCCTTCATTTCCTGGATAACAATCAGAAGATAAATTTGCTGTTTTTTTTTTTTTTGAGCAGCCTTAGCTTTTTAACTGGATCGCCTAAAATACTCCTTGAACCTTTCCGGTCTTGTTGCAATCCTTTTCTACTTAATGCCAGCTGGACTTTAAAGTAACCTTTCACCTTTTTCCTGGGGCATTTAAAGGTAAAATCCAACACGCCATGCCTTAGAAGGAAGGGTACCTGGACTCGGTTTATGTGAAAAGAAATATTCTGGATTCCTACGTAATACCGAAGATAACATCCTCGATAATATCATGAATTTCCCAAATAATATTATGGCCAATACCCTGAATAGTACCTTGAAAGTTGTATGGGATATCTTGAATAATGGTTCCGAAACTCCCAGGTACCATTTATGAAATTTATTGGGCAACATCTTAGATAATACTCTGAATAATGTCTTGGATGAATAATATCCTGGATATCTTTGCTAGCAACTTAAACATTCAAGAAAATATCTTGAATAATCACCCAGAATTTGTAAACAACATCCTTATTAACGTGGAGACTTTAAGGTGATATCCCTAAGACTCATATTGAACATGGGTAAGGTCTTGAAATGACATCTTGAATAATACCCTGGAAAGTATCCTGGAACTATTTGATTAAATTTTGCGCGCTCGCGACAGAACCACGACTAACACCTTGAAAGTATGTAGAACGTGCATTCGAAACTTATGGATAACATTCTTAATGATGCAAAATTTTCTAGTTAATACCTTGAGAAGTCATCCGAAGCTCGCGGGTTAAATCAACCTGGATGATATCCTTGGTGATATTTCGGATAATATCCTAGGTGATATCCTAGAAAACATACTGAATTTTATGGATAATACCCATGTAATCTCCTGAGTGGCATCTCGAACTCTATGTAACATTCCGAATGGCACTTTTAAACTCCAAGGTGTTTTCTTGCATATAATTCTGAATTTCCGGATGTTATCTTGGAATTTCTAGATAATATTATGGATAACATTTACTCCGGGGTGCGAGTTTGTGTTTGATGATTACGACTGCACTCGAGGGGGTACCCCGAGCTTCCTACGTACCCTTTTGAGGATCAAGTCGAACGTAGTTCAATTGGCTTGCGTTCACAGTTTATACTCTTGTGTGCAAGGAGTAGGGAAGCGGTTTATGCTCATGCCTTAGGAGCTGTAAAGTAGTTTATGCTCGTACTAAAGGAGCGGTGGTGCGGTTTATGCTCGTTCCAGAGCTGTGAAGTAGTTTATGCTCGTGCTACAGGAGCGGTAAAGCAGTTTATGCTCGTACTAAAGGAGCATTTATGCGGGTCTTCAAGGATAATAACGCTTCAAGAATTTCCCGTTTATGGGACCAATTCTTAAGCCATCTTCTGCAACGATCTTGTAATCACCATTAGTGTAAACTTCTTGTACCACATATGGACCATCCCACTTGGAAGTAAACTTGTTCCCGGTCCGATGAGTGGTGATGATGGGTCTTCTTACTGCAAGTACCAAGTCCCCTTGTTGAAAGGATCGTACTCGGACCTTCTTATTGAATGCTTTAGACATACGATCTTGATAACATTCCAGGCGTTATTGTGCTTCGAGCCGCTTCTCATCGAGTGCTTCTAACTCTTAAAGGCGCAAGCGTGCATTGTCCTCTTGAGTGAGATCTTATTGCAATCCTAAGTGAAGGAATTTGACGCTCGAGAGGTAGTACCGCTTCGACTCCATACACCAAGGCATAAGGAGTAGCCTGTGTAGCTGGGCGAAAGGTCGTACGATACGCCCAAAGAGCTTCTCTAATCCTTTCATGCCAATATCGCTTGGACTTGGAGACCACTTTCTTTAACAAGTTGCCAAGGGTCTTGTTGAATGCTTCGGCGAGACCATTTGCTAGAGCATTGTACATGGAGGAGTTATGTTGCTTAAAGCCAAATTTCTCACCTAGGTTTCTCATTAGGCTATTCTCAAAAGGCTTCCCGTTATCCGTGATGATGTAGCGAGGCACACCGTAGCGGTAGATGATGTTGTTGCGAATGAATTGCACAACCGTTTCTTTCTTCACCTCCTTTAATGGTACAGCTTCAGCCCACTTCGAGAAGTAATCGGTCGCAGCGAGAATGTACAAGTGTCCACCAGAAGATTTCGTTAAGGGTCCTATAGCATCAAGTCCCCATACCTCGAAAGGCCAAGATGCTGCAGTGGGATGAAGAGGCTCGGGCGCCTGATGAATGAAGTTTGCATGGAATTGACACGGTTGACATCTCTTAGCATAATCCATGCAATCTTTGACCATAGTTGGCCAGTAGTACCCCATCCTCTTGATTCGAAAGTGGAGTTTTGGTCCTGATTGGTGAGCCCCACATATTCCTGAGTGAGCTTCTTCAACGGCTTGCATGGCTTCACTTTCTCCCAAGCATCGCAAGAAAACTCCTTCAAATGAGCGCCGATAGAGAGTATCATTGTAAAATATGAAGCGTGTAGAGCGCCGCTTTATGTCTGTCTTTTTACGCGGATCGTCGGGCAACTTCCCGTCCTTTAGAAACTCGATTAAAGGTGTGCGCCAATCTTCTTCTTCAATCTCTAAGACCGAGACAACATTGGAATCTTGGTCGATTTGGAAATCATCGTCAAATATTGGGGGAACCACCCACTTTTGGCATATGGGGACCTTGGCTTCTGCATCCGGGAGCGTCAAGTTAGACGCGAGTTTGGCTAGTGCGTCGGCTTGGTTATTTTCTCTTCTGGGCAAATGGTGTAGAAATACCTCTCCGAGCCATGCTATCATTCGAGTGGCATAGTTGTAGAAAGGTAATAATTCCGCTTTCTTAACCTCATAAACTCCGAGGAGCTGGTTGATGATCAGCTGTGAGTCTCCATACACATGAAGTTTGTGGTGCTTTGCTTCAATAGCCATCTCAAGCCCCAATATGAGCGCTTGGTACTCAGCTTCATTGTTTGAGCAGTTTTGCGTTAAGGTGAAGGCGTATGGAAGGACGTCACCTTCAGGAGAAACATATACCACTCCTGCCCCCGCTCCATTGCGATGAGATGCCCCGTCAAAGTACATCTTCCATGGCTTGCTTTCCTCGATAAAGAAGATATCTTCGTGAGGAAGATCTTCCGATAACTCCCATTCGGCTGGTATCGGATGGTCCGCTAGAAAGTCCGCTAAGGCTTGCCCCTTGATGGCCTTTTGTGGAACATAGATAATCTCGAATTCCTGCAATAGTAGTGACCATCTCGCGAGTCGATCGGACAAAACCAGTTTTGACATTATGTGTTTAACCGGGTTCGCTTTGGAGATGAGATGCAGCGTGTGAGCTTGAAAGTAATGCCGCAACTTTTGTATTGCGTACACTAAGGCCAAACACATCTTTTCTATTGGAGAATAGTTGAGTTCGCATTGAGTCATCATTCTACTGAGGTAGTACAAAGCGTTCTCTTTCCCTTCGGCATTCTTCTGGGCAAGTAAGGCTCCAACGGATCGTTCTTGGGCTGTAATGTATAGGATCAAAGGCTTTCCTGGGATAGGGGCTGCCAACACATGAGGCTTCATCAAGTAAGCCTTGATACTATTGAAAGCATTTCTGCAAGCATCATCCCACTCGAACGGTACACCCTTCTTCATGAGCCGATTGAATGGTTGACATCTCCCAGCTAAGTTGGAAATGAAACGCCGGAGGTACGCAAGTCTCCCTTGGAGACTTTTAAGGTCGTGGATGGTTCGAGGCTCCGGCATATTAAGAATAGCTTCAATTTTGGCCTGATCAATTTCAATTCCCCGATGGCGAACAATGAAACCGAGAAACTTTCCAGAGGTGACACCAAACACACATTTCAACGGGTTCATCTTCAATTGATAACGTCGAAGTCGATCAAAAACACTCTTCAAATCCTGAAGATGATCTTTCCTTGCCCTTGTCTTGACCACTAGGTCATCAACGTAGCACTCAACGTTTTTGTGGAGCATGTCATCGAAAATCTTCTGCATGGCTCTTTGATACGTCGCTCCAGCATTCTTTAGACCAAATGGCATCGCCTTATAACAGTAAATCCCTTTGGGTGTGCGAAACGCCGTCAATTCCTCATCCTTTGGGGCCATGCGAATTTGATTGTATCCCGAAGATCCGTCCATAAATGATAACGCCTCGTGGCCTGTGGTTGCATCCACCATGAGTTCGGTTATGGGCAGTGGAAAGTCGTCTTTGGGACATGCGCCATTGAGATCTCAGAAGTCGACACAAACCCTTGTTTGCCCATTCTTCTTTTTGACGGGGACTATGCTTGATATCCATGTCGGGTACTTGACTTCTCGAACGAATCCTGCTTCGATCAACTTGTTCACCTCTTCTTCTATTTTAGGGATGAGCTCCGGTCGAAAGCGCCTTTGAGCTTATTTAACAGGTCTAGCGCCATGCTTGACTGCTAATTGATGTACGGCCACCTTCGGGTCTAGTCCAGGCATTTCTTTATAGCTCCAAGCAAAGACGTCCTTGTACTCCTTTAAGAGACTAACATACAATTTCTCTTCTTCCGCAGTGAGTAGGGCGCTTACATAGGTTGGTCGTGGATCTTCCGTCGTCCCCAAGTTGACTTCTTTCAGCTCATCCACCGTGGATTTTACGCCTTCCTCAAGTTCTGGAGGAGCTTCTTCGGCATCTTCTTCCACTTGTATCTTATCTTCCACAACCGTGATGTGAAGTGATGAACCAACACTTTCTTCGTCAAAAGAGAATTCCTTTAGCTTTGTTGGGGTCCCAGTGTCGATGATAGTTTGTTGTTTGACTTTTAATCCCATAGAAACATCAACGACAATCATTGTGTGCCTTTTCATCCGAAATGGGATCGTGCTCTTTATATCTTTGACATCAGCCGGTGCGGAAGAGTTATGCTTATCTTTCTGGCAAGCCTTCATTCGAACACTTCTTTGTACACCCAACCTTTCATGAACAGGCTTTCGCAAAGGTTCTTGGATGCTTGATACCTTCGGATCTCCCAGTCGATCGAACACCGATGGTAGTGCATCATCTTTTCCAAGGCGATCAAGACAGATGTACTTCTTTTAGTAGCGGGATGCTCACTTTCTTCAGTGATGTAGTAAGTAGTCGCCTTCTTGATGAAGATTTTTGCGGGAGACGGTGGAGTGTATCCCAAACCTATGCGACGTACGGGCATCACACGTCCTTTTGGATTCAAATTCTTTGTTGTCAAAGTTGGCTCATACGCCTCCGTAGGAAGTGTTCCTGCGGAAGGGACTTCATGAGGCTTATATCCAGCTTTTGCCATAAGCTTGTAGGCATTTGGATCAAAACCTTCTATGGTCCTTTTTGATGGCCATTCTCCATGTTCCTCCTTTGGGCCTTCTTTTGGTCGAACAAAACCTTCGATGGTGGATTCAACTTTAAACTTTTCCATGCTTGTAAGAGGCAAGTTTAAATCCTTTAGTGTCGGGTCTTTGCATTTCGTGCCTTATAGCGCAAGACGGGGATAACTTTCGTGGTCTCCTTTGATTCAGCCAACATTGTCTCACTATTCCTTGCGGCTACTTCAATTTCTTTTCCTTCCTCGCGCTTCTTGACATCCTTTGACGAACCACTTTCTTTATGAGGAGTGAGTTTATAAGTTTTCACAGGTTCAATTTCCCGAAGGATAATTTGCGCAGAGTAAAACTTTGCATCGGCGAAATAGGACTCAGCTTCAGTGAAAGGATTTTCATCAGCTACAATTTTCTCCACTACACCATTCCTACAATATTTTAGGCATCGATGAAGTGTTGACGGTACGACGCCATTCTCGTCGATCCATGGCCGTCCGAGAAGAATTTTGTAGGAGGTCTTTGCTTCGATGACGCTGAAATAAACTCTTGAAACCATATTGCCAGTGACGAGATCTAGAGATATTGCCCCCATTGCTCTTTGCCCTCCTTGGTTGAATCCCTGGATAAGTATACGACTAGGTGATAGTTCTTCAGCGGTTATCCCCAACTCCTTCAATGTTGCGCGTGGCATGAGGTTCACGGCTGATCCTCCATCTACAAAGATCCTATTAACCTTCTGCTCGCGAGTATAACCGCTGATAAACAAAGTTCGGTTATGGTTCTTTCGACCCAGTAGTAAGTCTTCGTCGGTAAATACTAGGGCAGCATTGCCGCAGCCTTGGAAAGTTGTCTTGTCGCAGTGTTCGGGTGAAGAGGGTGTATCTTCTTCTTCTTCATCGTCTTCAAAGGTTGTAGTGTCGCAAGTTATCTCTTGAGATCCTGACACATTCGACTCGGGTTCAAGGGATATGGAGGTCATATGTCTTGTTGCTGCATCAACTTCTTCTTCCAAGACGATCTTCCCTTCTCTTGCAATTTGCATGATCTTTTCCTTGAGAACGAAGCACTTTGTCGTAGGATGACCAAGCAAGCGATGGAATTTGAAATAATTTGGATCATTCACCTTGTTGGCTTCTTCGGGTCGCTTCGAGTCTTGAAGTTCAAGAATCTTCATCTCCATCAATTGCTCGAGCATCGTAGGAACTTCGCTATCAGCAAATGGGTATACCTTCTCCTGCAACTCCTTGAGTGTTGGTATAGACCTTCAATTCATTGCGGTGGAATTAACTTGGTTGGCGTTATTATTCTTTGCCTTGCTTGAGAGCTTCACAGGTGTCGTAGTGACGGCCATGGACTCCTTTTTGTTGGATTTGATGGTGAACTTCCCTACTTTACGATTGTCCTCCCTATGTCCTCCCTTCCACGCATCAAAAGGAGGTGGTCCTTGGCTCCCGTTAGATGCGATGCTAAGCTCCATGTCGTGGGCACGCGTAGCAAGTTCCTCGAATGATGTTGGCCTGATTCCTTGAAGTATATACCTTAAACCCCAATGCATGCCTTGGATGCACATCTCGATTGCTGAACCTTCGGAAAGACGATCCTTGCAGTTTAAACTCAAGTTCCTCCAGCGATTTATGTAGTCAATGGCCTTTTCATCTTTCCATTGGCGAGTGTTAGTCAATTCAACCATGCTGACAGTCCGTCTTGTGCTGTAGAAACGGTTGAGAAATTCCTGCTCCATTTGCCCCCAACTATCAATGGACCTTGGCTCCAGCTGACCATACCAGTCGAAGGCATCATCTTTAAGGTTCCTAACGAATTGCTTCACGAGAAGGTCTCCATCGGTTCCAGCGTTGTTACATGTCTCGATGAATTGGGCAACATGTTGCCTAGGGTTTCCTTTGCCTGAGAATTGTTGGAACTTAGGAGGATTGTAATTGTCTGGCATGCTTAACTTCTCAATTCTTTCTGTGTAAGGCTTAACGTAGGACTAGATGACGTTGACGGTACTCCAGGCTTCCCGTTCATGGTGTTTAGGATGATCTCTTGTAGTTGATCGAGAGGAATGGAACCATTGGCTGACAATTGTACACTAGGTCGTGCGTCTTGCCCGCTGTTTGTTGTTCTCGCTTCTTCCGGAGCCTTAGGGGTGTGTTCGAACACCTGACTTGCTTCTTTGCGACTCTCGAGCTTGTTTATTAACTTTGCAAGTTGCACATCACGTTCTTCCACAATCTTCTTTAAGTCGTCAAAGCCCTTGGTGAGGTTTGCAACTTGCTCTTCGATGGGAACCGTACTAGTAGTCATGACATGCATGCTAATATCATCATCATGATCACATGTTGGTTGATGGTTACTACTCTTAGTGCCGGATTTAGAGTTGCTTTCGCAACTTTCTTCGCAAGACTTGTTGGCAGCAGAAGTCTCCTGAGGGGTGGGGACATGTGACTGTGACTTCTGTGAGGCAACATCTAGTGAACCATCTTGACTGCCCCCTGCAGCTGTGAGATTCTTTATGGCCTTAGCCATACTACGAGTTATTGGACCAGTGATTTGGGTTCCAGAGTTTGATTCTGAAGTTGAAGACTTGGCGTCTCCAGCCTTGAGAGATGGAAGTTCGTTGTTCTTTGTAGGAGACATCACGAACACTTGTACGTGAGGAGAAGAGATGAGGGGCAGAGAGGTCCCACTGGGCGTGCCAAAATTTGTACACACAAATTTATGCTAATGGAAACAAAAGCGAGAAATTCCGTGTCAAATATATTTTATTGATGAAAATAAGTGTAGCGGATTACAATCTCTGATAATAAATTTCTAAACAGAAATTAAATCCCCTGATTCTTCTCCTTGAACTTCGAACGAGGGCCTTGCAACTTGATCTCGGATCGAACGGATGAGCGGCCTTAGATTTTGACGAAGAACGCGATGAAGGTCTCGAAGAACACAAACTCCGAACGAGGGCTTTAGAGGCTTGATCTCGGATCGGGCGGATGAATATCTTCGATGCTGATGAAGTACTGGATGAACGCCTTGAAGAACACGAAGAACGGCTTGAAGATCTTCGAGTGTCTTGAAGAACGCGGATGGAGATCTTCAACGTCTTGAAGAACTTGATGATGATCTTCGAAGAACTCGATACAGAACTTCGAAGGGCTTGATGATGATCTTGATGATGGATGAACTCGTCAGGGCTTCAGCAGCTTGATCTTCAGAGCTCTCTCCTTCTCGCAAGATGTAATTATGTCTCAAATGCCTAGGGATGGCCCCTTTATATAGGCATGGGCCGACTTGCTGGCCAAGGTAGAAAATAAATAATATTATTTATTTATTTATTTTCTGCATCAATTTGACAAGTGGCGCAACACCATTGGCCGATCTTGCTAACCTTCGTAGCTGCGTGATTTTGACAAGTGGCACAATGTGATTGGCCTTACTTGCTGACTTGTAGCCATGTCACGTAGTGACGTGGCGTCGCCATAAGCAGTCCTTGCTTGTAAATAAAGTTTTGTCTCATCTATAATTTAGTCCCTCATTGATTATTTTTTAAGGGTAGTAATTTAGCAGCGAGTGCTATTTGATCCAACAATTTAATTAGGCGATAATAGACACGTGGCACTATTTTATTGGCCGCAAATTTTACGTGTCTACAGGGTGATCAAGCAAAGAACATTAATAATTAAGTACAAGAATAGAAAGGCTAGCAAGAACGTTCATAGAATTAAGCAAAAGCATGCATCAAGTCCAAAATCCGGAAAAATATCAACAAACCCTAGTTTTCCATCAATCACCTAGCTTAAAGTGTTTATCTAGACATAATAGTGTTTAACATATCCAAAATAATGAAGTTCATGAAGAATAGAAGAAGAAACAAAGATCAAACGCTGAAATCTTCAATGTAGTTGATGATCCTTGCTCCAAGCTTGTTCTCCCGTCTTCTCCAGCTCTCTAGAATCCAAAAATGTGTGAATACCCCCTTAGGATCGTCCCAATACGTTAGAATAGGGCTGGACTCTTTTAACTTTCAAGAAATTACCAAAAGAACCCAAAAATTGCGTCTGGCCACTCTGTTCGCACGAACACCCGACTGTTCGTGCGAACAATGTTCGTGCGAACAGGAATTTTGTTCTTATTTTCTAGCAGTCCTTTTTTCACTTCTTTTTTGCCATCATAAAATTTTTCGAAGGCATTTTGTTCGTGCGAACAAAATTTTGTTCGCACGAACACCCCTGGGAATTTTCTCATATTTGCATCCTCTTTGACGGACCGTATCTTTCTCGTCCGATCTCCGTTTTAGCTCCGTGACCTATCGTTGGAAAGATCTTTGAGTCTACTTTCATTTCTTACTTGTCTCACTCCAAAATGTATTGTATAACTTGAAATACTATCAAAATAGTGGAGATTGGACACTTTTGCTCCTCCGACTTTGCTTCTCTTGCTTCCTCTTGAAATTGCTTTTTTTCCGAAGTTCGTTTCATGCCTCCTAGCCGTCGTTTAGCATCCGTTCCTGTCAAGACAACATTAACAACCATACCAAGAGATTATATTTTACAAATAACATCGAAATATGCATCGAAATGCCCGAATTCACAATAAAGTGCTAAAAACTCAACTTTCTACGTTTTCTCAACATGCATAGTGTAAACTCATATTTCAAACCCGGAATCACGCAAAACGATATTAAATATGCAAGAACTATAACTCTAATAAAGATTTATAAAATTCCCCCACACTACCCTTTTGCGCGTCCCGAGCAAAATCAATCCTCACACTACGTTTTAATCCACCGAATTGCATAAAGCGTCACTAGCCATGTGACACAAACAACCCACACACGCAATGCAATCTACATGACTATAGACAATGCAACTCGATTTTATACAATGCAGGTAATAAAATAATGCAATTTTTTTTCTTTAGAGATTGGGCAATCTCGCTATCACTAACCAAAATCGTCAAGCTCTCGCAAGTCTTTTTCGAAATTTCACAACCAATAGCAAGAAATTGAGATAAGATGATCATACGCACAAGTTCACAAAAGGGTCCCCAAACATCCACCATAAACAATCCAAGACTTGGGCACGTCCTTTAGCTTAGAGGGTCTAGGCATCTCAAATTCTAAGATAGTCTTTCGTTGCCAAGTCATTTGAGGTTTTCAGACCCTCTTAGCCGTTATTTCATTTAATGCAAGTTTTCCCAGTGACGGGAGACACAACTCCGTGTAATACGGCTTGACTTTAATTTTCCTTAGTTTCTCTAATTGGATTGAATCCAAATTCTGCACGTGAATGGAGGCACATTAGGTTGTTCACCGTATCTAATCCAAGAGAATATTTTGATTTTTTTTGTATTCATATTTTTTTTCATTCTCTTCTAATTTTTTCAACCGTGCATTTAGAGCAACTAAGTGTGGGCTTTTTCGGTTAGCTCTTGAAACTGCCTTAAGGGATGGTGGTGTACGCCCCTCGACTTCTCTTAGGCCAAAGCAGTGTACCACATGGAACCAACTCTACACGAAGGTCCACCCCAGATTTGCAAGAGGCCACAAGTTTCCCCTCGAAAACAGACTATTCAACTCCTTAGGACTAAATCCTCCTAGCACAATAAAGGAATTAAAGGTATGCCCTCGTCTAGTATCCACTTTTCCCTGAATACCCAGGACATCCTTTCGTGAAACAGGTGCGTAAGATACTAAGAATTAAATACATCCCTACTACGGTGCTTCCTATTCTCCGAGACTCTTTCATTGAACTCTCTTCGGTTTCTAGCTTCATCAATTGCCCTTATTCTCAATTTGTTTTTCTATTTTTTTTCAATTTTTTTTAATATTTTCCTAGACTCTATATGCTTTTGGCCAACTCGATTAACCACAGAATTGGGTGGGGGACTCAATAAAGTAAAAGTGCTACAAACAAATGCATAAAATACACAATCCTACCACAAACCAACACAATACGAACACAAAACTGTATGTAACAAGGCGATGCAAACAAAGGCATGACTAGTGCAGGTAGATACAAACCCCCCACACTTAAGCGTTTCGTTGTCCTCAACGAATTTAGAGATCAACGAGGAGGTTTCCTTGCTTAAATGTGTAGGCGGTGGATTGCAAAATTCATCACTCAAAAACATAGATTTGAAAGAGAGTGTTAGAAGTACCTGGGTGCCCGGACCTACATGGACACCGTTGCCGCGAAATTGCAACAAGAAGGGGTCTTGTGGACTGTTGAAAATTTCCGGAGAAGTCTATACGCGCCCGGATTCCGATGTGCGGCTAAGATATAAATTGTAGCCCTCTCATGGGTATGGCACCCAACATATTGGAATCGCTCCTCGACCTCAAGCAATTCTCTGTTCTTTTATGCATAATCATGTGGGGCTTTTTTCTTTCCCCAATTTCGTGCAATCTCTAGCATGCACATCAAGAAGGGGAATTCGGTGCGTTTTCTGTACCTGTGTCCCTACACAGTGATTGGAAAAATAAGTCCACTCTCTCTCACCCCTCATAGTCAAATATAGAGAACTCCTAAACAAATAAATAAAATAGAAAGCATCCTACTCTACATTGGGTTGCCTCCCAAACAGCGCTTTTGTAATTTAAGGTCGACGGCCCGACCATGTTACCTCTGCCACCTCACGAGGGTAGTCTGGCACATCGTGCCGCTTCTAGCTTAGCTTTCCTGTGCTGAATTCGAAGCACTGCTTCTTGTGCTTGCACAACAGATGGCTTGTTCCTTTCCCAATAATCAGGTGGATCCCCTTTCGAAAACTCTGGGATTTGGCGCTTCATTGGCACAGAAAATGGAACCTCTGGCTGATACTCCCACGATTATTGGGGCGTCGGTTTGAAGACCAGAAAAGTCTCCATGTCATCATTGACCCTCATAATCAGCTCCCCCATTCTCTACGTCAATGAGAGTACGACCAGTCGCCAAGAACGGCCTACCTAGAATTATAGGCACATCACCCGCTAGCATGTCTAATATGACGAAGTCAACTGGAATTATCAGGCTCCCAACTCTCACAAGCACATCCTGTATCATCCCACAGGCTCTCTTGGATGATTTGCCTGCAAATTAGAGAGTGATACAGGTTCTTGGAGGCTCCCCCACACTTAGCTTTTTGAATACCGACAACGACATCAAATTTACGCTCGCTCCTAGATCACAGACGGCCCTTCCCGTGTAGGCGTCACTCAAGTTAGCTTCAATGACAAAACTACCCGGATCCTTCTTTTTCTTAGGTAGCCCATGCAAAACACATGAACTAACATGTTCATTTAAGTTCACTCTATGAAATTCATCCACCACTTTCTTACCAAGGATTGCATCTTTAATAAACCTTGCATATTTTGGCATCTTTTGAAGTGCCTCAATCTACAGAATATTAATGTGCAGTTTTGAAAACACGTTTAGAAAGCGCCTGTATTCCTCAAGATCGTCCTTATTCCTCCTAGTACGTAATGGAAATGGTAGTTCTGGAGAAGAAGAAGGAGATGAAAGTGGTACCTCAGTAGATTTCTCTACATCCTGCTGAATCATGCCCTTTGATTGGGGGATCATGACAGGTGTCTTCTCAGAATCGAAGACTTCATGTTCCTTAGCCTTTGATGTTGTAGCTATGGCATAACTCGGATATGGTGGATCCTCAAGTGCAATACCACTTCGAGTTCTGATGGCTTGAGCTTGCTCCTCAGAAGTATGAACAATGTTGCTTGGTGCTCTTTGTTCGATTTTCTCTTTCAGATATTTTATTTCTTCTTGAGCCACCTGAAGTGCAATTGCCAAAGAGCTGACATATGTAGACATGTCCGTCATGTGTTGAGCCATTACCTTTATCTTGACTTCTTTGTAGTTCCTTTCTTTGAACCAAATATGTATTCGCAGATGATGATGATGAAGCCGTCGGTGGCCTTGTGGCCAAGAGGCAAAAGAGAGATGCCCATTCTGGCATTTCAGATGATCCCATAAGCGAGGATGTTCTTGCTGAATCCCGGGGGACAGCCGCGGAGGCTGCTGAAAGAAGAAGGCAGCGAGAGGAAGAGGAGCTCGAGCGTGTGAAACAGCGGAGCCTCGAGGAGCGGCATGTTGACGACTTAGTGCGTCCAGTTGGCGAGGAAGACGAGCTTCCCGAAGAAGTGGCTCCTCATGTGGAGGAGGAAGATGAGGTTCCTGGAGAGGACGCAGCAGAGCTAGAGCAAGTCCAAGCGGACTTCGCAGAGATCGCAGGTGGCGATAAAGGTGAGATCTTCAATCTCGCAGTTACTTATAGAGATGTAATTGTGGGTGCGTTAAAGCACGGTGTGTCAAAGCCTGACATTCGCCGTTGGTTGGTAAGCAAATGCGGAGAACCCTCAGGTAATTATTTTGAGTGATATGCGCATACTAGGCTGTAGCCACAGATCGGCAAAATCATGACTGGTTTACTCGCATCCCAGGTCACGCTTCTCTTAAAGATTTGCTTAGTGAGGATACACTGATAGGGCACGGTTCCACGTCCCTAGTGTACGATGAGGATACCTCAATCCCACCTTCGCGTGGAGGTGCTTATTCTTAGCTTTAATAAAGATAGCGAAATAACTTATAACCAAGTTACCTCACGTTATCGCATTTGGCATCGCAGGTCATGCTGAGGAACCTGAGCTGGAGCAGAGAAGTCAGCCTTCTGCATCCCATGTTCCAATTTCGAGCCCCCATATCGAGAAGCCCGTCGCAGCCGCTGGACACGCAAGTGAGCATCTCGAGGATGTCATCGAACTCTCCGATGATGTCGAAGCTGATGCTGTGCCGATGAACGAAGGTGTCCGTACCGGTGGCGAGGAAGAGAGGACAAGTGATGCTAATGTTTTCGCATCTGGGAGTGTCCTCCGCCCAGCGACTTCGGCTGTCCCTTCGCCTCCGGCGATGACTGAGCCAGAAGCACCTATTCCTGCGTGGAGCATTTGGGGCTCGCAGGTTGGGAATGTAGTCGCAGCTGGTGCGGCCTACACTCTTCCTCCTGACTATGAGAGGTTGGAGCTTGCAGCTGATAGGAGAGCCATGGAGCGAGGGCAGTCTTCGAACAACCCAGTGGCCCGCATCCCTTCTCTTCATGAAATTCTGGAAGGCACTGGTAAGTAAAGATTTACCGTTCGCACGTCACATTATTTGCTTGTGAGTTCTGACATTATAACCATTTTTGATGTCTCAGGTTTGAAGCAAACCGATGTAGACTGGGTGGTTCGAATGCGTCTCAGATACCCCCGATCGTTTGTGAGATCTCTGGAGATCGGACCTTTTGACAGGAGGCTATTCCTTACTGAAGCCATCTGGATACTGGAGCAGCTGTCTGCGGCTACACCTGCGACCATTTCGGCCCAGAGTGCTGAATTGCTGTGTGGCATGTGCCAAAATCTCCTGTTCAAAGTCCAAGGCAGACTTGGTTTCAAATTCCTCAAGGACAGAGTTACACTGATTCGCGCAGCTGTAACTTTGAATCTCGGTCACCAGAATCTCGCGGCTGAGATGCAGAAGGTGGAGCAGCAAAAGCAAAAGGTTGATGAAGCTTTGAAGCTGTATCATGAAATGAATGCCAAGTGCGAGCAACTGAAGCAAGAAGTGAAACAAGTGGAGAAGCTGAGCGAGCAGTTCGAGCCCCAAGATTCCTTGATCAAGAATTTGTTTTGACTTTTCAAATTTTGAAAAGAAAACAGAAAAAAAAGGCTGAAACATTAATGTAATGTCTTGAAACATTAATGTAATATTGCTAGGGTTTCTCCCCCCCTTTTTTTTAACAACATTAATGCAATGAACTTGCCCGTTTTGCCCTTTTCGGGATTTGATTGGACATTTCTGTGCATATCCAATTATGACATCAGCAATTGATTTTCTGCTTGATTTTCGCGCTAATTTCTCGGCAGATAAGCACGCTTCCGTTGGGAAGTCCATCCGAATCATGACTATCCGTCATTTATTAGGATACGCAACTGAATCGTCGTAGCCTTTAGTAGGGTAATTGATTGTTACCGCTTTTCAAGGCGTAAGTGATTGAACTTACCCTCTTTTTTGAACTTTGCTGACTCATCTTAGGCAACCGAAGAGTCTCCACAGGGTCTATATAAACCCTGTCTTTGCCATTTGGGTTCTTCATCCCAAACATGTGCTTTGCCGTGAGTCCTTACGACTGCTGGCTTCAACGCTTGTTTTTCGTTGATTCATGGCAACTTCAAGTTTTGAATCCTGAGTTTGCGCTTTGTGCTATAGAAATAGTTTCCAAGATCCACTTTATGAGGCTTGTTGCTGCTTATAACCGTCATAAAGAGGATGCAGATAATACCTCATGTGTATTCGAAGAAATTTCTTCGTGTATTATGTGTGCAGGTCATGTTTCCGGCCGCCTCGTGGCGAGGTGCAGCGCCGAAGTGACCGTGCTACCGTCTCGTAATGAACGGCGGAATTCTTCTTCAGCATCTCCGAAGAAGAATCCGTCACTTTCACGTTTGTGATCCCGGGGTGACGAACCGTCGCGCTCATCCCCGTCTACAAGGAGCCCTTGCCCTTTGGAGCTTCTGCTTGCCTGTGGATCGCCGGAACCGGTGGTTCCTTGGGCAAATGTTATGGGGAGCCTATCTGACAACGGTCTTGTCGGATAGCGGAATGTCGAGCGTACGGCTTCATGTGGCTCTTTTTAGAGCGAGATCCCCCTTGCTACAGATGTTCACCCACAGATCTGGGCATCGTGTAGCCGGCGTTTGAAGCCAGGGCGGTTCATTCTTTGCAGTCCGGGTTTCCGTACCGTGTCTCTGCTGGCTTATCAGCCATTTTTCGAATGTATTGTAAGCCATGTTGGCTGCGTAGTTAGATTCGAGCTTTTCGCTTGTAAGCTGTTATCTAGACAGATAAATTGTAAGTCATTTGACTCATAATGATATATAGCTTTTGTATTATTTGCTCTCTTTGCAACAAAATACAATTTCGCATGCGTTTCGGCTTGTTTTGCCTTGCATAATGCCATGTAACGATTTCACATATGCGACCTCAATGCGCAGATATTTCGCTAGATCATTCGAGATCGTAATTTCGCAGATGTGCCATTTTGATGGATGGGCTTGCAGTTGGTCGTTGTAAATCATATGAGATCACGTTCACAACTTTGCTATCGTAACAGATAGTTTTTTAACAGATCAATTAAGATCATTGAGCGGTGCGAATTGCTATCATAGAAGATAGGCTTTATTAGAGAATTGCTTGAGATAGTTTCTCGCATGAATTGCTATCGCAGCAGATAGACCTCTGGAAGGTCCAGCAAGATGGTTCTGCAGTTACGTTGCCCTCGTAACAGACGGGCTTGGGTGATCAACTAAAATCACTTTGCGCATAAATTGCTATCGTAACAGATAGGCTTAAAGAAGATCATATAAGATCGCATTTGCATAAACCGCTATCACGAAGGATAGGATTTTGATGATCGATTGAGATCGTTTTTGTATTTTGCTGCTATCGTAAGAGATAGGCTCTGGATGATCACTTAAGATCGCATTTGCATTGGTTGCCATCGTAAGGGATGGGCTTTAGATGATCAATCAAGATCGTATTTATGTTGACTGCCATCGTGAGGGATAGGCTTTGGATGATCACTTAAGATCGCATTTGCATTGGCTGCCATCGTAAGAGATGGGCTTTAGATGATCAATTAAGATCGTATTTATGTTGGCTGCTATCATGAGAGATAGGCTTTGAGGATCACTTAAGATCGCATTTGCGTTTGGCTGCTATCGTAAGAGATAGGCTTCAGATGATCAATCAAGATCGTATTTGTGCTGACTGCTATCGTGAGAGATAGGCTTTGATGATCACTTAAGATCGCATTTGCGTTTGGCTGCTATCGTAAGAGATAGGCTTTGATGATCAATTAAGATCGCGCTTGCTATCGTAAGAGATAGGCTTCGATGATCAATTGAGATCGCGTTTGCTATCGTAAGAGATAGGCTTTGATGATCAATTAAGATCGCGTTTGCTATCGTAAGAGATAGGCTTTGATGATCAATTAAGATCGCGTTTGCTATCGTAAGAGATAGGCTTTGATGATCACTTAAGATCGCGTTTGCTATCGTAAGAGATAGGCTTTGATGATCACTTAAGATCGCGTTTGTATTTGCTGCTATTGCAGCGAATAAATCATTGTTAACAGTAATAACAAATTAAATAGAGCGATATAAACAGCTAGAAATATGAACTTCTCATTTGGGAGAATTCTTTTATTATGACATTCTCATATGTGAGAGATAGGATTACAATCTTCTCATATGGGAGAGGAGATTGCGTTAATCATAGCCACACGAGACATTAAGCAACGTTATCATAAAACGTATGAAATAAGAGAAGTCAAGGATAGTACTTCTTGATCCAGCGCATGTTGACTGAGCTTGGAGTTGAGGTTGTGCCGTGCAACCTTCGTATGCTGCAGTAGCCGCTATCGAAGACTTCTGTGACTTCGAAGGGTCCTTCCCAATTAGCTGCGAACTTTGGGTGAGTTGCTTCTCGCATGCAGTGATCAGATGCGCGCAAGACCAGGTCGCCAACTGCGAAATCTCGTCGCTGGACTGTCTTGTTATAGGCGCGAGCGATTCTCTCTTGGTACCGCTTGTTAGTCCTTTTGGCTTGTTCTCGCTTTTCTTCCAGCAAGACTAAATCATGATCGCGTTGATTTTCATAGAGTGCATGGAAGGCCAGCCTTGCCGGATTGACTCTGACCTCCGCAGGTACTACAGCTTCGGCCCCATAACATAGTAGAAATGGCGAGGCCCCTGTAGGTGTCCTTGGAGAAGTTCTGTAGGCCCACAGAGCTATGTTAAGGGAGTCGGCCCACTTCTTGTGGTCATCTGCGACCATCTTGCTCAGAATTCTCAACAGCGTTTTGTTAGTCGCTTCGGCTTGTCCGTTTCCCTTTGGATAATAGGGGGTAGAGCATATCTGCCTGATATTGTACTCCGCGAGCTTCGTAGCTACCTGACGATTAACAAAAGGAGTACCGTTATCTGAGAGAATAGTATTTGGGATTCCGAACCTGCATACGATGTTTTCCTGGATGAAGTTAACCACAGCCAGCGCGTTTGCCGTCTTCAGTGGTATTGCTTCCACCCATTTGGTGAACAGCTCGGTTGCGGTGAGAATGAAATGGTTCCCATGTGACGTTGGTCGGATGGGGCCGATGAATTCCAAAGCCCATGTGTGAAATGGCCATGGCGTCCCTAATGCATGTAGATCCACGGCAGGGGCGTGCACTAGGTTCCCTTTGAATTGGCATTCTTGGCAGCGTCGCACCTTGGTGCGGCAATCGACTTCCATCGTGGGCCAGAAGTATCCGATTGAGAGGAGTTGTCTGCATAATTTCGCACCTCCCTGGTGTTCCACCTGATGAGAAAGGTCCATGACTTCTTGTGCTTCTCTGCCGTCTAGGCATCGCAGCAAGTTACCCTCGTGACCTTTTCGCCAAAGCAGGTTTTCCTGAACCAGGTATCGGGAGGCTTTCCTCTTCAATTTGTCGGCTTCTTTTCTCGATTCGGGTACGGTGCCCTGGGTGAGGAACTCAAACAATGGCTTCCTCCAGTCTGTGTCGTCATCGGTTAGAGCGATGAGTAGAGAATCTTTGATTAGTGCGCAACTTTCGCACTTCCCTTGTATCAAGGCTGCAGCTGTTGACATGCCTGGCCAATGAATGCCATATCTCTGAGCTTTCCTGTAGATTGACACCTCGCTTTCTCCGCAAGCGTGTTGGTGAATCTTTTCTAACAGCTGTTGTCCCTCTTGCTCGGAGACACATCGCATGAGTATTCCTCCAGGACCCTTGTAGTAAAGGGTGTTGTCGTGGATGCAGTATCCTTTCGTGAGTACCCAGCTTTCGCTGCTGGTGCCTTTCGCAATAGCTTGCAGGATTGCTTTTCTCCAGTCTGCGTCATCCACGTGTTCATCGTCGCACGCATCTTCTGTTAATGCCGACGATGTTCGCACGTCGATGGAAATCCTTGCGGGGCATTTGTCTATGCTGACCTTAGATCCCAGAGTTGCTAAGGCGTCTGCATGCCTGTTGTCCGCTCGGGGCTTGTGCTCGTATTTCACGTCGCAGAATTGCTGCATCAGCTTTTGCACTAGGGTGCGGTATGGCAGGAGGTTGATTTCCTTTAAACCATATTCGCCCGAGGCCTGCTTAACAATCAGTTTGGAATCTCCCATGACTGTTAAGTTGCTCACTTCCAAAGCTTTCGCCGCACGGAGCCCCGCGATCAGAGCCTCGTATTCCGCCTCGTTGTTCGTGACTGCGAAGTTGAGTTTTGCGGACATCTGTATGACTTCCCCGTCCGGCTTTGTCAAGACTATCCCAATGCCTCCGCCTTTTCTGGTTGACGAACCGTCGAAGTGGAGGGTCCAATATGGCACGTCGATCGCGTAGATTTCAGGGCCTTCGAGCTCTTCCTCGATCACAGGTTCGTGACTGTTGTCGGGAAACTGCGCCAACAGATCTGCTACCGCCTGCGACTTGATCGCTCTTGGTTTCACGCATGTGATATCGTATTGGGAGATGGTCATGTACCATTTCGCCAATCTCCCGCCCGGAGTAGTGTGAGTTAGCAGGTATCTTATGGGGTCGCTTTTGGTGACCACCACTACTTTGTGCGATGCAAAATAGTGTCTCAACTTCTCTATTACGAAGAATAAAGCAAGGCAATGACGTTCATTGTCTGTGTACCTTGATTCAGCAGGCTGCACAATGCGAGAGATGTAATAGATAGGCCTCTCTTGTCCTTCATACATCTGAGCCAAGAGTGCTCCTATAGATTTCCTTGTCGATGTAAGGTATAACAGAAGCGGCGATCCCAGTTGAGGCGCGATCATTATCTTTGGGGATGTGAGTAGCTCCTTTAGCTTTTCGAATGCGGCTTCGTGATCAGGAGCCCAGTTGTACGCGGCGTCCTTCTTGAGAAGAGTGCTGAAGCAGCATGTGATTTCGGCGATTGCTGGGATGAATCTCCGCAGATATGACAATTTTCCCAAGAATGTTTTCAAGGTACTTTGGTCGTGAGGTGGCGTCATGCTGGTGATGGCTGACACTTTCGCAGGGTCAGGCTCGATCCCTTGGCGATGGACTACGCATCCCAAAAACTTCCCCGAAGTCACGCCAAATGCGCATTTCATGGGGTTCATTTTCAGTTGAAAGCTCCTGCATCTGTTGAACACCTTTCGCAGGTCCGCAAGGTGATCTGCTTCATGCTTGGATTTGACTACCAAGTCATCCACATAGAATTCCACTTCTTTGTGCATCATGTCGTGGAATAGAGCCATCATGGCCCGCTGATAGGTTGCGCCTGCGTTCTTAAGACCGAATGGCATTACCGTATAGTTGAATACCCCCACGGGAGTGATGAATGCAGTTTTCCTTGCATCTTCGGGATCCATCTTGATTTGATTGTATCCGCTGAAGCCGTCCATGAAACTGAACATGCGATGGCCTGCCGTTGAATCAATGAGCAAATCGATGTTAGGCAGTGGGAAATCGTCCTTAGGACAGAAGCGATTAAGATCTCGGAAGTCCACGCAGATGCGGAGCTGTCCGTTCTTCTTCACCACTGGCACGATGTTGGCCAACCATGTGGGATGGTGATTTGGCTCTATGAACTTGGCGTCTAGGAGTTTGACAATTTCCTGTTTGATCTTCACGTTGAGCTCTGGCCTGAAGCTTCTGGTGCTTTGCTTGACCGGTTTAGACCCTGGGATGATGTCTAAACGGTGCATGGTGATGCTCGTGTCCAGACCCGGCATCTCGTCATATTCCCATGCGAACACGTCCTTGTATTCAGTTAGGAGCTGCAGCAGTCCTTGTTCCTCTTCGCTTGTGAGGTCCGCACTCAGGAAGACTGGCCTTTTCTTTTCCTCGTTCGGGCTGAGGAACACTTCCTTAAGCTCTTGCTTTTGTGGTCTTGGCCTGTCTTCCATGCATTCGGGCGCTTCTTTGAGCTTCTCATCTGAAGTGCCCTGTGTTGGCTCTTCTGTCAGCGCAACTTGCTCGATTTGATAGATTTGCCCAGGGACATCCCCATGCCCGTGTGAGGACGTCCCCGCGCACCTTCATATGCGATAGCATTTCTTCCCGTTGGCGTAGAAGCTCTCTATCTCTTTACCCTCGGGGTCATGCTTTGCGATCCTCTTCAGAGTGTACACATTCTTCCGATGATATGCGATGCGCGGCGCCTCTTCGTGTGTAGGCGGCTTTTCCTTGGCATCCCCCCTTGTCACCATCACGCCCGCAGGTGACTGGTCCTTGATGTCCTCCCAGAGAGGTAAGGGAGTAGGGTTGAATGGTCCGGGTGTTTGCTCGTCCGCCATTTCGGTGAACCACACCGCCTCGCTGAGATGTGCTTCGTCCAAGTTGAACGGGTTAGTTGAGGCCGGTATCTCGACAATCCTGTCGTTCCAGATAGCTTTCATCACTTGGTGAGCCGTCGAAGGGATTGCGTCAAAGCGATGAATCCAGGCCCGACCTATGATCATGTGGTATGTGGTGTTCGCGTCTATGACATAGAACTTCGCCGAGCACTTGATTTTGCCGATTTGAACGCCCAGGCGGATCCATCCGATCGTCATTCTAGAATCGCTTCCGAATCCCACCAGCGGGGATGGACGCTTGACTACTTTGTGCTCGGGGATCCCTGCTAGCTTCAGTGTGTGGAGTGGAACAACATTGACCGCTGCTCCTCCATCGACGAATGCTCGCTTGAATTCGACGCCGTTGATGATGGCGGTCACGTACAGGGGCCTCTGGTGGCTCGCATCTGTCTTCTTGTCGCTGGCAGAAAAGGTCATAATCTTTTCTGTGGGACGGGACGCCCTGACGACTTTCCCGTTGGAGACCACGAGGTCCTCCTCGTAGTCCTCTGCTACCCTTAAGATTGCTTTTGTCATGTCCGCTCGACACTTTTCGGAGAAGTTCATCTCGTTGAAGAATTTGTCGAAGCCATGCGACCCCTTCATGCGGTCGGCACGCTCATCTTCCGTGTCCATGCTGTAGTCTTGATCTTCATGGACTTCAGCAACGATGGGCAGACCATCCTCTGCGACTTCTTCCAAGTCCACTATCGAGATCATGGCGACCTCTTTGCCCTTTGAGCCCGCATCTGTATGGGCAGGCAGCGGGTTGTTGCGCACATCCTTCCGATGGTCGCTGACGATGAGTTCGCCGTTCTTCATCTTCTGATCGAACGCGAATCTGAGCTTCTTGCACTCGGCTGTGGGGTGCATGACCTTGCCGTGGTATTCGCACCACTTAGGGTCCCTCGTCATCTCCTTGGAGGGTGCTTTCTCGAGCGGTGGCAGGACGCCGTCCTTACGCCACTGTCTGCAGAGATCGCTCGCTTCCTCCACCGAGCATGGCAGAGGTGGTGCATCGAAGGTTGCAGCCTTTGTTTGCTTCTGGGGCGAAACTGTGTTGACCTCAGCTTCGCGTCCCCGCTTGTAGCCAAATCTGCCGATCTTGTAGGTGGTGCCGCTCGCAGGTCGTTCTGGAGCGCTCTTCTTTCTCTGTCTCTCGACAATGGGCTCGATGTTCATCGTGCATTCGATGAGCTTTGAAAAAGTTGGTGTTTGTAAATTGATCAGCATGCTTTTGTATTCATCTCGCATGCACTGCAGGCATATCTCTACGAGCCGGCTTTCGAGCATTGGATCCTTGCACTCCAAGGATTTCGCTCTAAATTTCTTGATGAAAGTGATTCCATCTTCCTCGCGTTTCTGATACATCCGCGAGAGATGGATCATCGTCACCTTTTCTTCCATCTGGAAGAACTTGGTATAGAACTTCTGGACCATGTCGTCCCAAGTTTTCACAGATCCGGCCTCCAATGTTCGGTACCATTTGTATGCTACATTCCCAAGAGTTTTTGGGAATTCTCGCATCAGCAGCTTGGGATCAGCTCCGTATGGACCCATGACATCGATGAAACGCATGACATGCTCATGAGCGTTTCCATTGACGTCCTCGAACTTGTCCCATTTTGGAGCCTTGTACCCCGCCGGGTTAAGCATGAGATAGATCTCTCGTGGGATGGGTGGATCGTTGTCTAGCTTCGGGATGATGGTATCCGCGAACGACTGATGAGCCAAGATGGAGTCCACGCGCTTCTGCAAAGACGTCATGCATTCTGGAATGCTTCCCTCGGTAGTTGGCGGAGGGGTTGCTGTAGGCGGTGGCGACACATATGCTGCCGGAGGATTGGGAGTGTATTGGCTACCCGCGTTTCCCCAGATTGTCGCTGGTGGAGGCAGAGTGTACTGCAGAGCTGGGTTGGACGCCAAAGCCGGGGGCTGAGAGGCGTGAGCAGCAGGGGGCAGCATTTGTGCCGTTGACCCTTGGACCGAAGGCAGCTGCGTGGCCGACGGTGGAGTTTGCAGATGAGGGTTGGGAGGCGTGGCCGACACTCCCAATCCTGGAGCGGTAGGGGTTCCTCCTCCCTGAGGAATAGCGGTGGCAGGTGGAGGATTTGGCGCAAGAGTGCCCAGAACGGCCAAGATCCGTTCTAACTGCGCGGATTGAGACTTGAGAGCTTTTGCCTGACTTTGAACAGTGGCGTCCAAAGACTCTAAAGTTGGCGCCTCGCCGGGAGTCGTCGGAGTACGGCGAGCTTCGTCTCCCGAGGGAGTTTCAGTGGAAGGAGATCGGTTGCTGACATCGTCCTCCTGAGACATGGTTGCTTTTGCTGGTAAGTTTCACGTCGGGTTCACCAAAATGTGCACAAGAGATTCCGGCAGGGAGACCTCCGTGTACACCGTACGTAGTGGATCAGGGATCGCACAGGAGGAATAGGGGTGTGTGTAGGGAGAGAGTAAGTCAGTAGCAATGTCTGAGAGAGAGACAGAGGTTTGGCAGAGCTTCCGCGTATGGCAGTGTGTCCTCCTTTTTATGGAAAGGTTAACGATATATATATACTGGAGAACATGACCGTTGTAGTGTGGTTAATGCGCCCATTAATGGCGGCTTAATTGGCTTAACCATAACGGCACGTTCGTCCGAGTATATAGGAACCGTTAGAGCACGTGGTGCGTGAGTACCGGAACCGTTACGAGGTTGACCGGGTTTGACCGGATTGACCGGGTTTATGGAGCTCGTGCCATAAATCTCTCAAAACAGTTACTAAAGGTCGCGTGCGGGCTTGGCTCGCACGCGACAGGGCTTACTCTAGCCTCCAAACCACAAAGTCCCTACAAGTCCCGTGCAGTGGTATGCGAGGGCTCTGTCTCGCAGCCCCCACATGGATCAGCTCGGCTGGTGATCCAGTGCGTGTGGAGCACAATATGGTGTGCTGGATGGTTGCCACGTGGCCTAGATCTGCCATGTCATAAAGCAGTATCTACAACTGTATGGTGTGCTGTCCACTCCTCGCTCCCCACTACGACGAACCTGGCCAAATGGGGGATTCACGTTCCTCTGTGTTGTGGTAGATGTGAAAAGGATGTCGAGACGGATGCTCTTCTATTCCTTGCTTGCAAAGACAGTAAAAGGATCTGGGATAGAATGCTAGGTTCATATTCAGTTCACGCCAAGCATTCGGATGTCGGCCCATGGATGGAGGAATCTTTCGAGAGGTTGTCGAAGGATAAGCTGGGTATTTTTGCGACTACCATATGGGTTATTTGGTGGAGTCGTAATCAAAGAGTTTTTAAAGGAAGGGCCTACTCACTGGAGGTATTGTGTAACATGATCCATCAATATTTGTTGGAAGCTGCTATAAACTCGCAAACTGAGGTTATGATGGGGAGCGTCGACATCCCAGTAAGTGGCAGGCTGACCAACCCGGGACCTGGGAACCACCATCACGCCGTTACATCAAAATGAACTCGGACGGGGCTTGGCGTAGTGAAAAAGGTGGTGCGTACGGCCTTGTTTTGTGTGACAGTGATGGGAATGTTGTGGCAACAATGGCGGGGACGACATTATCCACCGGGTCAGCAACAATAACGGAAGGGTTGGCGGCAAGGGAGGGCATTTTTCTTGGGTTTCGAATGGGTGTCTCCAGATTACATTTGGAAACTGATCTGCAATCCCTCTGTAGTAGACTTCAAGGCCAGGATGATCAAGTCATGGACAATTCAGCATTCGGTTTGTTGGTATGTGATTGTTGCGGCCTTTTACGTAGGTTTGAAGATGTTGTTATCTCATGGTGTCCTAGACAAGCAAATGGGTTAGCTCATCAATTGGCCAAGGCTGGTTATGAGCTGGACAATCCCAAAGTCTGGATTGGATGCATTCCAATAGGGCTAGACTCTCTGATGTAATTGCTGGATTTTCTGTTTGAATGAAATGATTTCTTACTTAAAAAAAAAACAATAATTTTACTATACTAAATGTATTTGTTTAGCTTCAAACCAAAAACTCATATAATTAAATAGAGATGGCATATGAAGGTGTTGCTTCTCCTGAAGTCGTTATCGGTAAAGCGGAAATTGTTAAGTTGTCTCCTTTTCAAACAAATTTGATCAATATATACCCTCATGAGTTTTGTGTCCCATCACTATGTATGAAGATGGATGAAAATCTAAGAAATATTCTTACCAACACCACACAAAAACAACTCTTCATTGTACTCTAAACAATATCGCCAGAAAGGAAGTTCTCATTCCAACAAGACTAAAAAATAATTCATCCAAAATGATAGAGACATTTTACTCTTTACTGTAAAGTTTACATTAAGCTACGCTTTCGACTTGCTTCCACAATTTCAAATAAGTTACATATTCTCGCGAAAAAAGGAAATGGTCGTCATCACCAATCAATGAGTTCTCATCTTCATGTCACCAAAAAGTTCAAACTAGCTGCACGAAGAAGACACAAATAGTTAAGAGTGTATAAACAAATAATCAAATAAAAATTAAGTTCAGTCGAAAGATAAAAATATTAATTACCTCAAATCACCACTCCATAAAAACAGAATCAGATGAGCAAGGCGCCACATTGAGATCGATCATTTCCACCTCCTTATTGGAACCAGATGCACGAGTTTCGTTCGTCTCTATTCTCTTTTGGCAAGTACGAATATTATGACCAACACCATCACATAAGCTACGTTTTCAACTTGCTTCCACAATTTCAAATGTCGAAGAATCCCGCCTCGTAGAAGACACTTTTTTTTCTACCCCGATGGACGCCCTTTGTGCTTATAAATCTTTGGCTCAAATATCAACAAAGTTGATGGAGTTACAAGTTGAGAAATAGTACCTCGAACTTCTTCTCTTCGATTAGGAGGCAAATCTTTATAATGACCTTCCAAGCCTTGTAACAACTCGTCAAAATTGTCATCAACGTCTATTTGGATTTATAAAAAGAAATGGCGACCTTATCAATCCTCCATTGAGAATGAATACTCTCAAGAGGAAGTGTCTTAACATCTAGACCCGTCATCATATGTGCACAAGGAAGACCCATGCTATCATCAAAGTTACCGGTGCATATTGGTATCTCCACACCCCCCCCCATTGCAAACAATGATATATTGGTAACAAGTTCCTTAAAGAAAGGATTGTTACATTTGTGGAGAATTCGAATATTTTCATTTGAGAGTCGTGTCTTGATCTCTTGAAATGCATTTGCAACCACAAGATATATGCTACACGTCACTTGACGAAGATCACTCGTTGACACTCGTAAATAACCTTCGAGTTTTGCATGTGCAACTTCGGCCCTCGAAGAAACACGATTCCCGAAATGATGATATTTATCGGTCCATGCCCTTACAAATCGATCCTTGATAGGTAGCCATATACTCCTTATATAATCCAAAACCTTTTTCCTTCTCTTTATTTGCAAATTCAAAATTCTTCCACATTTCTTCATATGAAACTTCGTCTGGACATGCTAACACTTTCTTCTATAAAGCTAAAAAAGAATCCCAATCATCTTGTGCTCCAAATGAGGACTTGCAATGCACCAATATATTTTTATCAATGTGCCATACACACAAGAGGTTTGTTGTTGTAGGAAAAACAACTTTTATAGCATTCTAAAGAGCCAATTCTTTATCGGACATGATAGTTCAAGTTCATTAGCTTAGATATTGGTTTGAGTGAAGATTTTATCATTCAATATTATCTCTTGCAAATATTATTGAGTTTTTGTTTTGGTTAAATAAGTTTTACAGATTACAGGATGCAGGTTCAATTTTATTCATGTGAACTGGCAATCAAAGCTCCAAAGCTTTGAGATTGCCTTATGCTCATAACTGCTTCAGTGTGCCTAATTTTTTTGTGTATGCAAGAAGACATAAATGGAATTAGGACTGGATAATGAGTTAATCTAACTCTTTACTATGCTATCTATCTTGTCTTACAGATAAATAAATAAATATATATATACACACACACACACACACATATGGTTTTTTTATATTGAGTTATATCTAAGGAAAAATTAGCAAGGGTTTATGGATAAACTGATATGTCAAACTGATCAGATTCTATAGCTAATGTTTCTGGATTGTGTTTGATCTTTGTTGCTGAGTATGTGCAGGTTTTTTGGTCGTCCAAACGTCCCTAACAAACTCAAATAGCTACCCAAACATAGTTGTTGAAAGAAGCATCTCACGTCTGAGGATTTGTAGGAATTCAGTTCCTAAAATCTCTCAAACAGTTGCAGAAAGTTGTTGTAAGCTGAAGTTTGAATTTCAAACTAACAACACACAGAGAGAGGCTGATCAACAGACTTTTTAAGAATCTTTTCATCCGTGGGAGATAATATACACAAATCTTAAAAAAATCAAGCAATTCAACAACACTTCTGGAGAAGAAGATCATTCATCCAATCTGAAGAAAACTTCCAAGCTTTATTGCTTATCTTTTATGTGTTCTTCAAACTGTACTGAACTTGTATTATTCATTATGAATTTCTTAACCTCACAAATTTAGAAGTTTAGTTGTTCAAGTGAACAACAAGCGGTTCTTATTGGTTCAACAGGTTGTAGTTGTTACTAGATATGTTGGGAACCACAAGTTGTATAAGTGTAAGGTAGCTCACTTAGGCTTGAGATCTAGGGCTAAATCCGAGTGACTACTAAGAAGTGTGTTCAAATCCTGGAGGGATCAGATCCCTCAGGCAAAGACTAGGTCCAATTGTGACTGAACTCTGTAAAAATTCATGTGTTCTTTAGCTTTACTTTACTGCTTTATATTCCTGTTGCAAATCAATTCAAAAAAATTAGCTCCAAACCTTTGGAGAATTTCCTATCTCAAAGCTTTGAAGCTTATGGCAGTTACAGTGTTACATGAAGCTTTAAAAGCCAATTCCAAAGCTTTGAGATTTCTTTTATACATTGGCTTAAAGTTTCAAAAGACTAGTTTTAGCAAAAGTTTCTACACTCTATTCAACCCCACCCCCTTTCTAGAGTATTAGATCATGTTTTATACTTGCTTTACAAACTTTCAATTGGTATCAGAGATTGGGTCACTACTTAAAGATCTAACAATCTTGTGATAATGAGTAATGTAGGTGATGGAGAATTCTCCCAGGGAAGAGCAGCCAACAAACCTCCACTGTTTTGTGGTGATAATTTTGTGCATTGGAAGGCATTGATGAAGATGTTCATCATAGACCAGGACATGGAGATGTGGTCAATTATTTTTAATGGTCCCCATATGTACAGTACTACCTCTGATGGAGTGAGGACTGTCAAACCAGAAAAATATCTCTTAGTTACTGACCTGAAAAATGTATCAAAGAATTACAAAAGTTTTGGAATGTTTTTCAAAGCCTTGAAAAGCCTTCCAAAGCCTTGAAATTACTTGTTTTGGTACTGCAGTATTTCTAGGTCTTGAAACTGTTTTCAAATCCTTGAAAATAAAATTGTGTCACATAGTCAATGAAAGGATCTTCAATGCTGGGTGTTATCTCTGTAGATAATTGCCTAACATTATTTTTGAAAATAAAAAACAAATATTTTATAAGGTCGTAGTAATTATTTTATTTCCTTAAAGAGTTTGTATTTCTAGCAAACTCTCTATCTCAAAGATTTGGGAATATTTTGTTTCCTATTTAAACTCAAACTCTTTGCTATTTATTTCCTCTTCTCTCTCGCGTAACTATCACCCCTGCCTCTCTCTTCTAAAATACCCAAAACCCTAATGGACTTCCGAAGAACCTCAGACAGAATCAAGATGGCTGATGGCTCCAAGAAGAGTTCAGGGAAAAAGAGGAAAACTACATAAGAGGAAGTGCAAACCATCAGTGATGAATCTACTTCCAGAAAACCTAATCCACCTAAACCCTCCTCTCCTCCACCAAATAAGAAGATCAAGAAGGGAAATGAAGAACAGACTGATGTCTCAAGCAAGAAGAAGAAGTCAAATTCATCAGGAGATTCTGAGAAATAGAAAGAGATTCAGATTGGAAGCCCTAAATCATCAAAGAAGAAGCCTCATAAGTCCAACAAAGGAAAAAATAAGGTCATTCAAAGAGATTGAGATACCACAGAAGGACACAGACAAGGAAATTCAGATCTTTCTGTAAAAAAACATCTCCTGGTAAGAAAGTTCTTTCTAGTAAATGGTTTGTTAGTCATTCAACAAGAGGAATATGGTCGGATGGTTTTGCCTCTTCTCCTATTGCATTTTGTCGTATGATCAGCATCATCATGTTGGATGGTATGAATCTGGAATGCATTAGGAGGTTGAAACAAAGTTCTTTATGGAAGATTCTTAATCCTTCAGAAGTTGCATACCCTAGACTTACCAGACTATTCTATCTAAACATGAAGCAAATCAAGACCTTGAATCTAACTATTTATTCTAAAGTTGCTAGAGTAAAGATGGAGTTAGATCACAGTGAGCTAATATTTTGGGGTGTCCTAAGAGGTACAACATTGAAAATCATCCTAGTAGAGCTGAAGCTTTGAAATTGGCTGGGAAATTTTTCTTTCTACTCAATGTAGCTACCTCCTCTAAGCAGCTGACACACTATGTGTTGACTGTTGAAGCTAAAATCATGTTTACCATCTTAATGAGGTGTGTAGTTCCTAATGATAATTCTAAGGAGTTGCTTTCTGACATAGTTCTATACTTGATGTACTTGATCATGCATGGTTATGAGATAGTTTTACCAACTATTGTGATGGAACACATGCTCTATTCCTGTACGAAGCAAAGGAAGCACCCTCTGCCTTATGTCAATCTCCTCGCCCTGATAAAGAAGAAGCTGGAAACAGGGTACTAGGGAAAAGGCTGATAAAGAAGAAGCTGGGAAACGGATTGAAGAATATAAGGGATTGATTGATGAAGACAACATTGACACTCGAGAGCTTCTCAAAGAGTCTTTGCAGAAGAAGAATAAAAAAGGAAAGGAACCTATGAATTCTGTTGAAATGTTTGAAACTGTGGCTGCTGATGAACCTGGAGATGAAGCTGATCAGGGTGATGGTGCTGAAGATGAGGAAGAGGAAGAAAGTGATCAAGGGGCAGATGCTGGAGACAAGACAGATGCAGATCCAAAGCCTTGAAACTAGCCTTTCTTTATACCCTATTTTCAAAGCCTTAAAAATATTCTCATTTTTTGTAATTTTTGCTAAGCTTTTCAGTATTTGCAAAAAAAAAATTGATCGAATATCTTCTCTCTGTTTTTGATGAAAGTCAAAAAGAGGGAGAAATTTAGGTGTTTTTCTTAGGATAATAAGATCTTGTGAAGAGCAGTAGGTTATTTGGTTACTTGAACTGCTTCAGTATGTTTTGGAATTTACTTAGTTGTTTTTATTTCTGTTATGAAGTTACTATATTTGTTTTGGATTCCATATAACTATTCTGCCATGCTACTAATGTATATCTTTTGCAGAATCTTAAAACTAAACAAATTAGTGGGTTTTTTTTCATCAAGGGGGAGATTGTAAGTTCACAGACTGTTTCAAGGCCTTGAAAAGGCTTTCAAAGCCTTTTAAACACCATTATACTACACTGCATGAACTCGGGGAGAGTTTTCCTTGTGTTCTGATCTCTATCCTACTTTGATTGATTATGCTCTATTTAATGATGAAAGACAAACTAATCAGATGCTTGATCATGACTTAATCTCACTGTTTGGCTGAGTTTCTTGCATGATTAATTAGCTATTTATTTTGCAGGAACTCTTTCCTATAGTGTCTATATGCAGGAAAGGAAATACAGCTAGCAGATGGATCCTACACTTGTGGATTCATGTCTGGACCTTCCTAACATCCTCAGATAAAAGATCAAATCAGTATCTTTGAATATACTGAGCAACTAGCCGTTGGGGGAAGAGCTGTTAGAGAGTCAAATATATGCTGCTTGATTTTAGGGAATTCTATTTGAAGAAGATCATATAAATCTGCATTTCAAACAAAACATCAGACAAGAAGACTATTGAGAGAATTCGTGCACAACTACTACAGAAACTTTCAAAAACTTTCAAGGATTGAGAAGCATCACTGAAGGAGATCATTTCATCCAATCGAACATTCAGACGAACACTTCAAGCTGCACTGCTTAAACTGTGTTATAGTGTTCTTCTTCTGATCTTCATTTGTATATATTTTTTGTTATACTTATAATCATTTAATCTCGTGGTGTTTTTCAAGAGGAACAACAAGAGATTCTTATTAGATCAGTTAGTTAGAGCATGTACTAGATAGGTTAGTGAGAACCACAAGCTGTAACAGAGTAAGGGACTTCTCTGTGCTTGAGATCTAGGGCTTAGCTTTTGATTAATAAGAATTGAGTTGCAAATCCTTTAGAGATTAGATCACTGAGGTAGACACGTAGGTCCTTGAGGACTGAACTCTATAATTTCATTGTGTCTCTAGCTCTTTAATTTCTGTCCTGTACTTATCTTGTTCAAAGTTCAAAACAAATTTTTAATTCAAGGGCTTGAAAGGCTTTTCAAGGCCTTGAAAAAGATCATAAAATCTTTTCTTAGTCTAAGTTGATTCCAAGCGCTTGAAACTCTATTTAAGGCCTTGAAATACAATTACCTTCTTGAGTTTGTTTTAAAACTCCACCTTTTAGCAAAAACTTCCATACTCTATTCCCCCCTTCTAGAGTACTGATCATGTATTGTGTGCCTACATATTGTCTTTCACATGACATTTTGCATCCAATTAACGAGCCAGGATAAGTTCAAGACGAGTCATGAACTTGATGAACTATCAAATGAACCAAGATTGAGCTTTATTTCTTGGCTCGTGTAAAGATCGAACTCCGACTTGGATTGATGTAAAGTATGGCGAGACCAGCTTGGAATCCATAAAACTCGAATAAGGTCAACTCGATTACACCCCTAGGCTCGCATTATTTGATTTGACTTTTTAATTTTTCCTACTTTATATTTGATCTACGTGGTTTCGTTACGTTGTAATAAAAGAAACATTTTAGGGTTATGTAATCGCGATGTAAAATTTATATTTAAGTACATTTGACTTTTGTGTATTTTTTTTTTTGAGAAATATAATGCATCCATTAGCTAAAATGTATTTGGACCATCCAAGTTAATTACATCCTCAAGAAAAAATCGACTAGCCTAGTTAGGCTGAAGATCAGGCCAAATATATTAGTTGGGCAGAGAAAGCTCAAACTTCGCAAAAGAGTGTGTTGCTTTGTTTCATCTGTGCCCGTTGTATTGAAAAATTCTCTCCTGCAATTGTCTAGAGAGTGTCCACGTGTCCTCCATTGTAACTGCTGCCTCAGAGACTTCATCATTCCCCCCTTTTTCGAAACTTTTTTGTTTTCTCAACAATGGGAATAACATATATCTCAAATTTAACTCGCATATATCCATGGTTTTATCGACAGACAAACTCCATAAAGTAGAGCCAGAGCCTAAACTTTTGCAGCCGGTTTCGCCGTGGCACAACATGCCACAAAATTTCCCTTGTCGTTTCGTTTAACAATGTCACATGCGACAGAGCCCTCCACATGATCGAAAGCTCCGTCTGAGTTTGCATTCACCCAACCTGCACGAGGTGGCTTCCACTTTGTCGTTGGGGATTGTTTGTTCGCCCTGCAATTTCGCTTAGCTCAGCTAAGTTTCCTCAATTTAGTGATTGAATCTGAGTCAAATTTTGCATTTTGAAGGACATTATTGTTTCTACAAGCCCATATTGCCCAAAGTGTCAAAGCAAGAAATCTGCATCTCTTAAATTTTTACAAACTCTGTTCCTAGCACATTCTTCCACACCGCTTCAGCAATTTAGGAATCACATAAACAAATTATTCTTGCACAACGGACAATCATTAAGTGACTTGTGAACAAACTTGTTCATAATCTCAAACTTGTGTATTTCACTAGTAAAAAAAAAGATGTGAGTATACAAAATCGAACTTAGACCCATGAATTTAAATTCATTATGCCACCATCATTATAACTTCATTATCATTTAGTACAACTGAATAAATACTTAATTTACAAATAAAAATATTTTAGATATTGGATTTTCGTAAGCTACATGCAATTATACATACATTTTTCTTCTATTCGTGACATTTTGCATCTAACTAACGAGCCAAGATAAGCTGAAGACGAGCCACAAACTTAACGAACCATCAAATGAGCTAACATTGACCTTTTATCTCTTGGATTGTGTAAAGCTCGAGCTCGGACTTAAATTGATGTAAAATATGGCGAGACCAGCTTGTACACCATAAAATTTGAATGATGTCAACTCCATTACACCTCTAGGCTGGCATTATTTGACTTACTTTTTAACGTTCATACATTTTATTTGATCTATGGTTTCTTTATGTTGTTATAAAGAAAATATAGTTATGTAGTCACGATGTAAATTCTATATTTAAATAAAAACGAGACTTTTGGTCATTTAGTTTTAAATTTTTGAGAAAAAAATAGTTTAGTTTTTATTTTATATATACCTTTTGGGTGATAATGACCAATAAGCCAAATCATGTAGTAGTTCATTCTTGTTGAGGAATGAATCGCTAACTCGCAGCTAGGGTGGTAGCTCAAGTGATAGAGCATTGGAAGTCCTTGCATGAGGTCCCGGGTTCAAACTCGATTGACGACAAAACAATTTCTCAAAAGAAAGATATCACTAACTCATAACATTGTCATAAAAAAAAAAGATAAAAAAAGGATTAAATATTGTCATAATAAAAAAAAAAGATAGAAAAAAATGTTATTTTTTTGAGACAAGATAAAAAAGGGTTAGAGTTAGCAATTAAACGGATAAGGTGCATATGTAAGATCCATGTCATGACTCCAATTAAAAGAAAAAAGATCAAATTTGTTTAGTCTATTTCTCCTTTGACAAGTTTGTTTACTATAAACATAGAATCTTCCACATCAGAAATTGAGTGAGGAAACCAAAAGAATAACATGACATCAAAGGAGTCTCCAGGTGAGAAATAAAGTCAGACTAAACAGGCTCCACCATAAATTTCTCAGGGTCTAAATTAAATAAAATTGTTAAGCCTCTGTATTTTTTTTTCCGGCCTTGTGTAAAGAAAATAAAAATGAATGACAATGCATATGTAGTATCCTACAGTTACATTAAAAATGTTGATTAAACTTAATTGTTGGTATAAATCACATGGTCATACAAGTGTTGACTCGTCTAGGGCCCAACAATGGAAAACTCTTTTCTCGATAATAAATTAATAATGAAGTTTATATAAATAATTTGGGAGGTGATAATTACACAAGTCTTTTTTATACTTACACAAGTATTTCAACTATGTTCCATTTTTACCCTCCAATTAAATAATCGTGTCCCACATTTACGCCACTGGCACAGGCTCCATTGCACCACTATTCACTACTGTGAAGAACAAAAGTTAAGGCTGAACTCGAAAGGGTAAAAGACACTTTTATCCACTCAAGTTTGGCATAAAGACATTTTTGCTCATTCGAATTTGAGTATGACATTTCCACCCTTTTATTATGTCAAACTTCAGGACACTTACACCGCTATGTCATTGCGTACTCTAAGAGAGCAAATTTGCTCCAAAAACTAGATTCGGTGCTGGAACTCCACCCCAGACTAACTCGGTCACAATTAAGGAATGTAAGTGAACTGATTGTGAAATTACAAGGGTGGACGTATTATTTTCCAAACCGGAAGGGTTAAAAGGGTCTTTTCATCAAACTTGAGGGAGCGAAAGTATCTTTTACCTAACTCGAAATCCTCTAATCAATGCCGGAGCCAAAATTTTAGCAAGAGGGGGCACATTTTTTAAAATGTTATGTTTCTTATTATTTTAACTTCTTATTGCTCTTATGAAATGTATGTATAAGAGTCATTTTAAAAAATATTTCAATATTTTAGACATAATCGGGATTTTTCGGGGAACACTTGTAATAAAAGGGAGGGGGCACAATTAAATAAATTTTTAAAATTTAGGGGTGCAGATGCAGTTCTTGAAAATATTGGGGGGAAAAGTGACCCCTTGCCCGTCCATGCCTCGTCCCCTGCATCTAATTACCTCCCCACACCGCTTCTCTCCCTCTTTACCGTCTCTGTTTTTTCTCCTTCCTCGTTCTCTTTGGTAGAACTCCTTTATCTTCTCTCGATCTCCATCTCCCCATGTACATCAGCTACAAATAACTTTTGTGTTCATGTTAAATACGAAATTGTTGATTGAAACTGATGCAAAAAGAGAACGAAAAACGATTCGGGTGGCTAAAATTGTGGGGTGCTGGAATTTCGATCCAATCTTAACAGAGTGTGCTATGTGCTAAGAGGTTTAATTTTTGGGTTGAAATCAATGAACAATTCCAAATTAAACGGCATACATGAAGCTTCCAATGGGTGATATCAGAAAACGAAGACTACGATTTAGGCATTGCTGGGTTGCAACTGAAGTTTGAATTGGTGGTGGAAAGAGATGCAGGTAGCAGGGGGTGGAGTAGAATTATGATCCAACTTAGAGCATCTCCAATGGTTATGTAAAAGAATTAGTTTAGCTATAATTTACATAATTAGAAGAAATAATGAGCTCAACTGGGCTAGTTAAATGACTCAATATTTTACTTATTATGTATCTCACTCAATACAAGTAGCTAGCTAGAATGTACCACTCCGTTTCCTCTCTTTAGTCCCCTTTCTATTTTGGAACGTTTCCTCTCTTGCTCCCCCTTTCCCTTTTTGGCAAAGTTTTTGTTGCCAACTACCCAAAATACCCTCATCAAATACCCCACTTGTTATTTTTATAAAATATCCTAAATCACATTGGGCCACAGATTAATCACATTGGTGGGTCACTTAGTACAACAGGCTCAATTACACTAATCTAACCTATTCATCTAACCCAAATTAGACCAACACAAACCCAAACCCACATGAAAACCAAGGAATATCAAAACATCTAACCTAGCTTACTCCGTTCATTTCCAACACTCAATTCTCTCAACCTCTCTGTCTCTCTCTCTTGTTCTTTGTGAGACTCTCTGTGTCTCTCCGTTCCACCACCGTCTACGGCAGTTTGGTGGTAGTTTGTGAACAGATCTCACCACTTTGTGGTGCGATCTTGAGTGATTTGAACATATATCCTCTTCTCCTAAACCCCCTTCATCGATCGGTTCTAGGGTTTCTTGGGTTTCGCCGAAACATGAACCCTAACCCTCTGCACGGCTTCGAATCGTTTGATACATGGGTGGGTGACTCCTATGCCGAAATCACCAGCGCCGGATTGTGGGTTCCCGATTCAGAAGACGAATTGGAGACGGAGTCCTTTCGTATGCCATATCCAGTTAAGTCCGGCCAGTCTCCGACCTCTTACCGTCGCGATTCAAAGGGTGATTCCACTATCTGCTATGGTGGCGATGCAAAGGGTGAACCGACGATTTGTTATGGTGACGATTCAGAAGACGAATCGGAGACTAAAGCAATCGTCAACAGCATGCTTGATATCCTTCTACCTCTACATAGATCTGCTAAATCCATGGTGGGAGGTTCCAATTCTAAACCGAATTTTAATTATTTTGCTTCTTATCTGTTCTTGCTCCTTCATCTTCTAGGGTTTCTGTTCTGTGCTATATGGACTACCATGTTTGTGGATTGTTGGTTGTTCATCTTCTAGGGATTCTGATCTGTGCTATGTGGGCTATCTTGTTTGTGGATTCTTGTGTGTTAATCTTCTAGGGTTTCTGATTTGTGCTATGTGGGCTATCATATTTGTGGATTCTTGTGCTATGTGGGTTTCTGATCTGTTCTTATGATTCAATAATTGAGACTTTATAATCTGTTCTTATCATGTGTTCATCTTCACTTTGTAGTTCCACCTTAACCAAAACACATTGAATCCTATGATGATAAACCACATCTGGTTTGAGGATTGTTTCAATTTGATGTTACACTTTGATACAAGTCTATGAATGATGTGTTTGTATGAGTCTTGTATCAATCTGTTTTGGTTGGTGTTCGAGTAAACAATGTGATTCATTTTGTGGTTCCACCTAAACCAAAACACTCAAATCCAATGATGATAAACCACAACTGGTTTGAGGATTGTTTCAATTTGATGCTACACTTTGATACAAGTCTATGAATGCTATGTTTTTATGAGTCTTGTATCAATCTATTTTGGTTGGTGTTCGAGTAAACAATGTGATTCATTCTGTGGTTCCACCTAAACCCAAACACCCCAATCCAATGATGATAAACCACAACTGGTTTGATGATTGTTTCAATTTGATGCTACACTTTGATACGAGTCTATGAATGCTATGTTTGTATGAGTCTTGTATCAATCTGTTTTGGTTGGTGTTTGAGTAAACAATGTGATTCATTTTGTGGTTCTACCTAAACCAAAACACCTCAATCCAATGATGATAAACCACAACTGGTTTGAGGATTGTTTCAATTTGATGCTACACTTTGATACAAGTCTATGAATGCTATGTTTGTATGAGTCTTGTATCAATCTGTTTTGGTTGGTGTTTGAGTAAACAATGTGATTCATTTTGTGGTTCCACCTAAACCAAAACACCTCAATCCAATTATGATAAACCACAACTGGTTTGAGGATTGTTTCAACTACACTTTGATACAAGTCTATGAATGCTATGTTTGTATGAGTCTTGTATCAATCTGTTTTAGTTGGTGTTTGAGTAAACAATGTGATTCATTTTGTGGTTCCACCTAAACCAAACACACCTCAATCCAATGATGATAAACCACATCTGGTTTGAGGATTGTTTCAATTTGATGCTATATTTTGATACAAGTCTATGAATGCTATGTTTGTATGAGTCTTGTATCAATCTGTTTTGGTTGGTATTCGAGTAAAAATGTGATTCAATTTGTGGTTCCACCTAAACCAAAACACCCCAATCCAATGATGATAGACCACAGCTGGTTTGAGGATTGTTTCAATTTGATGCTACACTTTGATACGAGTCTATGAATGATATGTTTGTATGAGTCTTGTATCAATCTGTTTTGGTTGGTGTTTGAGTAAACAATGTGATTCATTTTGTGGTTCCACCTAAACCAAAACACCTCAATCCAATGATGATAAACCACAACTGGTTTGAGGATTGATTCAGTTTGATGCTACATTCAAAATACATTCATGTGCTAACTTGCACTATATACTGAAACTTGCAACTATGCATAGTTGTAGCAAAATACAACCTTGCCTACAACTGTGTCTAGTTGCAACAAAAGTATAGTGATCCTATGCTATGCCTATTATGGATCATACCCTAATCCTTCCAACAATGAAGGATTGCCTATCTTCTCTTCCATTTCTTTCATGTAGTCAATGCAGTCCATTACAATTTGAGTTTGGACATTGAAATCTCTTGGTAGCAAACCCAACGTGTTCAACTTCCCTTTACCTATATGTGGAAGCTTGAAGTTGTTGTGACCTTTTGCAACCATAATCTCTGCCATCACCAATTGTAGGTCTAGATACATATTGTCCACTGTTCTATCTTCTTGCCCTTCATATGCCATTTGTACTGCAGCAATGAGATCCTCTGTGTTCTTTGTTTGCATTTTACTTTGTAGAATTTGAATTGAGTTGAAGAAGCCTAAATCAAGAATGTTGCAATCTGGTGACTTTGCTGGTTGATTGACTAGCTTCATGTTGACCCCATCTGAGTTTGCAGCCGCAATAAAAAACCACATTTTCATTATGCACATGTGGTGTTGCATTGTCCTGCTGAATCAATATGTTCTTTGACAACATGTGTGGGAAATTTGACTTGATCCCTGTAATGATGTTGTTGATGAGCATGTCATTCATTACCTCTTTAGTCACAGATGCAATTGGTTTAATTTCGATTGTACCTGCTGGTCTGTTAACTGATGACCTCCTAGCTCAACCTCTTCCACAAATGGCCACACTCCTATCTTGTCATCCCACACACAATCACCATTAATGTCATATACAGGCCTTCCAACACAGCACATGACCATTACTTTACCTACAAGATGTTTTGCTTTTGGCAATCATCATATGGTACTTCTTCTAATGGTAGCAGAATGTAACTGTCTTTCACTTTCTGAATGTAGAACCACTTCTCATCGATGTGTACTATATTATCCATACTTCTGAAAAATATGACACCTTCTAAATTGATGTCAAATGCCTTTAGACACCATCTTAGTCTTGCTATTTTGTGTGCATGTGTTAGGGCAGGGTGCACCCATGACTTCCTACTCTTTAGTGCACTTTCATGAATCCACCTCCATATACTTGTTGCACTAACTCCATAGTTTACTGAAATGCAAGAGATATAATGCATGTGTTATTGATTGAAAAGAACAGATTCTATACAAGCTGTTATTGATTGATAAGAACTTTATCTATACTTGCATTTCTTTTTAATCATGAGAACAGAAATTGCACATGTTTGGTTGTATTGGATTGAGAAGAACAAATGCTATACAAGCTGTTATTGATTGATAAGAACTTTATATATACTTGCATTTCTTTTTAATCATGAGAACAAAAATTGCACATGTTTGGTTGTATTGGATTGAGAAGAACAGATGCTATACAAGCAGTTATTGATTGATAAGAACTTTATGTATACTTACATTTCTTTTTAATCATGAGAACAGAAACTGCACATGTTTGGTTGTATTGGATTGAGAAGGACATATGCTATACAAGCTGTTATTGATTGATAAGAACTTTATATATACTTGCATTTCTTTTTAATCATGAGAACAGAAACTGCACATGAATCTTGCATTTATTAAATGATTTGAACATATGCTACACTTGAATTGGTTGAGTGTGAGGAGTAGGGCATTAATACAATGCAACTCCACACTCAATCCAATTCTGTGATGAAATTAGTTATGAGAATTGGCAAAATTAAACAACAATGAGGGAGATAATTGACTTACATGCTGCTTGTCTGATTGTGTGCCTATCTTCCTTGAGAATGTCCATGAATCTTCCAATGTCTATTGGTGTTTTTGGCTTTCCATTACCCTTCTGCCTCGATTTACAATTGATTGATGTTCCGTTAGCTGCAGCTTCACGGATTCTTGTCCAAACATTGTAGATGGTCTTCTTGTCAACTTTGAACTTGACTCTAGCTTCTGTGAAAAGACCCCTCTTTGGTTTCATGTCTGACAAGCCGAGAAGAATGAAATCCTTAATATCAATTCTCTCAACTTCTGTTAGATGCTTTTTCCGCATTTCATGTACTAACTTGTTTGATTTTGCAGGTACTGTGGAGGAGCAGAATGGTGAAGATATTAATCTGGCTGTAGCTGTAGCTGGGGAGGAAGCATGAATCTGAAGTTGGTGATGGAGCTGTTAAACACTAGCTGGACATCTTCTTCTTCTTCTTCTTCTTCTTCTTCTTCTTCTTCTTCTTCTTCTTCTTCTTCTTCTTCTTCTTCTTCTTCTAGACATGTTCTTCATGAAGAACATATTTGTGGTTTGTTTTGAATGCATAATGCATTGTATTTATAAGGATTGTTAAAAAGACCCAAAAAAGGGTCTCAAAATTTTGAATTTGGTGTTTTGGTTTACCTCCCTTGATTTGGAGGGAAGTTTTTGAATTTGGCACCAACTTTTAATCACCAGGTTCAATCAGTTATCTATTGGTGATGGTAAGCATTTAGATTGATTACATCATCCCCCACTGAGGGGTATTTATGTTTATTACCCATGAAGTGATTGTCCTCCTTATTTCTTGTGCAAACTCAAAGGGGGCTAAACACAAGAAACGGACTGGTAGGTAGTTAATTTTTTTGTGTCTATCTCTCTCATACTTTAACTTAATAAATACTTTATTTATAATTCAATACCCACAAACTTATGTAAAATACATAACACCATTTGAGCAAACAATAAGAAGTCATATTAACGTTGAGTTAATACTAGTTAAAATTTAGCTAATTTGTAATTTTATTACTGGAGATGCTCTTAACATTGGAGATGTGGTGGGACCGGTTGGTTTCATTAAATGGGGAGTGGCTACTGTACGTCCCAGGGGCCTTGCTGCAATTTTTTTTGCGGTGGCCCCCCCCCACTACCGGACAAAAAACACGAAAAATCATGGGGTGGTGACCGGTTCTAGCAGGTCACCACCCCCAGTGGATAAAAACGCGCAGATTTGGATAAAATTGCAAAGAAACTGATGCAGCATTTTCCAGAATTCACATCAGTGGATAAAAACGCAAAGAACCGGATAACACAGTAAATGATCAGACAAAAAAGGTCAAATAACGGATAAAAATGTCAAGGTACTTAACTAAAACATTCACACAGTTAATGTAATCCCTAGAATAAATCAGTCCAGTCATTCCCAACACGTCTTGAAGAGTTTTGGTCACCCATTCCCTCGGACCAGTTGTATTCGCAGTTGGAAATCATAGTTTGTTGCGACGCTTGCGATTGAGATTGGCCGACATCTTGACCGGAAACACCAACTGGAGGATTCGGGCATGTAGTTCGATTGTGTCCGTATTCTTGGCATCTCCCGCACTTCTTTCGAACATTTTTGGAGCTCCCTTTTGGTTTTGTATCACCTTTGGATGGAGGCATTACGTGGGCGTACTCTTGTGAGTTGACATTAACCGCGGGCTCTTCACCATTTTCTTGCTTCAAAATAATGTCCTTGAGACCCCGTATCATCAAGTCAACATGTTTTTGCCAATAGTCGTAAGTCTCTTGTGATGTTCCACCCATGTCGCTAATCATCTCCATTCGTCCCTTCATGCAACCCCGACGAAATGCCTGGGTTTTTGGATCGTCACACCGTCTTATTTTTGGCTCCTGCATGGCTGGATCATTCTTGTAGAAGTCACTATCCGTCTTCTGCCATCGTTTCGATAACAAGTTTTCCGGAATGAATTGTACTCCTTTATGAAAGAGCACAAAAATAATGTGGCCACAAACCATATGTGATGACTCAAACCTCTTGCAGGAACAGTAGAGCATGTTATTATCACGTTGACAGAAAACGGTGTGCTGCCAGGAAAAAGATCAAAGCTTTCAGATATTTTATTTGACAGGTTAGATAGAAGTTATGAACATATAGATAAGAATGAAAGTACTGGAAAGAACTGTGCTGTAAAATAAGGAAATCAGATATTTCAATTGACAAGCTAGATCGATACCTAAATATTACAGATAACAGTTTAAAGCAGTCATAAGAGATAGTGTATCATGTGAACTTACTAGAGATGCCCTTGCCTTCGCCCTTGTGACATAGATTGCATCCATGTCATATTCAGGTATTTCTTCAACACCAATAGCTTTGTATTGACTTGCCTTCCTGGCTTGCTCCCTGAACTTCGCAAACACAGCCCTAGTGTAGAACATGGCCGCATGCTCTTCAAGTAGCTTAAATTGGCTTGTTAGGACAGGAAGTGATTGGTCAGAAGTACAATGTTGGCCTCGCTCGTTCTCACGAAGCTTCTCGATACCCCGCATGATTCCCTTAATAAGATCGAGGAGATTGTTCTTGCAGTTCAAATATTGTTTGAAAAATTTGTTGATACTCTCACACCTTTGTGTAGTTGTCTGACCGGCGAAAAAAAATTCCTTGAGAAAAGCCTCTGCCTATAAGTTGCGCGTCATGTAGGCACCCGTTACCCACCGCTTGTTCGCAATACCCCACTTGTCTACCATGTATTGCCAATCATCGTTCCATTGGTTAACGTCGGATCTCTTGCTCAAGCATTTTCGAAAGTCCTTCATAAATTCTGACCCCAACTTTAGGGTTCCTTCGGCATTGCGACATAGATGCCATGCACACAAACGATGCTTCGCTAGTGGAAGAACTTCCGCAATAGCGGCTTTCATTGCCAAGTCTCCATCGGTTATGACCGATATGGGTACCTTGTTACCATTGCTTCTAGGAAGCAATTTAATACCCATTTGTACGATTCCGTGGTCTCATCTTGTAGAACTGCAATTGCGAAAACGCACGTCTGAAAGTGATTGTTAACACCGGAGAGTATGACAAGAGGCTTTAGGTACATGTTGGTTTTGTAGGTGGAGTCAAGCACCAAAACATCTCCAAACCTTACATAATCTCGTTTGCATCTCTCGTCACGCCAGAAAATGCTTTGTAACTGTTGATTTTCAACTAACTGGAAACTGAAAAGCAAAGATATTTGTTTCAGGAATCTGGATAGAATCTATAAGCTAGTAGACAATTATTGTAAACCAACATGAAATAGTATTGTAATTTGATATATCAGATAGGAATCTAAGGCAAATAGAAAATAACAACACACAAAATGACAGTATTTCAAACAATACCTTTTGAATACACCCCCGTGGGTATGCTCAAGGGTGTCAATGTATTGCAAGGCCAGCTGCCCATCTCCAGAGTTAGAGTAAGCCTTTCTCAATGACTGTAACTTGTTGTACAGGTCTTTGACAGTGTAACCAACTTTGGCGTAACCACCGGCTTGTGAGACCATTAATTGGAATGCTTCACAAGTTCTTATACCAACTTCCCTTAGTGAAATAACGTGTTCCAAATCATGTTGACTGACCTTCCTATGACACCTAAGCTTGTGTGTTACTTTGGGGTCCGCTAGGGGATGCGAGTGCTTAGAAGTGACTTGCTTTACACGAAACTGTTCGTTCGGGGTAGATCGAGCAATACGAATTCGTGCTGGACAGTCACATCTAGTGTCATCCTTATGCTCTCTCTTCCTCTCAGGCCTTAAGTAGCACTTCTTTAATCGATGGCCTTGTCGGGCACATACGAAGATTCTTGACTTGATTTGTTGTCCGTATTTGTCGAAACACCTACGGTTATCCCTCCGAATGCCGAATCCATTTACAAATGCATACAAAAGGTACCAATCGTACGCGTCTTCTTCACTATTGAACCTCTTCTCCATGATTTGTTCTTCGGAGAGTGATCCCTCTGAACAAGAAGCACATTTTTAAGTAACCAGTGCACTACATCATACTCTTAATAAAAAAACATCCAATAATATATCTTACCGTTCACTATGTCAGAAACACACTGGTTCAGTATGTCATGGATCTGGAGAGGCTGGAAAATGTTAACTGGGCAGGTACTTGGCTCCAGTTCCTTAAAGCTCAGCACACTCCGGTGAAATTGAAGGAGGCAATCCGAGGGGCTGGTTGCTTGTTGATACCAATGGTAACTGTCCATTTTACTTGTATATCTGTCTGTTTATAATATCTATCCAAATGTATAACAAATCTGTTTGCATGTGCAGATGGTGTACTTGGAGAAGTTCGTTCCAAAGCACCACAAACACCCTAAAGGATGTGAAGATGCAGAGACAAGGCCTAGACTGAAGCTATGGGACACTGACAACCTGAATTCCAGATGGAAGTTTGTACAAAAGTACATGAGTACAGTAAGACCTGTTACTATATCAATATACTCCATTTGGTTTAAAGTTCTATCTGAAACTACATATCTGATATCCCTGTTTTTTTGAACAATGCAGCTGGAGTTGCTTCCACTACCACACAACAAAGATGATTTCAAACCTGATTTCAGCAAAAAAGAGCAGTGGGATGAGGTCATGTTAATGGTCAATGAACAAATTGGAAGCGTTGTCGAATAGGCCGTGCAGAGGGTACTAGAGAAGAGGTTGGGTAAGCAAATGCAGTATGCAGAGGAGGAAGAAGAACATGAAGAGGAGGAACAACAAAATGATGGAAATTCAAGAGAGGGCAGACAACAAGAATCCGAAGGCAACGCCGAAATTGACCCAGAAGAGCCACAACAGCACAGTACTGTAGATACCACAGCTACAAGTCCATTCAAACCTGTAGAAGTTTCAGAAGAGAACACATCAATGGTTTGCAACAATTTGATAAAATATATGTCTATCCATCTAATGTGTCATACTGTCATGTTTTGATTTCTATCCATATGTTTCTTATTGCAGGCAGCATCCAACAAGCTTCCACCCAAGTCTCCAATACAAGTATCTTCAACTCCCACCATGCCTGGTCATCCATCACCAAGGGTGTTCCCACCCATCAGGCCTGCCCATGGATCACCTAAGGTGCCAGCTCCTCCCATTGGAAAGAATACTGTCTGTCCATCGAACAGAGGAGGGAGAGGGAGAGGGAGAGGTAGAGGAAGAGGAAGAGGAGGGGAGAGGGAAACAGTCAAGGGCCCAAAGAGAACCTCGGAGAGAGTACGGATGCAGGGCACGTTTGATGTTGTGCTGCCAATCATGCCGGAAGTAGAAGACTGCTGGTTGCATTTCTACATGAGCCGTCAGGCTGTTGAGGGCATGAATGAGAAGCCGGAACTAAGGACTCCATTTCAATAGTGAGTACCCTTTCCCTACATTAAAATGTTTGTGATTGATCAATCTCATTGTTTATTTATAAATGGAATGGCTCATCGTTTATTAAATGGAACGTACCCTTTCTCTACAGTAACCAAATTGTTAATATAAATGGAGTGGCTAGTATAGCATGGGATTATTCATGGCAACTGGAGGCTCCTACCTTCTTAGGAGATACGGTAAATGAATAAATAATCTTTACTTTATGTTCTATTTTCAAAATGAATGTTATGTTGTAAAATTATAACGTTAACAGAACTGTTTGATTGTTTTAAAATATTATCCAAAATTATATCCATTCAATCTGCAGATGATCGACTGCATGTCCCACATCCTCCACCTCCAAGAGAAATTTAGGACTGATGAGGAAAATAAGATATGGTTCTTTCCATGCATGTATGCTGTAAGTAATTAAAACACTGGAATCATTGCACTTAATTTCGTCGTTGATTGATCAATACTACATTTCTTTAATGCGGTCATTTTCATGCACAACCATTGGGTCAGAAGAATGCAAATGGTGGGATAAATCCGATATAAATGGGGGACATGAACTCAATGTCTATGGTAAGCGTTACGTCCTAGTCCTCCAAGTGTCAATAAGAAGGGCATTTTTGACTTGGTTTGTTCTTTGGCTTATGTACAGGTTTCTATTCCCCTCAACATCCACGACACGCATTACTTTCTCATGGTATTGCACTTTATTGAGCAAAAAGTGTACATCCTTGATCCGATGTCGAGGTACATTTACCTACCGGATGCCATTCGTGAGAAGCTTGTACAAATGCACACAAATTTCAGCATATCCCTGCCAGAATATAGAGATGTTCATGACATCAGAAAGTGGGAGATTGTTTGGACAAAGCCTGACATTCCAAGGCAACGTAACAAGTAATGTCTTTATACTAATAGTTCAATCTATGTTGTTTATATTTTTATCCAATTGTTCTGTAATGCTACTTACTTTCCTTTTTCCAGCCATGACTGTGGAGCTTACGTGTGCTTCTACATGGCAAATCTGAGGGAGCTGATCCCAGACCCTGTTCGGAGGATAAAGATCAATGAAAAATACATAAGAATTTGGCTCGCCAATGAAATTGGCCGTTCCGAGTTCAACGACCTCCGACGGGACCTTCTTGATGCTGTGGACAGATTCAAGTATGAGGGAAACAATGAGGACTTATTTGCCAGAAAGTACATGGACATACCTACGGTCTATTCAGCCTTTAGGAATCGTTACTTTTGAGTAGTCCATGACAAATATGTGATTTGGTGTTGTTTTGAAAACAATTTAACTTATGTCTGTTTGTTTGAGAATGTTGACAATGAGGGTGGTGAATCTTTCTGGGGATGTAACAGTTGTGTGATTGAGGTTCCAAAAACTCTATTTTTGTTCATGTCAACTACATTGTATGCTACCTGTTTCTAAATCTAGTCTGTATGTTTTGGATTGTTATCTGCATTTTTTGTTTATGTTTGTTTGTTTGACATAAATAAAGCCTGTGTGTTTTGGATTTTTACCTGTTTATGTATGTTTGTTTGACAATGAGGGTGGTGACTCTTTCTGTGGCTGTAATAGTTGTGTGGTTGTGATTTCAAAACCATGAACTTAACTATTTTTGTTCATGTGAACTACATTACAGTCTACCTGTTCATAAATAGTATCTGTGTGTTTTGGATTTCTATCTACATTTTGGTCAAATCTGTTTCCCAGTCGTGACCACATTCACTGATTCCTTTACTTTGTTAATCAACATATACTTTGGTAACAGTGTAGTCAAACCTGTATTTATGAACCCTTTACTCCACATTTATGTCCAACAACAAACCACCCTTCCCTTCTCCTACTTATGCACCCAACCACTCTTGCACAAGCACACCTGCCATTTGCTCTCCACCATCTTCTCCTCCTCCAAATATCCCCAAATTCTCATCGCCACCATGTCACATACCTCATTCAGCTCCTCCTCTAACCAATACCGTCGTAACCCCGAGTATGGACCAAGGTATTGTAACTGTGGAAGGATACGAGTGATGAGAAGAGCTGGTCCTAACACAAAGAACTCAGGTCGAGATTTCTACCGGTGCCCACTGCCTCAGGGGTCTCAATGTAGTTACTTTGTATGGGCGGACGAAGAACCGCCATGCTTTTTCGAGGAGACAATGCAACGATGGTCCAGAATTATTGAAACAACAAGACGAATGAGGTCTGAAAATCAAGAAATGCTAAGGAGACAAAGGATATCGCACACATGCATCATCGTTCTTGCATTTGCGTTACTTTTCGCAATAATTGTTATTTTTTTTAAGTGAAACGAAAGTTGCAAGGTGTTCTTCTGTCCACTTTTATGTTTCACAAGTCATGTATCTTCCCTTTAAACCTCCAGTGCTTGCAAATCTGCTGTAATAGCTTAGTTGTAGTGCGTTGTTTGCGTTTCTATCTGGTTTGTTTAAGTTTTATCCGATTCTAATCATTTCTGTCCATTTTTAATTATTTCTATCTGCAGTTTTATCTCCATCTTAACAGTTTTATCCATTTCTTTACATTTCTATCCAAAATCCTGATGGCGGCGCCCTGGGGTTCCTTTTTTTTGTCTTTTTGCGGGTAAAACCGTAATTACCGGCAATAACCGGCTGAGCCGGTTTCTTCCGCGTGGGGCCAGGCAATATCATACTAAAACGTACCGTTTTAGTATGATATTTAGTCAACAATAGGTGAATTAACTATACTAGTATTAGTGGGTGGGTAAAATTGGAACATGTCTGAAATACTTGTGTAAGCATAAAAAAGACTTGTGTAATTATCAGCTCCCAATAATTTTACATGTATATTGGCCATATTTGGCTAAGTTAGATTTTATGATAGATTAATGAAAATTTGAAAAATAATCTGACCCGTTTGGATGAGCGAGATAGATTTTAGGATTCTTTGACTATCCGGATCCGGGTACTTTAAAAGCCGGATCCGGTTATTTTAAAAATGTTTTTCGTTGCCCAACCACATAATCGGATCCAGGTAGAGACTAACCGGATCCGGTTCGGACCTGGCCGAACACAAATTAACCAACTAGGAAGTGACACGCAAGCGAACCACCAATCAGGATCCGGGTCGTGCCCAACAGGATCCGATTCTTCTTCTACAAAAATCCGATTTTTTTGCGAGGTTTTTGATAATCTATCTATCCATTAATTTAGCTTACCCAAACGACGCCATGATATGCTTGAGACGTTACTCATACGAAAACCTTTTTTAAACAGGTCTTCATTTTTCAATTTTTTTACCATTTGTATTTTCTAAGAGCATCTCCAATGGAACATTTAAACATCGGTTATTTTTATAATATGAAAGATATGGTGAAAAACTCGTTTCCAATGGGCTCTTTATCCGACTATTTATTTTAACGGATAGTTATCCGCCTCTCTATGTTTAAATAACCGGATTATGGATAGCTAAATTTTTTGTGTCTATCTCTCTCTTCTTTTTATATTTTATTATTTTTTTATTAAAGTCTTACCTACAATAATTACACTTTAGCTAACTTTTACATAATAGAATTGCAGATCATATCAAAATTTTTGTATAGTTAAAATAAAAAACAACAATTTTAGTCAATATATACATAATTTATAACTAGTAGCATTGGAGATGCTCTTAGCAATGTTACAACTAGAGACTAGTTGGCACACCTTTCAAAACCAGAGGGTCCGAAGTGCAACTCATTGAAACCCAATAGGTCAGGTCCATGTGGGTGGTAGCTATGTCAAGTGAGCTCATCTTTCTCTCACACACAACCCACTGAAACAACTCTGGCTCACACGACTCTTTAGAAGAGAGTCGTACCACTATAAATACACCCTCCAAATGGCAGCCATTGTAGTCTCTTTGGCATCTTCGCTTACCTCCTCTTCTTCCTCCTCCTTGTTCTTCACTAGATTCCGATCCGCCCCTGTTCTCGGTGTCTCGTTTGCTGTTTCGCCCTTGTGCTCTCGCAGAGGGTACCGAATGGCTCACTCTATCGCTCAGGCCACTCTCGGCCTCACTCAGCCTGCTCAAATCGAATCCCACAAGGTCTCTCTTTCCCTCTATTTTGTTTTCTCCCGATTGCAATCATGTGTAGGATTGAGTGAATCGCATGTGGGTTAGTGTAGATTCATGCGGATAATTGATCAGGACTAGTGTATTTTGGGGTTTATCTTATTTTGAGTCTTTTCAGTATAATATAGCAGATGGGTTTACGATTAAATCTATGAAAACGCTTGTGGTGCCAATCTATCTCACAGATCACAATTGGGTTTCAGTTTTGGTTGATTTATCTATAAACTGTTTCTGGGTATTTTCCCTCACTGATGTTTGTTTGTTTGTTTTTTTTTTTTTTTTTTTTTTTTTTTTTTTTTTGCACTAGTAGTATAATCTTATATGAGAAGTTCATTTTTTCCTTATTGAACTCGTGTGGATTATCATAGATTAGATTCATGGAGGTAATTGACTAGGGTTCTTACATTTTCGGATTTGTTTTCTGAAAATATGGATTTTTTTTACTATTCTTATAGATGTTGGAGAGTAAATCTATTGGAGATTGTGAAATGCCAATCAGATCACTACAGGGTTTTATTTGGGGATAGATTTTAGAAAAAATATATGCAATATGTTTATTGGTTTACCCTCACTGATGATGTTTTATTGGGTTTCTGTTGTAATGTAACAGATTCTAAGAGTATTCTGTTTCTGGGTTTGGCCCTCACGGACGATTTTTTTTATATTAATAATAGTATAATTCACAGTATGTGGTTAGCTTAAATACTGAATATTTGTTGTCCTCCCAAAACCATGACAGATAACTTTTTCTGCGAAGGAGATCGACCTTGCTGAATGGAAAGGTGATATACTTGCTGTGGGTGTTACAGAGAAAGACTTGGCTAAAGATGAAAACTCGAAATTTCAAAACTCCATTCTGAAGAAACTTGATTCCATTTTCGGTGGATTGTTGGCTGAAGCTTCCTCAGAGGAGGATTTCACCGGCAAAGCTGGACAGTCTACTATTCTTAGGGTTCCTGGTTTTGGCTCAAAAAGGGTAGGTCTAATTGGACTTGGGCAGTCTGTTTCAAACTCATCTGCATACCGTAGCCTCGGAGAGGCTGTTGCTGCTGCCGCAAAGTCTGCACAGGCAAGTAGTGCCGCAGTTTTGCTTGCTTCCCCTGAGGGTCTCTCTGCTGAATCAAAGCTTAGTACAGCTTCAGCGATAGCATCTGGTACTTACTTCTTTTATTCTATTTCCATTGGTCATTTGATTTTTTGATAGTTATATTCACTGTGATTCTGTTATGGTGAATGTTAGGAGCTGTGTTGGGGATCCACGAAGATACTAGGTTTAAGTCAGAGTCAAAGAAGTCAGCACTTAAATCTGTGGATATTCTTGGTCTTGGAACTGGACCTGAGCTAGAAAAGAAGCTTAAGTTTGCCGAAGATCTTACCTCTGGAATTATTTTTGGTAGACACCTGGTGAATGCGCCAGCCAATGTGCTCACCCCTGGTGTGTAGTCATGCTTGTTCCTATCCTTTCTGCTATATTTTGATTTACTCAATTGCCCAAGAGAAAACGTTCTAAATAAAAACTTTCTAGGAGCTTATTCTTATTTATGTTTACATTTGAATGCCTTTACTTCTCAGGTGTTCTAGCAGAAGAAGCTTCTAAGATTGCCTCTACTTACAGCGATGTATTTACTGCAAAGATTTTGAACGCAGAGCAGTGCGCAGAACTGAAAATGGGTTCTTACCTTGGAGTGGCTGCAGCTTCAGCAAATCCCCCACATTTTATCCATTTATGTTACAAGCCACCGAGTGGGGATGTCAAAACCAAATTGGCTCTGGTGGGAAAAGGATTAACTTTCGACAGGTGATTTTCGATGTAGCAAAAAAAAATGGATTTATTACGGATTAACTTTTATTAACTGCAAAAAAGAAGTTTCAGATTGTAGAGTAATATCTTTTCACTTACACTATGTTTGGGAATCAGGTGAGAAAAGAAATGATGAGAAACTTTAGTTTATGTGAGAAAAGAAATGATACGAAATGATTTAGTTTTCTCACACACTTGTTTGGATTACTAAGATGAGAAATGATAAGAAAATGTTTGGCTAATTCTGATGAGGTAATGTTTTATTTTTTTTATGGCTAATTCTGATGAGGTAATGATAAGAAAATGATAAGAAAATGTGAGAAAAGAAATGATACCAAAATAACCTTCATTTATATTATGATGAGGTAATGTTTTATTTTTTTATGGCTAATTCTGTCACAACAAAAATATTGACACTCGTCTAGTTTCTTTTCTCACCAAATCTCATCACTTTTGGTGAGAAAGAAAAATTGGATTATGTGAGATTTCTTTTCTCATGTTTTCTCACGAATTCTCATGGATTCTCACCTAAAAAGTAATCCAAACACGAATGAGAAAATATTCTCTCACCAATTATTTTCTTTTCTCACCAAATCATGTAATCCAAACGTAGTGTTAATAAGGGCGGCCACTGCTATACGTCCAAGTAGATATATATACATATATATATATACATATATATATGTATATATATATATATATATATCTTTTTCTGATAGGACTTTCAAGTTGACTTTACTGAATCCAAGTTATTAGATGCCCTCCTTATTGTTAACTGTTCATTTCTTGCTTTGCTGTTATGAATGCGCTTGTGTTACTGATCACTTCTATTGCACAAAAAATTATAGTGGCGGCTACAACATCAAGACCGGGCCTGGATGTTCAATTGAGCTCATGAAATTTGATATGGGAGGTTCAGCAGCAGTCCTAGGTGCAGCAAAAGCTATTGGTCAAATTAAACCTGCAGGAGTGGAGGTTAATATGATTCTCAATCTACTTTAGATCATTAAAATGTCACTTCATTGTCAGTGTAATCTTGTCCCTTGTAGTCAACTAACTCATTTAGGAACTTCTATTTGCAGGTTCACTTCATCGTTGCAGCTTGTGAGAATATGATAAGTGGAACGGGTATGAGGCCTGGAGATATTCTTACTGCTTCAAATGGAAAGACAATTGAGGTAGCATCTTTGTTTCCAGTTTGTGTAAAATTGATACAGCCACTTATGGGTGCTGCAGTTTACCTATGCATGTTTACCATATAGTTTTTCTAGCGTGGTAAACCTTTACTCAATGGGGCCATATTGCAGCTTTTGGTATCGCTGGATGTCCCTTTCTTGTAATTTTATGGGTTGGGAATCTGTCCTTCCAAATAATATTTTCTTCCACCTGTGGTGCAATTATTAGTGAATGAGGAAACAATGAGAATTTTCTTGTAGATTTATTACAGTCTTTATGGTGAAGTCTTCTAGGGAAGAAGCTTCTGTGACTAATTTCCGTGGCATTCCTTTGCATTACACATGGTTCTAGCTGCAGACATTACACTTCACACCAACTTAAAAAATACGTAGAACTTACTGTCGCTGTGATGCTTAGGCGTGGGGTATCCCGCACGATGGTTAGGTACATGCACATCGCACGTGTTTGGCATGCCTTACCCTTAGTTGCATTTTCCATTTTGGAAATGTAGACATTTTCTTTGAAAAGTTGAAATGTGCTTGCTATGTAACTAAGAGCAAATACAGAAAATTTGGTATTTTGGTTCATCTATTTTTAAGTACATTTTGTAGTGAACATCTATCTAATGAACCTTCATAGCCAGGGTGAACCGACTAAGACCCATGTGGGGTCACAAGCCCCCACCAACGTATTCTTTTCTACCACCTTTTGTCATAAAAGGTAGATTTTTTTTCACATAGGCCCTCACAAATGTTTAAGTGAACCCATGTGTAGAAAAAGTTTGTAAATACCCTTATTCATGACACCTAACTAGTTTATTTACCATCAATCCCATTTCATATTCATATAAGACACATTCCTATACCAATTTCACTTTTACCACTCCTCACTATTGATAGAAAGTGAAACGAAGCATGGGAACATGACTTTTGACTTTCAAGGGTCAGCTACAACCTGACCAGTCGCTTAAATTTTGGCGATTGGTCATAGTCCCGTTTTTTCGAACAATTTGTTTTAGCCGATGACACTATCTCTCTCGAGCATTATGAAAACTCGATTTTCTAACTGAAATATGAAGTTTGTAGTCCAGTCGATAATTCCTGGGTCCGCCCCTGCTTTATAGCACAATGTCACTTCCATGAAGTTCCTTATCCGTGAACCTTCCTTCACAAAGAACACACATGAGTTTTCTAGTTAACTTGTGCCATTTGATTTTTGTTCTGCTAACTTAGATCATACCTCCAAGTGGAACTTCAGTAGTTGATACTCCATGATAGTAACTTAGATTTATTTTGCTTACGATCTCTACTATAGAAGCAAATTGTGTTAGTTTGTATAATGGCTGGAATTTCATGCGTGCACGTGTGTGTATATATTTGTATGTGTACGTATTCTGTATACTTGCTATTTTCCGATAATGAAATTTGTGTTTCATCCATGAACTGTAGGTTAACAACACAGACGCTGAAGGCAGACTTACACTTGCAGATGCTCTGGTTTATGCTTGTAACCAGGGTGTAGACAAGGTACCGTCTGAAAGCTGAATAATGAACTATATTCCAGAGGGTCTTTATACCTCTCCCGCCAAATGTTCAATCCCATCTTTAAAGTACAATTTTCACTATGACCTACTATTCTTGACATATTGTTCAATTGATTTGCAGATAGTTGACCTGGCAACGTTAACTGGAGCATGTGTTGTTGCTCTGGGGCCCTCAATTGCAGGTACTTTCATTCTATATTTTACCGCTGGTTAGGTCTGCATAAATATGTTTGACAGCCGATAACTGAATTCATCAAATAATCCTTGTAAGCGTCATGGAATAAACCACTATTTTAAAAAATGGATGGAGTGATTAAGTGGTTCAGGATCTATTTAACTGGGGCAAAATTCGTCCTTTAGTGATAATGCTTACTAAATGGAAATTGCATGTCTAATGAACAGGTATTTTCACACCCAGTGATGACCTTGCGAAGGAGCTCATGGCAGCTTCAGAGGTCACCGGGGAGAAACTGTGGAGATTGCCAATGGAGGAAAGTTATTGGGAGTCGATGAAATCTGGAGTTGCTGATATGGTCAACACTGGTGGTCGTCAAGGTGGTTCTATAACTGCCGCTCTTTTCTTGAAACAGGTAGGGCCTTTCAACATTTTTTTCTGGGTTGCTTTTTACAAGCGTCTATCTTTCTACGCGTCAATGAATTTTCCTAGGTTTATTATGTTAGATAGACGGATTCTGATGCAGCAACTGTTTTTGGGTTTCAGTTTGTTGACGAGAAGGTTCAGTGGTTGCATATTGACATGGCGGGTCCCGTGTGGAGCGATAAGAAGAAAGCTGCAACTGGGTTTGGTGTTTCAACTCTGGTGGAATGGGTTGTGAAGAACTCTTCCTCCTAATTCCTGACTTGCTCTGTGATGGTGCGACTTGGGAGAGAAGCAATTAAAATCTGCGTTGAGTTGTGAAAGTGGCAAAGAGAGACACCATCTGTCTGATTAGTCCCTAGCAATTTCTACAACTATTTGTGCTCTCCTTTTAAAGAAAACTCAGGTTCTTGGAAACCTATGAAATTTGAAATAAAGTAAGCGTTTAAAACTATTTAGCTCAGATTTGGTTTGCAAGGAGTAACTAATTTCTCGTAATATATAACCAGAAGTCGTTTACTCCTGAGAAACTCTGCAGTGAATTACTCTCCAAGCCTTAGCGAAAGCAGACTTGTCTGTATATACTCCTGACGAATATATATTTGCGAACTTGAAGCTGACTCAATGAAGAACCCGCCGTTCATCGTCCTGGCCGAGAGCCAGGTCGGAGTAATTGATCCGCGAGAGAAAGCTGTCTCTGGACGGAGGAAATCGCGACAACCCTTCTGGTTGCTTTTCCTCTGCGCCACGGACTAAGGTTAGGGCTCCTTCTCCTCGCTCCTCTCTCTCTCTTCTCTCTGGAAGGCACACAACAAAACCGGGGGTATAACAAAATAACCCTTATTTCAACTCCTAGGGGAGCGCACTACTGCAGGTGTTGGTGCAATTTTTTTGAAGAAACAGCGAATCATGCCATAGATAGATAAACAGGATACAAGGATAATTTTTTAGTGCTCCAAAGAGAGCACAAACTACAACAAAGCAACCTAAACAAAATGAAGAGAGATATTACAACCAAGATTACAGAGGGTGGTTGTCAAAAGAGGCGCATCTAGCAGCATTGTGCGCACACAAAACCATAGAACGGGGAACTTTATTGATGCTACAAGGAAAGCCCTTCAACGGCCGTCATGATTTTGGTGAAAATGGGGACATCCTGGAGAGCATGTTTACTACGACCCTGCAAAATGGATAACACGAGAGCACAGTCAGTATTAATATTAATGTGAGATAAACCATGATGTAAAGCAAAGTTAATGCCGTGTTCAATAGCTAAAAGTCCAGACTGTAGAGCGCTGGAAGAGCTGATATTTTTTATTAATAATCCATGGGGTGCCATTAGCTGTAGCAATGTGCAGTAGTCCAATACCACCAGAGAGGGAATTGTTGTTTCACGCACCATCAACAAAGAGATCCCAATTCGGAGTCACCCCAGGACTTCCTTGAGGTTAACTGACTGAACAAATTCCGTCTTTGTAGTTGGGTCATTGGGATTAGACTGAGAGGCCTTGATGAGAATGTTGTTATCCTGATCCATCATGTTTTTAATGACCAGTCCACATTACTGAAGACTTCGTTGCATCTTCCTTTCCAAATAGCCCAAAGAGTGTGAATAACGTCAAGATTCTTTGTGGTGATGAAGCTAGAAATGATGCTATCCGTGTTCTGTGACACCTAAGAGAAAGTAGAGTTGTTTCCCCCCAGAGGCGTGGTTTTTGTGCATTGAAAAACGGATGATACATATTCTCGGTTGAGGAGTTGCAGAGCCGGCAAACATTGTCATTTGTATTCATTCTTTTGCTCAGGAATGCCATAGTAGGGAGTTTCTAGTGATGGCATTTTCAAATAAAGAACTTCCATTTCTCAGGTATCGGGAACATAGTTGTGAATACCGTTTCGGTCCCCGTTTCGTTTTGCTCTTGGGAACAGAACGACCCCGGATCCGGACGAAACGGCGATCCGTTCCGGAATTACCAAATTTTTTACTATATTCTATATATATAATATACATCTTATACAAAAACATTAATGATGTTTCATATCAACATCAAAATACAATTTTTTCCAACATATGTCAATGTTGTTTGACATTTCAAACTAGTAATTTGAGGTCTAACAAAGAATTTATGAGAACGTCGTTATAATATAGAACATATATTTTTATAAGATCTAAAAATAATGTGGAAAAAGTTTTTCCAAACAAAGAATTTATTATACTAAATTTATTTTCGGTAAAAGAACAAACAAACACATATATAGTTATATTCATTAGTTGTGTTTATATGTAGTAATTACTTAAGTAAAAATTTCAAGTACTAGAACAAGTTTGACATAATAGAATGAAAGAATTTGAACTACTAGTAATTTAATTAATTCAGCAACGATACAATAAATATTAACAAATCAAAAGGAAGAAACATAATAGCCCTTGGCGCAGCGGAAATGCATTTACCTTACAAAGCCGAGGTTGTGGGTTTGTGTGTTCAACTCTTGGCAACGAAAATTTTTTTATGTGATCCGGACCCGGTACAATTTCGGCCGGATCGACCCGGATTGGCCGGATCAGCCCGGATCCGACCGGTTCGAACCGAAATTAAGGCTGGTACGAATCAGAGTCGATTCCGTTCCGGTTGAGCTAACCGGGACGGCCCGTTCCGGACTGGAACGGAACAGAATTCACAACTATGATAGGGAGCCCCCATATGGATCCCCACAGGTCCTTTGTAGAGTCCTCAGTACCACCTTGGTCAAAGAAAGTAGCAGGCATAAAATGGGTCTTTGAGGCATTGCAAAGAAAGTTGTAACCTGATTTGGTGGTGTAATGACCCAAACTTGTGAAAGGCCAAATGAGAGCATCTTTGTCTTTCTCAATTGAAAATTGAATTGAGAAAATCTTTTGGGCAATGAAGGGAGGGACATGGGTTCGCATGATATCCTCGTTCCAATCCTGTCAGTTGTTGTCAACCAGGATCAGTCCCTAGCTCTGGCATTGTTGTCAAAACTACTTTGATTCAGGACTTTTATGTAAGGGTTTCGTAAGACCCGGGATCCATTTGTCCGTCCAAATTTTGATTGAATCACCAAAACCAATTTGCCATAAGACCCCTATTTTGAGTAAATCTCTTCCATGCAGAATATTCTTCCAAGCCAGGACCCATTACTAGGACAGTCAACCTCCATGGGGTCTGTGATCATGCAATACTTATGCAACGGAATCCTAGAGGCAAACATATGTTGGTTAGTGTAAATACGTCAGACTTTCATGGCCAGGAGGGCTTAAACCTTGTGTAGGCAATTCGCAAAGTTGTGTGTTGTTCTAATTCTACTAAAATAAAAATGACAAGATTCTCAATTAATAGCGTTGGATAGTTCACGATTAACAAAGAGTGATTAATGACTTTGCTAATAAGAGGGAAAATACCGGGAATTCTCTAGGTTCACTAGGAATGATATAAACTTATGCTTTGATTCGTGAAACAACAACGTGTCTTTTATTATTAGCCGAGCAATGTAAAATTTACCGAGTTACCAAGCAAATTATCTATGCCTAAAACCAAAATATACCGAGTTACCAAGTCTATTTTACTTTTAAGCATGCATTAACAATCACAATTGTAATCAAACGATCCTAGTTTACAATACCGAGTTACCAAATATTGATTCGACTAGGTGGATTATTCACTTTACCGACTAAATTTCACGGAGTTACCACGTGAATGTCAATTATGATTACTCCTACGTTAGCTACGAGCAAGAATAATAGAATCAAACCATAAACAATCCATAATAATGAAAGAACACGATAGATTAAGTTGAAAACTTGAATCACAATCTCAAAACATCATGTTTATAGCAAACTCTAGCTACACCAAACGAGAATTCCCAGCAAAAAGGGTTTAGCTACTACGATTTATACTCAAAACAACGAGTGTCATGTATCTCATAAGCAAAGAAATAAGAAAGATAAAGAGTTGAGAATCCAAACGAGTGATCCAAAGCTCCCCTGCTCCTACAATGGCTTCTTGCTCTGCTAAAGATGTCTATAACGTGATGAACTACTGAAAATCACGAACTAAAACACTTAAATACGTTTCCATAAATATATTACAAAGTTTGGATAAACTACGCAAAAGCCCCAAAAAATCTGCGTTTTTCTGCGATGTCTTCGTACGAAGACTTTTCTCTTCGTACGAAGGCCTTCCTATGTAAGTACTGCAAGCTTGTTTAGGAAGAGATCTTCAGACTTCAAAATTTTGGCTAAGTATAATCTCTTCGTACGAAGACATAAGACTCCTTTTTTCTGCACTTCTTCTTTTGACTTTTTCTTCGAGTTCCTTGCTTCCGAAGCTCGTTTCCATCTCCCGCATGATCCTCCAAGCCCTGTTTTCCTGCAAATCACAACACGAAAACACAACCCGTGATCATATCACAATAAAAGCTCAAAATATCCATAGAAAAGCTCATGAACTCACATTCTCGTATTTTTAGCATAATTTACTCAAAAGATGACAAATTCTCCATGTTGAGCACGCAAAACTTAGAAATACAAGGAATAAAATAACTCCGAAGACGGAGTTATCAACTACCCCCACACTACCTTTTGCTCGTCCCAAGAAAATTCCCAAGTCATATAAAACAACTCAAGCCAAAATCCTCTCACTTTCCCGCAATCAATCCAACTTTGCATACCAAACCAATTCATCATTTCATAACTTCCCTACGCCAATTGCATACTATCACCATTCATTGCATACAAATCCGACATCAATTGCATACTAGTCCGAGTTAGATCAAACCACAAACCACCCTTTTACTAGTCGACACGACTCGACTATACACAATGCACCTATATGCAAATGCAATATTCACAATGCAAGTATTGAAATAACAATTTTTTTTTCTTTTCTTTGGCGAGATTGGGAAATCTCCATTAACTTAGACCAGTTATCATGAAATGATGAGAGATCTAGATACATGGCATGAGTTGAAACCAAATTCGACAACGAGAATCTCCCCTAGCTAGCATAGAGAACCTAGCTTTGCTACGTACAAGAATGAATTACCTCTTCGTGTGTGCCACAAAATAAGAGGCTACGTTAAGCTAAGCCACGTTCAAGTTCCGAGCTCCTATACCACTAACGGGTTTAGAATGATGAGGCTTAGGGACAAGAGGATAATAATCATGTAATAGTCCTAAAGTGTCACATTCTCGCAAATAAACCACATCTCACACACCCTCACACAATGATAGAAACCGAACCCGAAACTCACCATCTCCGGCCCTCGATCCCCTCAACCCCGGTACAATTACGATCTCCGCGGCCACTGTCGTGAATTATGCACAAGATAAAACTTCCCGTTGATAAACTAGTTGCTTCTCCACTCGCTCTTCCAATAAGCTTCCCATTTATTCCTTTATTCGACTCTCCTTTTTTTTCTCTCTTTTCTCTTTCTTTTTCTTTTTTTTTTTCTTTCTATTTTTTTTAATCTCTCTCAAATTTCCGCAAAATTTGCACAATATAAATCCCGAGTGGTCTTCCAAATGTCAAGCCAAAGTAAAATGATAGGGGGAGGAAATAATCAAGTCAACGAATACGTATCGCAAATAAATTCATCTCCCCCTAAATCGATGAAATCCATGGTGTCACAAACTAAGCCGCAGACAAAATAAAGCACATGTGTGGGGATGGAGTCGTCTCAAGCTCAATCTCGATGTCCGTAGTCAAAAGTCGACACCCCCACACTCGAATGTAATCCTGTACCCTCTCACGTAGTCAATCGGATGAATGTCTCGTGCCAAATCCAAACGAACCTCCCACATCATGATGAGTAAAATCAGGTACCTAGCACGATCCACCAATTAAATTCACCCAACCCAAGTTTTGTGCGTATTAGATGTTACACACTCACGACTCTCCACAACTATGTCCATGTTGTAACGACATGGGATACCGCCACACCGAAGTGCGCAAGCCTACTCTCACTCACCCTCGCATCCCCTCGACAATCACAAATGAAGCATATGCGATGTATAAGACTCACAAGAATGTATCATGAAGCAATCCCTCATCGAACCCCCTCAACTACAACTCTCTCGTGACGCACTAAAGCGGTGATTCTGAACTATCAATGATGAATGCCAAGAATCGTCACCCTAAGTCAAGAGGTTATCAAAGAATCCAAGGTTCAAATTCGGGTTTACTAGTGGTCCTACAAGGTGAGTTCTATAAGCAGTGAGTGCTCTAATACACGACCTCGCACAACTGTTTTGTGTGCCACTACGAGGTGGGTTGGCGACTACCTAAGACGTACACAAGAACTTTCGGCTTGTTTAGCTCACACCTAGCTCAACTCTTGTAAGAAAACTAGGCACACACTTTCGATTTGAAAATTAAGTTCGTGTGAAAAATAGGCACGTATTCCTGTAAATAAAGCTTCTCTATACTTACTAAGGGGGACTCACGTTGTCACTCTCGATCGCCAATCATGCCGTATGCCTAAAAGCCTCACACTTCTCAATTTTACCAAATTTTCAGCTTCTTTTGATTGCCCTTTCTCAAATTTTTAATTTTTTTTTTAGCTTTTTCAACTTTTTGGATTATATATATATATATTTTAACATATACTACATGCATGGTCTACTCGATTAATGACTCGATATATTGGTTGGATGACTCAATAAAAATAAACATGCAAACAAAATTATAAATAATAAATAAGAAAATAAGGACATAACCAAAATTCCTACCTACATGCGACACGGGCGATGCAAAGACTCAATAACTGACTAGTAAAAGGGTATAACCCACCCCCACACTAGGATGCATCGTTGTCCTCAACGATAAAACGAGGAATCAACAATTCTAGCATAAGGGCACGCTCCTCTACTCATCCTCTTCCTCATCCTCCTCTTCTTCATCATCCTCTTCTTCCAACTCTAACTCGTCCTCACTCGGCGGAACCGGATACTCAAATTCGTCTTCCTGAAACCACGGATCCGCCATCGGGACTGGTGGAACAAACTCCTCCGCTGCCTGACCACTTGACTGAATAACCCACTGACCCACCATCTGGATCAAACTACCCATCTTCGCCTGATTGTCCATAGCATGGTCAAACTGGCGTCTTCTCTCAATTCTATCCCATGCTATCTTCGCCTTTAAGTGGTCATAAGCAACTTGGTTGTCAAACCGAGAGGTGTTCATCTTCCTACCCTGGCCCTTTGTTTTGGCCGACTCATCAAACCTAGACCACTTCCTATCAGTAAACCTTTTCAGGTCCATGTCTTTCCCAATCGGTATTTCTGCGGTCTTAGCCAAATGAGTCAGCAAACAAGTGTGGTCGGGACCCAACTTGTTAGTCCTCGGCACTCTCTCCAAGCAATTGGCCCAAATCAGCCTAGGAATGTCTACCCGAACCCCGGTGTATAGACACAGAGCCAAGAAACATAGGCGGAAAGAGTAATGGGGATTCTGTGTGATTCCCAGAACCCAATTCTCTAACAACTCACAACACCACCTCGCCTCGGGCCTAAAGTAGTTCTTGTGAGATTTCCGTTGAGGCACCTCCCCTCTCCAATCTCACGGGTCTACTCCCTTCGCAAAGCAAAAGGTATTCACTCGAGACCAAATACCCTCACTACGAATAGTGGCACTGTAACCACAACCCTCTCGCAAATGGGGAAACCCCATGGCCAAGCCGATAGTCTCTGGCGTGAAGACTATCCACTCGTTTCGACAATAGACGAGACAACGGTCCTGGCTCTCACCATCTATAGCATACCTCAAATTGAGGCAAAACTCACGCGCAGTGTGAGAACTAGAATTCCCTACAAGCTTCAACCAGTTGGTCAGCTTTTCACGCTCAAAGATGTCCTTTATGTTGGAATAGATGCCCTAGAGGCAATCTAGTTTAGTATGAATTTATCATGGCTAGAAAATTCATTGTATTATTTATTGGCTATTTAATATAATGAATTCCTTAGATTTATAATTGTGTTGTTTATCTTAAATATCCCTAGTCCAGTATAATGATTAATGGGACAATCATCTATAGACTAGTATGGGGTTGGATTGGTATGGAGATATCATGATCCAACACATGGGTGTGCATTAAGGGTAATGGCGCACTGGATTGACCCATCTCCGAGAAGGCTACATACACGTTATGTTAAGTCACAAGTGCTTCTCGTGGTGCAATGGTATTGTCGTCCTTAGACTTGAAGTCGCCAGATATTCTAGTTGTGGATTATTGTGATATTGGTAGCGTTAAACGCTGCACCGTAACTGTGTAGTTATAAAGGCGTGTACCGGATACAATAAGAAGCAAGCTTAGATATCGTAGTGGACGTAGATAGAATTTGTTCCTCCCACATAACGGGAGCAAATATCCTAGGCCATTCGAGGGATAGTGCTTATAGAATGTCTGGCCAGACTCAAATAAATCAATATGGGATATTGATGTTATTTGCACGAATAAGGCTATTCCCATGGATCGAGAAACTATGGATTGGATATACGAGTGTGACTTGTATGTCTCGTGTCCAATCCGGATATAGAGACAAAGGGATGAGACAATTACTTGGACAAGGTTTGTCAAGATGACTATCTTATTAGTTGGCTAGAATGGATGTTTTGCTAGAAACCGCTCCATGTTAGCAAATTGTTGCTACCAACTAGAAAAAACATGGGGTCACACACTATATAGAGTTGAACTAGATTTGGGAATTAATTAATTGGATTAATTAATTAGAAGGATTATTTTGCAATACCTTGCAAACTTAGTAGGACTAATTTTCAAGGAAGGGACTAAACCGAATTCTAGTAGGACTAGAATGGATCATTTAGGTAGTTGGCAAGGATTTGTTGGACTATATAAATGACACTCCTTCCTTCCTTCCCACACTTATGACCTTATTGATCATAACTTGAGTGGGAGAGAACACAAAGGAGAGAGCAAGCAAGGAAGGAAGGCTCGCCCGCCCCCCCTTGCCGCCGCCCGTCCCCGTCGGCCCATAAGGAGGCCGAAACCTCCTTGTTGTCTCGTTTTGCTTGATTTTTCTTCATCTTCCTCATTCCGGGCTAGCACAAAGGAGTGGGAAGATCTAGGATTCAACTCTAGGCGTGTATCAACTATAGAGAACGTGACACTATTCGCGTTTGAAGTCATCAAAGGAGAAACCCTAAGGTGTGTTATTGATTTCTTCCCTTACCATCGTTATGTCTCTTGACTTGTGATCCTTGGAGAGTACTGCATGGATTATGTTTGTTTGTATTTTCGTTGCGCATCCATGATCAAAACCCTACAGTGGTATCAGAGCCACATGTCGTAGAGCATAAACGTGGTTTATGTGTTACGTTTTGATAGTTTTACACCTTAAGTTTATTGTGTATCGCGTAAAACAAGACAAATCAAGCATATGATGCAATTTGTCAAGAATCTGTCATGACAAGACCTAATTTTTGCATTGGATGCATGAATTAGTGAGTTTGAGAAATTTTAGGATCTTAGATCTAGGGTTTGGGCATCCTTTGGGAAGAAGGAGTTCTTCCCATACAATGAAACAACCAAACTTGGGCACCAAGCAAGGGAGTTGTTTTGGAAACAACTCCCAAAGGAGGTTCGGCCTCCCTAGGGGACCGCCCCTCCTTGCTTGCCGCCCAAGCAAGGCTCAGCCTGGGGGCCGGGGCAGCCCTTGCCCGCGGCATAGCCGCGTGGGCTAGGGGCCGGCCGGCCCAAGGCCTTTGCGGTTCTCTTTTTGGGCCCAGGCAATTCGTTTGTTGGGCCCCATGGACCGTTTTAACCCTAGAATATCCTAAAATCAATTAAAATTGACCAAGCGCGTTAAAATTGGATTTTAGCTGTTTATGTGCAAGTCGCATGGTGATTGGACATGGCCTTAGGATGTGGTTTGATGTGAATGTTTAATTTTTGTTGTTTGATTTACGACCTGCGAGATGATCAATTAATTGTAATAATTAATTAGGGTTTTATGGCCTGCGAGCCATTTTTTTTTCTCAACTTGTGAGATTTATTTTATTTAGTATAGTTGTTAGCTAGTGCTAGATAGAGTAGATTGTTTTCCAAGATTGAAGAAAAGAAGCCCAAAGCCAAAAGGAGCCACAAAAGATGGAGCATGGAGCATTCCACATGACTATGGAGGATGGACCAAAAGATGAAGACGCATGGAGATGTGTTTCCTTTTAGGGTTCATAGATAATTCCATTGGCTTGGAATTATCTTAGTCTAGAAAAGGCCATATTCACATCACGTTTTCTAGACTAAGATAATTCCAAGCCAATGGAATTATCTATGAACCCTAAAAGCAAACACATCTCCATGCGTCTTGATCTTTTGGTCCATCCTTCATAGTCATGTGGAATGCTCCATGCTCCATGCTCCATCTTTTGTGGCTTCTTTTCGCTTTGGGCTTCTTTTCTTCAATCTTGGCTAACAATCTACTTTATCTAGCACTAGCTAATTTCTATACTAAATAAAATAAATCTCACAAGTTGAGAAAAAAAATGGCACAAAGACCATAAAACCCTAATTAATTATTAAAATTAATTGATCAGCTCGCAGGCCGTAAACCAAACTACAAAAATTAAACATCCACATCAAACCACATCCTAAGGCCATATCCAATCACCATGCGATTTGCACATAAATAGTTAAAATTCAATTTTAACGCGCTTGGTCAATTTTAATTGATTTTAGGATATTCTAGGGTTAAAACGGTCCATGGGCCCAACAATCCACGGTTCACAAATACTAAAGCTTGCGTATTTTCCTTTTGTAGAATTCCAAATGACAAACAACTCATCGAGTTCACAACATTCCCTACGATCTGTTCTTGAGAAGGACAAGCTTTCTGGAACCAACTTCCTTGATTGGTACAGAAACTTGAGAACGTTCTCAAGCAAGAAAAGAAACTGTACGCAATAGAGGAGCAAGTTCCAGCAGGTCCAGAGAACCAAACACCTGCAACCCTAAAGGCATATCAAAAGCGTGTTGATGAAGCTAATGATGTGGCCTGCCTTATGCTATGCACCATGACTTCTGAGCTACAGAAGCAACACGAAAACATGAATGATGTCGATATGATCGAGCATCTGAAGCAGCTCTTCCAAGAGCAGGAAAGGGTTGAAAGGTATGAGGTCTCTGAGGCATTGTTCAAGTGTCATCTGGCAGAAGGGAACCCGGTGGGACCCCATGTACTCCGTAAGATCGGGTACCTGGAGAATCTCGCCCGACTGGGGTTCCCGGTCGGCCAAGAGTTGGCCACCAATATCGTGTTGCAATCGTTGCCTGAGAGTTATGGACAGTTCATCATGAACTATATCATGAACGAGATCGTGAAACCATTGCCAGATTATCTCAATATGTTGAGGACAGCTGAACAAAGCATCAACAAGGGTAAGGGCAAGGCTATTATGATGGTACAGAAAGGAAAGGGCAAAAGGTTTGCCTCATCCTCCAAGGGCAAAGTCAAGTCAGTTGCCAAGTCCAAGGAACCTTCCCTTAAGCCTGTTGGTGGCATTGCCAAATGTGTGACTAAAGGTGAGTGTCACTACTGCAGTCAGCCTGGACACTGGAGGAGGAACTGCCCAAAATATCTGGAGGATAAGAGGCTTGGAATAGTGATTCCACCACCACCAGGTATTTTTGTTGTAGATGTCAATTTAACTGTCTCTACATCATGGGTATTAGATACTGGATGTGGATCTCACATTTCTCGAAATGTGCAAGATCTGAAGAGAGGTAGAAAATTGGCTAAATGGGAGATAGATCTGCGCGTTGGGAATGGAGCAAAAGTTGCTGCGTTGGCCGTGGGCGTGTGCAAGCTATCTCTGCCTTCATGATTAGTTTTAGAATTTAATAATTGCTATTTTGTGCCTGCTATGAGCAGAAGCATTATTTCTATTTCTTGTTTGGACAAGGAAGGTTTCATTATTTCAATAAAGAACAATTGTTGTTCCTTTTATTTGAATAATATTCACTATTTTAGTGCGCAATTATTTAATGGACTGTATGTCCTTGATCTAAGCAATCCTGTCTACAACATTAATGCCAAGAGGATTAAAATAAATGATTTAAATACTGCTTACTTATGGCACTATCGTTTAGGCCACATAAACGAGAAACGTGTATCTATACTCCATAAGGATGGACTACTAGACACATTTGATTTTGAATCATATGAGACATGTGAGGCTTGTTTATTGGGAAAAATGACAAATTCCCCTTTCAATAAGAAAGGTGAGGACTAGTGAGCAATTGGCTCTCATACATACTTATGTGTGTGGACCATTTGCCACGCCTGCCAGGGGTGGTTACGTCTCATTACATTTACTGATGATTACAGTAGATATGGATTTGTGTACCTCATGAGGGCCAAATCCGAGTCCTTTGAAGTGTTCAAAGAATTCAAAAATGAAGTAGAGAAGCAACTTGGCAAAAGTATCAAGGCTCTACGATCAGATCGTGGAGGAGAATACTTGAGCCAAGAGTTTGACGACTATCTTAGAGAGTGTGGGATCGTGTCCCAACTCACTCCACCCGGAATGCCACAATGGAATGGCGTGTCTGAGAGGAGGAATCGAACCCTATTGGATATGGTTCGATCTATGATGTGTCAAACCGATTCCATTATCATTTTGGGGCCACGCTCTATTAAGTGCAGCTTTCACCATTAACCGTGTTCCATCTAAATCAGTCATGAAGACACCACATGAGGTGTGGAGTGGGAGGCGTCCCACACTGTCGTTCATGAGGATTTGGGGCTGCGATGTCTATGTAAAACGTTTACAATAAGACAACCTAGGGCCAAAATCGGATAAGTGTAAATTTGTGGGGTACCCTAAGGAAACTAAGGGTTACTACTTCTACAATCCAACCGAGAACAAAGTGTTTGTTGCTCGGACCGGCGTGTTTCTAGAAAGAGAGTTTGTCTATAAAGAAGCAAGTGGGAGGACTGTAGAACTTGAAGAGATTCAAGAACCACAAATCACTGAACCGATTATGGAACATGAACAGGAACCACAAGCAGTTATGGAGCAGTCTGTTCAGGTAACACAAGAGCTTCGTAGATCTAGTTGTAGGGTTTTGATTCATGGATGCGCAACGGAAACAATAATTAACCATGCCAAACCCTCCAAGGATCACAAGTCAAGAGACATAACGATGGTAAGGAAGAAATCAATAAACACACCTTAGGGTTCTCCTTTGATGACTTCAAACGCGAATTGTGTCACGTTCTCTATAGTTCATCCACGCCTAGAGTTGATTTCTAGATCTCCCAGTCCTTGGTGCTAGCCCGGAAAGAGGAAGAGGAAGAAGAATCACGCAAAACGAGACGAACCAAAGGAGGTTCGGCCTCCTTTTTGGCCGACGGGGACGGGCGGCGGGCTAGGGGGGGGGGAGCTCCTCTAGCTTGCTTGCTCTCTCTCCTTTTGTTCTCTCCCACTCAAGTTATGATCAATTATGAACATAAGTGTGGGAAGGAAGGAAGGAATGTCCTTTATATAGTCCAACAAATCCTTGCCAACTACCTAAAGGACTTATTCTAGTCCTACTAGAATTCAATTTAGTCCCTTCCTTGCAAATTAGTCCCTACTAAGTTTGAAAGGTTTTTCAAAGCGATCCTTCTAATTAATTAATCCAATTAATTAATTCCCAAATCTAGTTCAACTCTATCTAGCGTGTGACCCCATAGGTTCTATCTAGTTGGTAGCAACTATTTGCTAATACGAAGCGGTTTCTAGCAAAACATCCATTCTAGCCAACTAATAGAATAGTCATCTTGACAACCTTTGTACAAGTAATTGTCTCATCCATTTGTCTCTACATCCGGATTGGACACGAGACATACAAGTCACACTCGTATATCCAATCCAAAGTTTCACGATCCATGGGAATAGCCTTATTCGTGCAAATAACATCAATATCCCATATTGATTTATTTGAGTCTGGCCAGGCATTCTATAAGCACTATCCCTCGAGTGGCCTAGGATATTTGCTCCCGTTATGTGGGAGGGACAAATACTATCTACGTCCACTACGATCTCTAAGCTTTCTTCTTATTGTATCCAGTACACGCCTTTATAACTACCCAGTTACGGTGTAGCGTTTAACGTTACCAAAATCACAATAATCCACAACTAGAATATCTAGGGACTTCAAGTCTAAGGATGACAATACCATTGTACCGCGAGAAGCGCTTGTGACTCAACATAACGTGTATGTAGCCTTCTCGGAGATGGGTCAATCCAGTGCGCCAGTACCCCTAATGCACACCTATGTGTTGGATCATGATATCTCCATATCAATCCAACCCCATACTAGTCTATAGATGATTTTCCCATTAATCATTATACTGGACTAGGGATATTTAAGATAAGCAACACAATTGTAAATCTAAGCACTTCATTATATTAAATATCCTATAAATAATAAATGAATTTCTAGCCACAAATAAATTCATACTAAACTAGATTGCCTCTAGGGCATCTATTCCAACAGTCTCCCACTTGCACTAGAGCCAATCAGGCGCATCTCGTATGCCCATACTTCTAGTGTGCCCTTCATGCTTCCACTGCGTGAGCGGCTTTGTAAGCGGGTCTGACAGATTCTCATCTGTAGGAATCTTGCATATCTGAACGTCTCCTCTATCGATAATATCTCGAATCAGATGAAACTTCCTGAGCACGTGCTTGGATTTCTGGTGCGACCTGGATTCCTTTGATTGCGCGATCGCCCCAGTGTTGTCACAGTACAACTCAACTGGATCCGCAATGCTAGGAACCACACCAAGTTCAAAAACAAACTTTCTGATCCAAACAACTTCCTTTGCTGCGCCATTTGCAGCAATGTACTCAGCCTCTGTTGTAGAATCAGCCACCGTCTCTTGCTTGGAACTCTTCCAGCTCACGGCTGCTCCATTCAGGCAAAACACATATCCCGACTGTGATCTAAAGTCAACTCTGTCAGTTTGGAAGCTTGCATCAGTGTAACCCTTTACACGCAACTCTTCCTCACCGCCAAATATCAAGAAAGCATCCTTAGTTCTTTTCAAGTACTTTAGGATGTTCTTGACTGCAATCCAGTGACTCTCACCTGGATTGGATTGGTATCTGCTTGTCATACTCAAGGCATATGACACATCTGGTCTAGTATATAACATGGCGTACATGATAGATCCTATGGCCGAGGCACAGGGAATTCTACTCATGCGTTCCTTCTCAATCTCATTGGAAGGACAACCACTCTTCGAAAGAGTGATTCCATGTGACATGGGCAAGAATCCCTTCTTGGAATCTTGCATGTTGAACCGTTTCAACACCTTGTCAATATATGTAATCTGACTTAGGCCTAGCAGTCTCCTAGATCTATCTCTATAAATCTTTATACCAAGTATATAGGCTGCTTCCCCTAAGTCTTTCATTGAGAAACACTTCCCTAGCCAATCTTTAACAGATTGCAGCATGGGAACGTTGTTTCCAATGAGTAGTATGTCATCCACATACAAGACTAGAAAAGCTACAGAGCTCCCACTAACCTTCTTGTAGACACAAGACTCGTCTTCGTTTCCGATGAAGCCAAACTCTTTGACAACTTCATCAAAAACGTCGATTCCAACTCCTAGAAGCTTGCTTCAATCCATAAATGGATCGTTGCAGCTTACATACTTTGTTGGCTTGCTTTGGATATTCAAAACCCTCAGGCTGTATCATATACACGTCCTTGAGGAGATTCCCATAAAGGAATGCTGTTTTGACATCCATCTGCCAAATCTTATAGTCGTGGTTTGCTGCAACATGCTTGCTTCACAGTTCATACATAGATAAAGAATAATATAAACAACATAATTTAAGCAAGCATTCAAGTAGGTAAACATGTAAAGCATTTAATTCAACACTTGGGTCCTCGACCCCTTCCACAACACCACTTTGAGCCGTTGGCTCATTTTATTCAAGTACTTTGGCTATTAAAATCTCATTCGTGACACTTAGCCACCAATGTGGCGAGTCCGCGTAGAATCGCTACCTCGGACGAAAATATAGTCGACAAGTCATGACAACGCACGTGTTAACGGCTCATCCCATATTATATCCCTGGGACAGTGCATCGAACTCCGGTCTATTGTCCCCGCGCCGGGAGGGTACTGTCCGGTGTATATCCCCCAACCGTTAGGGTACTGTACCGGTGTATTGTCCCCCACCGTTAGGGTACTGTCCAACTGTGTCATTTAGGCAACCATCTCGGCCAAACATTTATAAATCATACCATGGACTTTAAGTTTAACAAACATCATTTATAAACATGCTTTAAAACTTGGGCTGCAACAACCCCCTTAATCCGGCTCGGGGCGAGACCGGGAGGGCGATGCTTAATAGAATTGGCGGAGATAAAAAAAATATAATCCACAACACATATTTATAACATTAAACAACTATATTAAACTTTAAGTCTTACACACTAGCTGATTACTATTACACACTAATTAACTAACATTTCATATCAACTAATGGCGGCGTTCATATTATAAGTTAGTCTCGCGCCCCTTCTATTCTATAATTCCCCATCTCCTAGACCTGCGGTGGGAAGAAAACAACAAGAACCGCAGTTTTCAAAGTCAGCAATAAATACTGAGTGAGATACACCATAGCATGTAAAACAGAAAAGAGAATATAAACTTCTAGGACACAAGTTAAATAAAGTAAAAGTGACAGAGTATGAGTGAAAACAGTTTCAGAGTATAAGTAAAACAATATAAGAGTTTGTAGTGGTGATAACCAATTATGAAAGTCGCAAGAGTAAATCAACTTATTTAAATTACGATCCGTCACACGTTTCCAACCTTGGGGAAGTTCATTATATCGCGCTGTAACCCGGGTAGACCAGACACAAAGTTAACAGATGGTACTGGTGTATAGGGGGTGTAAGAACCCAAACCTCTCTACCAAGCGTTGTGGATCGCATCCCGCGTCCCGCTAGCCATCATGACCACATCAGACATTCTAGACCTTAAGTGTTGCAACACCCTCCTAAGTGCGTCAATCAAAGGAGTGGTATCTAGAAGCAGTACTCCAGCCTATGGCTAAAGGAGTCGGGGGCACACGAAGTCCCGCATTTTAGGGTTTAAAACCCAAGGGATCGAAACCCGTGATAAGTAACATAACTGGTTCCGGTACAGGCGAATTCTTCCACTTCACGCTATTAACAATTTATTATTTATCGTGTGCAAGTTTCAAAACAACCATTCCGAAACGTAAACAAACTCAATTAAATCATGTGAATCACAAAACACATTTTGAGACAAGACATAAAATCAAATTTCGACACGAAGGAAGCTAGGCGCACAAGGCTAAGCATGTAATCTCACCTTACACCGAGATAGCGATTCACAATCTTCACGGGTAGTTGAAGTAGCCTATGTATACGAATTAGTCGCCTACAATTGACAAGTCTATAGTCACAATGATGCTACTTCCAAATAAACTAATGCATGGATGTTTGTCTAGGTCGGGTACTAAGTCCATACCAAATTATCCTAATAAACCGGTTTCAAGTGGTATACTCACGTGCCGAATACAAGCTCAACATGAATGTCATTCTAAAAGTCACTAATGCGCATATAAAGATGCTCACGTATCAAAATAAGTCCAACAAAATATTTGGAAGTTCAAAAATTCAAATTTTCTAAAACATTTGAAACTACAATTCTGGACCCTGACTTTAGAGCCACATATACCATATCAAAGCATCTCCTAAAATTGTGAAATTAATGTATGATGAATCTAATTTCAGAAACACCAAGAAAATCATGCATAGCTATTATAAAACTCAAGTTACAAAAATAACAAAAACTGCTATGCAGAGAAGAGTTTGGCAAAAAGTTTCAACTTGACAAGGGGATTACTACAACTTGCAGAATAGCAATAAAACTCATCTTCTCCAGAATAAATCCACTATGTGTCTAGTTTTACCACAAGAAAGATTGGGTGCTATAAGTTACTGGAAATGAGGATTTCAATAAAAATGGAAAGATTGGTCCAGAAACAGATTTTCAGAAAATATGCAACTTAAAATGAGCATATCTCCCTAACCAAAATAGCTATGGAGTTGATCTTTTTCTCAAAATGACCCTCTCTCAGTCTAGTTTTATAAAATGTAAGATTTGAAAATTTTACAGAGACAAAAGTTGAAGTTATACTACGTTTTTGACAAATTGGTCAGATTGTAACAACATGCAATTTTGCCAAGAACACTCAAAGCATGATCAAATTAATCATATGATACATGCAACTTAAAATAACTTGATATACACGTAGAAACTACCAATTAGACATGCAATAAGATATTCACATCAATTATTTAAAGAATCAAGTGAGGGATTTGAGAAATTCATGTTCAAAAGATACAATTCAAGACCCAAAACACACATGCAAACAAAGATCAAGTAATTTCCTATCATGAATATGAACTATCAACATGATGAGTAGGGTAGATGGAAAAAGAAGAAGTTGATGCTTACATTAGAGCCTAGAGAGCTTGAATTCTTGAAGAATATGAAGAAAAAGACTCTCCAAATGAATACTATAGCCTTGGACTCAAGTTTTTCATGGAAAGTGAAAAATGAAGTTTTGGGGTTGTATTGTGAGGGTCAACACCCAAAACCGGGCATAGAGTATGAAGAGAGAGAAAAGAGCTTGAATGAGTGTTCTTGAAGAGAAAAGCATGTGAAAAATTAAGAGAGGTAGATATAGGAAGTGATGGAGATGATAGGATGATGGTTAGTGTGATGAGTGAGTGTAAGTTTACATAAGGGTAGTGGGAGTCACTTCCTTTAATTATAAAATGGGTGGTTGAATAGGTTGAGTGGATGTGGATTGAAGCACAATTTAAAGTCTCCCAACAACATAGTTGGGGTAGAGATTAGATTAACAAGAAAATGAGGGTTCCAATAAAAATACTAGAAATTGATGTAAGTACAAGATAACACAAACAAGAGGGGTAAAAATAAAATTATCAATTACCATTTAGCACATAAGAAGATAAAATTTACATAAAAAGGAAATTACAAAATAACTCCAAATAAACTATTATGTCCTTAAATGTAAAAAATTCACTTTAATAAAATTAAAGGAAATACGTCAAGAGTAAATTTGAAATAGTACTATTATCATTTTTTTAGAAATCCAAGTATTCATTTTACCGAAATTATAAAATAACACTTAACAAAAATACGGGGTATTACAGTCTTTCCACCCCCCCTTAGAATAAGCTTCGTCCTCGAAGCTTGGACGGGTCACTAAAGTCTCAATGGGTTTCCTATATAGTCTTTATCGTCACGCACGTACTAATATAATGAATATTTCACAACGAATAAGCATACAATGCCAACAACCACATATGATGTCTCGTCGAGATACATAAAAACAAGATTCACATTTAGAAAAAGGACAACCATACGTCTGAAATAGTACTAGGGCCCCAATACGAAACATGATTATATCAAATAACACAAAGCAATCCATCGTGCAAGAGGAAGTAAACGACAACTCCCGAAATACCCGACTTTCTGTATTTTATCTTGCCCTATGTTCATTTTAGGTTACCCTACAGTTTTTAATCCCATAGTGGAAAGAACTGCTCTGATACCACCTGCAACAACCCCCTTTATCCGGCTCGGGGCGAGACCGGGAGGGCGATGCTTAATAGAATTGGCGGAAATCAAAAAAAATATAATCCACAACACATATTTATAACATTAAACAACTATATTAAACTTTAAGTCTTACACACTAGCTGATTACTATTACAAACTAATTAACTAACATTTCATATCAACTAATGGCGGCGTTCATATTATAAGTTAGTCTCGCGCCCCTTCTATTCTGTAATTCCCCATCTCCTAGACCTGCGGTGGGAAGAAAACAACAAGAACCGCAGTTTTCAAAGTCAGCAATAAATACTGAGTGAGATACACCATAGCATGTAAAACAGAAAAGAGAATATAAACTTCTAGGACACAAGTTAAATAAAGTAAAAGTGACAGAGTATGAGTGAAAACAGTTTCAGAGTATAAGTAAAACAATCTAAGAGTTTGTAGTGGTGATAACCAATTATGAAAGTCGCAAGAGTAAATCAACTTATTTAAATTACGATCCGTCACACGTTTCCAACCTTGGGGAAGTTCATTATATCGCGCTGTAACCCGGGTAGACCAGACACAAAGTTAACAGATGGTACTGGTGTATAGGGGGTGTAAGAACCAAAACCTCTCTACCAAGCGTTGTGGATCGCATCCCGCGTCCCGCTAGCCATCATGACCACATCAGACATTCTAGACCTTAAGTGTTGCAACACCCTCCTAAGAGCGTCAATCAAAGGAGTGGTATCTAGAAGCAGTACTCCAGCCTATGGATAAAGGAGTCGGGGGCACACGAAGTCCCGCATTTTAGGGTTTAAAACCCAAGGGATCGAAACCCGTGATAAGTAACATAACTGGTTCCGGTACAGGCGAATTCTTCCACTTCACGCTATTAACGATTTATTATTTATCGTGTGCAAGTTTCAAAACAACCATTCCGAAACGTAAACAAACTCAATTAAATCATGTGAATCACAAAACACATTTTGAGACAAGACATAAAATCAAATTTCGACACGAAGGAAGCTAGGCGAACAAGGCTAAGCATGTAATCTCACCTTACACCGAGATAGCGATTCACAATCTTCACGGTAGTTGAAGTAGCCTATGTATACGAATTAGTCGCCTACAATTGACAAGTCTATAGTCACAATGATGCTACTTCCAAATAAACTAATGCATGGATGTTTGTCTAGGTCAGGTACTAAGTCCATACCAAATTATCCTAATAAACCGGTTTCAAGTGGTATACTCACGTGCCGAATACAAGCTCAACATGAATGTCATTTTAAAAGTCACTAATGCGCATATAAAGATGCTCACGTATCAAAATAAGTCCAACAAAATATTTGGAAGTTCTAAAATTCAAATTTTCTAAAACATTTGAAACTACAATTCTGGACCCTGACTTTAGAGCCACATATACCATATCAAAGCATCTCCTAAAATTGTGAAATTAATGTATGATGAATCTAATTTCAGAAACACCAAGAAAATCATGCATAGCTATTATAAAACTCAAGTTACAAAAATAACAAAAACTGCTATAAAGAGAAGAGTTTGGCAAAAAGTTTCAACTTGACAAGGGGATTACTACAACTTGCAGAATAGCAATAAAACTCATCTTCTCCAGAATAAATCCACTATGTGTCTAGTTTTACCACAAGAAAGATTGGGTGCTATAAGTTACTGGAAATGAGGATTTCAATAAAAATGGAAAGATTGGTCCAGAAACAGATTTTCAGAAAATATGCAACTTAAAATGAGCATATCTCCCTAACCAAAATAGCTATGGAGTTGATCTTTTTCTCAAAATGACCCTCTCTCAGTCTAGTTTTATAAAATGTAAGATTTGAAAATTTTACAGAGACAAAAGTTGAAGTTATACTACGTTTTTGACAAATTGGTCAGATTGTAACAACATGCAATTTTGCCAAGAACACTCAAAGCATGATCAAATTAATCATATGATACATGCAACTTAAAATAACTTGATATACACGTAGATACTACCAATTAGACATGCAATAAGATATTCACATCAATGATTTGAAGAATCAAGTGAGGGATTTGAGAAATTCATGTTCAAAAGATACAATTCAAGACCCAAAACACACATGCAAACAAAGATCAAGTAATTTCCTATCATGAATATGAACTATCAACATGATGAGTAGGGTAGATGGAAAAAGAAGAAGTTGATGCTTACATTAGAGCCTAGAGAGCTTGAATTCTTGAAGAATATGAAGAAAAAGACTCCCCAAATGAATACTATAGCCTTGGACTCAAGTTTTTCATGGAAGGTGAAAAATGAAGTTTTGGGGTTGTTTTGTGAGGGTCAACACCCAAAACCGGGCATAGAGTATGAAGAGAGAGAAAAGAGCTTGAATGAGTGTTCTTGAAGAGAAAAGCATGTGAAAAAGTAAGAGAGGTAGATATAGGAAGTGATGGAGATGATAGGATGATGGTTAGTGTGATGAGTGAGTGTAAGTTTACATAAGGGTAGTGGGAGTCACTTCCTTTAATTATAAAATGGGTGGTTGACTAGGTTGAGTGGATGAGGATTGAAGCACAATTTAAAGTCTCCCAACAACATAGTTGGGGTAGAGATTAGATTAATAAGAAAATGAGGGTTCCAATAAAAATACTAGAAATTGATGTAAGTACAAGATAACACAAACAAGAGGGGTAAATATAAAATTATCAATTACCATTTAGCACATAAGAAGATAAAATTTACATAAAAAGGAAATTACAAAAATAACTCCAAATAAACTATTATGTCCTTAAATGTAAAAAATTCACTTTAATAAAATTAAAGGAAATACGTCAAGAGTAAATTTGAAATAGTACTATTATCATTTTTTTAGAAATCCTAGTATTCATTTTACCGAAATTATAAAATAACACCTAACAAAAATACGGGGTATTACATGGGCTATATCTTCAATCAAAAGATACAAATCACCAAGTAGTTATTAAGAACACATTCCACCATTCGCAAGTTTCACGATATCCACCTCATAGCCCATAAACAGATAACATATGAAAATAGCACTACCAAAGGGTTGGGTAAGTACTCACCTCGAGTCCTAGCTTATAAAATCCTTACTAGCTACTGATACGCGAATCCAAGAGCAAAGCTAAGAAGGAGGCTCTACAAATAGCAATTCAACACGTAAGGACAAGCCAACATCAAATCAAGTGATTCCTAGTGGATATTTGTTACTAATAAGGTTCATAAGATGCCCCGTACTATGATTATGATGTCCTCTGACACGCTCCAACTGCAAGTGTACAGCTGTCGGTGTAGTAATAAATTCCAGAAAACCGGGTTGTCGAACCCAAGAGACTTCTTGTAAATTAATTAGAATTTCTTAACCTTTTGTGGGCACAGCGCGTTGTTTGTTTGTCTAATGCTACCAAAATGAAAAGAACATATATCTCAATTAACTATGAGTTTCTTCACAATTAACGAAGACAAGAATTGTAGGAGTTCTCTTATAAGAGATACGAGTGCTGGGAATTCTTCTTGTGGATCACTAGGGATGCTACGAAAGTTGTCTTGATCTTTGGAACGCAAATACGCTACTATTATCAATCGAGCATTCTACAAATTACCGAGTTACCAAGCAATTTGCCTACACTTATGATCAATTTAGACCGAGTTACCAAGCCTAATTCAATTATAAGCATGCATTATTGGACTTTAATCTACTCTTTGATCCTAATTAACGCTACCCAGTTACGAGATAACGATACGAAAAGGTGATTATCTTGATTTACCGACTAGCTCTCATGGAGTTACCACACAAGTTCTAATTAGATATGTCCTAGCATTAGCTACTTGCAAGAACAATAAGATTCATACACAAGATAATCATAACAAGAGATAAACGCAAGTATTTAATCCAAAGAACGAAGCAAAGTCTCAAAACATTCATTCCATGCCAACCCTAGCTTTCCAACAAGTAATCCCAGCAATAAAGTACTTAGCTACTAAAAATCATGATCAAACTAGCAAGTTTCATGATCATGAACACAAAACTACGAAGAAGAGAGAGTAGAGAAAGCAAACGAATGACTCCGGATCGCTCCAAGCTCCCCCAAAGCTCCAAGAACGTTGTTGTCCCGTCTCCCCTCCTCAAAAACGACCTAACCCAGTCTAAAATACGTTCCCAAGTGTTTGGGACTCATTAGAGTTAATTACAAAAAGCTCCCGCAAAGTTTGAGAAAATTTTGCCAGACCCAGATCGCACGACCTCCCTTCCAGGTCGTACGACCTCTGGAAAAGGCAAGAGGAGGTCGTGTGACCTCTGAATAGGTCTTGCAAGACCTGAGTCCATGTTGCCTGCACGCTGCCTTCTGACCCCCAGGTCCTGCGACCTGAGATTGAGGTCGTGCGACCTCTGGCAAATCTCCACCAGGTCCTGTGACCTCTCCACGAGGTCGTGCGACCTCTGGACCCTCTCAGAGCCTCCTGTGTAGCTTCTTTCAGGTCCTGTGACCTGCCTTGTGAGGTCCTGTGACCTGCCTTGTGCTTGGACAACTTCCACAATGCTTCCACTTGTATCTCTTGCATTCGAATTACCTCTGATCATCAATTCATCTCTTGTTCCTCTATTTTGAGCCCTCCACATGTCTCAATGATCCTATCTTCTTCTCAAATGCCTCTAGCACTCAAATCATCCTCTCTTGCTTTCCTTCTCAAATCTCGAGCGCGCCATAGCTTCCTAAGCTCGTTTCCTCTATCCACTTGCTCCTAGCGTGCTCCGTTCCTGAAAAACACAAAACGAACACCCGGCGAAGATCAAATGTGACAAGATATGATAAATAACACGTAAAACGAGATAGAAAACGCCCAGACTTCACAAGTAATGCACAAAACGCTCACATGATCAATTCTCGCACAAAACAACTCAGAACGACTCTAAATTCTCCATTTTCGCACGCAAACCGATAGAAAAATTATACTAATAGATAACTCTAATGCAGAGTTATCAAATACCCCCACGCTGTCGTTTGCTCGTCTCGAGAAAAGTCTCATCTACTGCATCTAAATGTCTATTAGCCAACATGACTCAAACGACTCTAACATGACTCACGACACTACAATGCAGCAAGATGATGCAAATGCAAATCTAGACTCGATCGTAAAACATAAAAAACAAATTGCATACTTTTTGTGAGATCAGGCAATTTCAATACACATAGACCAGTGCTCATGGATGATGAAAAAGTTAGGCAAGAGGTGTGAACCGCAACTAAACTCGACAACAAGTAAATCCCCATAGTTAGTATATAAATCTTAACTTTACTATGAAGAATAATCTACCTCTTCATGTGTGCTGATAAAATAAGAGGCTAACCAAGGCTAAGCCACGTTCATAGTCCGAGCTCCTATTCCACTAACGGTTTAGAATGTTGAGGCTTAGGGACAAACGGATAATCATGAAGTAATAAGTCCTAAAGCGTCACATCCTCACATTAAAACCCGCATCTCACACACCCTCACCCTGATGATAGGAATCCACAACCCGAATCTCACCGACTCCGGCCCTCGATCCCCTCAAACCCCGGTACAATAACGATATCCGCGGCCATCGTGGCGAAACTTGCACGACCTGTAAATCACCGTCCAACGAAATAAGAACTCCGCCACTCGATTTCCAATAAGCATACTTTAATAATTTATTCCTCTCCTTTTTTTTCTCTTTTTTCTTTCTTTTTTTTCTTCTTTTTTTTTTCTCTCTCAACAATACATCCACAATATAATAGCAAAAATACACGAGCGGTCCTCCAAGAATTAAGCAATTATAAACACGTTAGGGGGAGGAAATAAACAATCCAATGAATGATTATCACATATAAAATCCGTCTCCCCCTAACTCAATGAAGCACGTGATGGCACCAAACAAACTGCAAACCACTAAATGTAGTCACGCCCCCTCTCAAGTAGTCAATAAGATGCATGTCTCGTGCATATTCCAACCAATCCTCCTACATTGCGATGATGAAAAGATACGATACCTAGCACGAACCACCAATTAAGTTCAACCAATCCCATTTTCGTGCGCATTAGACGTTACGCACTTAGGCTCTCCACTACTGTGTCCACGATATAATGACATGGAACACCGCCACACCGTAGTGTGCAAGCCGACTCACTCACCCTCGCATCCCCTCAAAGATATCTAATGAAGCACATGCGAACATTAGGACTCACATAAATGTGAAATGAAGCACTCCCTCAACGAACCCTCTTAACTACTGCTCCCTCGTGACGCTCTAGAAAGGTAATTATAAACGATATATGATGAAGGCCACGAATCTTCTCCCTAGGTCATAGAGGCTAACAATGAATCCAAGGATCAATTAGGGTTATCTAGTGGTCCTACAAGGTAAGATCTAAAAAGCAGTGAGTGCTCTAATACACATCCTCGCACAGCTGTTCTGTGTGCCACTACGAGGCGGGCTGGCGACTACCTAAGACGGACAACATGAACATTTGGCTTGTTTAGCAAACACCAAGCTCAAATTCTTTCAGAGAAAAACAACACACACTTTAGCTTTTAAAAGTCAATTTAGTTTAAAACTAGGTAGGCATTCCCGTAATGAGATTCTCTCTATACTTACTAGGGGGAACTAAAAGTGTCATTCTCAGTCAAAATTCACGCCCTATTCCTAAAGTGTTCACATCTCACTAAATCAACCAAGTCTATGCTTCTCTCAATTGCCTTTTCTCAAATTTTCAATTTTCAATTTTTTTTTTTTTTTTTTTTTTTTTTTTTTTTATAGATTTTCATAATATCCTAACTCTATATGCAAGGCTTTGACACGAAAAAAAAATTGACTCTACAATTTAAAATTTTGGCGGGTATACCCAATTATGTAAAAGTGCAAACCGTATGTAAATCTATCCTACACAATACGCCAATATAAGTAAAAACATAACAAAAACTAAAATACTGAATCACAATACAACCTAAACACGTCCTACATGTAACTGGCTATGCAAGACACTTTGGCTAGCAAACAGATAAATCACCCCCACACCGAATGCTTCGTTGTCCTCAACGAATTTAGAGAGTATGCAAGAAGACTCAGCAATCAATGTGTAGGCCAGTAGATGAGATGGAGCATGACATATACTAAATAAAAAAGAAACACATAATTCAGCAAAAGAAAAAGATACTCACAACCACCTCAAGGGTGGGGACAAAATCGCGCCAAGCAGTCCCCAAGCACAGTAGTGGCGCCACCGTGCTCCCAACGGTCAGTATGTTCTCGCACACCGGGGTAGACTGCCCTCCTCTGCTAAAATCTGTGTCTTGGAGAATCCCCAACTCGCATGCATGAGTCCACATAAAGGTCGTGTGTGCCATGGCACACCGGGGTAGACTCTCCCATATCCTGATCAAATATGTCACTTGGAAACATCATTAGTCCCTCTTCTCATCTCTCCAAATAACATAATAAATAACCACACAACTGTATTAAAATGCACTCCCTAAACTAATGCAATTAATAGGTTGGGTTGCCTCACAACAAGCGCCTTGTAGTTTAAGGTCGACGACCCGACCCAGTTACCTCAAATATGATTAAGGCGGTTTTTCTCTCCACTTTTTATTCTTCCACCATAGCTTCTCCCTTTGTCTCTTCTCAAGTAAGCATGCATGGGATGCGTATGGCGCAACAAAATTGTAGAAGACGGCCTGAAAAAATTTCTTCTTTCTGTGCTTCCAATTCATGAGAATCGTCATCATAACGATTACAACAATAAGATCAAGTCTCCCATGTAGTGGAAATCGATTTACGCCTTCTTTTCCCGTTTTCTCAATTTGCAATATCTTCATTGAAATTTCAAGCGACAACTCATAAAGTATGAAAGTTTGAGTATCTTCATCACCTTCGTTTGAAACACCCGAATCATCAACAATTTCAATCTCGACATCTTTTGTATCTTCAATGAGCTCAAACGTGAGAGGCTCTAACAAATTTGCAACCGGAAAGTCAAGATCATCAATATTAATTCTATGAAGAATGCCATCAATCTCACCAAAAATTTCATCATGCTTGACCCTCATACTTGACTCGAGCCATGATTCTATGTTTGGACAACTGGAGATGCACAGTGGCTCATCATCCTCTTCTTTAAGCGTTGGAAAGGTTGGAGCATCCTCTTGATTTGAATGGAGAACAAATTGTGCGTCCATGTGTGTTGTCTCCATTCCCATTCTTGTTGCTCGTTGTCGCCATTCTTCCACATTAGGAATCATCTCCTCAAGCATGCAACCAAGGAAGAAGAGCAACTTAGTGGGAGGGGTTGAGTCATTAGGACGAAGGGTATAACGTTGTATCTCAATGGCTACCCTCTCTCTAATGCCATTCACATGGCACTCTTTCACGAATTGCCCATATGCAAGGTTGCATGCTTCAAATATGCTCGCAAAACGGCGATATTTCTCATCCTCCATGCTTAGAGTTCAATGCCTGCACACATAAAATCTCAAGTAATGTCGTAAGGTAATAAGAATAGAAAATAACAAAAAAAAATCCCTAAAGCTGATAATTCTAACTAATTCAACCGAAGTCCCCGACAACGGCGCCAAAAACTTGACACGCTCCAACTGCAAGTGTACAGCTGTCGGTGTAGTAAACAATTCCAGAAACCGGGTTGTCGAACCCAAGAGACTTCTTGTAAATTAATTAGAATTTCTTAACCTTTTGTGGGCACAGCGCGTTGTTTGTTTGTCTAATGCTACCAAAATGAAAAGAACATATATCTCAATTAACTATGAGTTTCTTCACAATTAACGAAGACAAGAATTGTAGGAGTTCTCTTATAAGAGATACGAGTGCTGGGAATTCTTCTTGTGGATCACTAGGGATGCTACGAAAGTTGTCTTGATCTTTGGAACGCAAATACGCTACTCTTATTAATCGAGCATTCTACAAATTACCGAGTTACCAAGAAATTTGCCTACACTTATGATCAATTTAGACTGAGTTACCAAGCATAATTCAATTATAAGCATGCAGTATTGGACTTTAATCTACTCTTTGATCATAATTAACGCTACCCAGTTACGAGATAACGATACGAAAAGGAGATTATCTTGATTTACCGACTAGATCTCATGGAGTTACCACACAAGTTCTAATTAGATATGTCCTAGCATTAGCTACTTGCAAGAACAATAAGATTCATACACAAGATAATCATAACAAGAGATAAACGCAAGTATTTAATCCAAAGAACGAAGCAAAGTCTCAAAACATTCATTCAATGCCAACCCTAGCTTTCCAACAAGTAATCCCAGCAATAAAGTACTTAGCTACTACAAATCATGATCAAACTAGCAAATTTCATGATCATGAACACAAAACTACGAAGAAGAGAGAGTAGAGAAAGCAAACGAATGACTCCGGATCGCTCCAAGCTCCCCCAAAGCTCCAAGAACGTTGTTGTCCCGTATCCCCTCCTCAAAAACGACCTAACCCAGTCTAAAATACGTTCCCAAGTGTTTGGTACTCATTAGAGTTAATTACAAAAAGTTCCCGCAAAGTTTGAGAAAATTTTGGCCAGACCCAGGTCGCACGACCTCCCTTCTGTAGGGTTTTGATTCATGGATGCGCAACGGAAACACAAACAATCATAAAACCATGCAAAACCCTCCAAGGATCACAAGTCAAGAGACATAACGATGGTAAGGGTAAGAAATCATAACACACCTTAGGGTTCTCCTTTGATGACTTCAAACGCGAATTGTGTCACTTTCTCTATGGTTGATCCACGCCTAGAGTTGATCCTAGAATCTCCCAAGTCCTTGGTGCTAGCCCGCAAGAGGAAGAGGAAGAAGAATCACGCAAAACGAGACCCAAAGGAGGGCTCGGCCTCCTTGTGGCCGACGGGGACGGGGCGGCGGCAAAGGGGGCGGTCGGCTCCCTTTGTTGCTTGCTCTCTCTCCTTTTTGTTGTCTCCCACTCTTTGTTATGTTCAATTATGAGCATAAGTTATATGGGAAGGAAGGAAGGAAGGTCCTTTATATAGTCCAACAACTCCTTGCCAACTACCTAAAGGACTTATTCTAGTCCTACTAGAATTCAATTTAGTCCCTTCCTTGCAAATTAGTCCCTACTAAGTTTGCAAGGGTTTGCAAAGTGATCCTTCTAATTAATTAATCCAATTAATTAATTCCGAAATCTAGTTCAACTCTATGTAGCTTGTGAACCCATAGGTTCTATCTAGTTGGTAGCAACTATTTGCTAATATGAAGCGGTCTCTAGCAAAACATCCCTTCTAGCCAACTAATAGAATAGTCATCTTGACAACCTTTGTACAAGTAATTGTCTCATCCCTTTGTCTCTATACCCGGATTGGACACGAGACATACAAGTCACACTCGTATATCCAATCCATAGTTTCTCGATCCATGGGAATAGCCTCATTCGTGCAAATAACATCAATATCCCATATTGATTTATTTGAGTCTGGCCAGACATTCTATAAGCACTATCCCTCGAGTGGACTAGGATATTTTCTCCCGTTATGTGGGAGGGACAAATTCTATCTACGTCCACTACGATCTCTAAGCTTGCTTCTTATTGTATCCAGTACACGCCTTTATAACTACCCAGTTACGGTGTAGCGTTTAACGCTACCAAGATCACAATAATCCACAACTAGAATATCTAGTGACTTCAAGTCTAAGGATGACAATACCATTGCACCGCGAGAAGCGCTTGTGACTTAACATAACGTGTATGTAGCCTTCTCGGAGATGGGTCAATCCAGTGCAACATTCCCTAATGCACACCTATGTGTTGGATCGTGATATCTCCATATCAATCCAACCCCATACTAGTCTATAGATGATTGTACCATTAATCATTATACTTGACTAGGGATATTTAAGATAAACAACACAATTGTAAATATAAGGACTTCATTATATTAAATATCCAATAAATAATAAATGAATTTCTAGCCACAAATAATTCATACTAAACTAGATTGCCTCTAGGGCATCTATTCCAACAGTCTCCCACTTGCACTAGAGCCAATCTGGCGCATCTCGTATGCCCATACTCCTAGTGTGCCCTTCATGCTTCCACTGCGTGAGAGGCTTTGTAAGCGGGTCTGACAGATTATCATCTGTAGGAATCTTGCATATTCGAACGTCTCCTCTATCGATAATATCTCGAATCAGATGAAACTTCCTGAGCACGTGCTTGGACTTCTGGTGCGACCTGGGTTCCTTTGATTGCGTGATCGCCCCAGTGTTGTCACAGAACAACTCAACTGGATCCGCAATTCTAGGGACCACACCCAGCTTCCTTTGCTGCGCCATTTGCAGCAATGTACTCAGCCTCTGTTGTAGAATCAGCTACCGTCTCTTGCTTGGAACTCTTCCAGCTCACCGCTGCTCCATTCAGGCAAAACACATATCCCGATTGTGATCTAAAGTCATCTCTATCGGTTTGGAAGCTTGCATCAGTGTAACCCCTTACACGCAACTCTTCCTCACCGCCAAATATCAAGAAAGCATCCTTAGTTCTTCTCAGTACTTTAGGATGTTCTTGACTGCAATCCAGTGACTCTCACCCGGATTGGATTGGTATATGCTTGTCATACTCAAGGCATATGACACATCTGGTCTGGTACATAACATGGCGTACATGATAGATCCTATGGCCGAGGCATAGGGGATTCTACTCATGCGTTCCTTCTCAATCTCATTGGAGGGACAACCACTCTTCGAAAGAGTGATTCCATGTGACATGGGCAAGAATCCTTTCTTGGAATCTTGCATGTTGAACCGTTTCAACACCTTGTCAATATATGTACTTTGAATTAGGCCTAGCAACCTCTTAGATCTATCTCTATAGATCTTTATACCGAGTATATAGGCTGCTTCCCCCAAGTCCTTCATTGAGAAACACTTTCCTAGCCAATCTTTAACAGATTGCAGCATGGGAATGTTGTTTCCAATGAGTAGTATGTCATCCACATACAAGACCAGAAAAGCTACAGAGCTCCCACTAACCTTCTTGTAGACACAAGACTCATCTTCGTTTCTGATGAAGCCAAACTCTTTGACCACTTCATCAAAACGTCGATTCCAACTCCTAGAAGCTTGCTTCAATCCATAAATGGATCGTTGCAGTTTACAAACTTTGTTGGCTTGCTTTGGATCCACAAAACCCTCCGGCTGTATCATATACACGTCCTCGAGGAGATTCCCACAAAGGAATGCTGTTTTGACATCCATCTGCCAAATCTCATAGTCGTGGTATGCTGCAATCGCAAGTACGATTCGGATGGATTTGGTCATAGCGACTGGTGAAAAGGTTTCATCATAGTCAATACCATGAATCTTTCTGAATCCTTTAGCCACCAATCGGCCCTTATAGGTAATCACATTACCATCCATGTCGATCTTCTTCTTGAAGACCCACTTGCACCCTATGGGCCGCGCCCCATCGGGTGGTTCCACCAAAGTCCATACTTTGTTGGTATACATGGATTCCATCTCGGATCTCATGGCTTCCAGCCACTTCTGAGAGTCTGGGCCACTCATGGACACCTCATAGGTAGTAGGCTCATCATCTATGAGCATCGTGTCACCGGGATCGGTTACGAGAAGTCCATACCTCTCGGGTTCCTGGCACACTCTACTAGATCTACGAAGCTCTTGTGTTACCTGAACTGGTTGCTCCACAACTTCTTGTGGTTCCTGTTCATGTTCCATAATCGGTTCAGTGATTTGTGGTTCTTGAACCTCTTCAAGTTCTACATTCCTCCCACTTGCTTCTTTAGAGACAAATTCTCTTTCTAGAAACACGCCGGTCCGAGCAACAAACACTTTGTTCTCGGTTGGATTGTAGAAGTAGTAACCCTTAGTTTCCTTAGGGTACCCCACAAATTTACACTTATCCGATTTCGGCCCCAGCTTGTCTGATTGTAAACGTTTTACATAGACATCGCAGCCCCAAATCCTCATGAACGACAGTGTGGGATGCCTCCCACTCCACATCTCATATGGTGTCTTCATGACTGATTTAGATGGAACACGGTTAATGGTGAAAGCTGCACTTAATAGAGCGTAGCCCCAAAATGATAATGGAAGATCGGTTTGACACATCATAGATCGAACCATATCCAATAGGGTTCGATTCCTCCTCTCGGACACGCCATTCCATTGTGGCGTTCCGGGTGGAGTGAGTTGGGACACGATCCCACACTCTCTAAGATAGTCGTCAAACTCTTGGCTCAAGTATTCTCCTCCACGATCCGAACGTAGAGCCTTTATACTTTTGCCAAGTTGCTTCTCTACTTCATTCTTGAATTCTATGAACACTTCAAAGGATTCCGATTTTGCCCTCATGAGGTACACAAATCCATATCTACTGTAATCATCAGTAAATGTAATGAAGTAGACATAACCATCCCATGCAGGCGTGGCAAATGGCCCACACACATCGGTATGTATGAGCGCCAATTGCTCACTAGTCCTCTCACCTTTCTTATTGAAAGGGGACTTTGTCATTTTTCCCAATAAACAAGCCTCACATGTCTCATATGATTCGAAATCAAATGAGTCTAGTAATCCATCCTTATGGAGTCTAGATACACGTTTCTCATTTATGTGGCCTAAACGACAGTGCCATAAATAAGCAGGATTTAAATCATTTATTTTAATCCCCTTGGTATTAATGTTGTAGACAGGATTGCTTAGATCAAGGACATAAAGTCCATTAAATAATTGCGCACTAAAATAGCGAATATTATTTAAATAAAAGGAACAACAATTGTTCTTTATTGAAATAATAAAACCATCCTTGTCCAAACAAGAAATAGAAATAATGTTTCTGCTAATAGCAGGCACAAAATAGCAATTATTTAATTCTAAAACTAATCATGAAGGCAGAGATAGCTCGCACACGCCTATGGCCAACGCAGCAACCTTTGATCCATTCCCAACGCGCAGATCTACCTCCCCTTTAGCCAATCTTCTACTTCTCTTTAGATCCTGCATATTTCGACAAATATGAGATCCACATCCAGTATCTAATACCCATGATGTAGAGAAAGTTAAATTGACATCTACAACAAAAATACCTGGTGGTGGTGGAATCACTATTCCAAGCCTCTTGTCCTCCAGATATTTTGGGCAGTTCCTCCTCCAGTGTCCAGGCTGACTGCAGTAGTGACACTCACCTTTAGTCACACCTTTGGCAATGCCACCAACAGGCTTAAGGGAAGGTTCCTTGGACTTGGAAACTGACTTGCCTTTGCCCTTGGAGGAAGAGGCAAACCTTTTGTCCTTTCCTTTCTGTACCATCATTATGGCCTTTCCCTTACCCTTGTTGATGCTCTGTTCAGCCGTCCTCAACTTATTGAGTAAATCTGGCAGTGGTTTAACGATCTCGTTCATGTTATAGTTCATAATGAACTGTCCATAACTTTCGGGAAACGATTGCAACACGAGATTGGTTGCCAACTCTTGGCCGACCGGGAACCCTAGTCGGGCGAGATTCTCCAAGTACCCGATCATTCGGAGTACATGGGGTCCCACCGGGTTCCCTTCTGCCAGATGACACTTGAACAGTGCCTTTGAGACCTCATACCTCTCTACCCTCGCCTGCTCTTGGAAGAGCTGCTTTAGATGTTCGATCATATCGACAGCATTCATGTTTTCGTGTTGCATCTGAAGCTCAGAAGTCATGGTGCAAAGCATAAGGCAGGCCGCATCATTAGCGTCATCAACACGCTTTTGATACGCCTTTAGGGCAGCAGGTGTTTGGTTCTCTGGACCTTCTGGAACATGCTCCTCTATTGCGTACAGTTTCTTCTCTTGCTTGAGAACAATTCTCAAGTTTCTGTACCAATCAAGAAAGTTGGTTCCAGAGAGCTTGTCCTTCTCAAGGACAGATCGTAGGGAATGTTGTGAACTCGATGAGTTGTTTGCCATTTGGAATTCTACAAAAAGGAAAATACGCAAGTTTTAGTATTTGTGATTTTTTTTTTACTATATTCAATAATGGCTAGTTTATCAAATATAGCTCCCACTATTTTTCTACGGATTAATAACCCTCAAGATATTAATGCGGAAAATATCCTTATATTTTCTAGTGGGCCAAGATCCATCTTTCATCTCCTTATGAGCTTGCTTTGGCAAGTCACCCATAATTTGACTACTTTAGGTAGGAACAACTCCAATTGCATCCCATATGCAACTCTTGGTTCAACTGGGCAAATAACTCCTTATTTATCCATCCATATGGATAATCCCAATTAATTGCCTCTAGGTGTCTTAATCAAATTAATAGCCTAGTTGTGTTCAACCTCTTATCTAAACAATTGCACATTGTTACGTGCCATCGCATTCCATCATGATGAACCAAGTTGCCATGCTTTGGCACGCACGAACTTGGTAAATAATGATGATAATGAGTGTTTAAATAACGAGAAGGCAAGAACACAATATTTGAATTTTGAGGGATTTTAAATTCAATTTTTAATTGTTTTGTTGATCAATATCAACTAATCTATCTATTTGAGTTTGGGTACAACTCCAAATAATAGATCCGGGTTGTCTAATTATCTTATTATCCTAATTGCATGCATCATCCATACACCAACCACACAATAATAAGACATTAAAATAAACAACCACAAACAGAAATTAAACGTGATGTGGATATGGCCTTTTCTAGACTAAGATAATTCCAAGCCAATGGAATTATCTATGAACCCTAAAACAAACACAGATGCGTCTTGATCTTTTGGTCCATCCTTCGTAGTCATGTGGAATGCTCCATGCTCCATCTTTTGTGGCTTCTTTGGCTTTGGGCTTCTTTTCTTCAATCTTGGCTAACAATCTACTTTATCTAGCACTAGCTAACTTCTATACTAAATAAAATAAGTCTCACAAGTTGAGGAAAAAATGGCACGCAGGCCATAAAACCCTAATTAATTATTACAATTAATTGATCAGCTCGCAGGCCGTAAAACCAAACCACAAAATTAAACATCCACATCAAACCACATCCTAAGGCCATATCCAATCACCATGCGATTTGCACATAAACAGTTAAAATCCAATTTTAACGCGCTTGGTCAATTTTAATTGATTTTAGGATTTCTAGGGTTAAAACGGTCCATGGGCCCAACAATCAAATTTCCCGGGCCCAATAAGATGAACCACAAGGCCCTAGGGCCGGCCCGACCCAAAACCCACAAGCCTAGGCCGCGGGTTAGGGCCGCCCGATCCCTAGGGCGGCCAAGCTTGGGCGGCAAGCAAGGGGGGGCGGTCCCTAGGGGGGCCGAACCTCCTTATGGGAGTTGTTTCCAAAACAACTCCCTTGCTTGGTGCCCAAGTTTGGTTGTTTCCTTGTTTTGGAAGAACTCGTTCTTCCCCAAGGATGCCCAAAACCTAGATCTAAGATCCTAAAATTTCTCAAACTCACCAATTGATGCATCCAATGCAAAAATTGGATCTTGTTGTGATTAATTATTGACAAATTGCATCCCATGCTTGATTTGTCTTGTTTTACGCGATAAACAATCAAATTAAGGTGTAAAACAACTAAAACGTAACACATAAACCACGTTTGTGCTCTACGACCTGTGGCTCTGATACCACTGTAGGGTTTTAATTCATGGATGCGCAATGGAAACACAAACAATCATAAAACCATGCAAAACCCTACAAGGATCACAAGTCAAGAGACATAACGATGGTAAGGGTAAGAAATCATAACACACCTTAGGGTTCTCCTTTGATGACTTCAAACGCGAATTGTGTCACGTTCTCTATGGTTGATCCACGCCTAGAGTTGATCCTAGAATCTCCCAAGTCCTTGGTGCTAGCCCGGAAGAGGAAGAGGAAGAAGAATCACGCAAAACGAGACCCAAAGGAGGGCTCGGCCTCCTTGTGGCCGACGGGAACGGGGCGGCGGCAAAGGGGGCGGTCGGCTCCCTTTGTTGCTTGCTCTCTCTCCTTTTTGTTCTCTCCCACTCTTTGTTATGTTCAATTATGAGCATAAGTTATATGTGAAGGAAGGAAGAAAGGTCCTTTATATAGTCCAACAACTTCTTGCCAACTACCTAAATGACTTATTCTAGTCCTACTAGAATTCAATTTAGTCCCATCCTTGCAAATTAGTCCCTACTAAGTTTGCAAGGGTTTGCAAAGTGATCCTTCTAATTAATTAATCCAATTAATTAATTCCCAAATCTAGTTCAACTGTATGTAGCGTGTGACCCCATAGGTTCTATCTAGTTGGTTGCAACTATTTGCTAATATGGAGCGGTCTCTAGCAAAACATCCATTCTAGCCAACTAATAGAATAGTCATCTTGACAACCTTTGTACAAGTAATTGTCTAATCCCTTTGTCTCTATATCCGGATTGGACACGAGACATACAAGTCACACTCGTATATCCAATCCATAGTTTCTCTATCCATGGGAATAGCCTCATTCGTGCAAATAACATCAATATCCCATATTGATTTATTTGAGTCTGGCCAGACATTCTATAAGCACTATCCCTCGAGTGGCCTAGGATATTTGCTCCCGTTATGTGGGAGGGACAAATTCTATCTACGTCCACTACGATCTCTAAGCTTGCTTCTTATTGTATCCAGTACACGCCTTTATAACTACCCAGTTACGGTGTAGCGTTTAACGCTACCAAGATCACAATAATCCACAACTAAAATATCTAGTGACTTCAAGTGTAAGGATGACAATACCATTGCACCGCGAGAAGCGCTTGTGACTTAACATAACGTGTATGTAGCCTTCTCGGAGATGGGTCAATCCAGTGCAACATTCCCTAATGCACACCTATGTGTTGGATCGTGATATCTCCATATCAATCCAACCCCATACTAGTCTATAGATGATTGTCCCATTAATCATTATACTAGACTAGGGATATTTAAGATAAACAACACAATTGCAAATCTAAGGACTTAATTATATTAAATATCCAATAAATAATAAATGAATTTCTAGCACAACTAATTCATACTAACTAGATTGCCTCTAGGGCATCTATTCCAACACCTTCCAGGTCGTACGACCTCTGGAAAAGGCAAGAGGAGGTCGTGTGACCTCTGAATAGGTCTTCCAAGACCTGAGTCCATGTTGCCTGCACGCTGCCTTCTGACCCCCATGTCCTGCGACCTGAGATTGAGGTCGTGCGACCTCTGGCAAATCTTCACCAGGTCCTGTGACCTCTCCACGAGGTCCTGCGACCTCTGGACCCTCTCAGAGCCTCCTGTGTAGCTTCTTTCAGGTCCTGTGACCTGCCTTGTGAGGTCCTCTGACCTGCCTTGTGCTTGGACAACTTCCACAATGCTTCCACTTGTATCTCTTGCATTCGAATCACCTCCGATCATCAATTCATCTCTTGTTCCTCTATTTTGAACCCTCCACATGTCTCAATGATCCTATCTTCTTCTCAAATTTCTCTAGCACTCAAATCATCCTCTCTTGCTTTCCTTCTCAAATCTCGAGCGCGCCATAGCTTTCTAAACTCGTTTCCTCTATCCACTTGCTCCTAGCGTGCTCCGTTCCTGAAAAACACAACACGAACACCCGGCGAAGATCAAATGTGACAAGATATGATAAATAACACGTAAAACGAGATAGAAAATTCCCGGACTTCACACGTAATGCACAAAACGCTCACATGATCAATTCTCGCACAAAACAACTCAAAACGACTCTAAATTCTCCATTTTTGCACGCAAACCGATAGAAAAATTATACGAATAGATAACTCTAATGCAGATTTATCATCCTTCAACTCGAATGAACGAAGGAATAATGTTCTCTAAAGTAGCATATGCCACTCGGCGAGAAACGGACTTTTCAGATTTGACACACTTTACGAAAACTGGAATTTCGAATGATATAGAATAGATATTGAAATGAATCTAACTTGAAATGAAAGTAGACACGTAGAGCTTCAAATCGGTATAAGATAGAGCGAAATACAAGCTCTTATGAGGGAGTAATGACCTCACAAAGTTGGGTGACACAATCTGTCCGAACCCACTCTCCAGCCCTGACACAGTTTACCAAAACTCACATTACAGAAAATTTAAAAGTCTTTTTGGAATGAAAACAATTGGAGATGAAATTAGACACATAGAGCTTCATAACGATATACAGTTTAGCAAAATATAAGCTCGTATGTGGGATTAGTGACCTCTCAAAGTCGGGTGACACAATCTGCCCGAGCCCAATTACCAGCCCAGACACACTTTACGAAAACGGACATTCCAGAATATTTACAATTAATTTTGGCATGAGACCAATTGGAGATGAAATTAGACACACAGGGCTTCGAACCGATATAAGGTATAGCACAAACCGAATCTTTACGAGTGAGATGTGGCCTCTCAAATTCAGTTCACAGATTCTGTCCGATAACAGAGAATCATTACAAGACCAAATTTTCTTTTAATCAAAAGTTCTTCGAGTAAGTATGTGAAAACACTTCATTTTCGATATAAGAAGGAATGGAAGAGGCACATGCAAGTCTATATGCATCATATAGTCTTCAAGGAGGAACAAAACACATGATTTGGAAGGATGGAGAGTAGAGAATAGGGAAATCAAGGACAACTCTCATCTTTTGAGACATGAACTTCTTCTAAACCTTCCTCCATGTGGATGAACCCATGAATCCACAAGAAGATGCAAAAATAGATACATTCAAGGACATTCTTAGATGATTTACCATTGTAATAGATACTAGAAGCAAGAATATGCAAGGATCGAAGAATAGATCAAAAATTTACCTCAAAGATTAGGAATAGTGAGCAAAAGAGTGATTGTAAGCTTCAATCCGTGGGTAGGATGAAGAAAGAAGTCCCAAACAAGGTTGTATTTAGCTTGGAGACAAATTTTTCATGATTTGGTTGCTAGAATATGAAGTTTTGGTGGTGTTTTGTGGATGTTTTTGCACAAAAACGGGTTGAGCTTCTTTTGTAAAAGAAGAGGACTTCTTGTGACTCTTAGAGAGAGATGGGGGTGTGAGAAGTGAGGGGGATGGGCTGAGCTACAATGCTTTAAAGATTCTCAAGGGACATGGTGCATTGTTATGTCACACTTGCTTGCAAGAAATGTCCTAGCATGGTCATAGCTAGGCACTTTGGGACAAAAAAAAGATGACACACTTGCTACCATCTTTTGAGTTTAATATGTGGAGTAACATTTAAAAATGGCTCTAGGGTTGATAGGTATCCAACCCCCACAAGTTTTACACTCATAGTATGACAAAATACCAAGTTTTGGTCATGTGTTTGTGGCTTCTTTGCTCAAATCCGGGATTGCACATAAAAGATTTGATTCATTGAACAAGATGGCTAGGAAAGAGTGTAAAAAAGACAAGCCTATGGTATGAAACACAAGTAGTCATGATGTGACTATACATAGATAGCTAGCTTTCCTAGTGATAGGTAACTATGTGTCTAATCCCCTACACTAAATGTACATTCAAGGTATACATACTATAGCAATACTTCTACACATACTAGAAATACATACATACTTTATTACTTTTCTAGATTTAATATTTCATAAAAATTAAGTAATTGTTAAAATTAAGATTATAGGGAACCAATATTTAAGTTCTACCATCCAACTTAATAAGCTCAAAACATTATAAACTAAATCAAATAAATTCCTAATGGAACTTAATTATGTGGGCTGTCACATACTAGACCAGATGTGTCATATGCCTTGAGTATGACAAGAAGATACAAATCCAAACCAGGTGAGAGTCACTGGATTGCAGTCAAGAACATCCTAAAGTACTTGAGAAGAACTAAGGATGCTTTCTTGATATTTGGCGGTGAGGAAGAGTTGGGTGTAAGGGGTTACACTGATGCAAGCTTCCAAACCGACAGAGATGACTTTAGATCACAGTCGGGATATGTGTTTTGCCTGAATGGAGCAGCGGTGAGATGGAAGAGTTCCAAGCAAGAGACGGTTGCTGATTCTACAACAGAGGTTGAGTACATTGCTGGAAATGGCGCTGCAAAGGAAGCTGTTTGGATCAGAAAGTTTGTTTCTGAACTTGGTGTGGTTCCTAGTATTGCGGATCCAGTTGAGTTGTATTGTGACAACACTGGGGCGATCGCGCAATAAAAGGAGCCCAAATCACACCAGAAATCCAAGCACGTGCTTAGGAAGTTCCATCTGATTCGAGATATTATCGATAGAGGAGACGTTCAGATATGCAAGATTCCTATAGATGAGAATCTGTCAGATCCACTTACAAAGCCGCTTGCGCAGTGGAAGCAAGAAGGACACACTAGGAGCATGGGCATACGAGATGCGCCAGATTAGCTCTAGTGCAAGTAGGAGACTGTTGGAATAGATTCCCTAGAGGCAATCTAGTTTAGTATGAATTTATTATGGCTAGAAAATTCAATGTATTATTTATTGGATATTTTATATCATGAAGTCCTAAGATTTACAATTGTGTTGTTTATCTTAAATATCCCTAGTCCAGTATAATAATTAATGGGACAATCATCTATAGACTAGTATGGGGTTGGATTGGTATGGAGATATCATGATCCAACACATGGGTGTGCATTAAGGGTAATGGCGCACTAGATTGACCCATCTCCGAGAAGGCTACATAGACGTTATGTTAGGTCACAAGTGCTTCTCGTGGTGCAATGGTATTGTCGTCCTTAGACTTGAAGTCGCCAGATATTCTAGTTGTGGATTATTGTGATTTTGGTAGCGTTAAACGCTACACCGTAACTGGGTAGTTATAAAGGCGTGCACCGAATACAATAAGAATCAAGCTTAGAGATCTGAGTGGACGTAGATAGAATTTGTCCGTCCCACATCACGGGAGCAAATATCCTAGGCCACTCGAGGGATAGTGCTTATAGAATGTCTGGCCAGACTCAAATAAATCAATATGGGATATTGATGTTATTTGCACGAATAAGGCTATTTCCATGGATCGAGAAAATATGGATTGGATATACGAGTGTGAATTGTATGTCTCGTGTCCAATCCGGATATAGGGACAAAGGGATGAGACAATTACTTGTACAAGGTTTGTCAAGATGACTATTCTAATAGTTGGCTAGAATGGATGTTTTGCTAGAAACCGCTCCATGTTAGCAAATTGTTGCTACCAACTAGATAGAACCTATGGGGTCACACGCTATATAGATTTTAACTAGATTTGGGAATTAATTTATTGGATTAACTAATTAGAAGGATCACTTTGCAATACCTTGCAAACTTAGTAGGACTAATTTGCAAGGAAGGGACTAAATCGAATTCTAGTAGGACTAGAATGGATCCTTTAGGTAGTTGGCAAGGATTTGTTGGACTATATAAAGGACACTCCTTCCTTCCTTCCCACACTTATGACCTTATTGATCATAAATTGAGTGGGAGAGAACACAAAGGAGAGAGCAAGCAAGCACGGAAGGCTCGCCCGGCCCCCCTTGCCGTCGCCCGTCCCCGTCGGCCCACAAGGAGGCCGAAACCTCCTTGTTGTCTCTAATTGCGTGATTTTTCTTCCTCTTCCTCATTCCGGGCTAGCACAAAGGAGTGGGAAGATCTTGGATTCAACTCTAGGCGTGGATCAACTATAGAGAACGTGACACTATTCGCGTTTGAAGTCATCAAAGGAGAAACCCTAAGGTGTTTTATTGATTTCTTCCCTTACCATCGTTATGTCTCTTGACTTGTGATCCTTGGAGGGTATTGCATGGATTATGTTTGTTTGTATTTCCTTTGCGCATCCATGATCAAAACCCTACACTTTATTGCCTGAGGCATGTCCTCTTATGATGGAAACTCCTTCTCCGACTGCCCATTCTTTTTCAAGTAAGTGTCCCTAATAGAGTCTAGATGGGCCTCGATGTAACAAATCGATAACTATCAAAGCACGCGGTTTGGGAAAAAAAATCAAAGCACACGGGCCCAATACTACGCTCTTTCAGGTTCACTTTAGAAGATCGTCGTCCTACAATCCCCGGTTTAGTCAGTGGATGGTCATTCAAAACAGGGTATTGGGGTGAAGGCGGGATTTCCAACTGAGGATCACCCGAGCCGGATGCCTCTTGAGATGTTCCCTCACCCGTCTTTCGTTTCATTCCACCACCCGCCATTTTAATGCTCAAATTCAAGTAAAAACAAGTAATTCAACCCGTGCAATGTGACAAGAAGTTTTTGCAGTCCTAGGACTCTATTCAATCGCCCCCAAGCACGCTACTAAGCGCAACAAAATAAAATCGAGTTTTTTCTCAATTGTGCCTAAGACTAGTATATTGAAATTTGCTAGAGTAGAGATTACCTACGTGCCTGGAGCAAGTCTTACAGGCACAAATTGCAGAAAATCCGGCAAGAAGGACCGTTTTTTAGGTCGCCGAAAATTTTCGATGAAATCTTCAATTGAATGGTGCACCGTGCTCCTTGTGATGTCCCCGTCGAGGTTGTCTTCTTGACCGAAGGCTGAATCAAGCTCCAACTTGCCCAAATTTCGAATTTAGGACCAAAAATCCTAGAATTCTTCTCACTGATTTCTCCCTCACCCGTCTCTTTCAGTTGAAACCCTCTACCAATCCTTGATCTCCTTGCAAATCCGCACAAAACCCTACCTTGCTTGTTGAATTTGGTGAAGTTTTGAGTTGGGAGAGAGAAAGAGCTAGAGAGGTTTTGGTTACGGAGGATGAAGGTGAGGATGTGAAGAATGAGAGAGAGATGGACGGGACAACTGGTTCCTTAAACTTTTCGTGCCAAAAAGTCCTTTTGACCTCCAATTAATACCCACTCCTTCTTTTATCGGGCAAAACTGTCAATTTGTCAGTGGTCTTCGTACGAAGACAATTCTCTTCGTACGAAGACTCTTCGTGCGAAGAGAAATTGTCTTCGTACGAAGGTCTTCCCAGGCAAGTACTGCAAGCTGTTGTGGGAAGACAAAATTCAGAGGCCAAAAATTTTCTAAGTACAATGTCTTCGTACGAAGACACTTCTCTTCGTACGAAGAGAAGTCTGGATCTGCAAAAAACATCATTTTTGGTATATTTTCGCGTATCCGATCGTGCCTTTGCTTTTCGAAGGATCTCCTCGTCCTCGAGACTCCCTTTTTACCCTAAAACACTCCCAAAGTCCGGGGAATATTTCATTCGTCGATTTTATGCATTCCAAGGCACGTTTTGCATTTCCGGATGATTTTGTCCTCGTTTTACTCTCTTGAGCATCCTTTCAGACTCCGATATGCGCGATCCACCTGTCTACAGAAAGCTCTCAACCACCCCCACACATTGGCACTATTCAATTCTGTTTTCAATCTCGTCTTCAAAATATCACCTCGTAATCCGTGCTAATGTGCTAGCTTTCTCCGTTCATCCATAAATCCTCGCGTATATCAAGACGGGGAGTCCGAGAACATGATCTTCCCCAGATGCGTGTGTTGACCAAGTGTAGGAATGGCGTTAATCTTCAATTCCTTCATTCTGGATCCCGATACGCGTTTTAGGCTGCTATTCTTCAATGTTCACTCTGTTCTGCACACGCGCATCAAGACGGGGGATCCGGAATAGACCTTTCACCTCGGAATCCTGCACATACTCATTGGAAATATTAAATCCACTCTCTCGCACCTCTCAAATAAATCAAAATGGATAAAAATAAAAATAGACAAAACAGTATTAAAACCTAAACTAAAACAATAAATAGGTTGGGTTGCCTCCCAACAAGCGCTTGTAATTTAAGGTCGACGGCCCGACCCAGTTAGCTCAGAGATAATCAAATAGCAGGAATCGCATGGAGCCATTCAATGACTCCAATGAAATTTCCATCCACAGGCTTTGCTCTCTGGCCATTTACCTTGAATCTATTCTTATTTTCATCTTCCACCTCAAGAGATCCCCATGGATAAACTGTAGTAACCGTGTAGGGACCACTCCATCTTGACTTCAACTTTCCTGGAAATAGCTTTAGTCTGACATTAAAGATCAGCACTCTCTGTCCTACCTTGAAGTCTCTCGGTATGATGTGCCTGTCGTGCCACTGCTTTGTCCTTTCCTTATAAATTTTTGCACTCTCATATGCCATCAATCGAAATTCCTCAAGTTAAAGTAGTGCTTGTTTCCTTTGCTCACCTGAGAGCTTAGCATCCAAGTTGATCTTCTTCAAGGCCCAGAACGCCTTGTGCTCAAGTTCCACCAGAAGGTGACACGACTTCCCAAATACTAGCTGGTAGGGAGACATGCCTAAAGAGGTCTTGTATGCATTCCTATCTGCCCATAGACTATCATCTAAATGCAGGGACCAATCTTAGCGTCCCGGATTGACTGTCTTCTCTAGAATCCCCTTTATCTCCCGGTTAGAGACTTTAGCTTACCCATTCGACTGCGGATGATAAGCTAGTGATATCTTATGTGTCTTTACCCCATATTTGCTCAAGACATTGGCAAAGACCTTGTTCACGAAATGCGATCCCTCATCACTGATAATGGCCCTGGGAGTCCCAAACTGCGTGAATATATTCTTGCGCACGAATCTCTCTACAGTAGTTCCATCATTCTTGGGACAAGCTATTGCCTCTACCCACTTGGTCACATAATCTACAACTAACGGTATATAAATATTTCCAAGTGAATAGGGGAATGGCTCCATGAAATCAATACCCCACACGTCAAATGGCTCCACTTCCAACACGAAATTTTGAGGCATCTCATTTCGGTTGGAGATATTGTCGGTTCTCTGACACCGGTCACACTGCTACACAAACAAATGAGCATCCTTATGTAAATAAGGCCAATATAAACCACTTTGAAGTACCTTAGCCACACTACGCTTTTTGCAAAAATGTCCTCCCACAATTCAGTTCATGGCAGTGCCTAAGAATATCCAACGTATCTGGCTTAGCTACACACCTTCTCAACACATTATCAGCTCCTAACTTGAACAGATAGGGATCATCCCAAAAATAACGCCACACATCTAGGAAGAACTTCTTCTTCTGATGGAAGGTCATGTCTTTGGGGACAATGCTGAGTGCCTTGAAATTTGCCAAGCCAGCAAACCAGGGCACAGCTGCTACCACTACCATAAGTTGTTCATCTGGAAAATCTTCTCTAATTGGCACAGCTTCCTGTTTTTCATTCTCCAGTCGTGACAAATGGTCTGCAACAACATTCTCTACCCCCTTCTTTTCTTTGATTACCACGTCAAACTCTTGCATCAATAGAACCCACCGGATCAATATTGGCTTTGCATCCTTCTTGGTAAGAAGATACTTGAGGGCTGCATGGTCTGTGAAAATCGTCACCTGAGAACCCACAAGATATGGACGGAACTTGTCCAACGGGAAGATGATAGCCAACATCTCTTTCTCCGTGGTGGCATAGTTAACATGTGCATTATTAAGAGTACGACTGGCATAGTAAATGACATGAGCTACCTTGTCTTTCCCCTGTCCCAATACTGCTCCCACCACATAGTCGCTGGAATCACACATAAGCTCAAACGGCAAGGTCCATTCTGGTGTAGCTATGATGGGTGAGCTGATCAACTTTTCCTTGAGTTTATCAAAAGTTGTCCTGCATTTTGCATCAAAGTCAAAAACTGCATCTTTTTCAAGCAAACCAGATAATGGCTTCGTAATCTTTGAAAAATCCTTGATGAACCGTCGGTAAAACCCTGCATGTCCCAAGAAACTCGTACCCCTTTGACAGATGTAGGGTAAGGAAGCTTCTCAATCACCTCAATTTTTGCCCGGTCTACCTCTAAACCCTTGCCTGAAATCTTGTGCCCCAACACTATTCCCTCGGTCACCATGAAATGACACTTCTACCAGTTAAGCACTAGGTTGGTGTCAATACATCTGTCAAGAACCCGAGCTAGCTGCTGTAGACAATCTTTGAACCCATTACCATAGAGAAAAAAATCATCCATGAAGACCTCAAAATTCTGCTCCATCATGTCCGAGAAGATAGACATCATACATCTCTGAAACGTGGCAGGTGCGTTGCATAGCTCAAATGGCATGCGTCTAAAGGCAAAGGTCCCATAGGGACAAGTGAATGTCGTATTCTGCCGGTCAGCTGGCTCAATTGCTATTCTATTATACCAGGAGTATCCATCCAAAAAGCAATAATGCGAATGACGCGCCAGCCTGTCAAGCATCTGATCAACGAACGGGAGGGGAAAATGATCCTTCAACGTGGCATCATTGAGTTTGCAGTAATCCATGCAAACTCTCCACCCAATAACAGTACGAGTGGCAATATGATCATCTTTTTACCCTTCCACCACAGTAATACCTCCCTTCTTAGGGACACACTGTACCGGGCTTGTCCATGTGCTGTCAGAAATCGGGTAGATGATGCCTGCTTCCAACCATTTAAGCACCTCTTTCTTCACCACCTTCTGCATGTGAGGGTTGAGGCGGCGCTGATATTGCACTACCGGCTTCTTATCTTCCATGAGACGGATCTTGTGCTGGCAAACTATGGGGCTGATCCCCTTGATATCTGTTATGGTCCTTCCCATAGCTGCTTTCTTTTCCTGCAATACCTTGAGAATTTGCTCCTCCTGTTCCCTGTCCAAACATGCAGACACAATTACAGGCAAAGTCTCATTAGATCCCAAGTATAAATATTTTAAATGAACATGTAAAGGATTTAATTCTAAATAGGAGCAGTAATAAGAAAAGGAGTAAGAATCTTCCTGCTTCCCTCATTAAAGAGGGGTAGGGGCGGACGCCAATGAGCTTCCATAGCTTGTTCCTTTTCGCTCGAGTCAAGTAGAGCAAGCTCTTCATACAGCCGCTCTAATAAGATATCTTCCTCCTCATCTGGTGTGTATGTCTCCACACCAAAACACTGCTCACTCACCGCATACGCGGGAAATTTCATAGCTTCGAAGACATTGAATGCCACCTTCTCATCGTTAATACGTATCGTCAACTCTCCATTGGCAACATCAATGATAGTCTTCCCTGTGGCAAGGAATGGTCATCCCAATATGAGTGGGACATCATCATCAGCATCCATGTCTAGGATCACAAAATATGCGGGGAAGATGAGTCCTTCGAATCTCACAAACACATCCTCCAAAACGCCCCTTGGGCGTTTGATAGTACGGTCAGCCATCTGTAAGCACATGTGAGTAGGTTTTGGATCCCCTACACCAAGTTGTTCAAATACTGATGAGGGCATCAAATTTATGCTTGCGCCAAGATCACACAACGCTCTACCATGGAACGCATCTCCCAATGTCATAGTAATGATGAAACCGCCTGGATATTTCATCTTCTTGGACAACATTTTTTTGCACCACGGCGCTACATTCTTCATTCAGGGTTACAGTTTCAAAATCATCCATGCGCCTCCTATTGGAAATGAGGTCCTTGAGAAACTTGGCATACTTGGGCATTTGTGAAATGGCCTCCGCCAAAGGGATATTAATATGCAACTACTAGAAAATATCCACAAATTTCTTGAAGTGCTTAGCTTCCTCTTGATTCTTCAACCTTTGCGGGTATGGCACACGCACACTGTACTGCTTTGGATTTTGCTTCTCCTCCGACTTCCTACTCGTGTCCTTTGATTGGGAAATCACGGTAGGCACGGGAATTGCTTCATCCAACGCCTTCTCGGATGCCTTAGTTGCTTCTGCTCGCGCGTGGCTAGGATATGGGGGATCCTCATTAGTGATGCCACTGCGAGTTGTGATTGCATTCAACTGCTCATTAGGCGTGATGGTGTTTGCTGGAAGTATGCCCGGTGGAAGTTTGATATTCTGATTGGCAATCTGCCCAATCTGAGTCTCGTGGCTCTTCATTGTGGATTGTATTGAGGCAGTTGTGCTCTCCATCCTGTCTTGATTAGCTAGTAGCTTTCTCAATAAAGCATTTGTCTCTTGTTCTTATTTTTGTGGAGCCTGCTGCTATGGAACTTGCCTTTGCGCTTGGTATGGAACATTTGGTCTCTGACCGGGTGCATATAATCCACTATTTGGATTGACATAGATGAAGTTGGGGTGATTGCGATTATTGGGATAATATGTGTTGGGCCATTGCTGCTGTCTCATAAAATTCACCTCTTCAACACTATTATCGTACCCATGGCTCTCATCTGCTAGTAATTCACCCATGGGCTTCTGTGATGGAGGTTGCATGCCGTAAAATGCTGAGGTCATGGATTCCAAATTTCGTTCCATAGACTCAATCTTGTTTACTAAGGCTGCATCCCCCGGTTTGGAGTACCTACGAGTTTCATCTCGTGTAGTCTCTCTCTTTATCACGTTGCTCAGCAGATCTTGTGCTCGCTGTGCTCCAAGCCCCATAAAATTACCTCCTGCTAGCATATCCAACTGGTCAGTTGTCTCTTTGTCTAATTCAGTGTAAAAGTATTGGAAGAGCTTGTGCCATGGCTCCCCATGATTCAGACATCTACGGAGAATTTGGCTGATCTTCCTCCAAGCATCTCCCAATGAGCTGTTTTCTTCCTGAGTAAAATTTGCAATTTCAGCCATCTGCTGAGCGACTCTGGATGGTGGCAAATACTTCCTCAGGAACTCATGACAACAATCTTCCCATGTCACTATGCTCCCAGCTGGTAGTTCCATAAGCCACTTCTTAGCTTTTCCAGACAAAGAGAAGGGAAACAGTAAGAGTTTAAATGTTTCGTCTGAAACTCGTTGGTCGTGCAAGGTCGATGTAATCTGCTCAAATACCAGTAGATGGTGATTGGGATCATCTCCTTGTGATCCGTTGAACGCGCACTCATCTCGAACCATATTGATCATATGTTGGCGCAGCTCGAAGTGTTGGGCATTGATCTGCGGCCTGACAATGGTAGGTTGGTAACATGCTGGGGTAGTCCTGAAATAATTCACCATAGGGCGTTCTTCGATCTCGACATTGTTAAACTGTGCCACCACATCCTGTGCATTATTCCCCCATTATTATTGTTTCCCCAATTGTTGTTATTACCTCCATTGTTCCTTGTACCCCCACACCAATATGTGGTTGTAGATTTGGGGGGTTCAAGCATGCCATAGCAGCTTGCACCTCGGTCAACTGAGCTCTGAGCTCCTCAGCTTCCCTTGCTCTATTTGCTGCATCTTCCACAGCTGCAACTCTAGCTGCTTCCGCATCTTGCATACCCTTTCGGATCCTCTCAAACTCAGATCTAGTTTCAGCATCCATGGTAACTGAGCTTGAATTCCTCTTGTCTCTACGCTGTGCTCGTAACAGGGATTCCAATTCTTCAAGTGTAGGATGCAAAGGCTCGTCTCTAAAACGGGACTTGCACCGTACAAGCTATCCTAAAATCACAGATCACACAAAACGTAGGTGAGTATCAGATATAAACTAAAAAATAAAATCCCTGAGTCTAGGAATTATAACTAATTTTGCCAAAGTCCCCGGCAACGGCGCCAAAAACGTGACACGATCTAACCACAAGTGTACGGTTGTCGCGTGTAGCAATAATCCGGAAATCCGGGTTGTCGAACCCAAGGGACTTTGTTAAACTATTTATTATCTTAAACCTTGTGTGGGCAATTCGCAAAGTTGTGTGTTGTTCTAATTCTACTAAAATAAAAATGACAAGATTCTCAATTAATCGCGTGGAATAGTTCAGGATTAACAAAGAGTGATTAATGACTTTTCTAATAAGAGGGAAAATACCTGGAATTCTCTAGGTTCACTAGGAATGATATAAACTTATGCTTTGATTCGTGAAACAACAACGTGTCTTTTATTATTAACCGAGCAATGTAAAATTTACCGAGTTACGAAGCAAATTATCTATGCCGAAAATCAAAATATACCTAGTTACCAAGTCTATTTTACTTTTAAGCATGCATTAACAATCACAATTCTACTCAAACGATCCTAGTTAACAATACCGAGTTACCAAATATTGATTCGACTAGGTGGATTATTCACTTTACCGACTAACTTTCACGGAGTTACCACGTGAATGCCAATTATGATTACTCCTACGTTAGCTACGCGCAAGAATAATAGAATCAAAACCATAAACAATCCATAATAATGAAAGAACACGATATATTAAGTTGAAAACTTGAATCACGATCTCAAAACATCATGTTTATAGCAAACTCTAGCTACACCAAACGAGAATTCCCAGCAAATAGGGTTTAGCTACTATGATTCATACTCAAAACAACGAGTTTCATGTATCTCATAAGCAAAAAAACTAAGAAAGAGGAAGAGTTGAGAATCCAAACGAGTGATCCAAAGCTCCCAAGCTCCTACCCTGGCTTCTTGCTCTCCAAAAGATGTCTATAACGTGATGAACTACTGAAAATCACGACCTAAAATACTTAAATACTTTCCCATAACAATATTACAAAGTTTGGATAAACTACGCAAAAGCCCCAAAAAATCTGCGTTTTTATGCGATGTCTTCGTACGAAGACTTTCCTCTTTGTACGAAGAGTCTTCGTGCGAAGACAATTCCTCTTCGTAGGAAGACCTTCCTATGTAAGTACTGCAAGCTTGTTTAGGAAGAGATCTTCATACTTCAAAATTTTGGCTAAGTATAATCTCTTCGTACGAAGACATTTGTCTTCGTATGAAGACTCCTTTTTTCTGCACTTCTTCCTTTGACTTTTTTTTCGAGTTCCTTGCTTCCGAAGCTCGTTTTCATCTCCCGCGTGATCCTCCAAGCCCTGTTTTTCTGCGAATCACAACACGAAAACACAACCAGCAATCATATCACAATAAAAGCTCAAAATATCCATAGAAACGCCCAGATTTAACATGTAAAGCTCATGAACTCACATTCTCATATTTTAGCATAATTTACTCAAAAGACGACAAATACTACATGTTGAGCACGCAAAACGTAGAAATACAAGGCATAAAATAACTCCGAAAACGGATTTATCATAAGGCAACTTGAACGTAGAACTAACATAGGTGGGAAGGGCTGAATGGACACATTTTGCTAGGGCTAAACGAACAGTGCAATTAAGGAACTTGTCGTTCCAACCCTCCAATCTAGACGACACCAAACCCCTAACAAATGAAAATATTTCCTTCTTTTCCCACCCGGGATGAGGGTCAGACTAAGATAAGTACATTTTTGGTTGTTGATTTTGATACCCAGGAAGTCACTGAAGATGTCACCTAATCATGGGGGGACGTTTTGGCTAAGGATAAGGGAAGATTTTTCTTTGTTGATCACCTGCCCTGAAACCTTGCAGAAGGTGTCAAGGTATCAGCTAAGATTGGCACATGAAGATAGAGATGGCTGGAAGAAGATTATGTTGTAATCAACAAAGAAGAGGTGCAATATACTCTCACCTTCTCTGTTGAGGGTAATACCAGGGCACTCCTTAGACATGTTTTTTGTGATTCAAAAGGATCGATAGGGCTTCAGATATATTATGAAGAGGGAATGAGAAAGGGGATCCCCCTGGCGTAGACCTTCTTTAGGGAAGAACTTCCTCTCTGGTGGCCCATTGACTAGCACCGAGAAGTAGGACGTGGTTACACATTGGAGCAGGAGGTTGGCCCAGCGGAGAGGAAAACCAAGATATTTTAGAACTTTTTCAAGGAATGACCAGTTAAACCTATCAAAATATTTGCTCATGTACAGCTTATGGGCTCCAAAGTATGTGTTCCCTTGGGTGCGGCTTTTGATCCTAGCAAATATTTCATTGCCAAGAAAGAACTATCAGAAATTTGGCGGCCCGGAAAAAAAGCATTTTGTTGGTCAGAGATAATGTTGGGAGGGATTCTCTTAAGACGTTTAGCCAAGAAATTAGAGATAATATTGTAAGGTTTTGAGCACAGGCTGATAGGACGAAATTCCGTATGGGAAGAAGGTTTTTGGCGTTTCGGGATTAGGGAAATGTTGGAGTAATTTATCTCCTTGAGGAGGAAACCTGAATGGAGAAAATATAGAACCACATCAACCACCGAACTTTCAATGATGTTTTAGTTTTTATGGAAGAAGATTCCGAGCAAGCCATCCGGACCTGAAGCTTTGTAGGGGCCTATAGAAAAGACAACTTCCTTGATTTCCTCCTTGGAAAAGGGTTCATTAAGAATGGATATATCGAGATCAGACAATCTTGGGTTTAGCAGGGGCCAACCTTACCAAGAAAGCATTATCTCAGGGTCCACTTCCGAGGCTTTGGCAAAAATGGACTCGAAGGGATGGCTTAACAGCTCAGATATTCCAGCTTGGTCAGAGATGGAGACATTCGTTTCTGGGTTAGTAAGATTGTCAATTCTGTTGTAAGCACGACACTTCTTACAAGTGTTGTGAAAGAAGCGAGTGTTTTTGTCTCCTTCTCTGAGCCATTTTACCTTAGATATTTGAGCCCAGAGGATTTCCTCTTGATTGAGAATCTCCTCCAGGTCATCTCTAAGACGTTTCTCAAGGGAAGCCTAGTTTGGGAGATGTATGTTATTATGAACAGATTCCAGTCTTCCTTGAGCGTTCTTGATGCGTTGATTAAGAGAACCCATACCATTACGTTTACAGGAAATAAGCTTGTGCCTGAGCGTTTTGCATCTGGCAAAAAACTGGAAACACGAGGAGGCGTGGAAATTCTCCTGCCACACTATGTTGATGATATTTGTGCATTTTGGATATCTGAGCCAGAAATCCTCAAAGTGAAAACACGTTGGCTTTGGGTGGTTGGAGTTAAGGACGTGGAAAACACAAGGACCATGATCATACCTCACGATTGGGAGGTTTAAGAGATAGAATCCTAGGAGGCCCACTCCTGATTATGAAAACCCCTGTCCAATCTTTCAAAAGTAGTGGCGGGGTAAGGTCGATTATTAGTCAAAGTGAAGTGGGCACCCTTGTAGCGAATTTCTGAAAGGCCAAGATTCCCAAGGAAAGAATTGAAGATTTTAATGCCCGGGCCCGGGACCCAACTAGGGTGGCTGCTCCATTTATCCTGGTGACAACGGATTTGGTTAAAGTCCCATATGAAGAGAAGGGGCCCATTGATTGAAGAGAGATGAGATTCAATGGAATCCTACTTCTCTTTACGCTGACCGGCGTATGGAGACCCATAGATACATGCCAAGTAATAGAGTCATAAGTTACAGGTGATTTTACTGAGAATCAGGTTTTTTGATATAATGATTGGGATCACAGATAAATTGTTTTTCCAGCCAAGGCAAAGACCCCGCGCAAAACCAATAGAGTTAACACCGCACGAGTTATGGAAACTCCAAGAATTAATCATTTTTGCACTTTCATTAATTGAGCATTTAGTTCCAGAGAGAAATAGGAGAGAAATGTTGTGGTCGATGGTCAATTTATGGCTTGAATGAGCTGCCAGAGGATGACTAAGACCTCTGTAGTTCTAGCTACCTAGAATCATGGCGACTCCTGTGATTGTTCTAGGCCAACCATGGAACGCCTTGACAATAAAAAAGAGGGGGAGTGAGGAGAACCTTGAGATTTGCAGCTTCTCTTTGAGGGGAGGCTTTGTTCTTCTTCTCGCGATCGCTTGTGAATATGGTACCATCCTAGAATAAGAGGACCAACTCTAGGAGATTGAGGAGGAGAGTCGAGGTCATCGGCCGCAAGTTGAGCCCGGAAAGCGTCATTGAAACCGTATTGGTTCCCCTGGCCACGTCCTTCCTCCGTGAAGAAAGGTTTAGAAGCCTTTGGGTAGCACCCAAATTTTGAGTGGATGAATGCTGGTTTTTTATTTTTAGGGGCGGTTACGTTCGGGCCGGATTTGCGTTTTCGGGCTTTGCTCTGGGCTACTAAGAGATTCACAGAATCTGGGCTTGGACTGGTGGGCTTGGGCGGCCTAACAACAGACTGCCCTTGTTTGTTGGTTGAAAATGAAAGGCTCATTATTGGAGTGGTTGAAGGGTTATAAGTCCAATTGGACAGGAGAAACGAAGGCTTAAATAGAGCCAAAATGGGGGGGGCATCATGAAAAATAACCCCAGACCGATGCAATATGCGTTTGTAAATCAAACAGGGAGGAGTTATTTTTTTTTTTTTTTTACTTTTTTCATTGCTACTTGGAGAGAGTAATTTAGTTTCCCAACTTAGAATACTTGATATGAGATTACAGAGAAAATTAGTGGAAATGTGTTTTTTAGGCCTTAACCTAAAAAAGAAAACCTACACTATTAGTATAAAACTTACAAGAAAGGAAAAGTAAAAGTAAAAAGGTAGTAGTTGCAGAAGTAAAAATATAATGATTCACTTTTACTTAATCCATTCATGCAAATCAAGTTAAAGTTTAAAATTAGGGTAATGGTTATGCATGGTAGGGTAATTAGAGAAGATAAGATAGCTATCAGATGTGAAAGAGATACATACGTGATTGTAGCTATCTAGGTGCAAAGAAAATAATAAGAAAGAGGTGAACTGTGTACCTTCTCCAGGTGGGTTTACAGAAGTTTTGTGTCGTTTGATACCAGAGGGCATGGCTTCTTCGCCACAATCGGGGTGTTCTCCTGTTACCGAGGCGCCTCGTTTGGCACCGCGTTTGCACTCCACGATCTTGTTGTCGTCGCCATTGAAACCGTTCAACATACCTTCTCCGGGAAGATCTTCCACGACCATTGCAGTTGATTTTCCTTTGAACAAACCAACGATTTTAACATAAAACTCCATGTCCCCCTCCTCAGAGCTTTCAAATTCAGTGGACCTTTAAGTCGTTTGGCTTTCAGTTGGTTTTTTCATCCACATATTACCCATATTGTCGATGAATTCTGATTCAGAGCTGGAAGATGAAGACTTGGAGGAGGCAATGATGATGGGTTTGACTGCACTATAGCTTTCTCTCCCTTCTCCACAGTGCTTCCTTTGTACCCATACTTCATGAAAGCCACTTCAAACTTTGTTTGGACGATGTTACATGTGAAGAAGTGCTGTGATTCTTCCACAGATGAAGAATTTGCCTCATTATTGTTGGCTCCCATGACGACATTATCTTGGATTTCCATCGCAACCTGGTTGTTAACCTCTTCAGAATTGTTAGCAACCTTCACCATATCAACCTCATTTTCTCCAGAAACCTCCAATTCCATGTCATCATTGATTTGTTCGTTGTTTGGCTTAGGAACAGGAGCTGGGTTTCTTGGACCTCCTTCATGGTAACCATCCTCAGGTTGTTGTCTCCAGTTCGACAAGAGATTCTTTAAGCTAGGGTAGTACGAAGATAATAAATCGGAGTGTACGAGGAGGCTCTGTTAATTGGTCTTGGTGTGGTACGTTCAAAAAACATAAACCAAGCAACGTGATCTCCCTTATTCTCCACGATACGGAGAACATGACAATTCCAGACCACCCTGGTCCTCATTGTGCGATTGACGTTGGAATTCGTCATGCCTCTCAGAGATTTTGTGAAGAGTGGCTTGTCAATGCAGGAAAACGTTTGGTAACTAGTACCCATCAAAATACTCTCATCTTCCCTTTATAGGGTTCCAAGGATATTGAAAGAGAAAGTCGACACTTTCTCTCCGAGTGGCCAGTGCATCCACATCGAAAGCAGACTCTGAAAACTTTGAAATAGTTAAAGGTAGCAAGTAACTTTGATCCATCATCCAAAGTGAAGTAGCACCCATGAATCAGGGGTTCAAAGATGTTGAACCTAACCTTTACTTTCATTTTATCAATGTGTTTCTCCTCCATGAATCCATGCACAACTTCATTTTCCTCTTCATGGTCGATGAAACCTTCGTATCCTTCACCTAAGTTTGTAGGCTCTGTTTTCACGACTTCTCCAATGAGACCTCCTAAATCGCAAACAAGATCATTGTTGATGTACTCCGAGGGGATACCGCAAATTTGGACCCATAAGCCATTCATAGCAAATTACTCATTGTCGAAAATGGTGTTTGGAGTCCATTTTCTAAAGACAACAAGATATCCAAGGATGTTCCATGGGCTACCTTCAAGGAGGTCCATGGAGTCATCTTCATTTGATGGTTCGAGTAGGAAGATGTGGTCGTTAAAGAGCCTCACCTTCACTGTGCCTTCGAGCTTCCATAATTCTTTGATTGCTCTAGCAATGGCGGGGGAGTTCCACACTATGAAGTCCACCCAGAACGCGAGAAGACATTTCAGGAGGTGTTCTCTCTTCATGTTGTCAATTTGTTGGTTGGGTGTTGGTACACATAGAAGCTCATTGTGGTGGAGGAAGTTAGGATAAATTCCGGACGGTTGGAAAGTAGTTTGAATTGAGTGATAGTCGGATGGTCTGTTTGGTTGAGCAATCAGATTAGGTAGTAAATGAAAATGAGTGGGAGGTTGGTAAGGAGATCAGGTGGAGAAGGATGGAGGGAGTAATGAGGAGTGAAGAAGAACTGGGGAGGAAGAACACGTCACATGACCCAAATTTCTCTTATTACATAGAGAAAGTCTTTCATGATACCTCCCTTAAAACAGACGTCGAGGGTTGAACTTGATTGGAGTTGGTGTTGGTGCAATAAGGGAGAAGAGATAGGGGTATAAAGTAATAAGGGAAATTGACATATATGAGGAAATTTGTGAGAATGCATGATGTGATTGGGCCACCTCATATAAACCGTTGACGTGGAGCTGATGTGTAAGAGGCTTAGCCTCTTTAGTATAAGGTAAATAAATTAATTAATTTCAATTATTCTCCATTCAAGTAGAGATGATCTAATTTTACATAGGGTAATGATTCTTACAAAGTAATTTTTTATTCTTACAAAGCAGCTAAAAATTTGTTCCAATTTTACCCTCACATTAATTTCTCTCATTCTCCCTTCTCCAACATCAGAAATGCTCCCACTCACCACAGCCCCACCCACTCTCTGTTTCTCACTCATCAAATTCAATCCCACATCTGACAACCCTTTTCCTCTCGTCTATCTCTCGGTTTCTACTTCTTCTTATTCTTCTTCTTCTTCTCTACCATTCTGTGAACTGAAGTAATGACTTAGCTGGGTTGTGAACTAAGTAAGAAAAAGTAGACAACCACACTCTTGGTAGACAAGAGCGACAATTCCCTGGAGGCACCACCAAGAAGACTTACAATTCTCCGAGGATCTAGAAGGTATCAACATCGAAGTAGAGACTAGAGCTTCCTCAAATTGATTCTACTTTACGAAAGAGAGTAAAATGGGAAAGTTGATTACATTTTCCTGTTCTGCGTTTGAGTTTTGGGTATGAGTTTTTGGAGACGAAGGCTATAGGTTTAGAGGACTGAAACATAACTACTCTTGACTTGTTTGAATTCAACAAATCTTTGTCCCATTTAGAACTTACAACCCATAAGAAGCTATCATCTGCCATGGATGTGCTTAACATGGGTGAGAAGTTTTGACCCAGAAAAACAACAACGGTGAGGGGTGAGAAACGGAGTGGGGTTTCCAATGGTAGGTGGAGGATGTGAGATACAGAAGATATAAATGAATGAGAGGGTAAAATTGAAACAAACATTTATATTGTTCTGTAAAGATAAAAAATTGTTTTGTAAGTAATCAATGCCATTTTACATACCATGTGGACCATCCGCATCACAAAGCAATAAAAGCTCCTACAACGAAGGCTCTTGGAAATCCGTCTATCTTCATCACATTAGTTCAAAAAGATAATGAATAATCAAACAAAACATTGATGTTTATGATGCAACTAATTAAGAAAAACGTTCATTTGTAAAATCCCTATTTTTTTTTTGAGTATTTAAAATATGTTTGACCACGATTACTGATGCATCATAAGTCAATCATGCCGTGCATCTAGTGTGAGCCTTGGGTCAATTATTTGGGTAAGACATTTCCTCTCCCTAAGTTTTATGCAAAGACATTTTCACCCCATCTAGTTTGGGAAATGATACTATAAACCTGTATTTGTGCCAAATTTCATGACGCTTATGCTCCCTAGTTGTCATTTTCACAACTATGGAGTGCCTGCGTCTTGGACTTTGGTCACTCAAGGGGTGAAAGTTTCATTTTGTAAGCTCAAAGGGGTGAAATTGTCTTTGTGTCAAACCCGAGGGAGTGAAAGTGTCTTTTATCAGTTATTTCTCAAAAACATCTATAAAAAAATAAATATTTAAGTGAAGGAATGTTTTATTAAAAATAAATTAAGAAAAAAAAATGAATTTCGAATGCCACTTTGTTAGCACAATTGTCTAAATTTGATTATCATCCACAGTCACGGTATGTTCGAAAAGTAAAGTAATTTAGCATAATGAACGGTAAAGTTGATGATTCCAGTAAAAAGATGGGACGATTTCATAATTTTCGCAGTCAAGACAAGGGTCCTCGGTTTCAGACATTCTTTGCTTACACTGTTTCTTTTCTTTGACCTCCTCCTCGACCTTTGTAAGTACAACAAGCTTGTTTAAACAAACCCCAATTCACAGACCCAGATCGCAAAGCCTGAGAAGAATCAAAAGCTGTGAACTCTACTAACTTTGCCATCTGGGTTTCTTTGCAACACATCATTTGATACATTCACCAACCGATCATGCCATAGTTGCAAGAGAGAGAGAGAGAGAGTTGGAGCAGATAGACGCAATGAGTGTTTCTCTCTCTGTGATGACTTTCAATCTTCTTGATGATCAGCCAGAGGACAGTCCAAATTCATGGTCCAAAAGGAGGGATTTGTGCATCAGTGTTATCACTAGCTATTCCCCAAATGTTCTTTGTACCCAACAAGGTCTCTTCTTGCTTTATCCATTCTCACTTCTTTCATTTCACTGTTGCTTGCCCTATGCTAGAGAAGCCTCTTTCTTTCCTAATTATAATTTTTATTTTTTTTTACCCTCTTCTCGTTCTATCTCCTTGATCTGGGTGGAATAATTTGATTTCTGGGTTGTTATTGTAGTGATTTAAAAAAAATTCTCCACTCAAATTTTGATAATGTAATTTGATATAACTGTGTTCTCTTCAGGTGTGAAGTCCCAGTTGGATTATCTTCAGCAGTGCTTGCCTGGTATGTCTCTAAATACTTCTTGATTGCACACACCAGCATTTGAGCATTGAAAAGCAGAATATTTCAGTTTTTTACCTTTTGTTATATGTATTTGTATGTTTGTGCTCCTGTTACATTGGTCCTTCTAACTTAGGGCAAGGTTTATGGTTGCATGTAGAAAGTGAAATCTGTAATCTTGGTCTCAGAAAGGTTGATTATGGAAAGTTAATACGAGAGCAGTTCTTGAACCGCCTACTTCTGCCATTGGAGTGGATTACTTGTTGATGTCGTACATGAGATTTAGTGTAGTGTTCTAGTGCTGATTGTATTGAACTATATCAAGGAATGGACTAATGTTTGGAGGACACATAGATGTAACTATCAGCGAGTTAGGACATAAGGCCATGTTTGCGGACCCAGGATTATTGGTTGATTTTAAGCAAATAATCTTAGGTTTATTGTGTAATAACCCGAGTGGATTACTATCCTGACAACTTCTTTTATCCGTACCACCGGATAAAATTACTTAAGCCTCGAAGGTGCTAGCAGTAATCCACAAGGTATACTATATACCAGACATCTAATCCACAATATTTCGATGTGGCACGGGATTATTATCCCCCCACCTTATACACATCTAATCCACAATATCAATGTGGGACGGGATATTACATATTGTCCAGGGTTGAAGAATCCAAATATTTGAAGATGTGGCTTACTGGGTGGTTTGTTTACCAGATACGCCCTTCGAACAAATCAAAATTAACCAATCATACTTCGGTGCGTGCATAGATACGGACCAAAGATTTAGAATCAAGGAGAAGGTACCCACCCATGTTGGATGGTGGGTACCAGGCACGTGTTACACTGGACACTGAAACAACTTTTGAACTTACCCCTGAACTAATATTAGCATGAGACCTTTCTCATCAGATGAGCATCTGGTCTTTCAGAATGGGTCTCCTTTGTTGAAGGCATGTCTTCAGTAACTACGCCGCCCAATAGATTTGCTTCGCTCTGTTGGGTATCATGTGTGAGCAGTTTGTCCCACATCGGGATGGTGGACATGAGATTTATGGTTAATATAGCATGATTTGGGGCCTAACTCATAAGGTTGACCTTTTGGGTAAGTGGGTGTCCCAAATCATACTATGGTGCTCCTCTCTCACGGTGCTTAATCTCCCTACAAGTGGTATCAGAGCCTGGTTCGCTAGGGTTTGGGAAAAACGATGGCAGATGAGATGAAAGGTTCTTCAGACACGTGCTTATGTTTCGGTGGAGGTGCTTTGAAACTTAAGGGTTTTGTTGATGCTGATCTTGCTGGTGATCGAAGAGTACTACAGGGTATGTGTTCACCTTGGGTGGTACAGCAGTGTCGTGGGGTTCTAACTTACAGAAGGTCGTTGCTCTTTCAACAACGGAAGCTGAGTATATTGCTATCACGGAAGCTGCAAAGGAGATGGTATGGTTGCAGAGGTTCTTAGGAGAGTTGGGGAAGATACCGGAGAATGGCACGCTTCACAGTGACAGTCAGAGTGCTATTTTTCTTGCTAAAAATCCAGCGTTCCATTCTAAGACCAAGCATACTGAGACAAAGTATCATTTCATCCGTGAGTTACTTGATGATGGTCAGGTTCAGCTTGAGAAGATTTGTGGAAGTGAGAATCCAGCAGACATGTTCACAAAGGTTGTTACTGTTGAGAAACTGAAGCTGTGCGCAGCTTCAGTGGGTCTTCTTTCTTGAAGAAGATGAGTTGAGTTGCAGGGATGGAGCTTGATTATGTTAGGGGATGTGGTTCTGGTACATGATGTTGAACCAGTCTCCAAGTGGGAGAATTGTTGGGGTGGAGCCCTGGTTCATGGGCGACCCGTTTTATGAATCGACCCGGTTCATGTTTTGCTACGACCCGAAAAGGGAGTCATGATTCATGGAGTGAAGGCTTGGGCCGGTAGGCCCAAGCCGTAGCGATCATGAACATGTCTCCCGGGGTTTCGGGGGCAGCGCCCCCAAAAAAAATATTTTTACCCGTTTTGACCCTTTTGGGCTTGGATCCGGCCCGGTTTGATAGGTTGTCTATTTATAGAGTTCTTAGGGTTCGTAGCATGTTATGTTGAGCGTTCTGATTTCGCTTGTAATTCTCTCTGAGACGATTCGTCTGTTTTAGTGAAATCTCTGCAACTCCGTGGAGTAGGCTGTTTTGTCGAACCACGTAAATCTGTGTGTTTTGATTCTTTCTTTCTGCATATTTTTCGTTTTTCACAACTGGTATCAGAGCCAGGTTCGTGCGCACTGCCGTGGTGGAATCAATGGTGAGATGTGTGGTGTTCTCATGGATGGGTCTTCCATGAATGGTGGACCAGGTGTTCCTGCAGACGGGTCAAAAACCTGTGTTGCTCCAACAGGTGGTCTGGCAGATAGTGGTCCGGTGCACTCTCACAAAGGCGATTCCAAGAAATTCGGCAAATGCTTCCTTCCGGTGCACTCTCATAAAGGCGATTCCAAGAAATTCGGCAAATGCTTCCTGGCAAGGGGGAGCATGTTGAAGGGCTCACACATGAAGGGGCAGATTGTTGGGTATCATGTGTGAGCAGTTTGTCCCACATCGGGATGGTGGACATGAAGTTCATGGTTAATATACCATGGTTTGGGGCCTAACTCATAAGGTTGACCTTTTGGGTAAGTGGGTGTTCCAAATCATACTATGGTGCTCCTCTCTCACGGTGCTTAATCTCCCTACACGCTCATCAAATTAATTGGTTTCCAACCCTAGAGATCAAATTATATGCTTAATATAAACCAATAATCCTTTTCTCCCAAACATGCCCTATGTGAATAGAAGCAACTAATAAAAAATAACTGATCAAAGAAAGAATTGATTTCTCATGATTCAGGGTGAGGGACAGGGATTTCGGATATATGCATTTACATTTTGAAAATCAAACCTAGCTACTGATCAATTGGTGAAGCAATTGTTAGTCATGGCCATGTTCCTAGCTACCGGGCTGCCATTTTTTTGTATTATCTAACTAACTGACTAATAACTATTCTTTAGTGACTGAACTGGTAGAGCAATAACCTAACTAGAAATGCATAAAGGATTGCAGTTATGTATCCTTGGCAAGTTTGTATTCGAAGAGAAAGATGAGAGGAGGCGTCTCTTTAGAGACGTCTCATGCATAAAGTCGTACTAGCATAGAATAAATTTGAGCAGTGTATACTTTTGGAGGGTAAGGAATAGTATTTGTGCTACTCTGTGCCAAGTCTGGTATTTTCTTGCCTTGAAAAGTGAAAACAGAATGACGTAAACTCTGTTGTTCGTGTCGGACTATGGCTGAAAATTGAAATGAGTGAGCTAGCGGTTACAAGTCTTTTCCGCCACATTATACTTACTCTTTATCAATGTGAAAAACACATCTGTTTTACCTGTGCTGATATATTACTCGAGTTAGAAGCTAAATGAATAGAGAAATTTCTTGCATGTCAACCTGAATGAGAGAGAGTACGGGTCATGGTTCTTATCTCTTTAAAAAGTTATGGATCAACGGGGTACGTCCCAAGATAGGCACTGTCGATTCGTGTCAAAGATGTTGAAAACATACCTCTTTTAACATCTTCATAAAATGTGAATGTCAAAGCAGCATTGCATGGGATAGGTGGTGATCTGAGTGGTCTGGTCATCTCCTCCAATCTTGAACATAAACAGGCATCTTCATTAGTAGACCAGAAATGAAGTTGTTCGAGCTTTTACGTTGTCAATCTAAGTCGAGGTCTCCGTAGGCGACATATCTTGCACAAATACATGTTCGTACCAGATGGAAGCCAATTAGGGCCAGTTTGGGAATGCTTCTTCTGCCAGCACAGCTGCCTTTCCGACAGCAAAAGCAGTTTCACTGTGTTTGGTAAAAATAAAATTTCTGATTTTTCAGACAGCTTCTGCTATCCCACAGCAGTTTTAGGAAGCAAGTGGGGAGATGCTTTTCCGAAACCTGCTTTTGATTTATCTACAACTGATTTTAACCTCACAATTTTTAAAATGTTCAATATTTATCTTTACGATACTAATATGCCATATATTTTTGTCATTTTACTCTCTCACAGCATGTTCACAGTTGATTTTACCAAACACAAAATTGTTATATTAATATTTCACCATAGCTTTCTAGTTATTTTTACCAAACAACATTTTATCTAAAATTCACACAGTAATTCTCGCAGAACAACTTCTAGCACCAGCAGAGCAGATATCTTAGTAACATATTATGAGAGCAGATATCTTACATTAGCAACATATTACGTTGATAAGGTTTGAAACTAGCCCTTAGTAACATATTATGAGAGCAGATATCTTACATTAGCAAGAATGATTGATAAGGTTTGAAACTATCCTCATTTGTATCAATGCCCTCAACTCAACTCAACAAGCCTCTTTACCCAGTTTAACCGGGGTTGGCCTCATGGATGAAGCTCTCGATTGTGATATGTCCAAACTCATTTCCTCCATTGTGTTTAATTTGGCTAAGTCGTGCCTTGTTGCCTCTACCCACATTCGTTTTGGTCTCCTCTTCCGCGTCTACACCCTTGATCTACCATATCACTCCTTCGAGTATCTGCCAGCCTACAATACACATGACCAAACCACCTCAGACGATTCTCCTCCATTTTGTCTTCTATGGTGTTACGTCTAGATTCTTTCCATTTGTGTCATTACGTATCCTATCTTTCCTAGTCTGTGAACACTACATGGAGGTCTTTCTTATTTTCTCCACTTCTCCATTAAGCGCCCAAGTAGGACTATGGCCTCCATGAGCGATCTCCCTAGCATAAAACCAAACTGATTTTGGGTGACTGTTGTCTCTCATCTTGATCTCCTCTTAATAACATGCTCCCAAAGCTTCATTGTGTGACTCATAGGTTTTGATACCACGATAATTTGATCAACTATGTATTTTCTTAAATGGAGGCACCAATGTACTCTTCCTCCACTCATCTAGCATTTTCTTGCATTTAAAGAGTTCATTTAACAGACTAGTCAGTCATTAATACTCTTAGTTACCTAATGACTTCCATACCTCTATAGGAATCCCATCAGGTCTGACACCCTTGTGCACTTTCATCTCGATCAATATCCTGATATTACTAAATCGTTATTCCCAGGCCAGACCTTCTTTTCCATGAAAAAATGAACCACAGTTTTCTGTTCATGCACAAGCTTTACTGAACCAAAAGAGAACAAAGAACCTCACAACAGTCAATGCATGAAGTATCAATTCTGGTTGTTCACGAAAAAATTAAGTTCAGTAACTCCCAAATTTGTATAACAGATATCTCAGTCCAAGTTGCCCAATTTATCTGCAAGGGGAGGAACATGTGTTGAGCTTGGAGATCTTCTCAACCCGAACTCTTTAATGCATAAAATAGAATTTTATCATGCTGTTTCTTATGAACGTGGAGAGCTAGTTATCCAATGAGCTGTCCCAATATATTAAGGTGGTTGATGTTTCGAAAAACTATAGGCATTCTTCCCATTTGCATAATTTCGGCAGTGGTATCAAATTTATTCCACGTGTTTTTATATGTGGTTAAATCAACAGAATCGACTTATAGCCCAATATTCCCTACCTCAATATACTCAGCTAAATATATCCTGCACATTCTTCTCTCAAATGCACTAGGTTATGATCAGTTTGGTATCTCCAGAAAAGGATCTGAAGACACGTCAGATCAACACTGTACCATATTCTATGACAAAGAGAAGGTTAGTAGACTGATTCCTCTCCTTGTAAACACACTATTATCCTAATTTTGCTACATGTCTAAGTTTTCTTTTTCTTAATGCAGGTGGAACTGCTAGAAGGTGGAACCTTTTGGTTATCAGACTCTCCTTCTGTCCCTGGAAGTAAATCATGGGGTGCTGAAGTTCCATGCATTTCTACATGGGCAATATCCTTTTATTATGTTTCATTACATCATTTTTCCTCATGAAATTTCCGTTCTAATTTTGGTTCATATGTTCTGAAGGACAGAGAAATTTATATTAATCCTCTTATTTTATCTACATAGGAAACAATTTGAAAATAAAGTTCCATGCAGACAATCTGGTTTTTCTATTCTAATACTAGGTGATGCTTTTGGTTTCTCTTGTCCATATAATTGCTATAGAGTTCCCAAGTTCTCACATGTAGTGGATGAGATTGGTCTGTCCACTATAAAACTAATTTAATGAACTGGCTTCGTGGAACTTGTGTGAATACAATGAAACATGAGGTCGGATACAACAAGAAAAAAGTACGAGCAGTTGCTCTTACCAAGGTTTAATTCTGCCTTTAATCAATTGTTTAAAACTTAAATGAAAATATGATTGTGCAAGGACACTTAGTGTTTCCTGGATCACCATTCACCTTGTAATTTTGTCTGTGGTTGTCATACCTGATTTCCAAAGCTTAGCTGCTGTTTTTGTCAATGAACTGTGACCACACCAAATAAGTTCCCAAAACTTAAAACTTGTTGCTTTGGTCCTTGGAGATCTTTGGTCGAATCAATCTGATATCTCAATAGGCGACTAGTAAGCCAATGGTGGGCTAGGTCAAGAGGTAGGCCTTATTTGGATACTTGAGTTATTGATATATCAATGGTCTGGTTTTGAAATGGGAGGTTCCGATGAAATGCGTAAAGTTTCGTAATCATGATTTATCCCTTCCCTTTCCTCGGATTGGGTTAGGCTATATGTTCAATGGCAAAACATGAGGACTAATAATCATATCTCTTAACATAATTACCCAAAGATCTTTCTGGAGAGTAGGGTATGAATGTGATGTTCAATATAATAAATCGTTGTTTTCCCTTGGAATTATGGTATTTTCTGGTAAAGAACTGATGGTCCAATGCACTAGTTGATGACACAACTGATTAGAAATTATTCCTTCAAGAAAATGAATAATTCAGCAATGGTTTTAGTGGGCTCGTATGGGGACCTGCCTGACAATGCTGCTGTAGTTTCGGAACCAAACTATGCTTCAACCACTTTCAAATACGAAATGGTCAGATTTTATCTTGTCGAAGAGTATCCGAGTCTTCTTCGTTATCATTTTAAAAGTTCACTAACATTAACTGTGTACTGCAGCCTATGGGTCATACCACCTTTAAGTAAAAAGGGAAAGGAAAATCAGTACTTGCTCTCGCGTCCTTTTTCTTCATTCTCTGAGTTCCAAGTACAAAGTATTTTTTTCCTTGACAAAATGTCTACACATTTCAATTAAAAGGAGTTGAACCACCAGGATTCTCGTTTCAAATAGTTAATACCAACATGGACCAGTTCAGTCCTCGCGCGCGCAGGAAAAGTGCCTTACTCACGTGGCAGCATATTGCATCTTTGCCTCCTCACTTACCAGTTGTGTATTGTGGAGGTTTTAACACACAGAAGGAGTCAACTACTGGACGTTTTCTTCTTGGGAGATCAAGGTATGTTAAACGTGGACGATTAGTTGCATTTTGTTGCCCTTGCAGTATAGTTGCTTTGCATGCTATTGTTTACGAACATCACTGTGTGCAAATAATCTATTTATTTGATTACGGTTTTAGCCTAACAGAAATGAATACTTCGTGAATTTTCCTTTAGCTTTCAGATCTATAGCAGTTACAGTTTTTCTACGGAAAAAGTGCAGTCTTTGTGCTCAGAACAAAAATATAGTTTACCTGGAGTTATCTTCCAGCATTTGGGTATTTGGGTGACAATGCTTGCCTTTTTTTTAAATAATCGGCACTGTCCCCGTACCGTTGTGGGTGGCTTAATGGATCACCATAGGCGTATACTTAAGTGAATTATTATGATGACAATAGTATTTGCGATGTTGTTGTGGAATGATGAAATGGAATAATAGTAACTCAGTCATGGTCAGCTAGAATTAGGGCCAAGTAATCTAAGTTTATCTTTAGCAGAAATATCTGACCTTCATAAAATTACCAGAGGGGTTGTAAAGCTTTAAAAAGTTTAAATCATGGATTGTCAAAACTGCAAAGAACAAGGCTTAAAACTCTACAGTTGATCCCTTAAAGTTGAGTTTTGTTCTAAACTTCAACTGAACCTGGGAGCCACATAAGTTATTTTCAAGAAAATTAGTGTGTTTCTCATCTTTACTAATGGTGGTTTTTGACAAGGATTCTTTATAAAACGTGTTCATTTCACATATATTTTGTTCAAGTTGTTGATTCCTCTGTGGTACATATTTTTTGTTTCAAGATTCAAGAGTTAAATTATTTAAGAATGTGATTATTGCCGAGCTTTAAACCCCCGTGCTTCAGTTCTATATTCTGCTCCATACTGGTACCTGTCGAATAACTAAGGCATTCACACTTGCCTTGAAGCATTATTCACTATAAGTATTATGGATGATTGAAAGAAATGGAGTAGTAAAAATGGAAAATGAAGTGACGGGGAAGGAAGAATGATTGAAATATGGGTCGTACTAAGTTGAATATTTGTGGTTGCAACTGAAGGTGATCTAATGGTTAGAAATTGTCAATTCAAAGGTTCAAAATACGAACAGTGATTATAGTATAGATGGAAGGGTAAAACCAAGCTTCTCATCATAAAGAACAGCCTGATTAAGGGATGAAGAATTTTCAGCTATGGCTAATCCTTCAACAGATAGGGGCTGTTTTGTGTAAAAGATTGGGCCATCGGTAATGAAGGCTCTTGCTTTTAGTTGCTGATTATATTAGAAACTAAGGGAGAGAGAACTATGGCCAGTTTGAGGAGGAGGCAGTATCACTTGGATAGGTTCTTTGCTCGCTGTTGAAGGAAATTTACAACGATCGATGCATAGAGGAGAACCCCATTCCCCCACATTTTAGTAGTTGTAAGCAAGGGCGGATCCAGGAATTAGTTACAGTGGGGGCTAAATTAGAAAAATTATACAAAATAAGGATAAATTTAAATTTTACATAGTTGAGTGGGGGCTATAGTGCAATTATTGTGGGGGCTAAACTGAAAAATATAAACAACATAAGGGTAAAACAGAGTTTCTGAAAGTTGAGTGGGGGCTATATATAGCCCCCACTAGTCCATGAGTAGATCAGCTTTTGATTGTAAGACCAATTTGTCATGTCATGTCATCTCAGATGACGACACAGAATCCTCGATATGCCACTTGCTCTAGGCTCCGAAACCACGAGTCTGATGATCTCGGGTGAGGATCAGCTTGGCCGTGTTTTCGCGTCAGCCTCCTGGCTAAATTGGTCAGGTCCCATTTCAGTCTGGAAAACCAGTTGGTTTGGGGTGTTGTGTCACTGATTCAAAGACAATCATCTGCAACTTACAAATGATTTTACCAAGAAAAGGTGCTTGATAATGAAACCAGAATGACTAGGTTTATAGCAAATCCTAATAATTTGCACTTGTTGAGAATTGTTTGTTCCATATCAGGACATGTTGAGAATTGTTGTGCCTAATAAGATAATTGAATTACTCCACTCATGCCAATTGGTGAGGTAGAACCCCAAGATTCTTAACATGGTATCAAATCCTGCTTCTGATCGGAATCCGATATTCTTGATCCAAATCTGATTCTGCCTGTCTGTTTCACACGCTGCGGTGAGAGGGGGCGTGTTGAGAATTGCTGTTTGTTCCATATTGAGACTTGGTCTATTTCACGTGTTCCTTATAAGGTACTTTGGCTACTCCCCTCAACGTCAATAGGTTTTGACTAGGTGGAACCCCAGGATTCTTAACAAGTGCTTTACCCGTGAAAGCATCATATTTTGTGCCTATAAGTGAAATGAAAACTGAAACTACTCTATTATAGCTAGAGCATAAAGCTCTAACTTGTAGCAATATGTGGAAGTTTAGCCAGGGGGGACAACCTTTTATCTATTCTCTTTCCTGTCATGTAGAGAGGCAGGCGTCCATTATCCGTGCTGGGTTGAGATGCTGTCTCTAAAATACCCTTGAGAAGTGTTAGCGTTCTTATTTGGCTAAATTGCATCAGCGGTTCCCATAGTTCGCATTTTGTGTGGATTGGGTACCCATATTTTAATTGCAGCATTTACGGTACCCATACTTTCAATTTTTTCAACGGTGGTATCCTCCGTTAAAAATAAGTATAGAGTGCCCCTCATTTTCATTCAATTTTTTTTTATAAAATTGCAAGTTTGCAACTTTTACCTACAAATGTAAAAATGTTACATAACATTAATTTTTAAAATCTAATTATTTACTTATATATTAAAATAATGTCATATTTTTTCAAATAAAGAAAAAAAAAAACATATTTTTACATAACAGGTACAAGTTATCACTATAAATATTACGTTGGATGAAAAAAAATTATAGTATCTATGACAAGTAAATAATTAGATTTAAAATGTTTAAGATTTTATAAAATTTAGAAATGTGAGTAAAATAATTAAAGTTTTAATTATTACTATGATAATATTGATAAGTAATTTTTTACATATACATTATATATGTAAATAAATGAATAAATAACTTCAATATTCTATGAAAATTATTTACAAAATTGTAGGGGTGAGAATTAGGGCCACACTAGTCTTTTTGCATATTTCCATCTAACATACTGTTGCAACAAATTAAAAGTACGGGTACCGCGAATGCTGCAACTAAAATTATGGGTATCAAATCCAAACAAAAACCAAACTATATACCACCGATGCAATTTAGCCTTCTTATTCAGATGTGGTTACGTACTTTGCATCATAAGGTATTTCCTCAACCAAAGACTGGTAACCTGAATGTGATATTTGCAGGGAGCATGGAGCTGTAGGCGATATGAGGGATGCATGGCCGAGTGCCAGAGTTAGGAAAAACATGTCTCTCATACGCACGTACCACGGCTTCAAAGGTACTACTGTCACTCTATTCACTTAAATGCATTGGAGGTGGTTTTTTGCTGAAACCAGTGATTTGGAGTGATTTTTTTGGTCAGGTAATAAGCAGGGAGCTTTTGAGTTCTTCAAGTTGATCCTCAGAGCTCTTTGTCTCTGCTGGGACCGCCAAACTCAGGATCTCCACGTGGATTGGATTCTATTCAGAGGCAGATCGCTGGTTCCAGTTTCGTGTGAAGTAGTGAACGATAACATTGATGGTTACTATCCTTCATCTCATTATCCAGTTTTTGCCGAGTTCATGCTTCCTCGTACAGTTAGATTGCTTGAACCACCACCACCACCAGCACAGGACCAAAATTGATTTGCCCATTTGATTCTTCACCACCTGTTTCCTTCATCGCCTTTCCTCAATCAGCATATCATAATATCGACCTGTTGGGAAGATGTGGGCCCCTCCACTCATTCATTGCAGCAAAATTTGTGAGCTATCAATAGCAATTTAAATCTTTTAGGCGCAGGAGCTTGAAAGATTGGGGGTTCCTGAAATGGTTGAACTTGGGGGGATGCTGTTCGACTCGTGTTTTTGTGGTTGTGGAAAATAATCTTGTAGCTTGCCTGGACCTTTAGATGCAGGAGCATTTGTGAAGTTCTTGTTTTAATAGAAGATGTGAATTTGATTTTGTGTAAAATTCATTAGCAATTTAAATCTGTTTCCATTCATTTGATGAAGATTTCTTTGTTAAGTTATCATTTAACTAGACAGATTAAGGGTTTGCAGCCAGATGAACACTTTAGAGTCTGGTTTATGTATGAAATAGATATTCATTTCATCTTTCTCTCTCACTGACATTGGGCCTGATTGGATGAGCTGAAGTAAGGGAGCGTTTTGGTTAAAGATCTACATTTATCTTGAGCGTTTGGATAGCGTAGTTAAAAGTATATTAATGTACTTTTTTAAATAAAACAAGTAATATAATATTATTAAAATTGTTGATACTCCTTTTTGAGTGTTAGTAGTGCTTTTTTTTGGGTGGAGGTGTTACTTCTTCTTTTGGGAAGAGACGAGTGTTGTACTGCTGAGAGAATCACGTGATTTTTACCAAAAGTTGACCTGAGATGTCCAATTATGTACTGACACATGGATGGGAGGATAAAATTGTTGTGTGAAAAGGATTAAATTTCCGGAAGTCCGTTGATTTAATCACTCCGGAACAAAAAAATCCATGTAAAATATCAAAAAGATCTGGACTTCCGCCGTTATTTCCGGAATTCCGGATTTTGATTGAGATTTTTTGATTATTTTCTCAGAATGTTGATTATTTCATTCCTCTCTACTTCTTCTGATCCAAACACGACCATTATGTACCTGTTTTATGACAAACATGGATGTTATAGAGGAGACTAAGGGCCCATTTGGTATGGTTTTCGTGGTTCAATTGTTTGATTTGCAAAATTATGCAAATTATTATAAGACTAAGGGCCCGTTTGGTATGGTTTCTGAGGAGGTGGAGCTCATCAATTAATGGAAAATTTTAGAAGTATATTAAAAAAATAATAAATATAAATATTCATATCTTAAGCAAGTTAATATAATAACAAATGAGTGTTGGCTCGGTGGCAGAACATTTGAAGCCATGCAAGATGTACCGGGTTCGAACACACCTAAATATTGGATTTGATGTAATTCTAAAAAAATAAGTAAATAAAATAATAACATGTAAAGAATGAAGCATAGCGTACAATTTACAAAAGTCTTTTGATGATTAAATGCTCCAAGACTTGGCATGAAATGTGCGTGTTTAGACTCAAGTGCACTCACACACGTACTAATGATTGCATTGAACTAAAATGTTGAAAACAGCGGTACTACCTCTGTTTTTATGAGATCTTCTCAATTTATTTTGTTTGAATAGCAAAATCGTGCAATGTTTTGGTATAATTTTCATGTATTGAAAGTAAAAATATATCACTGCATCATATTCCAATCGATATAGTACCAACATACCAAACACTCAGTTTCTTCTCTCTCTAGTTTTCTCTCTGTTCGTTTTTCTGTGCCCAACGGTGCGATCTCCGGCGTCTCTCCCAGTGGGAGATCCGGCTATGGTCATCCAGGGCTCCCCGCCTCCAGGGGATCCCTCAGATCCACTTCGATCTCCACACTCAAACGAACATGAACAATTGGTCAATACTGATGTTTCCTCCGATACTCCCGATGAATCGATGTCGGATTTGCCTCAGCAATCTGAGATTGCTCTGACCTGTGAGGCCAGCAAGATCAGTGATGATCGGAAAAGGAAGAATAACTCTTCATCTTATGCCAAAGCCCTTGTAGGAATCTCAAACAGAGAAAGATACTTCGACGATGATGTCGAAGAAATCTCTGGATTTGAGGATAAGGGTTCGATTAAATCGAACCACATGACTACTGAATTGATAAATCCAAATACTGTGGAGATTAAATTCTCCGATGATTTCCTCGAAACGCTGAGGAAACCTTGGAGGAATCACTTGATTGTGAGACCTTTAGGAAGATTTCTCTCTGAAAAAGATCTTGTTCCAAGAGTTCTGAAACTGTGGAAACCCTTCGGAAAGTACCAATTTATTGATCTTGGGAGAGGTTTTTTCCTCTTCAACTTTGAGGAATCGGAGGACTGTGAGAAAATTCTTACAAAAGTTCCTTGGATTATACTAGATCAATACCTTCTCGTCCAAAAAAGGACGCCTGATTTCAAGGTCTCAGATGTTACTGAAACGAAAACAGCTGTTTGGGCAAGAATTCTTGAACTGCCAATTGAATATTACAAGAAAATTAGTCTTGAACTAATAGCTGGTGCTTTGGGGTATCCTCTTAAATTGGATCTCACCACTGCAAATCTTGATAAGGGGAGATTTGCAAGAGTGTGTGTTGAAGTTGATCTCAACAAACCCTTGATTACTGATATTGTTGTTAGAGGGAAGAACTATGCAGTTGAGTATGAACATATTCAAATGATATGCTTTGATTGTGGCAGGGTTGGACATACAAGAAATTTCTGCCAGAAAAAGAAGATGAAGGATGTTATCGAAGATCCAGCTATGAAGACGAAGAACACAGAAAACAACCCGGAGGAGAAATTCAAAACAAAGGAAACAATTGCTGGTCCAAGAGGACCGGGCCCTTGGACCGTGGTCACTAGGAAACCTATGAGGCCCAATAAGACAAACAGCAATACCAATCAGAAGCAACCCAACAAGAATGGGCCGCCAGAGAGTAAAAGAAGCACAAAAGGAAAAGATATAGCCCATCAATCTGAAGATGGGCCTATCAACGACAATAAGGCCCGTGAATCTAAGCCCATAGATGCTATGAACACGGACGATAATTGCAAAAGGATTGAAGAGATGAATATCTCTATGGATAAGGATCAGACGGTTACAATTACCAAGGAAATTGATCCAACGGTTGCGAACATCGACACGAGTCACGAAAAAAACCTCGATTTGTCCGTCGGATCATAGAACTTGGTCGTGAACAAGTTGAACACATGTCTCTTTGAAACGTCAAACCCTTTCCTCTCCCTTGCGGGTTCTGAAGAAGGTGAACCAAGTCTCCCCTCTCACCATAGATCTTTCGCTCAAAATAACCCTTCACAAGGGGGTTTTGGATATGGCCACCCAAGGAAATTCAATCGAGAATACCATGCAAGGCCAGGTCCTTATGACGGAGCCAGAAGTCGATACCGAGAAACTGGGGTTCAAAAAGACGCAGTTCAAGCTAGACAAATGGTCGACAAAACCGGTAATGGCAGTGATTCCATGGTGGCTGGAAGAGATCAATCTAGAAGCCTACAGAGTGATGACCATGGACCAGTATCCACCGTTCTTTGGGATCGAGATGGAGTCAGCACTGTCTGTGATGGAAGCAAAGGACAGGATGGTGTTGATTAACCAGGAGTTTCAGGTTCTTATCCCTTAAACTTTTTCTATGATAGAGAAAACCTCGATGATGTTCTGGAATTGTCGTGGGGCGGGGAACAAAGTTTTCAAAAGAACGTTTAAGAATCTAAAAAGGACTAAGAAATTCGCTATTGCTGTGCTTCTTGAAACAAAAGTCAAGATGGAAAGTATGGGGGATTTTTTCACCAATCTGGGTCTTACAGAGAAATTTTTTGTTGACCCAATTGGGAGATCTGGGGGAATATGGCTACTGTGGGATACTAATATCATTAACATTGATCTTATTGATTCTAATCATCAGGCCATTCATGTGAAAGTGAAAAACAGTAGGTACTGTGACTGGATTCTTTCGGCTATTTATGCCAGTCCCTCGGAAAATATTAGGATGAACCTTTGGGATGATATCAGAGCTAGGGCAGCTTCTATTGTTGAGCCCTGGCTCCTAGCCGGAGATTTCAACGATTTCTCAGGAAGTAATGAAAGAAGAAGTTTCACTAACCAGACAAATCTTAGGAAGAATATAAGATTTGTTAAGAACATGCAAGATTGCAATTTGATTGACTTGGGGAGCTGTGGCCCCAAGCTTACTTGGTCAAACAACAGGGAGGTCCTGGCGAATACCCAAGAAAGATTGGATCGTGGCCTATGCAACAAAGAATGGAAGCTCAACTTCCCTAACTGTCTTATCACTTGTCTGCCAAGAACCTATTCAGACCATTCTCCTCTCATCATGGAGACCCAAGGTATGAAAAAACAGTCCAATTTTTTTCCATTTAGATTTGAAATTTTTTGGCTTACTGATCCTAGTTTCAAAAATCTTGTTAATGATAATTGGGATGAGAATTCTAATCTTGAGTTGAGTCTGAGTGCTCTTAAGATGCATATACAAAACTGGAATACCAATGTTTTTGGGAATATTCATAAAAGGAAAAATAAAATTCTCGCTAGGCTCAATGGGGTCCAGAAAGCTCTAAGCTCTTACTATAGCCATAATCTCTTTCTTTTGGAAAAAAAGCTTATTAAGGAGTTTAATTGTATTCTTGAACAAGAAGAAATTATGTGGTGTCAAAAATCTAGAGCTAATTGGATTGTGAAAGGGGAAAGAAACACAAAGTTCTTTCACCTTTCCACTATTATCAGAAGAAGAAGAAGAAACTCTATCAATATGTTAAAAGACTCCAATAATAATTGGATCTCTGATACTGAGGAGCTCAAAACTCATATCACAAATTATTTTGTCAATATGTATAAGGCTGAAGAACCTTGTACTGATACTGAGATGAGATATGGGAACTATCTGAACAAACTTTCTGATGATAGTAATCTTAAACTCAATGCCCCTGTTACTTGTGATATTATTGCCAAGGCTGTGAAAAGTATTAACAGGTCTAAGGCCCCTGGCCCGGATGGTTATAATGCTGCGTTTTACAATGATTGTTGGGATACTGTGGGGAATAAAGTTTGTCAGAATGTTTTGAAAGTGTTTGAGACCTGTGAGATCCCTCAAGACATGAATAACACTTTTATTACTCTCATCCCTAAAGTTGACCTGCCTGAAAATATTTCTCAGTTCAGACCTATAGGTTTGTGCAATGTCTCGTATAAAACAATTGCTAAAATCATTGTGGAAAGATTGAGACCTCTGATGAATAAGCTTATTTCCCCTTGTCAAAGTAGTTTCATCCCGGGGAGAACTACTAGTGATAATGTGATTATTGTGCAAGAAATTATCCATAATTTCAAAAAGAAAAAAGGAAAAAAAGGGGATATGATTATTAAAATTGATTTAGAAAAAGCTTATGATAAACTTTCTTGGAAGTTTATTTTCGACACTCTTGTCCTCTTTAAGTTTGATAAGAAATTCATCTCTCTTGTTATGAACTGTATTACTTCTGTTAAGTTCTCTGTTCTGTGGAATGGTACCCCCCTTGAGAGTTTTAAACCGGGAAGAGGGTTGAGACAGGGAGACCCTATCTCCCCCTATATCTTTGTGCTCTGTTTGGAGAGACTTTCAGGTATGATCTCCCATGTTGTGGATCAGGGCCTATGGAAGGGGGTCAGAACTTCTAAATCAGGTCCTATACTTTCTCACTTATTTTTTGCGGATGACATGCTCTTATTCTCTCAGTGTGATAGTGTCTCCTGCCAATTTATCAAAAATGTGTTAAATGATTTCTGTGATTTGTCTGGCCAAAGAATCAATTTGGCTAAGTCTAAAGTTTTTACTTCTCTTAATGTTAAGAATCATCATGCTAAACATATGAGCAATTTACTTGGTATTGGCCTTACTAAAGATCTGGGAAAATACCTTGGCATTAACCTCTTGTTCAAAAGGATTAGTAAAATTCACTATGCTGATCTTTTGGACAAAACTTATAAGAAATTAGCTGGGTGGAAGTCCAGCTTGCTTTCTGTGGGTGGAAGACTTACTATGGTGAATTCTGTGCTCTCTTCTTTACCTATCTACACTATGCAGACACAAGCTATAAATGTTAATGTGTGTGATGAGCTTGATAAAATTAATAGAAGTTTTATTTGGGGGGATAGTGAGTCTAAAAGGAAAATTCATGCTGTTGATTGGAAAACTGTGTGTAGAAGCAAAAAGTGTGGTGGTCTAGGTATCAGAGAGATGAAATGCCAGAATAATGCTCTCTTTGCCAAACTGTGCTGGCAACTTTTGACCAATCAGGACTCTCTATGGGTTAGATGCCTCAAAGCTAAGTACCTTACCAAATTTGATTTCTTCTCTTGGCCTAGTAAGAGAACAGCTTCAAAAACGTGGAAGGGCATGATTAGTATGAGAAACATGATTAGGAAAGAAAGCATATGGAAGGTTGGAAATGGTAAGATGATTTCTATTTGGAATGACATTTGGATTGGCAAGACCTCCCTCAAAGAGGAGTACCCTTTGGTACAGTTTGACCCTAACATAAAGGTCTCCAATCTCATTACCAATGAGTTCAGATGGGATCTTAGTTGCTTGTCTAACATTATTAGCATTGAGCATTTAAATAGTATCAAGGCTAAAGTCATTCCCACTGATAACTCTGAGGACTCTCTATTTTGGGGAGGAAATGATAATGGCAAGTTTACTGTTTCTTCAGCTTATAATATCTTGGCTAGGAGGAATGATGTGTCTTTCATGGACTGGAGACGGGTTTGGAAACTGAAAATTCCGTGCAAGCTCATTATTTTTATTTGGAAAATTTTTCACCAAAAACTGCTCACAAATGTTCAAAGATTTTTTAGAAAGCTCTCCTTTGATGACCATTGCCCTCACTGCCCAGGGTACAGTGAAACAATTGATCATCTCTTCTTTTACTGCAAAAAAGCAAGCTATGTGTGGAAAGATTTATTCGGAAGTAGTTGGATTACTCATAGTGAGAGCCTTAATTGCAAGGAGTGGTTTACTTACAATTGCAAAATCTCCAAGAATGTTAGTTACAACCACACCCTCACCTTTATTTGTGGATGTTGGATGATTTGGAAACAAAGAAATTTCAAAGTTTTTAATTCTAAGGATTTACCCAAGGGTGTTGTTATTTCTAACATTCTTAAGTATGTTGATGAAATCAACTTGGCTTTCACTTTGAGTAATCAAAGTACTCCCAAGACTGATAACATTGCTAATGCAGAGTGTTGGTCTAAACCCACTGCAGGAAGAATCAAACTCAATACGGATGGCAGCAAGGAAGGAGAGTATGGTATTGCTGGATATGGAGGAGCTTTGAGAGATGAGGAAGGAAAATGGATAAAAGGCTTCTACGGTCAAATTGGCTATGGAACTGTGCTTGAAGCTGAGCTATGGGCTATCCACAGAGGCTTGGTCATCAGCCATAATGAAAACTTCAAAGATATCATTGTTGAAAGTGACTCCATGGAAGCAATCAAAGCTATCAACAATGACATCAATCCTAGCTTTCCTTATAAAGCACTGGTGGAGGACATTGTTGTACTCAAGAATGGTAATAACAGCACCATTGAGTACACAAACAGAGAGAAAAATAGGGTTGCTGATGCTATGGCAAAGAAAGGAAGATGCCAAGATGACATTCTGGTGATTCTGGACAATCCACCTGCTGATCTTGCTGCCTTGGTGATCGAGGAAATGATGGCTGTTAACTGCTAAGTGTTGCAGTTGTCTTGTTTTGTTTGTTGTTTCCTTTTGCTTGTTGTTGTTTAATTTCCCAGACAATCAAAAAAAAGTAAAAATATTATCAAAAATTGTATTATTTTGCTAATTAAATCACCTGATCAAAGTGACATGAATATGGATAAAAAAATCAAATGAGAAAATCCTATAAAAACGGAGATAGTAATATGTAACGCCGACACGAAACCTTTTACTCCCTGTGGGGTTAAAAAAAAGGGCATTGCTCGAACGGCTATCTTACATGACTGGATTAATTATTGAAGCAACACATGGTTGGTTTCTTAGATAATCATATAGTAATTAGAACGAAGATCTTCCAAACATTGATGTTGTTGATAATGAGGTTGCTTACGAAAATAAAGAACTTCTGATAGTACATAACTTCATCATTACTCATCGTCCTACTTCTAATACTACTACTTGCACTTGATATGGACAGTTGAAAAGCACCTGACGACTACCTTCCAACTGATGAAACACACAAGATCAATCCCTCTTGTATAACAGCTTGTCGAGTTTTACAAGGTCAAGATTCGTGTGCTTCATTGAGGAGCTGGTGGTAGATTAGATCCGTTCAACTGCAGCAAATCTATCACCTAGTATTATATTAAGGGTTTCCCAAGGTGAGGTGAATGAGGGGCTAGTGACATTTGTTTATTATCAAACTAATTAGACCACATTATTTAAAGTTGTAACAGAGGCATTTAACTTCATTGGAAAGTACTCTACATAATACAGGTGTAGATACTGCTTTATGACATGGCAGATCTAGGCCACGTGGCAACCATCCAGCACACCATATTGTGCTCCACACACACAGGATCACCAGCCGAGCTGATCCATGTGGGGGCTGCGAGACAGAGCCCTCGCATACCACTGCACGGGACTTGTAGGGACTTTGTGGTCTGGAGGCTAGAGTAAGCCCTGTCGCGTGCGAGCCAAGCCCGCGCGCGACCTTTAGTAACTGTTTTGAGAGATCTATGGCACGAGCTCCCTAGACCCGGTCAATCCGGTCAAACCCGGTCAATCCGGTCAAACCCGGTCAACCTCGTAACGGTTCCGGTACTCGCGCACCACGTGCTCTAACGGTTCCTATATACTCGGACGAACGTGCCGTTATGGTTAAGCTAATTAAGCCGCCATCAATGGGCGCATTAACCACACTACAACGGTCACGTTCTCCAGTATATATACATCGTTAACCTTTCCATACAAAGGAGGACACACGGCCATACGCGGAAGCTCTGCCAAACCTCTGTCTCTCTCTCAGACATTGCTACTGACTTGCTCTCTCCCTACACACACCCCTATTCTTCCTGTGCGATCCCTGATCCACTACGTACGGTGTACACGGAGGTCTCCCCGCCGGAATCTCTTGTGCACATTTTGGTGAACCCGACGTGAAACTTACCAGCAAAAGCAACCATGTCTCAGGAGGACGATGTCAGCAACCGATCTCCTTCCACTGAAGCTCCCTCGGGAGACGAGGCTCGCCGTACTCCGACGACTCCCGGCGAGGCGCCAACTTTAGAGTCTTTGGACGCCACTGTCCAAAGTCAGGCAAAAGCCCTCAAGTCTCAGTCCGCGCAGTTAGAACGGATCTTGGCCGTTCTTGGCACTCTTGCACCAAATCCTCCACCCGCCACCGCTATCCCCCAGGGAGGAGGAACCCCTTCCGTTCCAGGATTGGGAGTATCGGCCACGCCTCCCAACCCTCATCTGCAAACTCCACCGTCGGCCGCGCAGCTGCCTTCGGTCCAAGGGTCGACGGCGCAAATGCTGCCCCCTGCTGCTCACGCCTCTCAGCCCTCGGCTTTGGCGTCCAACCCAGCTCTGCAGTACACCCTGCCTCCACCAACGACAATCTGGGGAAACGCGGGTAGTCAATACACTCCCAATCCTCCGGCGGCATATGTGTCGCCACCGCCTACAGCAACCCCTCCGCCAACTACCGAGGGAAGCATTCCAGAATGCATGACGTCTTTGCAGAAGCGCGTGGACTCTATCTTGGCTCATCAGTCGTTCGCGGATACCATCATCCCGAAGCTAGACAACGATCCACCCATCCCACGAGAGATCTATCTCATGCCTAACCCGGCGGGGTACAAGGCCCCCAAATGGGACAAGTTCGAGGACGTCAATGGAAACGCTCATGAGCATGTCATGCGTTTCATCGATGTCATGGGTCCATACGGAGCCGATCCCAAATTGCTGATGCGGGAATTCCCAAAAACTCTTGGGAATGTAGCATACAAATGGTACCGAACATTGGAGGCCGGATCTGTAAAAACTTGGGACGACATGGTCCAGAAGTTCTATACCAAGTTCTTCCAGATGGAAGAAAAGGTGACGATGATCCATCTCTCGCGGATGTATCAGAAGCGCGAGGAAGATGGAATCACCTTCATCAAGAAATTCAGAGCGAAATCCTTGGAGTGCAAGGATCCAATGCTCGAAAGCCGGCTCGTAGAGATATGCCTGCAGTGCATGCGAGACGAATACAAAAGCATGCTGATCAATTTGCAAACGCCGACGTTTTCAAAGCTCATCGAGTGCACGATGAACATCGAGCCTATTGTCGAGAGACAGAAAAAGAAGAGCGCTCCAGAACGACCTGCGAGCGGCACCACCTACAAGATCGGCAGATTTGGCTACAAGCGGGGACGCGAAGCTGAGGTCAATACAGTTTCACCCCAGAAGCAAGCGAAGGCTGCAAACTTCGATGCACCGCCTCTGCCATGCTCGGTGGAGGAAGCGAGCGATCTCTGCAGACAGTGGCGTAAGGACGGCGTCCTCCCACCGCTCGAGAAAGCACCCTCCAAGGAGATGACGAGGGACCCTAAGTGGTGCGAATACCACGGCAGGGTCATGCACCCCACAGCCGAGTGCAAGAAGCTCAGATTCACGCTCGATCAGAAGATGAAGAGCGGCGAACTCATCGTCAGCGACCATCGGAAGGATGTGCGCAACAACCCGCTGCCTGCCCATACAGATTCGGGCTCAAAAGGCAAAGAGGTCGCCATGATCTCGATAGTCGACTTGGAAGAAGTCGCAGAGGATGGTCTGCCCATCGTTGCTGAAGTCCATGAAGATGAAGACTACAACATGGACACGGAAGAAGAGCGTGCCGACCGCATGAAAGGGTCGCACGGCTTCGACAGATTCTTCAACGAGATGAACTTCTCCGAAAAATGTCGAGCGGACATGACAAAAGCAATCTTAAGGGTAGCAGAGGACTACGAGGAGGACCTCGTGGTCTCCAACGGGAAAGTCGTCAGGGCGTCCCGTTCCACAGAAAAGATTATGACCTTTTCTGCCAGCGACAAAAAGACAGATGCGAGCCACCAGAGGCCCCTGTACGTGACCGCCATCATCAACGGCGTCGAATTCAAGCGAGCATTCGTCGATGGAGGAGCAGCGGTCAATGTTGTTCCACTCCACACACTGAAGCTAGCAGGGATCCCCGAGCACAAGGTAGTCAAGCGTCCATCCCCGCTGGTGGGATTCGGAAGCGATTCCAGAATGACGATCGGGTGGATCCGCCTGGGCGTTCAGATCGGCAAGATCAAGTGCTCGGCAAAGTTCTATGTCATAGACGCGAACACCACATACCACATGATCATAGGTCGGGCCTGGATTCATCGCTTTGACGCGATTCCTTCGACGTCTCACCAGGTGATGAAAGCTATCTGGAACGACAGGATTGTCGAGATACCGGCCTCAACTAACCCGTTCAACTTGGACGAAGCGCATCTCAGCGAGGCGGTGTGGTTCACCGAGATGGCGGACGAGCAAACACCCGGACCATTCAACCCTACTCCTTTACCTCTCTGGGAGGACATCAAGGACCAGTCACCTGCAGGCGTGATGGTGACAAGGGGAGATACTAAGGAAACGCCGCCTACTCACGAAGAGGCGCCGCGCATCGCATATCACCGCAAGAGTGTGTACACTCTGAAAAGGATCACAAAGCATGACCCTGAGGGCAAGGAGATAGAGAGCTTCTACGCCAACGGGAAGAAATGCTATCGCATATGAAGGTGCGCGGGGACGTCCTCACACGGGCATGGGGATGTCCCTGGGCAAATCAATCAAATCGAGCAAGTTGCGCTCACAGAAGAGCCAACACAGGGCACTCCAGAGGAGAAACTTAAAGAAGCGCCCGAATGCATGGAAGACAGGCCAAGACCACAAAAGCAAGAGCTTAAGGAAGTGTTCCTCAGCCCGAACGAGGAAAAGAAAAGGCCAGTCTTCCTGAGTGCGGACCTCACAAGCGAAGAGGAACAAGGACTGCTGCAGTTCCTAACTGAATACAAGGACGTGTTCGCATGGGAATACGACGAGATGCCGGGTCTGGACACGAGCATCACCATGCACCGTTTAGACATCATCCCAGGGTCTAAACCGGTCAAGCAAAGCACCAGAAGCTTCAGGCCAGAGCTCAACGTGAAGATCAAACAGGAGATTGTCAAACTCCTAGACGCCAAGTTCATAGAGCCAAATCACCATCCCACATGGTTGGCCAACATCGTGCCAGTGGTGAAGAAGAACGGACAGCTCCGCATCTGCGTGGACTTCCGAGATCTCAATCGCTTCTGTCCTAAAGACGATTTCCCACTGCCTAATATCGACTTGCTCATTGATTCAACGGCAGGCCATCGCATGTTCAGTTTCATGGACGGCTTCAGCGGGTACAATCAAATCAAGATGGATCCCGAAGATGCAAAGAAAACTGCATTCATCACTCCCGTGGGGGTATTCAACTATACGGTAATGCCATTCGGTCTTAAGAATGCAGGCGCAACCTATCAGCGGGCCATGATGGCTCTATTCCACGACATGATGCACAAAGAAGTGGAATTCTATGTGGATGACTTGGTAGTCAAATCCAAGTATGAAGCAGATCACCTTGCAGACCTGCGAAAGGTATTCAACAGATGCAGGAGCTTTCAACTGAAAATGAACCCCATGAAATGCGCATTCGGCGTGACCTCGGGGAAGTTTTTGGGATGTGTAGTTCATCGCCAAGGGATCGAGCCTGACCCTGCGAAAGTGTCAGCCATCACCAGCATGACGCCACCTCACGACCAAAGTACCTTGAAAACATTCTTGGGAAAATTGTCATATCTGCGGAGATTCATCCCAGCAATCGCCGAAATCACATGCTGCTTCAGCACTCTCCTCAAGAAGGACGCCGCGTACAACTGGGCTCCTGATCACGAAGCCGCATTCGAAAAGCTAAAGGAGCTACTCACATCCCCAAAGATAATGATCGCGCCTCAACTGGGATCGCCGCTTCTGCTATACCTTACATCGACAAGGAAATCTATAGGAGCGCTCTTGGCTCAGATCTATGAGGGACAAGAGAGGCCTATCTATTACATCTCTCGCATTGTGCAGCCTGCTGAATCAAGGTACACGGACATCGAACGTCATTGCCTTGCTTTATTCTTCGTAATAGAGAAGTTGAGACACTATTTTGCATCGCACAAAGTAGTGGTGGTCACCAAAAGCGACCCCATAAGATACCTGCTAACTCACACTACTCCGGGCGGAAGATTGGCGAAATGGTACATGACCATCTCTCAATACGATATCACATGCGTGAAACCAAGAGCGATCAAGTCGCAGGCGGTAGCAGATCTGTTGGCACAGTTCCCCGACAACAGTCACGAACCCGTGATCGAGGAAGAGCTCGAAGGCCCTGAAATCTACGCGATCGACGTGCCCTATTGGACCCTCCACTTCGACGGTTCTTCAACCAGAAAAGCTGGAGGCATTGGGATAGTCTTGACAAAGCCGGACGGTGAAGTCATACAGATGTCCGCAAAACTCAACTTCGCAGTCACGAACAATGAGGCGGAATACGAGGCTCTGATCGCGGGACTCCGTGCGGCGAAAGCTTTGGAAGTGAGCAACTTAACAGTCATGGGAGATTCCAAACTGATTGTTAAGCAGGCCTCGGGAGAATATGGTTTAAAGGAGATCAACCTCCTGCCATACCGCACCCTAGTGCAAAAGCTGATGCAGCAATTCTGCGACGTGAAATACGAGCACAAACCCCGAGCGGACAACAGGCATGCAGACGCCTTAGCAACTCTGGGATCTAAGGTCAGCATAGACAAATGCCCCGCAAGGATTTCCATCGAAGTGCGAACATCGTCGGCATTAACAGAAGATGCGTGCGACGATGAACACATGGATGACGCAGACTGGCGAAAAGCAATCTTGCAAGCTATTGTGAAAGGCACCAGCAGCGAAAGCTGGGTACTCACGAAAGGATACTGCATCCACGACAACACCCTTTACTACAAGGGTCCTGGAGGAATACTCATGCGATGTGTCTCCGAGCAGGAGGGACAACAGCTGTTAGAAAAGATTCACCAACACGCTTGCGGAGAAAGCGAGGTGTCAATCTACAGGAAAGCTCAGAGATATGGCATTCATTGGCCAGGCATGTCAACGGCTGCAGCCCTGATACAAGGGAAGTGCGAAAGTTGCGCACTAATCAAAGACTCTCTACTCGTCGCTCTAACCGATGACGACACAGACTGGAGGAAGCCATTGTTTGAATTCCTCACCCAGGGCACCGTGCCCGAATCGAGAAAAGAAGCCGACAAATTGAAGAGGAAAGCCTCTCGATACCTGGTTCAGGAAAACCTGCTTTGGCGAAAAGGTCACGAAGGTAACTTGCTGCGATGCCTAGACGGCAGGGAAGCACAAGAAGTCATGGACCTTTCTCATCAGGTGGAACACCAGGGAGGTGCGAAATTATGCAGACAACTCCTCTCAATCGGATACTTCTGGCCCACGATGGAAGTCGATTGCCGCACCAAGGTGCGACGCTGCCAAGAATGCCAATTCAAAGGGAACCTAGTGCACGCTCCTGCCGTGGATCTACATGCATTAGGGACGCCATGGCCATTTCATACATGGGCTCTGGACTTCATTGGCCCCATCCGACCAACGTCACATGGGAACCACTTCATTCTCACTGCAACCGAGCTGTTCACCAAATGGGTGGAAGCAATACCACTGAAGACGGCAAACGCGCTGGCTGTGGTTAACTTCATCCAGGAAAACATCGTATGCAGGTTCGGAATCCCAAATACTATTCTTTCAGATAACGGTACTCCTTTTGTTAATCGTCAGGTAGCTACCAAACTCGCGGAGTACAATATCAGGCAAATATGCTCCACCCCCTATTATCCAAAGGGAAATGGACAAGCCGAAGCGACTAACAAAACGCTGTTGCGAATTCTGAGCAAGATGGTCGCAGATGACCACAAGAAGTGGGCCGACTCCCTTAACATAGCTCTGTGGGCCTACAGAACTTCTCCAAGGACACCCACAGGGGCCTCGCCATTTCTACTATGTTATGGGGCCGAAGCTGTGGTACCTGCGGAGGTCAGAGTCAATTCGGCAAGGCTGGCCTTCCACGCACTCTATGAAAATCAACGCGATCATGATTTAGTCTTGCTGGAAGAAAAGCGAGAACAAGCCAAAAGGACTAACAAACGGTACCAAGAGAGAATCGCTCGCGCCTATAACAAGACAGTCCAGCGACGGGATTTCGCAGTCGGCGACCTGGTCTTGCGCGCGTCTGATCACTGCATGCGAGAAGCAACTCACCCAAAGTTCGCAGCTAATTGGGAGGGACCCTTCGAAGTCACAGAAGTCTTCGATAGCGGCTACTGCAGCATACGAAGGTTGCACGGCACAACCTCAACTCCAAGCTCAGTCAACATGCGCTGGATCAAGAAGTACTATCCCTGACTTCTCTTATTTCATACGTTTTATGATAACGTTGCTTAATGTCTCATGTGGCTACGATATTCGCAATCTCCTCTCCCATATGAGAGGATTGTAATCCTATCTCTCCCATATGAGAATGTCATAATAAAAGAATTCTCCCAAATGAGAAGTTCACATTTTTTAGCTGTTTATATCGCTTATCTAATTTGTTACAACTGTTAACAATGATTTATTCGCTGCAATAGTAACAGATACAAACACGATCTTAAATGATCATCAAAGCCTATCTCTTACGATAGCAAACGTGATCTTGATTGATCATCAAAGCCTATCTCTTACGATAGCAAACGCGATCTTGATTGATCATTAAAGCCTATCTCTTACGATAGCAAACGCGATCTTGATTGATCATTAAAGCCTATCTCTTACGATAGCGAACGCGATCTTAATTGATCATCAAAGCCTATCTCATATGATAGCAAACGCGATCTCAATCGATCATCTAAAGCCTATCTTTTACGATAGCAGCCGAACACAAATGCGATCTTAATTGATCATCAAAGCCTATCTCATACGATAGCAAACGCGATCTCAATCAATCATCTAAAGCCTATCTTTTACGATAGCAGCCAAAAGCAAACGCGATCTTAACTGATCATCAAAGCCTATCCCTTACGATAGCAACAAACGCAAATGCGATCTTAATTGATCATCAAAGCCTATCTCATACGATGGCAAACGCGATCTCAATTGATCATCCAAAGTCTATCTCTTACGATAGCACACAACATGATCTTAATTGATCATCTAAAAGCCCATCTCTTACGATGGCAACCAATGCAAATGCGATCTTAAGTGATCATCCAAAGCCTATCTCTTACGATAGCACACAACATGATCTTAATTGATCATCTAAAAGCCCATCTCTTACGATGGCAACCAATGCAAATGCAATCTTAAGTGATCATCCAAAGCCTATCTCTTACGATAGCACACAACATGATCTTAATTGATCATCTAAAAGCCCATATCTTACGATGGCAACCAATGCAAATGCGATCTTAAGTGATCATCCAAAGCCTATCTCTTACGATAGCACACAACATGATCTTAATTGATCATCTAAAAGCCCATCTCTTACGATGGCAACCAATGCAAATGCGATCTTAAGTGATCATCCAAAGCCTATCTCTTACGATAGCACACAACATGATCTTAATTGATCATCTAAAAGCCCATCTCTTACGATGGCAACCAATGCAAATGCGATCTTAATTGATCATCCAAAGCTTATCTCTTACGATAGCAGTCAACATAAACGTGATCTTAATTGATCATCTAAAAGCCCATCTCTTACGATGGCAACCAATGCAAATGCGATCTTAAATGATCATCCAAAGTCTATCTCTCACGATAGCAGTCAACGTAAACGCGATCTTAATTGATCATCTAAAGCCCATCCCTTATGATGGCAGCCGATACAAATGCGATCTTAAGTGATCATCCAAAGCTTACGATAGCAGCAAAAATACAAAAACGATCTCAATCGATTATCAAAATCCTATCTTTCACGATAGCGGTTTACACAAATGCGATCTTATATGATCTTCTCAAGCCTATCTGTTACGGTAGCAATTTATACGCAAAGTGATTTTAGTTGATCACCCAAGTCCGTGTGTTACAATGATAACGTAACCGCAGAACCATCTTGCTAGACCTTCTAAAGGTCTATCTGCTGCGATAGCAATTCATGCGAGAAATTATCTCAAGCAATCCTCTAATAAAGCCTATCTTCTATGATAGCAATTCACACTGCTCAATGATCTCAATTGATCTGTTAAAAAAAAAAAACTATCTTTTATGATAGCAAAGTTGTGAACGTGATCTCATACGATTTACAACGACCACCTGCAAGCCCATTCGTCAAGATGGCACAACTGCGAAATTATGATCTCGAATGATCTAGCGAAACATCTGCGCATTGACGTCGCATATGTGAAATCAATACATGGCATTATGCAAGGCGAAATAAGCCGAAATGCATGCGAAATTGTATTTTGTTGCAAAGAAAGCAAATAGTACAAAAGCTATATATCATTATGAGTCAAATGACTTACAATTTATCTATCTAGGTAGCAGCTTACAAGCGAAAAGCTCGCATCTAACTACGCAGCCAACATGGCTTACAATACATTCGAAAAATGGCTGATAAGCCAGAGATGCGCCAAGAGAACTCTCGACTAAGAAAAGAGAGAATCCACCGGTCCTGACACCGGCAGCACAGTACGCAGATCTGTGGCCAAAGATCTATAGCAAAAGGGATGCTGCCGCGAAGAGATCAACTCGTCATTCGCCACATCCCTAGCAGCAAGGTCAGGGATACGATGCGTCCAAGACCCCAAGGAATGACAAAAGCCTCTGTCTGACCAAGATAGGCGCCGGAGGAGCTTCCTGTGCCGACAAATGATACTCCGCACAACAGGCGAAGCAGTCATTCCTCTGGTGATGGATTCCTTGTCATGTTGGACAAGGGCATTGACGAGCACCCCGACCTCACAAATGTGAGGGCAACGGATTCTTCTCCGGAGATGCTGGAGGAGAATTCCGCCGTTCATTACGAAACGGTAGCACGGTCACTTCGGCGCCGCACCTCGCCACGAGGCGGCCGGAAACATGACCTGCACACATAATACACGAAGAAATTTCTTCGAACACACATGAGGTATTATCTGCATCCTCTTTATGACGGTTATAAACAGCAATAAGCCTCATAAAGTGGATCTTGGAAACTATTTCTATAGCACAAAGCGCAAACTCAGGATTCAAAACCTGAAGTTGCCATGAATCAACGAAAAACAAGCGTTGAAGCCAGCAGTCATAAGGACTCACGGCAAAGCACATGTTTGGGGATGAAGAACCCAAATGGCAAAGACAGGGTTTATATAGGCCCTGTGGAGACTCTTCGGTTGCCTAAGATGAGTCAGCAAAATTCAAAAAAAGAGGGTAAGTTCAATCACTTACGCCTTGAAAAGCGGTAACAATCAATTACCCTACTAAAGGCTACGACGATTCAGTTGCGTATCCTAATAAATGACGGATAGTCATGATTCGGATGGACTTCCCAACGGAAGCGTGCTTATCTGCCGAGAAATTAGCGCGAAAATCAAGCAGAAAATCAATTGCTGATGTCATAATTGGATATGCACAGAAATGTCCAATCAAATCCCGAAAAGGGCAAAACGGGCAAACTCAGTGTTTGTTGTTAAAAAAAAAGGGGGGGAGAAACCCTAGCAATATCACATTAATGTTTCAAAACATTACATTAATGTCCCAGCCATTTTCATGTTTTCTTTTCAAAATTCGAAAAGTCAAAACAAATTCTTGATTAAGGAGTCCTGGGGCCCGAACTGCTCGCTCAGCTTCTCCACTTGTTTCACTTCTTGCTTCAGTTGCTCGCACTTGGCATTCATTTCCTGATACAGCTTTACAGCTTCATCAACCTTTTGCTTTTGCTGCTCCACCTTCTGCATCTCGGCTGCGAGATTCTGGTGACCGAGATTCAAAGTTACAGCTGCGCGAATCAGTGTAACTCTGTCCTTGAGGAATTTGAAACCAAGTCTGCCTTGGACTTTGAACAAGAGATTTTGGCACATGCCACACAGCAATTCAGCACTCTGGGCCGAAATGGTCGCAGGTGTAGCCGCAGACAGCTGCTCCAGTATCCAGATGGCTTCAGTAAGGAATAGCCTCCTGTCAAAAGGTCCGATCTCCAGAGATCTCACGAACGATCGGGGGTATCTGAGACGCATTCGAACCACCCAGTCTACATCGGTTTGCTTCAAACCTGAGACATCAAAAATGGTTATAATGCCAGAACTCGCAACCAAATAATGCGACGTGCGAACGGTAAATCTGTACTTACCAGTGCCTTCCAGAATTTCATGAAGAGAAGGGATACGGGCCACCGGGTTGTTCGAAGACTGCCCTCGCTCCATGGCTCTCCTATCAGCTGCAAGCTCCAACCTCTCATAGTCAGGAGGAAGAGTGTAGGCCGCACCAGCTGCGACTACATTCCCAACCTGCGAGCCCCAAATGCTCCACGCAGGAATGGGTGCTTCTGGTTCAGTCATCGCCGGAGGCGAAGGGACAGCCGAAGTCGCTGGACGGACACTCCCAGATGCGAAAATGTTAGCATCACTTGTCCTTCCTTCCTCACCACCAGTACGGACACCTTCGTCCATCGGCACAGCATCAGCCTCGACATCATCGGAGAGCTCGATGACATCCTCGAGATGCTCACGTACGCGTCCAGCAGCTGCGACGGGCTTCTCGGCATGGGAGCTCGAAATTGGAACATGGGATGCAGAAGGCTCACTCCTCTGCTCCAGCTCAGGTTCCTCACCATGACCTGCGATACCAAATGCGATAATATGAGGTAACTTGTGTTATAAGTTATTTCGCTATCTTTACTAAAGCTAAGAATAAGCACCTCCACGCGAAGGTGGGATTGAGGTGTCCTCATCATACACTAGGGACGTGGAACCGTGCCCTATCAGTGTATCCTCACTAAGCAAATCTTTAAGAGAAGCATGACCTGGGACGCGAGTAAACCAGTCATGATTTTGCCTCAAGTGGCTACAGCCTAGTATGCGCATATCACTCAAAATAATTACCTGAGGGTTCTCCACATTTGCTTACCAACCAACGGCGAATGTCAGGCTTTGATACACCGTGCTTTAACGCACCCACAATTACATCTCTATAAGTAACCGCGAGATTGAAGATCTCACCTTTATCGCCACCTGCGATCTCTGCGAAGTCCGCTTGGACTTGCTCTAGCTCTGCTGCGTCCTCTCCAGGAACCTCATCTTCCTCCTCCACATGAGGAGCCACTTCTTCGGGAAGCTCGTCTTCCTCGCCAGCTGGACGCACTAAGTCGTCAACATGCAGCTCCTCGAGGCTCCGCTGTTTCACAAGCTCGAGCTCCTCTTCCACTCGCTGCCTTCTTCTCTCAGCAGCCTCCGCGGCTGTCTTTCGGGATTCAGCAAGAACATCCTCGCTTATAGGATCATCTGAAATGCCAGAATGGGCATCTTTCTTTTGCCTCTTGGCCACAAGGCCACCGACGGTTTCATCATCGTCATCTGCAAATACATATTTGGTTCAAAGGAAAGAACTACAAAGAAGTATAAATAAAGGGCAAGGAGATGCGACGGAAGTACCTCCTGATTCTTCCTCGCACATCACAACTGTTGCTCCTTCTTCACCACTTGCCTGGGGCTCCTGTCTCTCTTCCTCCTCTTGGTTGAATGGAACGAAAGTCTCAACTGCGAGATCTTTTCGCACTTTGCTGGGCATACGACCCTTGCCTTTGTCCTTGATGGAAAGGGACCTCACTGGGGGAGAAGCAGGAGCACTCCTAGGGGAAGAAATCGTAATTCCCTTTTGCCTAGGTCTCTTCGCTCTCGGCGCCGCAGTCGCTGGAGGGGACGGGTCGTCTCTAGGAGGAGACGGAGCCGGAGGGTTGTCTATCAGCGAGTCAGCAAAAGTATTCATGACTCCGCGAACTTTTGTTTCGACCTCGGCATCCATCCTCCATGCTAACCGGTACGACTCCCCCTTCCTTCTAGTGGCAACAATGGTGTCCACCAGCGATTTGGAGCGATCACCAGCTGCGAACCTCCGCACATGACACTAAACAATACAGAACGAAAAGCATCAGCGCGAGAAAATCGAAAGGCTCAAAGCACATAAGGAAATTGCTTACCTCAGCAAACGCCTTGCTATATTTGATGACCTGCGCGTCACCCTTCTTGATTGCGTCGACTTGCTCCTTCAGAATGAAATCGGGGCACAAATGATTCTCGCGGTCCCACAGCGAGTAGCAACCATACTCAGACTCGCTCAAATTGCAATTGGGGCGAAACGGAAAAGAGTTTCTCTTGATCAAGGGGGCCTTTCCTGGCTGCGCCGCCGCCTCCGTCTCAATCCTCGTTTGCTGGGCAACCCAGTATGCGATCCAGTTCTGGGAACAACCACCTTTGCGAGTTCCCGCAGGCTGCTCAAAGGGAAGATTGCTCATGAGGACTGTCTTGCACTCCTTTTTCAGCAAACGCCTGTAGCACCCTCTGATAATAGACTGCGGCCAGATCGATGGGGCCACCGCATCAAAACCAAACTGAGGAGAGACTCGAGTAGGATCAACATCCACTGTAAGTCTTTCATACCGTGGCGCGAGCTCACGAATATGCTCTGCAAGGGCAGGTAGAGAACCTCGCAGACACCAACAGAAGAAGTCACGATAGCGTTCGTGGAAATGCGGCCCCTTTTCAAAGAGAAGGTCTTCTGACAAGACCATACCTCTGGAAGGGTATAGCTTTGGAAACCACCGCACATTCTCAACACGTGTGGCATAGGGCCTGGCAACAAACTCCTTTCGTTTGTCGCATATCAAACTCCAAGTGCACTTGGTGTTGCTTGCTCCAAACCATCTCGCAGCCCGTCCGCTGTTGCGCGCCTCTGTCTCGCCTGGGGGACACCACTTCTCAAGTGGGAGGGGAGTTGGAGCATAAGACGGCCAGCGCTCGAAAACCCACATTGTCAAAAAGCTGATATTGACAAAGGTCAGGACATCGAGGCGGCCACGCGATTCTTTCATCGCCAGAACCAGCTGATCTAGCCTGTAATATAGCGTCCCCAGGACCAAGGGTCCGAGTGCGACTCTCTGGCCAAGAGCGAGCCTCACAGCAAGTGGCAGCACATGGTAGAAGACCCCGTCATGGGGATGACCATCAATCAGATACCTCGACAGCCAAGCGCAGAGAAAGGCGCAAAGGGTCAAATGATAACCCTTGCCCTCTACATAATTCTCGGCCTCCGGGTCCTCGCTCAAAAGCTTCTTAGTAATGCTGCTGTTTGCATAGTCTCGGAAGAAGTACTGCAACCACTTGTTCCAGGTATTCTTCGCAGACGTATCCACTAGCTGCCAGTTCGGAAGAGGCTTCGTAGTGGTCCACCGAGTAGAGATTTTCTTTACCTCTGCTAGGCACTCCTCCATCTGCGCGTACAAGGCCATTTCAGCAGATGTCCTCAAATGGCTCAAGGGGTCCACCTCGCCCATGGGGGAAAGCTCATACAGCATTTGAACGTCCTCGAGCGTGGGGGCAGCCTCGAACTCAGCAAAATGAAACGTGTGAGTCGCGGGCGAGTAACGGGACAGAAGGTCTAGAAGCATGGACTGATCCAACTTCACGACAGCACCCTTCATAGCACGGATAGCAAAGAAAATGCCGGCTTTATCAAGCGTCTCGGCATGATGATCCAATACGTGGTCAATCCATTCATCCATGTAGTCCAATTTCTGGACGAATGCTTGAGTAGAAATCGCAGTATACGGGAAGTGCCCGTTCTCGATCCCCAATCGGACTACATCCTCGGAACCAACCCACTCGAGTAGGGCTGAGTTAACTGGGCGAGTCAACGTCAGCAATTGCTCAGTTGGGACAGGGTCAGGCATCCTCTTCGCCTTCACCCTCGCATGGTAAAAGTCTTTCCCACCCAGAAAGGGGGCTTTACGCCACAGAGCCTGCGGAAGCTCCGGTATCTCTTCGTCTTCCTTGACGGGTCTGGTTACTCTTGTCTTGGCCATTCCTGCGAAAGGGCAAGAAAAAGGGGGGAGAAATACCACAGCACACTTCAGTTTGAATTTTGGAATTTGAGATCTATGCAAAACAAAGCAAACAGTTCCGGTGCCAATTTCAGCAATTGGGGAGTTAATATTGTTGAAAGATCAAAACGAAGCGGGTTCAAAGATCAAAAGCCTCTTCACAAATTTCATGGATTTACAGATTCAATGCGATTCAAGGCAAACACTGGTATTTTAAATCAAAAGTAAACGAGGCCAACCTTGTTTCCTCGAAGCGTGCCTGGATATGCACAATTGGAGAATACGATTTGCAGTTCTGAACTGGTGATTGATTATCTGGATCTGCTCTCGAAGATCTCCGGGTACCATTCACTTAAAGAGAAAGAAGTGATGCTTTGCAATGATGGGATACAAGGTATTTATCCAGAAGAATGAAGGGTTGCGTCCCTTCAGTAGTCGAATCGCAACCGTCACCGTCGTGTCGCGCAATCACAGGACGGGCTGACGTCACGCCTAAAACCCTAAAGGTCAGACGGCACGACTCTAGGGGTTTTAGGTCATAATGACACGCACGGGGGCTGAACCTACCCGTATTTGAATTGGTGCGTGGCGACGACGCGCATATTGGTTTCCGCGCATGGAAGCCTACACAGCTATGAGCCTTCACGCGCAGAAAGGGGGCTAATGTAGATACTGCTTTATGACATGGCAGATCTAGGCCACGTGGCAACCATCCAGCACACCATATTGTGCTCCACACACACAGGATCACCAGCCGAGCTGATCCATGTGGGGGCTGCGAGACAGAGCCCTCGCATACCACTGCACGGGACTTGTAGGGACTTTGTGGTCTGGAGGCTAGAGTAAGCCCTGTCGCGTGCGAGCCAAGCCCGCGCGCGACCTTTAGTAACTGTTTTGAGAGATCTATGGCACGAGCTCCCTAGACCCGGTCAATCCGGTCAAACCCGGTCAATCCGGTCAAACCCGGTCAACCTCGTAACGGTTCCGGTACTCGCGCACCACGTGCTCTAACGGTTCCTATATACTCGGACGAACGTGCCGTTATGGTTAAGCTAATTAAGCCGCCATCAATGGGCGCATTAACCACACTACAACGGTCACGTTCTCCAGTATATATACATCGTTAACCTTTCCATACAAAGGAGGACACACGGCCATACGCGGAAGCTCTGCCAAACCTCTGTCTCTCTCTCAGACATTGCTACTGACTTGCTCTCTCCCTACACACACCCCTATTCTTCCTGTGCGATCCCTGATCCACTACGTACGGTGTACACGGAGGTCTCCCCGCCGGAATCTCTTGTGCACAACAGGTATTACGAGATTTCAGGCATACTACATTTTCATAAATGATAAAAAAAAGCAAAACAATAAAAGCGTGTCACGCGTCTTCATCATTTATTTGATCACGCATATCCCATAGATGAGCAACGAGCGTTTTCCTTAGTTCATGATGCTCACTCCCATTTATTAGATCTTGGTGTCAGACCAAGAAAGTTCACGATTGATGTCCACGGAAATCTCTCGAGAGTACTTGTACACATTATGAGGAGGTCAAGAATAACTTTTTGGTGTGTATGGTTTTTTTTATGTTCGTTTATTATGTGTTACTTTTGTTATGTATTTAATTTTTCCGTAATGTTTTTTCAAATGGGCATCATATCATTAATTAAACAAGCAAATATTACAATTCTTACACTTACAACACGAAGTTTTGAAGTTGCTAGCTACTATAGCAGACAACCAAAACTTGAACATGAAACTGAATACAAAGCTAGGAAAAACATATGGTTGTCGATGGGCGCCGAAGAAGTGATTAACCTTGTCGAGCAAACTACCCGAAGTGTTGCTCATAAGAGAACTGGAGTTGAAAATGTAGTACCGGTGCTGAAAGAGCTCAGAGTGATGGAACTTAAACATGAGCAAGGGTTGAGGGTAAGGCTGTTAGAACAAAACATTATCCAAGTAGAGGCATATTGTGATTCAACAGGTTAGATGACCAAAACACCTGGTTTTGTTGAATTCGGACTCAGCCAAAAATGCCATCACGCATTATAGAAGCATTTAAAGCTTCGCCTGAAGGGGTTGTCATTGAATGACTAATATCAGTAAAGACAAGAAGCCAGGATAAGAAAAAGCAAAAAATTGGAATCGTGATCCAAAAAATTCTTTCATTGTCATCACAATTTTGATCATCGAGAGAAGCGGAAGCGAACCCACTAGGAAGAAACACACGAAAGGTTATCCCCTCTTCGACAACAAATGCAGCAATAACACAAACACGAACTGAACGGGGCATTAAAAGCGCTGTTCGAACTGAGCAAGACTGCCCCGAGTCTTAACAATTCCAGCAAAGGATAGTCATGGCTACAATGGAGATTGTTGAAGTACAATCTCTGAAAACTCCAGATGGTGCAATTGAATGAGACGGTCAAAATGGGAAAAATTACGGGTAGGAGGGACCTCCAATTTCAAAACCTTCATCACTGTAGATTCTCAAACCAAACCAAACCAAACCAAACCAAACCAAACCAAACCGAACCTTCGTTTCCTTTTTGAGAGACTTGTCGAAGGAGGGACATTATGATTTCCAAATAACTTATGCTTACATTCTCGACAAAATTTCCTGAGGGTAGAGCAATGTCGTTTTGAGCTACCCAGTTCTTGGCGTGTAATCCCAACTCTTAGGTCGTTTCTTCGGGTTGATGCGGATGGGTGATCTTGCCACAGACTCTTTGAGCCATGGACGAGGCAAATCAGGAGAGTTTGAGGTACCTATGGGTGGTTTGTTAGGAACAGGAGAGGAGATTGGTGATCTCAAAGCAGGTTGAGTAGAGAAACAACTCAATTTGGGTGAATTGAAATCGCATAGCTAACAAATCGTCTTTGCCATATGCTTTGCGATTTAAAACGCCTGGAGAGAGCTCACCCCTACACTGAGAACGATTTTCTGTTGGTAGTAAATGACAATTTCTCTGACCCCGAGCTTTGTTAGAGGTTGAAGATCGGTTCTTGGCTTGTGGATCGAGCAATTGATGTCCTTTTTCTATTGTTAGAGTTGGATTTCGATCGCACCGCCACTGCATCGTCGTCCAAGTGTTGGAATAGATTCCCTAGAGGTCATCTTGTTTAGGATGAACATTGTTTTGACTAGAATAATCATTATATTATTTATGGAGATATTTTATATAATGAAGTCTCTAGATTACAAATGTGTTGTTTATCTTAAATATCCCTAGTCCATTATATTGATTAACATGATGATAAATTATAGACTAGTAGATATCAAGTCTAGCACATGGGTATGCATTAGGGGTAATGGCATACTGGATTGACCCACATCGAGAAGGCTACATACAAGTTATGTAAAGTCACAAGTGCTTCTCGTAGTGACAATGGTATTGTGGTCCTTACTCTTGAAGTCGTTAGATACTCTACTTGTGAAATATCATGAATTGATATTATCAAACGTTGGTCCTTAACCGGACAACGTTTGATAATATCCACTGAAATCTCTCGAGAGTACTTGCACACATTATGAGGGGGTCAAGAATAATTTTTTGGTGTGTATGGTTTTGTTATGTTCGTTTATTATGTGTTACTTTTGTTATGTATTTAATTTTTCCGTAATGTTTTTTCAAATGGGCATCGTATCATTAATTAAACAAGCAAATATTACAATTCTTACTCTTACAACACGAAGTTTTGAAGTTGCTAGCTACTATAGCAGACAGCCAAAACTTGAACATGAAAATGAATACAAAGCTAGGAAAAACATATGGTTGTTGATGGGCGCCGAAGAAGTGATTAACCTTGTCGAGCAAACTACCCGAAGTGTTGCTCATAAGAGAACTGGAGTTGAAAATGTAGTACCGGTGCTGGAAGAGCTCAGATTGATGGAACTTAAACCTGAGCAAGGGTTGAGGGTAAGGCTGTTAGAATAAAACATTATCCAAGTAGAGGCATATTGTGATTCAACAGGTTAGATGACCAAAACACCTGGTTTTGTTGAATTCGTACTCAGCCAAAAATGCCATAAGGAATTATAGAAGCATTTAAAGCTTCGCTTGAAGGGGTTGTCATTGAATGACTAATATAAGTAAAGACAAGAAGTCAAGATAAGAAAAAGCAAAAAATTGGAATCGTGATCCAAAAAATTATTTTATCGTCATCACAATTTTGATCACCGAGAGAAGCGGGAGCGAACCCACTAGGAAGAAACACACGAAAGGTTATCCCCTCTTCGACAACAAATGCAACATTAACACAAACACGAACTGAACGGGCATTAAAAGCGCTGTTCGAACTGAGCAAGACTGCCCCGAGTCTTAACAATTCCAGCAAAGGATTGTCATGGCTACAATGGAGATTGTTGAAGTGCAATCTCTGAATCCTCCAGATGGTGCAATTGAATGAGACATGTGAAATGGGAAAAATTACGGGTAGGAGGGACCTCCAATTTCAAAACCTTCATCACCGTAGATTCTCAAACCAAACCAAACCAAACCAAACAAAACCAAACCAAACCAAACCAAACCAAACCAAACCAAACCAAGCCAAACCAAACCAAACCAAACCAAACCAAACCAAACCAAACCAAACCAAACCAAACCAGACCAAACCAAACCAAACCTTTGTTTCCTTTTTGAGAGACTTGTCGAAGGAGGGACATTATGATTTCCAAATAACTTATGCTTACATTCTCGACAAAATTTCCTGAGGGTAGAGCAATGTCGTTTTGAGCTACCCAGTTCTTGGCGTGTAATCCCAACTCTTAGGTCGTTTCTTTGGGTGGATGCGGATGGGTGATCTTGCCACAGACTCTTTGAGCCATGGACGAGGCAAATCAGGAGAGTTTGAGGTACCTATGGGTGGTTGGTTAGGAACAGGAGAGGAGATTGGTGATCTCAAAGCAGGTTGAGTAGAGAAACAACTCAATTTGGGTGAGTTTAAATCGCATAGCTAACAAATCGTCTTTGCCATATGCTTTGCGATTTAAAACGCCTGGAGAGAGCTCATCCCTACACTGAGAACAATTTTCCGTTGGTAGAAATGACAATTTCTCTGACCCCGAGCTTTGTTAGAGGTTGAAGATCGGTTCTTGGCTTGTGGATCGAGCAATTGATGTCCTTTTTCTATTGTTAGAGTTGGATTTCGATCTCATCGCCGCTGCATCGTCGTCCAAGTATTGGAATAGATGCCCTAGAGGTCATCTTGTTTAGGATGAACATTGTTTTGACTAGAATAATCATTATATTATTTATGGAGATATTTAATATAATGAAGTTTCTAGATTACAAATGTGTTGTTTATCTTAAATATCCCTAGTCCATTATATTGATTAACAGGATGATCAATTATAGACTAGTATGTGGGTAGATTGATATGGAGATATCAAGTCTAGCACATGGGTATGCATTAGGGGTAATGGCATACTGGATTGACCCACATCGAGAAGGCTACATACAAGTTATGTAAAGTCACAAGTGCTTCTCGTAGTGACAATGGTATTGTGGTCCTTACTCTTGAAGTCGTTAGATACTCTACTTGTGAAATATCATGATTTGATATTATCAAACGTTGGTCCTTAACCGGACAACTTTTGATAATATCCACGAAAATCTCTCGAGAGTACTTGTACACATTATGAGGAGGTCAAGAATAATTTTTTGGTGTGTATGGTTTTGTTATGTTCGTTTATTATGTGTTACTTTTTTTATGTATTTAATTTTTCCGTAATGTTTTTTCAAATGGGCATCGTATCATTAATTAAACAAGCAAATATTACAATTCTTACACTTACAACATGAAGTTTTGAAGTTGCTAGCTACTATAGCAGACAGCCAAAACTTGAACATGAAACTGAATACAAAGCTAGGAAAAACATATGGTTGTTGATGGGCGCCGAAGAAGTGATTAACCTTGTCGAGCAAACTACCCGAAGTGTTGCTGAGAACTGGAGTTGAAAATGTAGTGCCGGTGCTGGAAGAGCTCAGAGTGATGGAACTTAGACCTGAATAAGGGTTGAGGGTAAGGCTGTTAGAACAAAACATTATCCAAGTAGAGGCATATTGTGATTCAACAGGTTAGATGACCAAAACACCTGGTTTTGTTGAATTCGTACTCAGCCAAAAATGCCTTAAGGCATTATAGAAGCATTTAAAGCTTCGCTTGAAGGGGTTGTCATTGAATGACTAATATCAGTAAAGACAAGAAGCCAGGATAAGAAAAAGCAAAAAATCGGAATCGTGATCCAAAAAATTATTTTATCGTCATCACAATTTTGATCATCGAGAGAAGCGGGAGCGAACCCACTAGGAAGAAACACACGAAAGGTTATCCCCTCTTCGACAACAAATGCAACAATAACACAAACACGAACTGAACGGGGCATTAAAAGCGCTGTTCGAACTGAGCAGGACTGCCCCGAGTCTTAACCATTCCAGCAAAGGATAGTCATGGCTACAATGGAGATTGTTGAAGTACAAACTCTGAAAACTCCAGATGGTGCAATTGAATGAGACAGTCAAAATGGGAAAAATTACGGGTAGGAGGGACCTCCAATTTCAAAATCTTCATCACCGTAGATTCTCAAACCAAACCAAACCAAACCAAACCAAACCAAACCAAACCAAACCAAACCAAACCAAACCAAACTAAACCAAACAAAACCTTCGTTTCCTTTTTGGGAGACTTGTCGAAGGAGGGACATTATGATTTCCAAATAATATGCTTACATTCTCGACAAAATTTCCTGAGGCTAGAGCAATGTCGTTTTGAGCTACCCAATTCTTGGCGTGTAATCCCAACTCTTAGATCGTTTCTTCGGGTTGATGCGGATGGGTGATCTTGTCACAGACTCTTTGAGCCATGGACGAGGCATATCAGGAGAGTTTCAGGTACCTATGGGTGGTTTGTTAGGAACAGAAGAGGAGATTGGTGATCTCAAAGCAGGTTGAGTAGAGAAACAACTCAATTTGGGTGAGTTGAAATCGCATAGCTAACAAATCGTCTTTGCCATATTGTGGTCCTACAAGTTATGTTTTTCGCGTTATTGTGCTGTTGACGATCAAAATGAATAGATTTGATGTTTCTCAGCTTGTATTGACTTTATTGGACGAGTATTGCTCATATTGTCATGCGAAAGGGCATAAACTCCTAGATTGTCCAATTCGTCATTGTCGATTTTGTGGACAGAAGCAGCCTGGCTACTATTTATCTCAATGCCCTGAGAATCCTAGATTTCGGTCCAAATTTGATCAATCACCGAAACTCGGTCCTACTTCATCGCATCTTGATTATTCATCGCTCTCTAAATTGGCTATTTTTCTCAAGGGAATTCTTGATACAGCCCGTGAGAAGACTCATTCAAATTCTCTGTCTGCCACCTCAGGTCAAGATTCTTGGTATTTTGACTCAGGATGCTGCAATCATATGAATTTTGACTCTACACTCTTTAAAGGACTTCATGAGACATCTTCTGCTTCGACTATTTATACTGCTGATGGTACAACTTTGAGTGTTACCCATGCCGGTCAGATTTCACATGATAGTTTATCTATTTATGACGCATTCCTGGTTCCTAATCTCCATCTCAATTTGCTATTTGTTGGAAAAATATGTGAATTGGGTTTGAAAGTAATATTTTCCTCCAGTTGGTGTCGTGTGCAGGATCCTCAAACAGGGAAGACACTTAGCTTTGGTCGTAAAGTTGGATAATTATTCCAACTCACAAGCCTCATTCTCCCATTGACCTCTTCAGTTGGTGCAGCCACATTTCCGATATCATCTTCTCTTCACTTATGGAATTAACGATTGGGTCATGCTTCTATTGGTCGTGTTCGTTCCCTTGTCTCCATTGGTAAATTAGGCACTGTCGAGGATGAGCATCTTGATTGTGTGTCTTGTCAATTAGCCAAGCAGCCTGCTGTGCTATTTTTGCATAGTGTGACATCTTCCTCGGCACCTTTTGACCTAATTCATTCGGATGTTTGGGGGGCTTCCCCTCATGCCACAATGGGTGGATAAAGATATTTTGTTATATTTGTGGATGACTTTACTCGATAAACTTGGATATTTCTAATGAAGAATCGTTCAGAGTTGGCTCAATTATATTTTGAATTTGCAGCTATGGTCCAGACACAGTTCTCGTGTCCGATCAAAGTTTTCCATACGGATAATGCGATGGAGTATAAGTCTTCAGAGTTCTTGGCTATTATTCGCAAGCATGGAACTCTTCTCCACAGATCTTGTCACGGAACATCTCAGCAGAATGGCCGTGCAGAACGCAAGAATCGCCATATTCTTGATACGACTCGTGCTCTCCTATTTTCTTCTTCATGTCCAGAGTGTTTTTGGGGGCAAGCAAAAACTAAGGTACATATGAGTTTCTTCCTTTACCATCGTGCTCTCCTATTCTTGATACGACTTGTGACCAATGTTACCGTATTGTATTATCCCTTTGTCTCCATATCCGGATTGGACACGAGACATACAAGTCTGATCCTGGGAATAGTCTTATCAATGCAGATAACATCAACATCCTATATTGATTTATCTGAGTCTGGCCAGACATTCTATAAGCACTACCCCTCGAGTGGCCGCGGATATTTGCTACCGTTATGTGGGAGAGACAAATCCTCTCTACATTACTGTTAGAATTGGAAGCGGAAGCGAATAGTTGTGTATTCAACATATAAAGCAATGTATAAAGGGTCCTATTTATATAAACTATACAAAGAGTAATATGTATGCTTAAACGATGTGGGCCATATATCATAACAACCCCCCTCAAACTGAAGCTGTCGTGATAAGCGGTTACGAAAACGTCCAGGCGGATGAGACTTCGTATGAATATCGGCAGTTTCGTCTGACGAAGACACATACTTCAGATGAACCGTGCCAGCACGAAGATGATGGCGGGTAAAGTGACAATCTATCTCAATGTGTTTCGTCCACTCATGAAAAACATCGTTGTGGGCAATCTGGATGGCACTACGATTCTCACAACATATAATAATAGAAGAGGACTGAGGCATCCCCATATCAACTAATAACCAGCGAAGCCAAATGAGCTCCTGTGTGGCGTCACCTAGAGCACGCTATTCTGCCTCAGTACTGTATCGCGAAACTACAGTTTGCTTCTTGCTGCACCAGGATATAAGTGAGTCACCCAAGAAGAAACAGTACCCATGGTGGAGCGTCTATCAGTAGGATCACCGGCCCAATCAGCATCAAAAAATCCATGTAGGACTGGTGTAGACCGAGCAGAGAATTGAAGACCACGCAATAAAGTACCTTTGACGTAGTGAAGAATCCGAATAACAACAGCATAGTGTGTGGATCGTGTTGCATTTGTTGTCGAAGAGGGGATAACCTTTCGTGTGTTTCTTCCTAGTGGGTTCGCTCTGAAAACGAACATAATTTTTTGGTGTGTATGGTGCAATTGAATGAGACAGTTAAAATGGGAAAAATTACGGGTAGGAGGGACCTCCAATTTCAAAACCTTCATCACCGTAGATTCTCAAACCAAACCAAACCAAACCAAACCAAACCAAACCAAACCAAACCAAACCAAACCAAACCAAACCAAACCAAACCAAACCAAACCTTCGTTTCCTTTTTGAGAGACTTGTCGAAGGAGGGACATTATGATTTCCAAATAACTTATGCTTACATTCTCGACAAAACTTCCTGAGGGTAGAAACACACGAAAGGTTTCCGTGGAAATTATTAAACGTTGTCCGGTTAAGGACCAACGTTTGATAATATCAAATCATGATATTTCACAAGTAGAGTATCTAACGACTTCAAGAGTAAGGACCACAATACCATTGTCACTACGAGAAGCACTTGTGACTTTACATAACTTGTATGTAGCCTTCTCGATGTGGGTCAATCCAGTATGCCATTACCCCTAATGCATACCCATGTGCTAGACTTGATATCTCCATATCAATCTACCCACATACTAGTCTATAATTGATCATCCTGTTAATCAATATAATGGACTAGGGATATTTAAGATAAACAACACATTTGTAATCTAGAGACTTCATTATATTAACTATCTCCATAAATAATATAATGATTATTCTAGTCAAAACAATGTTCATCCTAAACAAGATGACCTCTAGGCCATCTATTCCAACACTTGGATGACGATGCAGCGGCGGTGAGATCGAAATCCAACTCTAACAATAGAAAAAGGACATCAATTGCTCGATCCACAAGCCAAGAACCGATCTTCAACCTCTAACAAAGCTCGGGGTCAGAGAAATTGTCATTTCTACCAACGGAAAATCGTTCTCAGTGTAGGGATGAGCTCTCTCCAGGAGTTTTAAATCGCAAAGCATATGACAAAGACGATTTATTAGCTATGCAATTTCAACTCACCTAAATTGAGTTGTTTCTCTACTCAACCTGCTTTGAGATCACCAATCTCCTCTCCTGTTCCTAACAAACCACCCATAGGTACCTTAAACTCTCCTGATATGCCTCGTCCATGGATCAAAGAGTTTGTGGCAAGATCACCCATCCGCATCAACCTGAAGAAACGACCTAAGAGTTGGGATTACACGCCAAGAACTGGGTAGCTCAAAACGACTTTGCTCTACCCTCAGGAAATCTTGTCGAGAATGTAAGCATAATTTATTTGGAAATCATAATGTCCCTCCTTCGACAAGTCTCTCAAAAAGGAAATCATAATGTAAGCATAAGTTATTTGGAGTTTCCAATTTCTTGAAAACTCCAAGAAATTGGAGTTTTCAGAGATTGTACTTCAACAATTATGTTCGTTTATTATGTGTTACTTTTGTTATGTATTTAATTTTTCCGTAATGTTTTTTCAAATGGGCTCATACCATTAATTAAACAAGCAAATATTACAATTCTTACACTTACAACACGAAGTTTTGAAGTTGCTAGCTACTATAGCAGACAGCCAAAACTTGAACATGAAACTGAATACAAAGCTAGGAAAAACATATGGTTGTCGATGGGCGCCGAAGAAGTGATTAACCTTGTCGAGCAAACTACCCAAAGTTTTGCTCATAAGAGAACTGGAGTTGAAAATGTAGTATCGGTGCTGAAAGAGCTCAGAGTGATGGAACTTAAACCTGAGCAAGGGTTGAGGGTAAGGCTGTTAGAACAAAACATTATCCAAGTAGAGGCATATTGTGATTCAACAGGTTAGATGACCAAAACACCTGGTTTGTTGAATTCGGACTCAGCCAAAAATGCCATCAGGCATTATAGAAGCATTTAAAGCTTCGCTTGAAGGGGTTGTCATTGAATGACTAATATCAGTAAAGACAAGAAGCTAGGATAAGAAAAAGCGAAAAATTGGAATCGTGATCCAAAAAATTATTTTATCGTCATCACAATTTTGATCATCGAGAGAAGCGGGAGCGAACCCACTAAGAAGAAACACATGAAAGGTTATCCCCTCTTCGACAACAAATGCAACAATAACACAAACACGAACTCAACTGGCATTATATGTCTTGCTAGGGGTTGCTCTATGTTATTAATTGATACTACAAATTAAGTAGAAACCTATGGGGTCACACTCTTTAGTTGGACCAATTAAATAGAATGATCAATACACAACCACATGCAAACTTAGTAGGACTAATTTGTAAGGTGGACTAATCATTGTAAGGACATGATTAGTTTAGGGGCTAATATGTAGTTAACAAGGAGATGTTAGACTATATAAAGAGACTCCTAACTTATTTTCTCATAAGTGTCATAATTGTTATCATAAGAGAGAGAGAGAGAAAAAAGTAAGGATAGAGATAAGACAAGGAGGTCGAACGCACCCCCCGCCCGCCCCTCCTCACTGTCGGCCACAAGAGGCGTGGCCTCTTTGATCTCGTTTTGCGTGATCTTCTTCTTCCTCCTTCTTTCCTAGACGGCACAAAGGTGTTGGAGGATCCGGAGACAATCCTAGGAGTGGACTTCCATAGAGACGTGGACATTATTTCACGTGAAGTCAACAAAGACACAAACTAAGGTACATATGAGTTTCTTCCTTTACCATCGTTATGATTTCTAGTCATGTGATCCTTGGAGGGTATTGAACGGATTTGTTTTTTTTATTCCACTGCGTAATCTGTATCAAAACCCAACAGTGGCATCAGATCCACATGTCGTAGTACATAACATGGTTTATGTGTTACTTTATTGTTAGCTTATACACCGTTCTACTACTACTCGCATAAAAACTAAAATTGGCATAGAGATGCAATTTTAATATGATTCAAACAAGAATGAGCTACTTTTACATATTATGTAAGGATTAGTGAATTTGGATCACATATGATTTGAAATTTTGGATCTAGAAAACTAGGGTTAGGGCACAAATTAGGAAAAAATGGGTTTTCTTAATTTTTGAAACAAGTAAACTTGGGAAACAAGGAAGGAGAGGAAGGAAACAACCCTAGGGCCGAAACCCTAGGTCCGTCCGCCCCCTCCTTGGGTGCTAAGCAAGCCATGGCCATGGGCCGGGACGGCCTAGCGCGCGGCTTGGCCGCGTGGGCTAGGGGCCGGCCGGATTCGACATAATTCACAAATCCTGTTTCGCCAACAGTGCAAGATTACAAGAGTTAAAATCTATAAAACCCAGCCCACCATCCTATTTGGACCTTTTAACCTTATCCCATGCCATCCAACAAATCCCTTTTGAATTCTCTTTCCTCCTTTACGATAACTCACTGCTCAAGCTCTCATTTTGTCACAAAATGTCTGTGGTAGTAAGAAACAAGACAAAATATAATTTGGAATTGCTTGGATAACCGCTTTCACTAAAATTTCTTTTCCTGCAGTAGAAAGAAATTTCTCGTTCCAACCATGAACTCGCACACTGATGCGTTCTCTTCATTTAATATCATTATTCATATGAGTTCTACCATTGACGGTAACATTTAAAAAATACGCTATAATTTCACATTCGATGTTTTAAGATATGATTTTTGATAACTATTTATTTTAAGATGTTTTATATCAAAAATAAAAAACATCCACATAGGCGGTGAACTCAACGGTGAAGAATATAGCATTTTCCAAAATGAAATTATTAACAATAAAAAAATCTTACCTTATACAAAGAAATTAATCTCCTCTCCTCACCCGCTTTTGTTACACTGTGTGACACATAACATGATCTCATCTCAACCCATCATTAGAAACGTTTCACCAATCAGAGGCTCAGATTACATTTCACATTTAGAAATATGCATTCGACTGAATTGGTATTTGAAAAATACCCTCCTTTTTAAACACTAGGTAACAACTGTTGTTAGCAGGGGTAGGGTCTACACAGGGTATCTCTCGTCTCCATCTCTCTCTCGTCTCACAGGGTATCTCTCGTCTCCATCTCTCTCTCGTCTCCATATCTCTCTCGTCTCACAGGGTATCTCTCGTCTCCATCTCTCTCTCGTCTCCAAGCACTGGGTATCTCTATTATCCATATCTCTCTCGTCTTCAAACACAGGTATCTCTCGTCCCAAAAAGCAGGTGATGACATGGGGAGATTGGTTAAATGACTCTGCTACCCTTATCATCTCAAAACAAACCCTAAAAACGCGTACTCTCTCTCCAACATTGAATTGTTTCTATCTACCTCAACCTACCAAGTACAGTTGAATTTACACCAACTGTAAACTTTATGAATGTAAACCATAAACTCCTCAAGAATATGGCTCATTTGTCACTCTCATTGGCTCCAGTTCTCCCATAGAAGTATCCCATTTGTCTGTACAAGTCTCTCTCTTTCCCCACTTTTGTTCTTCAGCTACGGTTAAAACTTAAACTCTCATCTCTGTGCTTTTTTCCTTGTTATATGTTGATCAAAGTACTCCAAAATGTATGGTATTCTCATTTTTTGCTTTCATCCTTCTAATATGTTCATCACATTACTCTAAATGTAGGCTACATTCATTATATTGCTTCTCTGTTTTTCATTGATGTGTGTTGTTGTATGTTGAGAGACTGGGACAAGTATATTCATCGTCTATGTCTTATCATAAGACTGAGACGTGAAATATGCTCGTACCAGTCTATCCCATGCACAACTGGGAAGAGCAAGGCCTGCCAGACTGGGACGAGGAATCTCTCGTCTAGCATTCAAATCACATACGAGAGATGACTCGTCCCAGTTTGGCATGTGATAGACTCGTGGGACGAGTATTCTCTCGTCTGGCATTCAAATCAGAGACGAGATATGACTCGTCCTAGTATGGCATATGATAGACTCGTACGAGTACGATACTCAAAGATGAGAAGACAGAGACTACAGAGACGAGCATACGCTAAACCCTAAACCGGAAAATCCTCTCTTATCATGAAAAAATGGTATTCAATATTGTTAAAAATGTTAATTGTAAGTCCTAAACCATATAATCATGTAATTTAAACTATATACTCAAAATCATATAATCATCATCTCTTACTCATTTAAAGCCTAAACCTTATGCATACCATTACACCATATATCATCTAATCTAGCCAAAATCCTACATTTGTAGACACTAAATACTAGAACCAACTAAGTATCATTCCTATAGCCACTAAAAGTGTTACTGAATCATGTTAACCCATCAGATCAGTAAACCAACAACACACGTAAAGCTCTATGCAACAGCCCGTAGTTTCCCAAGCCTTCCGTTCCTGACCAGAAAGCCCGGGAGGGCGATGCTAAGAGTGACGGCGGAAATCAAAAGCATAACATTCCAAAAGTATTTATTTATTACACAACATTAAACGTCATGAAAGTCTCCAATTATTACATAAGTGATTCCAAAAGCTATACATCATCCTGGCTCGCTAACTATGCACTACACGTGAGTCTCACACCCAGCTAAACCTTAGTTTTCAGCTCCTAAACCTGCGGTGGGAAGGAAACAGGAAACGCAGTTTTCAAAGTCAACATGGAAATACTGAGTAAGTGACACCCAAGCTCGTAAATCAGAAGACGAAGCATAAATTTATTTTCACAATAAATCTAAAGAGGAAATATATGATAAAAAAAATGTAATCTTGCAGAGTAAATCAGGAACTCAAATAATAACTGTAAAACTGTAAAACTGAACCTGATGCATCCAGAAAAAACACTTATAAAATTCTCTTTCTTTTGATCTTCCTTTCTCAACTTTCAAATGGGGAGAATTAGTCCCAATCTCTTTCTTCTTCTCTTTCTTAAATATCCAAACCTCATAGAAACTGTATTATTAACTGTGTTGATACGGGGAAGAATCCACTATTCTATCACTAGCAACCATGACCTTAACTGCCGGCAGCCCCCTAAGACTTCTTGCGGCCAGAGAGGTGAGTACATGGAGCGATAATAACCACGGGCCGAGTCAAGCTCGACAATAATAACCACGGGCCGAGTCAAGCTCGACATTAATAAAATAATAACCACGGGCCGAGTCAAGCTCGACAATAATAATAAAATAACCACGGGCCGCGTGACAGAAGTCAACACGACAATAATAAAGCTTCTCCCGCACAACTCTTTTCACTTTAAGTTAATTACGAAATATTATTATTATTCGTGAGACAATATCAAGCAAAACAATTCCTGAAAAATGTAAGAATGCCTCAAATAATTCAGGTAACAAATAAATAGCAACCACATTTTGAGACAAATATCAAAATCAACTTGTGACACGAAAGGAGCTTGGCACGCAAGGCTTGGCATGTTCACTTACCTTAATTTTCAGCAAATAGCACGTAAAGTCCCGTCAGAAGAACATGTAGCCTTCGTCTATGAACTCGTCACCTACACATAATATTTTCTTATTTGGTCGCAAATTATACAAGTGTGCAAATAAGAATTTCCATAAGCGTAACAAGTCCTATTAGGAATCACTTAAGTCCTCAACACTTATTGATTTTTCCTAATAGATTAACATTAAACAAAAGCCTAACTACAAATTAACTTTTATATTCAATTCAAATTTTATTCTTAAATAGCCATGAATATTTTTAAATAGCCTAGTTATAAAATAACCACTTGTTGGAGAATTTGTAAAAGGTCTTGGAAATAAAACACTTTCTATCAAATAAGAAAATGCTAATTTAAATTCTAAAATTTTCTAATTAGATAGCCAACCCATTTAAAACAATTATTTATTTTAAAGAAATAACTACGAAATACCCTTAACTCGTAAATTTTCAAGAAGACAAGTTTTATTCAACTAGCAATATTTTTTCCCATATTTAATAAATGTTAAATTGTACTTTTATTTCAATTAAAAAGATGGTTAGTAATTGTAGGAAACAATTTATATTCAAAAATTCATATGTTTATCTTTATTTTACTATTTCAGATTTGTTAATTAAAAAGAAAGCCCCCAAGTTATGTGAAAGAAAGAAAATAACCCAACTACCATTTATTTCAGTCTAATAAGCTGCACATACCACCCCCCCTATTTTCAGAAACTGCACAAAATACCCCTAACAAGAACATACTAATCCTATTCGAACAAGGCAAGACTCAAATCATTTAAATGTGATTCTAAGTACTGAAATCAGCCTAGGGATATCTTTAGAGTGTACCCGGTCCGAGTAGCGCAAGAAACGGCGGAGAATCGGGCTGGGTTGAAGTCACGTCAGAGTGATCGGAGATGGTGATCACCGGTGGCTACTGTGGCCTTTCAGTCTCTGAATCGACCTGCTTCTGCGGTTTCCGGGGCCCTAGGAGTCGTCTGGAAAGGAGGCGGGGTCGTGGGTGGCGCTGACGATGAAGACCCAAGAACTTCACCGGAAAGTGTGGCGGTTCGGCGGGTTGAGTCGTGCTCTGTTCCGGCAGTCTCTGCCACAGGTCAGTACCTCTTTATTTCTTCCTTCTTATTGATTCAGTGAGAGAGAGAGAGGGAGAATGAGGCAAGAGAAGCAGTGGTGGCCTACTCGGGGTTCTCCCGTCGGGAGTGGCGGTGGTTGCCTCCGGCGGAAAGGGTAGCTGTGGTGGTGGTAGCCTCTGCTCCTACCAGCTCCTGCTTCTGTTGCTGTCTTCACCGAGCAGTGGGTAGAGTGGGAAAGAGAGAACCCAGAGGGGAAACTGAAACAAGGGTGGTTCGTTCTCGGTGGAGATTTTCCGTCGGGAAAAATGGTGGTGGTGGCGGCCTTTGGCCGATGCTGCTGCTACTCCTGCTGCTACTGATGATCTTTCCAGCGACCAGAGAGTGAGGGGAGATGGGCAGAGAGATAGATAAATGTGGAGGTGGCGGTGAGTTTACTTGCAGAGGGGTTGATGGTGGTGACGATGAAGATGACGGTGATTGATGGTGGTGGAGTTGGAAGAGGCTGTGGTGTGGCTGCTGCTGCTGGGTGTGGGGGAGGTGGAGGTGGGTATTTATAGCGCGAGAGAGAGAGAGAGAGAGAGAGAGAGAGAGAGAGAGAGGCAGTGATGGTAGGGGCGGTGTTGTGCCTTTGCCGTGAAGGCAAAGGAAAGGAGGGCGGTGATGTTGAGAAATCTCCCGAAAAAAATGGCTTGTAGGAGAAGAAGGTCGAATAGTCTGGTGGAAGTTTCAAATAGAAAATAATTTTTTTGAAAATTATTGGGTGTGTCTCATGCACCAGCCTCTTAGGTGATTAGGTGTGACAAACCTATCAAGTCTTGCGGTGATCGGACACGCGTTAAAGAAACTAAAACTACAAATTCAACGAAACACTCACGGTTTAACTTGCGAATACTAATCTATCATATTTCTAAAATCTCACACTAATCAAACTAAATAATTTACCCAAATATTACTAAAATTATTATTAGGCTACTAAAATTATTGTTTTACCCTTGTTAATTAAACGGGGTATTACACCCTTCCCCCCTTAGAAAAAGCTTCGTCCTCGAAGCTAGTGTCAGGTAACTACTCAAGATGCTCAGTTCATCATTCAAGCAATTATCTATCAAAATCAACATCACACAGCAGGCAGGTAATCTCACACGGCAAATCATAGCATATAACCAAGTTCTGTAATGCACACAATATCAAATAAAGTCGTTGTCACGTCTGTCCACTTAAGAGGTCAATGTCTCATTCGGTTGCTAAGTCTCAAGGGTAAGCACGTCTTAAGGGTACTAAGATCGTAACACAACTTATCGAAAGGTTGACGTCCCTAGAACTTCTCTCAATCTTCGAAAAAAAACGAGCCCTTGGTACCTGGTCAAGTGGGTTGTCAATCCGCAGTTGGCTGCTCATAGTTAAGATAATCACCCGTGCCAACTCCATATTCAGCTTCTGCCTCATCCTTGGTCAGTACAGCAATTCTTCCTATATCAGCATTCTGAGTTCCTGATCCACCTACTCCTTTGTTGTTGTTTCCAATCCTGGGTTGAGCTCCGTTCTGTCCTGCATTGCCTGGGTTGTAGTTCTGTTGTCTGCCATAGCCATTGCCCCCATTGCGATTTCCATCCTGCTGATTGCGAACAAGGTTGTTCACGTTTTGCTGGCGATTTCCCTGGTAGTTGTTCTGTTGTGGCCTTCTCATGTTGCCTCCTTGATTCATTGGCTGGTTCCTTGCTGGTGGTGACCGACACTAATAAGCTCGGTGTCCCCTCTTACCACAGTTGTGGCAGGTGACTGGGTTCCCCATGCAGTCAACTCCAGGATGGTTCTGTTGGCACATGTTGCAAATATAGCGGCGAGGTTGTTGTGCTCCTGAGTTCTGCTGGTTGTCTCGTTATTGCCCCTGGCTTCCTTCCCCATGGTTATACTTGAAACCCTGATTCCCTTTTGCAAAGTTGTTACCTCCTCTTGTCTCTTCTAGCTTACGTTTCTTGTTTTTCTCTTCTTGAACGACACGAACTCGCCAGATATCCGCAGCTCTGTCATAGGCTTCGTGGAGAGTAGGGTAGGTTCTGCTCAACAGGGACTCCTGTAGCCTTTCGTGCAGTCCAGAGATGAATTTGGAGACCTTGGACTCTTCGTCAGGAACCATGTTGCCCACAAACCTCGTTAATTCCGTAAATCTCCGGAAATACTCCGTCACTGAGTCGCTTCCCTGCTGCAGGTTCTGGAATTCCTGTTCTTTGCTCCTCTTCACATGGTGAGGGTAGAAGCGAGCTCTAAGCACAGTTTTAAGTGCTTCCCAGTTGAATTTGGGGAAAAGACAGCACAGTTGACTTTTCGGTCATCAGGACATTCTACGGTCTCAAGGATTTTGTCCATTTCTATAATCCAATCCTTTAATTCCACAGAATCCTCTTTCCCTGTAAACTCCCTTGGCTTCATGTCTGCCACTTGCTTGGCACAGTTAGTTCCAGTCTGACCTCCATTACTCATCATCTGAGTCATTTGCATGAAGAACTGCTCCATGGTGATGTTCTCAGCCATCTGTTCTTGTCAAAATTCCCTAAAGTGACATCGTAACGGTCTATCAGTCTCACCCTACGGTACCCTGGGTTATGGTCCTAAAATCTCAACAACTTTCTCATAATTTCATAATTAGCAATACCTCTAACACATAGCACACATCACGTAGAAATTTCACAATAGAACACATATAATTTGTGTCAAATAATATAACTCTTCTTGGCACAATAAGCAGGAATCAAACTTCATCTCCATCCTTATTCTCATCATAAAAGTAACAACTATCCATAATCACTGAAATGAATCTCAAATCAAACCAGATCACTTAAAACACAACAGTCTCAAAACGTGATGAAGGTGGGCGGAAATAATCAAAACTTATACTTAGGCTACCCATAACCCGAACGGCTTTTCCAATTTTAATTATCTTGCCCTATATTCATTTTAAGTTACCCTACAGGTTTTAAACTGGAACGAACGCTCTGATACCACATGCAACAGCCCGTGGTTTCCCAAGCCTTCCGTTCCGGATCGGAAAGCCCGGGAGGGCGATGCTAAGAGTGATGGCGGAAATCAAAAGCATAACATTCCAAAAGTATTTATTTATTACACAACATTAAACGTCATGAAAGTCTCTAATTATTACATAAGTGATTCCAAAAGCTATACATCATCCTGGCTCGCTAACTAAGCACTACACGTGAGTCTCGCACCCAGCTACACCTTAGTCTTCAGCTCCTAAACCTGCGGTGGGAAGGAAACAGGAACCGCAGTTTTCAAAGTCAGCATGGAAATACTGAGTAAATGACACCCAAGCTCGTAAATCAGAAGACGAAGCATAACTTTATTTTCACAATAAATCTAAAGAGGAAATATATCATAAAAAATGTAATCTTGCAGAGTAAATCTGGAACTCAAATAATAACTGTAAAACTGTAAAACTGAACCTGATGCATCCAGAGGAACACCTATAAAATTCTCTTTCTTTTGATCTTCCTTTCTCAACTTTCAAATGGGGAGAATTAGTCCCAGTCTCTTTCTTCTTCTCTTTCTTAAATATTCAAACCTCATAGAAACTGTATTATTAACTGTGTTGATACGGGGAAAAATCCACTATTCTATCACTAGCAACCATGACCTTAACTGCCGGCAGCCCCCTAAGACTGCTTGTGGCCAGAGAGGTGAGTACATAGAGCGATAATAACCACGGGACGAGTCAAACTCGACAATAATAACCACGGGCCGAGTCAAGCTCGACAATAATAAAATAATAACCACGGGCCGAGTCAATCTCGACAATAATAATAAAATAACCACGGGTCGCGTGACAGAAGTCAACACGACAATAATAAAGCTTCTCCCGCACAACTCTTTTCACTTTAAGTTAATTACGAATTATTATTATTATTCGTGAGACAATATCAAGCAAAACAATTCCTGAAAAATGTAAGAATACCTCAAATTAATCAGGTAACAAATAAATAGCAACCACATTTTGAGACAAATATCAAAATCAACTTGTGACACGAAAGAAGCTTGGCACGCAAGGCTTGGCATGTTCACTTACCTTAATTTTCTGCAAATAGCACGTAAAGTCCCGTCAGAAGAACATGTAGCCTTCGTCTATGAACTAGTCACCTACACATAATATTTTCTTATTTGGTCGCAAATTATACAAGTGTGCAAATAAGAATTTCCATAAGCGTAACAAGTCCTATTAGGAATCACTTAAGTCCCCAACACTTATTGATTTTTCCTAATAGATTAACATTAAACAAAAGCCTAACTTCAAATTAACTTTTATATTCAATTCAAATTTTATTCTTAAATAGCCATGAATATTTTTAAATAGCCTAGTTATAAAATAACCACTTGTTGGAGAATTTGTAAAATGTCTTGGAAATAAAACACTTTCTATCAAATAAGAAAATGCTAATTTAAATTCTAAAATTTTCTAATTAGATAGCCAACCCATTTAAAACAATTATTTATTTTAAAGAAATAACTACGAAATACCCTTAACTCGTAGATTTTCAAGAAGGCAAGTTTTATTCAACTAGCAATATTTTTTCCCATATTTATTAAATGTTAAATTGTACTTTTATTCAATTAAAAAGATGGTTAGTAATTGTAGGAAACAATTTATATTCAAAAATTCATATTTTTATCTTTATTTTACTATTTCAAATTTGTTAATTAACAAGAAGCCCGCAAGTTATGTGAAAGAAGGAAAATACCCCAACTACCATTTATTACAGTCTAATAAGCTGCACATACCACCCCATATTTTCAGAAACTGCACAAAATACCCCTAACAAGAACATACTAATCCTATTCGAACAAGGCAAGACTTAAATCATTGAAATGTGATTCTAAGTACTGAAATCAGCCTAGGGATAAATTTAAAGTGTACCCGGTCCGAGTAGCGCAAGAAACAGCGGAGAATCGGGCTGGGTTGAAGTCACGTCGGAGTGATCGGAGATGGTGATCACCGCCGGCTACTGTGGCCTTTCAGTCTCTGAATCGACCTGCTTATGGGGTTGTCGGGGCCCTAGGAGTCGTCTGGAAAGGAGGCGGGGTCGTGGGTGGCGCTGACTATGAAGACCCAAGAACTTCGCCGGAAAGTGTGGCTGTTCGGCGGGTTGAGTCGTGCTCTGTTCCTGCAGTCTCTGCCACAGGTCAGTACCTCTTTATTTCTTCCTTCTTATTGATTCAGTGAGAGAGAGAGAGAGAGGGAGAATGAGGCACGAGAAGCAGTGGTGGTCTTCTCGGGGTTCTCCCGTCGGGAGTGGCGGTGGTTGCCTCCTGCGGAAAGGGTAGCTGTGGTGGTGGTAGCCTCTGCTCCTACCAGCTCCTGCTGTTGTTGCTGTCTTCACCGAGCAGTGGGTAGAGTGGGAAAGAGAGAACCCAGAGGGGAAACTGAAACAAGGGTGGTTCGTTCTCGGTGGAGATTTCCCGTTGGGAAAAATGGTGGTGGTGGCGGCCTTTGGCCGATGCTGCTGCTACTCCTGCTGCTACTGATGATCTTTCCGGCGACCAGAGAGAGGGGGGAGATGGGCAGAGAGATAGAGAAATGTGGAGGTGGCGGTGAGTTTACTTGCAGAGGGGTTGATGGTGGTGACGATGAAGATGACGGTGATTGATGGTGGTGGAGTTGGAGGAGGCTGTGGTGTGGCTGCTGCTGCTGGGTGTGGGGGAGGTGGAGGTGGGTATTTATAGCGAGAGAGAGAGAGAGGCGGTGATGGTAGGGGCGGTGTTGTGCCTTTGCCGTGAAGGCAAAGGAAAGGATGGCGGTGATGTTGAGAAATCTCCCGAAAAAAATGGCTTGTAGGAGAAGAAGGTCGAATAGTCTGGTGGAAGTTTCAAATAGAAAATATTTTTTCTGAAAATTATTGGGTATGTCTCATGCACCAGCCTCTTAGGTGATTAGGTGTGACAAACCTATCAAGTCTTGCAGTGATCGGACACGCGTTAAAGAAACTAAAACTACAAATTCAACGAAACACTCACGGTTTAACTTGCGAATACTAATTTATCATATTTCTAAAATCTCACACTAATAAAACTAAATAATTTACCCAAATATTACTAAAATTATTTTTAGGCTACTAAAATTACTGTTTTACCCTTGTTAATTAAACGGGGTATTACACTCTAACCCTAAACCCTAAGGCATGTAAACCCCTAAACCCTAGATCATAAAACCTAAAACCCAAATGTGGACACTAAACACTAGATCATCTAAGTATCATGACTATGGCTACTTAAAGTGTTATTAAATAATATTAATCCCCCTCAGATCAGTAAACCTGAATCCCTAAATCATAGAGCATCTTAACTAAACCCTAAGATTGTACACTTAAGTATCATTACTAAATCCAAGACTGGGACGAGTATGTTCTCGTCTCAGCTGGAATTACTGGGACGAGCATTTGCTCGTCTCAGTTGGGGGACATGCTCGCCCCTGACACTAGTAAAGAGCAATCCATGTTGGCTCACTAATCCTTCAAAAAAAAATGTTGGCTCACTAAGACTGGGACGAGTGCGTGCTCGTCCCAGTCTGAAATAGCAATTATCACTCTATTACTCATCAGATGGTGGTGGTCCCTCTCGTTCCTGTCTTCTCGGACAAAAGGAAAGAACATTCTGTTACTCATCAGATGGTGGGGTATGGTGATAGAAACACCTTTTTACTTTCTCAGACCAAACCTAATATCATCCATACCCTAAAATCATTCTCTCTCTCCCTAATATCCAAACCCTAAACCCTAAAATCATTCTCTCTCTCCCTAATATCCAAACCCTAAACCCTAATCACTAAACATTAAATCATCTAAACCATAAACACCAAAATCATCTAACCAATGTGCTATATTGACATGTAGAAATGGTGAGAAAATTGATGTTCCGTGCTGTTTGGAATGGTGAATGGACGCGTGCCGAAGGTAGACACATATACATAGGTCAGGCACTGAAGAATGCAATTTTCAAGATAATCCAAGGCATTACCGTCGAATCTTTGGAGCATGAAGTTTCGGTCAGAATGGATAAAGATTGTCCACCTACCAAAAAGGTGGTCTTATGTTATCATTTCCAACTTCCAGACGCTAACTTGATCGAGCCTAATATCCTCACTAAATATTTAGAAATCAAGATATCTTTGATACTACGGAAAAGGGATCTATTGTAACCATGTACGTCACGTTAAAGGATTTGGTGGATCAACCATACATAAATGCTGACGTTGGTGACCAGGATTTGGTGGATCAAACGGAAACCCTTAATAATCAATTGGTTCCTTTGAGCCCCCCTTACATACCGCGAGGATTACTTTCAGGATGTCGAGATACTCGCCGAGGATCATGACGAAGATTGGGTAGCATATAATGAAATTGATCTCACTCCATGGTCTTCGGTTCACCGTAACGACATGGTGCAATTAGCTGACAAAGATATGGTTGCCACTCATGAATCAATGGAGCAAACTAATCTTGCATTGGAAACTGTTGCGGTAGACTGTTCAGGGAGTCGTGGACAGACTGGTGTGGGAAGGCTAGACGGTTTGGAAATAGAGATGAAAGGTTTGTATACTGGTAAGGCGTTGTCCCACCATATCAGAACGGTTGCTGGTGCAAGAAATGGACTTTTTACGTTTATAAGCGAGACCAGACTCGATTTATAATGCACTGCTTGAATGATGAATGCAAATGGAAGGTTAGGGCGTACAAGCATAAAGATTCCGTGCACTACCAGGTGAAGAAACATAACCCCACTCACACATGTACCGCAAGCATCGTAGATGGGAAACACCGTAACATTAATAGTGAGGTTAATTGCTGGGAATGATGGGCCAAACAAAAAAGACACCCACAATCAGTGAAGTACATAACATCGCCTTAAAACTAGGAAGTAAAATATCGTACTGGCCGGCGTGGTATGCACGTCAAAGGGCCAAAAAGATGATCCAAGGTACTCGTGCTGAATATTACGCCGATCTTCCCGTGTTCATGTATTTTTGTGAAATCTTGAACCCCGATACTAAATGGGATATGGGAGTGGACGAAGATGGTGTTTTCTTGTACTTCATCCTTGCGTTTTGCGCACAAATTCAGGGAATACCGTATATGCGACCCGTGATTGCCATCGACATGTTGCACCTGAAGAAAGAACCCCTGCAATTGGTCGTATGCACAATTGTTGATATCGAGAAAAAGTGCTATCCCATAGTGGACAAGGAGAACACTCTTGCATGGACTTGGTTCTTAACCAAACTGAGCTCAATTGTCAAGGATCACGATGAGTTGACGTTCGTTTCAGATCGGCACCAGGCTATCATCAATTTAATCAAGGTCGTGTACCCCTTATCCAACCACGTCCACTGCTATTACCATTTCAAAATGAACGCTATGTCGCATTACAATACACAAAATTGGGTGCCTCATTACCACGATGCGGCCTATACATTTGATAGGGTGGCCTGTGTGTCAAATCTGATAGACATGGGCATTGAGTGCGACCGTGAAAACAGCAATAACCACAAGACCGTCGAACGTTACTTACGGGATGCCGGTCTAGAGAAATGGGCAAGGTCGTATTGTAAAACAGCACGGGTTGAGATGCTTACATCCAACCATGCAGAGTCTATTAACTCGTCCCTGCTGGTCTGAAAAAGCTCTTACAATGTTCTCCCAAATATGCGACCAACAAAGCGAGTGGCACCTGACAAAACGGTACTTGGGTATTGACATGGGAAACACCTACTTGACTCCAAAAAGGGAGAAAAGAATGTTGAGCCGTTCTATAAACTTTATAGGTTTTCGTGTGCGATCAATTACAGAGTCTGTGTATAAAGTCCGCGGTAATCATCTGAAAACTCATATAGTGGAATTCAAACCAGGACATTGCCTCGGAACCTGCACGTGCGGCAAATACCAACAAATGTGGTCCCCGTGTCTACATGCGTGTGCTTGTGCAAAGAACTCATAAAACTTGACGCTGGTGTGGTCGTACATGACCTACATGCGTGTGCTTGTGCAAAGAACTCATAAAACTTGGTCGTTACGATGTCGACCACGATATGAAGGTCATGTACGACCACACCAGCGTGTTCTATTCACTGGACTACTACAAACTGGCTTATGCAGGTACAATTAAGACTCCTCCCAACCCAGCAACGCGGGACACAAGCGAAGTACCTGCGCACATAAAAAACTTTCGCCCACTTCCACCGAAGAAAGTGGTAACAGTTGGGAGGGACAAGGAGGAAAGACACAAGCCAATGGTCGAAACCGTGCGTGAAAAAAAGCGAGGAACGGGAACGTACGGATGTAGCCATTTCCATGTAAAAGGGCATACCATAAAGATTTGCCCTCAATTGAAAAATTAATGTTGTGATAGAAGTCGTTGTTCTTCGTTCTTTGTAATCCCAACTTTGCAACCTCTTCTGATGATTGCGCAAACATTATATCTTTTGTTTCCATCAATTATTGTGTTTTTTTAATATAAATATGCATTTTATTACATAAATAAACAATATATTATTTAAATTTATTGGCAAAGAGGAAAACTTCTTCTAATACTTTGCCTGGCTTTGGGCAGCACATAAATAAACTTCTTCTATTTATGTAATATATTGTTTATTACATAAATAAACAATACATTTTATTGTGTTTTCCTCTTTGAAGTTTTCCTCTGGCCACAAGTACATGTTTTAAATATTGATACATTTTTTACAAAAACTGTTACATTCTTGAAAATGTATCAAAAATATTACAATTTCTACAAAACATGCTAAACATAACCACGGCACATGAACCTAAAATCTCTCTTCGTCTCTTCAACTGCCAAGGTTTTGCATCTACAAAAGCCACTGATCTATCCTCCAAAACTCATCACATCTCAAATGGAAAAGAAAAAGCTACCAAAGGAGTGAGAAAGCGCCGAGGAGGAAACTGAAAAATCAAAGGAAAGTGACGAGGAGGAAGAAGAAGATGAAGATGAAGACGGAGATGACGTGAAAGAAGAATCAGAAGAAGATGACGAAATACCTTCTTTTATCGCTAAAAAGGGGTTCGGAAACGACTCAGTACTCAAACGATGAAGATGACTCCGACACGGCGGCTTACTCTGTCTCACCGGAGAAGACGCCTCATCCGGTGAAGAAATGAAAGAGACCTGACAGTAGTGAGGAGGAAGATGAGGAATGGAGTTCCGATGATGAAATGTAATTATTTTCAATTTTTAATGTCCTTTTTTTGTATCTTTCTATGTAATGAAGTATTGGGGTTTCTGAACTTCTTTTGTTTCCATTTTCGATCTTTGTTCCGACTGTTCATCTGAGTTCAATTGTGTTTAAGTTTAGGAAAAACACAATTTCTGTGTCAGACGAGCAATTGCTCGTCCCAGTATACATAGCTCGTCTTAATCTTAGTATGACAATATACTTAGACGAGCAGAACTCTCGTCTCAGTATATTGCCACACTAAAACGAGCAATCAAGAATGAGACGATGGAATACAAACAGGGACGAGCATCAACAGAGACGAGTACCAACTGGGACGAGCAAGCAACTCTCATGTCCCAGTTGTTAAGAAGAGAGAAGAGAGAGTTTTGTTTTAAAAAGAAGGTTAATTAAAAGATAATGGAGTAAGTTACACTTGTTAACCTAAAGTGAGATCAACAACTAAACATAAGTGAGAGGGGGGTATTTTTCAACGACCAATTCGCCAGACGGGTAGCACGCCAATTCTTTCGCTCAAGAACCGTAATTCGAATTCTCCCAATTCATCCACCTCGTTCCAATTTGGTTCTCTAACCTATGCCATTTTGAATGAGAAAGCTCCGAGGTTGGGGAGGTCAAATTTAAGCTATGAATCGTTGGAAACCACCTCTTACGATTCGCCAATCCTGTTTCGCCAACAGTGCAAGATTAAAAGAGTTCAAATTTATAAAATCCAGCCCACCATCCTCTTTGGACCTTTTAACCTTATCCCATGCCATCCAACAAATCCCTTTTGAATTCTCTTTCCTCCTTTACCAGAACTCACTGATCAAGCTCTCAATTTTATCACGATATGTCTGTGGTAGTAAGAAACAAGACATAATATAATTTGGAATTGCTTGGATAACCGCCTTCACTAAAACTTCCTGCAGTAGAAAGAAATTTCTCGTTCCAACCATGAACTCGCACACTGATACGTTCTCTTCATTTAATATCATTATTCATATGAGTTCTACCATTGACGGTAACATTTAAAAAATACGCTATAATTTCACATTCGATGTTTCAAGATGTTTTATGTTTTAAGATGTTTTATATCACAAATCAAAAACATCCACGTAAGCGGTGAACTCAACGGGTGAAGAATATAGTATTTTCCAAAATGAAATTATTAACAATAAAAAATCTTTCCTTATACAAAGAAATTAATTTCCTCTCCTCACCTGCTTTTGTTACACTGTGTGACACATAACATGATCTCATCTCAACCCATCGTTAGAAATGTTTCACCAATCAGAGGCTCAGATTACATTTCACATTTAATCTCTCTCTCTCGGACTTGTTTGTATTAATCCCCCAATTTGGTGCGACTACTTCTTTCTCGATCTCGTCCTCAAAACCAACCAGAGACCACCACTCCTCCCTCTTCTTCTTCTACAGCTACAGATTCAGAAAGCGAGAGGCCATATCGTTCGATCGAGGATAGAGAGAGAGATATCCAAATCCAAATCAATCTAGATCTTCATCTTCACGACAGTCTCGCCGTCGTCTTCTTCTTCGAGGTTCTCTTCTCCGGCCTCTGGTTGCAAATGCGATGATGGCAGTTCCAAGAACTCCTCTCGCATTTCATCTATGGATCTCCCTCTCTGTGCTTCTCTTCGCCCACGCTCACTCCTTCTACCTCCCTGGTGTCGCTCCCGAAGACTTCCAGAAGGTATATCGTTATATATATGTTTGTCGATTGCATCTGCATGTTGCTGTATTTAAGATCCTGTTGTTTCTGTGATGCAATTGAATGTCATCTTCTGATTTTTGTATAGATCTGTTCCAAGGGAATTGTGATTTTCGGCTGATTAGTTAGGTTTTGTGGCCACTTCTGTGTATTAATCCCCCAATTGATTCCTTGATTTCACTTGGCCTGGTAGATCCATGTTGGATAGATTTTGATTTCTGAATTCTGAAATCGATTAGTCATGCAAGAGCAAGACCACACACACACCGCCACTGAAATTTAGCAATGGCATGATCTATTTTTGATGATTCAGGGTGCTGGGGAAGTATATGCTAAAAATTTCTATCTAGCATGTCTGGCGTTTTATCCTGTTAGCCATAGGATCATAATTTGGTTTCTTGAATATGAAATTCAAACTTGAAGCATTAGCCAGATCACGAGTTTCTTGAAAAATACGAGTAATAGGGTACCTGCAGCATAAAGATATAGAGTACGCTACAATTTTAAGCTGAAATGAAGATCTGTCTGTAGCTTCGACATTGAAACTATGTGAAGTATAAATGTGTCCTAGTTGATTCACAACACTTTTTTTGTAGAGTACGCTACATTTTTAAGCTGAAATGAAGGATCTGTCTGTAGCTTCTACATTGAAACTATGTGAAGTATGTCCTAGTTGATTCACAATACTTTTTTTTGTATTCAAATTTGAATTGGTCTACAAAGGATTTTAGAGGTTTTAGCATCGAAATGAGAAGAAGTTTTGGATAAGTATAATCAGGAAGAGACACACCATGATCGGTTTTATATTCAAGGCTATGTATTCTCGGATTCTGTAGCTGTACTAGAGATATTACTTGCTATTGGGATTAAGAAGATAACAGCATGGCATTGTCGTGAAATGTAATACTCATGTGTTAGCATACAATTTATTCATCTGATCAACGGTACCGTTATGACATTAGAACAATTGATTTTGTATATTTTGCAACTGTGTAAATTTGTGGGTGGTTTATGGAAGGATCTTAACCTGGTTCCATGAAATTCAAACTTGAAGTACCAGCCAGATTGAGAGTTTCTTGCAGAATACGAGTTTTAAGAAATCTACAGCTTACGGATTTAGACCTCGTGATGTTTTTAAGCTGAAAATAAGGAATTTTAGCTGTGCCGTCTACATTAAAACTGTTTTGTTGACACGGTGTATGATATTTTGGGGGTGTCAATGTGCCCCCGTAGTTAAGATCCAATATGCCTTCTTTTTGTATTCAAATTCAATTGAGAAATAAGGATTTGGGAGATTTTAGTAGCCAAAGGAAAAGAACTTTCAAAACGTTGTTTTGTGAGAGACACACCATGATTGATGCTTACATTATACGTCGTATTTTCCCTCTGTTTATGTAATTGCACTGGAGATGTTAATTTCTATCCGTATGTGGAAGTAAGAGGATAACAACCTGACATCATTGTGAAAAGTAATATTCATATGTTTGCACGCAATCAATTAATCAGATCGTTGTACTGCCCGACATGGAAAAAAAATGATTTTGGTGCTTGCATGTTGCATATGTTTTCGTTTTCTTACTAACATCTTAAAGTCCTTTGCACTATGACGACGCGTTAATTTGTTGTAGATCATCATTGCTCGTTTCATTCTACTATGTTGTGGTCCCTAATTGAATGCAGTGATTTTTATATGACAAGTATATTTCCTTGTGTCTCCAGGGGGATCTTTTGAAGGTGAAAGTGAACAAGCTGACTTCGATAAAGACGCAGCTTCCTTACTCCTACTATTCCATTCCTTACCCCAAGCCAGAGAAGATAGTTGATAGTGCGGAAAACCTTGGTGAAGTTCTCCGTGGAGACCGCATTGAAAACTCTCCTTATGTGGTCAGTTTGAGTAATTAGACAATATTGTTCATCATTTTGTACCTTTAGCTTGTCCTCATAGAACTTGTATAATTAATTTTTTCTTCCCTGCAGTTCAAAATGCGAGAACCACAAATGTGCAACATTGTTGACCGTATTGTACTAAATGGAAAAACTGCAAAGGCATTTAAGGAAAAGATTGATGATGAATATCGGGTCAACATGTGAGGTTCCTTTTGATATTTAAGTGTCTACGAGATGGAGCATGTATTTATTTCAATTATTTGCAAAACCTGTCTCATCTGGTGTGGATTTTGCAGGATTTTGGATAACCTTCCTCTGGTTGTTCCAACGCCAAGGGGTGGCCAGGAAACTTCCATTATGTATCAGTATGGCTTTCCTGTTGGTCTCAAGGGACAATATGCAGGAGTAAGTAACAGACAACATCTCGGTCCTCCATTTACTGTTAAGTTGACGTGCATTCATTTCAAAGCAGGTTATGCTTGTTATTAATCTTGTATTATCACTTATTTCAGACCAAAGAAGAGAAGTTTTTTATTCACAACCACTTGACGTTCACGGTGAAGTTTCACAAGGACCAACAAACAGATGCCGCAAGGATCGTTGGATTTGAGGTGAAGCCATTCAGGTAAAATTTACCGACCTGTTTGAGCATTTCATTGACAGGTGGTACTTTTCATGAGTTCTATTCTAACATGGGTCTGTCATGATAAATCAGTGTTAAGCACGAAATTGATGGCGTTTGGAATCCTCCTAACACTCGGTTAACGACCTGTGATCCCCATGCAAAACGCTTAGTAACCAACTCTGAATCTCCTCAAGAAGTAGAAGATACGAAGGAAATTATCTTTACTTACGATGTTGAGTTTCAGGTAAGCTACTTTTTCACGCAATGAATGATTTTTTTTGTCCTTAGCTAAAAGTTCATTGCTCATGTCTTATTCATTGTATCTGTTGTAGGAGAGTGATGTCAAGTGGGCATATAGATGGGACACATATCTTCTGATGGCTGATGACCAAATCCATTGGTTCTCTATCGTCAATTCATTGATGATTGTTCTTTTCCTCTCGGGCATGGTGGCGATGATTATGTTGCGGACACTGTATCGTGATATCTCAAAGTACAATCAGTTGGAGACCCAAGAAGAAGCCCAAGAAGAGACAGGATGGAAACTTGTCCACGGAGATGTATTCAGACCACCCGCCCACTCCGATCTCCTCTGTGTTTGTGTCGGGACTGGTGTTCAGTTCTTTGGGATGATCCTCGTCATGATGATCTTTGCTGTCCTGGGTTTCCTCTCTCCTTCTAATAGAGGTGGGTTGATGACAGCCATGCTTCTACTTTGGGTTTTCATGGGCCTTTTCGCTGGGTATGCCGCTACTCGTCTCTACAAGACATTCAAAGGAACAGAATGGAAGAGGATTGCTCTCAGAACCGCTGTTTTGTTCCCTGGAACAGTCTTCGCCGTCTTCTTTGTCTTGAATGCGCTAATTTGGGGGCAGAAATCTTCAGGGGCGGTGCCTTTCGGTACCATGTTTGCTCTGGTGGTCTTGTGGTTTGGCATATCTGTTCCGCTAGTTTTTGTCGGTGGTTATGTTGGTTTTAGGAAGCCAGTGATGGAGGACCCAGTGAAGACTAACAAAATCCCAAGGCAAATACCTGAACAGGCGTGGTACATGAACCCGGTTTTCTCAGTGCTTATCGGAGGAATACTCCCATTTGGGGCAGTTTTCATCGAGCTCTTCTTCATCCTCACCTCTATCTGGTTACATCAGTTCTATTACATCTTTGGGTTCCTTTTCATCGTCTTTGTCATCTTGATCATCACTTGTGCGGAGATCACAATCGTGCTTTGCTACTTCCAGTTGTGCAGCGAGGACTACCTGTGGTGGTGGAGATCATACCTCACTTCTGGTTCATCGGCACTGTACCTCTTCCTCTATGCTGCATTCTACTTCTTCACAAAGCTTGAGATTACGAAACCGGTTTCTGGGATGTTGTACTTTGGGTATATGCTGATTGCTTCGTACGCCTTCTTTGTGCTCACCGGTACAATTGGTTTTTACGCTTGTTTCTGGTTTACCCGGCTCATTTACTCATCTGTGAAGATTGATTGAGTCTTCAACCTGGTGGAAGGATAATGACTTCATTGATAATCGTCTAAAAGTTTTACATGTTATAGAAATTGTTTCTCTTTGTTTAAATTTGCTTTTGGGGTCCAATACAGGATTTTGAAGTTGTAGGGGTTCTTTCTTATCATTGTTAAAATCATTTTGGGGGGAGCTTTAGCCCTTAGTTCTCTTTCCCATTGTTCTGTATTGAGACATTTTGAGAGGGTGCTCAATCAACTTCTGTGAATTACATACATGCCTGTTTATCAAGTGCCAGTTATTTGAGTTCATAGTATGACTTGCACAGGTTGCACTATTAAATCTGGATAATGATGATAGCATTCTTTTGGTTTGTGCATGTTGTCCTTGCGGTTATGCTAATCTTATCTGTGTCGAATGTCCCCAAGGGACTGATGATATCACTTTCATTTATGGCTGGTTGTCTAGTTTTTTTTTTTTTTTTTTTTTTTTTTTTTTTTTTTTTTTTTAGTAAAGTCTAGTTTTCTTGGTTGTATAGACTTAGCTTTGGATTTTCGGTAAGATCACATATACACTCGGAACGAATTTCAAGCATCTAGAGTAAGAGCTCAATAGTGTCATTGCCCAAAATTGAGGCTAATTTCTGGTGAGGTCACCACCAGAAAATATAACTCCAATGAACGGCTACTCTTATATTCGCCATAAAACAGAGTGTCAAGTACTAGTTCGCCATCTTCAGCGACAAAGCTTTCCAGCGGACATCTTGGTATTGCTAAAGGATATTCGCAATTGACAGTGTCATTTTTTGATCGTTCTGATGTTAAACCAGCTCACGACGAAGCAAAGTCTCTTGTAAGATCTTCCCAAAACCTAACTGTTTGATCTAATATTACAAGTCTTTGTTTCTACAATCTTGTACTTCTGTCAATATTGTATCAACTCTAATCGGTAAAGGCTTTTTATGCTTGTAGTGTCCTTGCTAAGGCATGATGGACTATTCAGTAAGCATAGAAGGGGGTCGGTACTATTGTTTTCCATGAATGATCACTTGGTTTATGAACTCCAGCAAAAATTAAGAGGATGACATTGCCTAATCAATTTTGAGCGTGCTCCTTAAGCATGAGGTCTAAGGATTGAACCCTGACCCTTTGGCATGAAAAAACACCTTGTCGTGAGAGGTAAAACCCACTTCAGTGATCTCTATACACCTCGGAAGGATTAGTCAAAGTTCTTGCTCAACCAAAATTCAATGCTCAAAATTTATAATTTCTCAAGATATTGTTAGGATGGAGAACAAGGAGAGGAAAAACAGTGCATACATACAATAGTTAGTTATTATACATCTTTCCAAATCTTCACAACCACAATCCTTAAAAACATAATACTCGTCTTCGTCTCTATCGCAAGTTAAAAAGATACAATCAATAGCTTTTATCAATTTTGACTAGCTCTTTATAATAATACAAGTTAGTCTGCATCGGCGGTGAAATCAGGTTCAGGAGGCTTCTGAAGTTTGACCAAGTCCCTTGCGCTCTTAAGATTCCTGTTTCTATGAACCCCTCGAAGTGCATTCGCTGCAAATCGAGAAGCCAAGATAGTGGCCCCAAAACTATATGGACTCCCACCGGAGTCTTTTCTGCTCGCTGCTGCCAACTCTTCTGCTTCTTCCTCTTTCCTGCGTTGCTCCATAATTTTCCTCTTTGAATATCTGCGCCACGCCGCTTGGATAAAGCACGCAGCCCAAGTCCTCCATTGTTGCGAATAAAACCTAAATGTGTGTTGAACTTGTCTACTATGAAGTCGCCTGAATTGACTTGCCACAAACTTCAATTCTTCTGCTATTAGGGCAAATGCTTCCACCTCTGTTAAAGCCTTCACTGTACGAGTAGAAGAAGGTAGGTTAGCACCAGATTTGGGGTCTAAAGCCCATGTTAGGAGCTCTTCGCCGCAGAAATCGCCTTCTTTTAGTAAACTGCGGTTGAAGAAGCCACTTCTTCCGCCGTCGGTCGTCACACTCTCAAGGCGACCGCGGATGATGAAGAGCATCTCGTCGACTGGATCTCCTTCTCGAACTATGTATGTGTTCTCTGTGTACAAACATGGCTTAAGCCGCTCGCAAATTGCATCTAGGAGTCTTTCATCCATGTTTTCAAACAGTGGAACCTGCAAGTCGACAAATAGAATTCATACAAAAGAAGAAGATGCTTATTTCTGGAACCAAAGACATCATATTGTCTATTTCTCTTTTTATCTTCTGAATTATGATGTCTCTTATGTTTAGAGAGAACTGCAAGTAGCAGTACATGCTTAGCAAAAATAATCAATCATCATGTGGGGGGATCGGACAAAGATGTGACATGAAGTACTGGCAAAGACTTTCATCAGAGTTTATTCCGAACAGATCAAGCACATGATATGTTTAGTTTGCACTTGTGTAGCGGTGACATGTAGTACTTAAGAAGAGATTACTGAAGAAGATTGTTAAGTTCCTCTTTAACCATACTGGAAGCTTGTGAAATTTCAAGGCTCAAAGCTTTAACAGAATTATTCCAGGCTACAACCTATAGGTCCCCTGTCACATTTTCTGAAGTGTCTTTTTTGTACAGATGTCCCAAAATCAAGTGTCACATTGCATGTCAATACAGTTAGATCATAATGCATAGAGCCACTGGAAGTCTGGAACGACAGATGCTGAAACTGTTATTGAACATTCACTCTGTTGCGGGTCTTATTATTGACCCCTGAAGTCATGGTTCTTTATTTTGAAGTATAATTCATTTCCATGACTGATTGTGTAGTTGAAATGTTGCCAGATTTGGACTTAACTTCGTGCAAGTTAGAAATGACATCTTTTATATCATTACAAAGTTAATGACTGAGTAGTAAAGCATCCTCCACATAATCTTAACGAAATGACTAATGACAACAGGGTAAAACACTCCCGTACTCTGTATGACACTAGTGAATAGGAAGTACAGGAAGAGATTAAGTATTTTTCAGAAATCTATAGTACGAAGTGAGTTTAATGTGCAGGGAGACCAACTTATAATTCGAACACATATAGCAACAAGCGTAAGTAAAGGATAATTACCCTTTTCACCAAAGCCAGGCAGAGATGTCGCTTAATGTCCCTTCTAAGATCTTTGGGTAAACACTGAACCAAGTTCTCTTCATCCACTCCACGCGTTTCCAACCACTTATACTGATCATAACGTCTGACCCGCTCCCTAAGATCCTGTGGGAGCAACCGATGATGCATCCATTGCTCTGAATCACGTCTTTTGACCCTCATCTCTTCAAGTCTAATAGTAAGAGACTGAAGATAGGTCTGCAATAGGAAAAACACTGGTGTCACAAGCATGACTTTACTCTAACTTGGTTAAATTCAACTTTTCTTACCATCACGTGATTATAAATTACAGTAGATAAAGATGATCAATTGCTGGAAAGAGTTCTACCATTAATAAAGTATACCCATATATAGGAAGAGTGATTCTAGAAATTCAGAATCTTATACAAAGGATATGTAATACATGGTTTGGTATAGGAAGAATGATTCCAAAAATTCAGAATCTTAAACAAAGAATATGTAATACATGGTTTGAAAAAGAGTGAATTTAGTAGCCTGCTTTGTACTTCTATCCATTGAAATATGACAAGAAGGTAAATATAATAATACACAAGTGGTGCACAACACCACGAAAGAAGTTCAAATGCGCACTCACAATAATCTAGAAGATATATCAATATTAGTGCTACAGCTTAGGTTTAGTATGTTAGAAATGTTGTTTTTGACTTTAAAATTGTATACATAATTGAGTAGTATTATTCGGTTCTGTGAGTGTTTATCTAAAGTGATCATTCCAAGAAGAAAGAAACTATTATTGCTTGATCGTTGGCGCCTCGTGCTACATGGAAGTGTTACGAACGATATATGTGGATTACATGGTACTATAACGAAAACTTCATTCTTTTCTTAGTGCGAGTAGAGTTTTTGGATTGGTCGGTACCCTTTTCATACATGTCTTATAAAGCAGTCACTTGTGAACAATTTATAACGGCATTCTTTGTTCTGTTGTAGTATATTTGCTTTTCGCATAGTGCCGGATTTGTCAGCATACCATTGTTTCTCAACTAGCTAATAGTCATGGCGTTCATAGAGACATTTTTGATGTTTTGTTTATACGAAAGTTTTGACATTTCCACGGTAGAAAAATTATACAACTATCTTTGTTCTGATATAAAGTTCTCGTAATCATGATTGCAATAAGGGGTTTTATTTACTTCATTCTCATATCAGCATTTTAGCAAAATACCTCATGTGCTTTAACTTGTAACTGTATCTCAATAATCTATTTTCAAAACATCTTTCAGGAAGATTCATGTAATATATACAAGTGTTGTCTCAAAATTTCACAAGCTTTTAACAAACAGTTTAACTGATATCGAATTTTGAAGTTCATCATATCACTGATCAGCATTTTCAACGACAGGTTTGTAAGCTTCTAGTTACAACTCCACAGCAACTTCTCACTTTCAAACAGTCAATATAATAGCATGTTTCATACTTCGATGTTTTCAATGACAGGCTTGTACGCTTCTAGTTATAACTCCACAGCAATTTCTCACTTTCAAACAGTTATTATAATATCATGTTCTATACTTCGATGCGATGCTTTCGGTCATGTTTCCCTAATTTTGGATGAATAGCTTAAGCGAAAGTAAAATTCTAAATTACAACGCGAAGCTATCTTTTCCTATCTATTTCAGATGCAAGATCAATACACAACTTACTTTTTCTCTTTGTCCAACTTAATGTTTGGGCGGTTAGAAACACGTCTTTTGGTATCCAGCTTTAAGTTTGTATACTTTGGGGCCCTGGTAGAATTGTGTCAATGACTTCTAAGGAGTGTTAGCTGTATGATGTGATTGGGGTGGCATGTTAAAGTTTATGTGTGACTACGTGCTTACTAAGAAGCGCATGTGCTTCACCCAGGCGCCGCACCAAGCACCGGCTGCTTCCTGGTGTTTGGAAACCCAACTCTTTTAGTCCACCAAGCCGAGGTGGAAGAAGATTAAGGTGATTAGATGTGAAGCTTCTGTATTTTTCTTTTGTGTATCTTCATCTTTGGATCTCCGTCTACCTTCGTCTCCCCTCTTTCTCTATTCTCTAAATGGTACGGAGTACAACAAGACCTTTTAACTTGGAGAACTTATTTTTACCCCCTCAAACTATAAAGTATCTTACTCTTTTACCCTGACATCTTTGAGTATGCCTCTACTAAGTGGAAAAATGTACTTTTAGCCCCTAAAATTTAATTGAATGACATACAAAATGTATAAAATATGCAAACATCTTATAGATTATATAGAAAAAGTACATCATTAAATTCGCCGCACACCTGCCACGCTCGCACCCCTGATTCCGAGATATGCCGCACCCGCACCCCGGACTCACACCCGCACTCGTGCTTCTTAGCTTAGTATCATTACGAGTGCATGAAAAGTTGATTATTTAGTTTCTACAGTATATTTTTTAGATAGTTATGTTTTCTAGAGTAGTTTTAATGGTTGCTTTAAGTGTGGAGGCACGGTTTGTTTAATATACATGTATTGGGACACGAGGGTATCATGAACCCGTCGAGATGTATGTTTAGTTTGGTAGTGATGGATGATTTCTTTGTTATATGAGGTATGTGACTTATGTTGATAGTTCATATTTAAATTACGAGTAGTACTTGCTCGTTCTCCTTGAGATCTTATCGTGTAGGGTTCTTCCAATAAATCTCGTATTGGTATGGGAAGTGAGTCTTTACTGATTGAACTACTTATGCAACTGGTTTTGTTGTGGTGATTGAACTTTCGATGTTAGGCATTGTATAGTCTTCTTATTACCAGGTTTTGGAAAACTCTGAAAAAAATTTGAGTTTGGGTTTTGTTTTGGAGATGATACAAGTTTGAGTTAGTTATCTGTTTGGACAGGACCCAAATAGAAAAATAAATTCTGACTAGTTTTCCGGGAGTGCAATAAATAGTCAAGGAGAAACCTAACCTGATTCTATCATTCAACCGGAACTCTCTAAATCTAGTAGTAGTTTTAATCATCAATGGCAAATCGAATGGCTCATGGAAAGTCTTTTGAAATCAGTCACTTCTATGTATTATTGTTATTCACAGGCTAGATTTGTTCAGAAACTATATTCATAGATAACATGAGAGTATGAGCGCTTTCACGGATCTACTATGCTTTACATCAGATTTCCATATGCCCCCTTTAACAACTGTTGTATTTAATAAACAGAATGTAACTACCGGATTTTAGAACATCTGAATTCAGAAGGAAAGACATGGAATAAATAATCCAAAATAAGTGTTAGAATAAATGGTCATAATTATTTGAATGCATGGAGATTATAGCTTGTATTTCAGTTCAAAGAAGAAGAAAAACACTTGTTGAGTAGTTTCTCAGTAAAGAAGAACATGGGATGAATGCCTGGCAACTTAAAGTTGTTTTACATATTTAGCTCCAACAGAAAATTTCAGGGAACTGCCAGATTACAAGAAGATAAAATTAAGTGAAGAAAACATCCTAAGGAACGGTTATCTTTCGGGTGGAATGTAATTAAAACACAATTTAATCTTCCTTTACCTGCATGTTGCCAATCAATAAAGCAAAGAGGATGAGCCCAAATATGGCCAGTGCTATTGAAAATATAGACTCTCCAGGATACGTGCTGGTTTCCAGTCCTTGGCCAAGAGTACTGCATAAAATAAAATAAAGTGAAACTCCACAAACTTCTCAAGATATACGCAGCTCATAGACGAACAATTACAATAGTCTCTTAATAGAGATCAAGCGAAAAATTGATCTTAGATGCAACTAAATGTAAAAACAGGTATCCTTTAAGGCATCCTTTAATATTCAATTTGAGGCCTTTTTTATTACCAATATGAATACACAGGAATTTCAGTATCAAGGAAATAAACTGTCTTGTTTACGTACCCTCCTGAAAAGGTTTAATTTTCTTTCCACTTGCTTAAAACGAAAGCACATAGAAACTTTTTCTGACGCTGAAGGGAGCACAAAGGAAGAGTCTGATATCATCTCCCGGAATATTCAAAGTTTCAAACACTAACACCTACTAAGGGCTAACTGTTTAACAATCACACTTTCTTGACAAATCAGTCATCTCCATCAAAAAGCAAAGCACACAACATTTTATGGTAGCAAGACTTCAATTAAATCTTCGATGTCCAATTAACCTGAAAGCCATAAGCAGTCTGCTACTTAGAAAAAAATTGTGAAATGCTCATAGACCATTGATAAGAGAAGCGCCTTTTCTCACACAACCCATGTCCACATATTCCGACAAATTGGCTTTCTCAATCAACAAACCAAGCGCGGAACATTCTATGGAAGCGAGGCACAGATCAAAGGCTAGATTTGTGGTATGATCAATCTGAAATTACATAAACCTCTTACCTTAGAATGAACAGTTGAGAAGTCTCTTCAACATTGACAAGAGAAACTCCCTTGCCTGTGTAGTCTACATTTTTTTAAGTGACTGAGAAACAAGATGGCGATGTTTCGTGACGAAAGCTTTTTATAACAATAGATTCACATGTAACGAGGGTGCGTTAAGAGCAACAGGATAGACAATGGATATACATCAACATAGTGCCAACAGAAATGCATAATCAGAGCAGGTCGAATGATGTTGCTTTCTTGGGTAACTTTCTGGAGTACCAGATACTGCAACAATAAAACATGAAGTAACATGGTCTCTACAGAGATTCACGATGGAGCCGAAATGAGATTTTAAGACGGTAATCAAGAACAATTGAGAATGACTTAGATTGACATATAGGTTAGGAAGCGCTAAGAACATTTGAAGAAATCCAAATAAGGCATTCAGAGGACAAATATCGCCATCCACAAACCCCAAAAAAAACATGAGTAAAAATAAGCAAAATAACCAACCTGAAGCGACAGAGAAAAACTGAAGTAATCAAGAATATTACAGGCTATTTTTTAACCAGAAATGTTATACTCTCTGTTGTTACCTGGTGAACAACAAGAAATATGCAAATTTGAAAATGTCCTGAGAAGTTACCTTAAATTCTGCAGTCCCCACCACAAACAGTAACAATATTTAGAAAGGAAACTCTTAGATGAAACAATTCCGGATGCCAGAGCCTGTTTGAAGATCCCGAAATCAAACGGTGGATTCTCACTAGCAACTGAACAAGCATTAGTCAATACTGAATCACTGATGTTCTTCCAGGCACCATAACCATCCATGAACTGGTTGCCACAATACAAGAAATTTGTGTCACATACTCCGCCAGCTTTCTGATTGGTTTTACAAGCCCGCCACCAGCATGTATCATTGCGTTCTACAGACAATAAGTACCAGAATGCACCTACAATCTGCAGATTGGTCATCAATTAGTAAACTACCTCAAAGTTAATAATAATAATAGTAATCTTTATAATAAAAAAAAAAAAAAAAAAAGATCCAAAACAGGGTATACTCACACTTCAGATCACAGACAGAAAAGAAAACCATTACATCCTAGGATTTTTAATGGAAAAGTACTGGTGCTTGGCTAGGTTTCCCAGACTTGGGTGCGGGTGTCATGTCGGTTGTGTAAATCGAATTTGCTTACTTGCGAAATTCAGGGTCCGGGGACTTTACTAAAAAGTCCCCATATTTCAGAGAAGGGAGTGGGGACATGACATAAATATACATATAGATGAGTTACCTGCTTATGTTGGTTGTAAATATTATATTTGAGAGATGTATTATGTGACATGTTTGTTACGATCATGTCCTGTGAAGTCCACTTTTGTAAAATTAATTTAATTGTAAAGGGAGAACATACATATGTAAGAATAGAGATTACCAAACTATTTGAACATGAGGCCCATAACATATTGGGGTGTTTTAAAAATAAAGAGTATAGGTCCATCTTTTATATTGTACCAAGCCCAATAAGAACAAACCTAAACATAAACTGTAGTATTGTCTTCTCTGCTTGCATCTAAGAGTTGGAGTAGAAGAGAACTACCAACAATTGCCCACAAGGAGAAATGAGTGTCAAGGAAGTAGAGGATGATGCTTACACGAGGACAAGAGAAAAAGAGACGATGGCAAAGAATGAAGTTAAGGAACTGACGGGTAGACCTAAGACCTCACTGTATCCGGCGGAACAATCCCAGATACGACCTAGATTTCGACTCTAGTCGCGTCGACACCGCTACCCCGCTGAGATTCACGAGTCAGGGTAACCTAGGTCCCTGTCTAAGTTACATATTAGATACCTCTAAACCGGTCAAAAGCTTGTCCGCAGTGGTCAAAGTGTCAAACACTGGGTGAAATATACGGAAATCAAGGGATGCTAATCACCTTAAGACATTATGTCAACCATGCTATGTGTCTTATCTTAGTTGGTTCCAGTTCTTCTCTTATCATGCCCACTGTCTTGTGTTCTACTTTGTTGTACAATTTCCCAAGCATGTGAAACCGGGACTGCGATAAGTTTTAGATCTCGGGTACGGTTGCCGGATCTGATCCGCGTCGAGGCGTCAGATTCATCAACCCCTTCAAAGTAGGATACGCCGACTCGGCTAAAAGGCATCCGGATGTTGGACACGAGTACAGTAATACCATAATTTTTTTTTTCTAATTATATTTATATTTTGTGTATCTGTAAGTAAAACATTTTTGGCCAAAGGTTTTATGCAAGTCCCGGTCTATCACGCAGCCAAATCACAAGGATTTTGAAATTAATTCACACACAAAGGAGTTTCCTTAGTCAGCAATACATAGCAGAAGGGTTATTTCTTTGCAGATGTCAATAAACACAGACAGCGAGGTAAGGGAGATATATAACTTCCTTCATCCCATTTTATCAGTCAACCATTCCTGAAATAGATGTCCCAATTTATATGTCTAGTTGTCCACTTCCATAAAAGTTACATACTTTTCATTTGACTTCCCTCCATACACCTTTAAAGTCTTGCTCTTTCAGTTCCCAATAAAATTTATTGAAAAGGACAATGTTGAAAAGTTACCAAGTCAAATGCATATCCTTAATCCGTGTGTAAAGTCAAACAGGACGTATAATTTGGGACGGAGGGAGTAAGGAATATCGGGATGAACAGAGAACAGAAACATATATTAAATGACACTCCACCTGCCACAAGACAGTACCTACTGTTACAAGGATAATGATACAGATGAGTTCCAAAGTGAGTGAGAAGAAATAGGATCTAGGGTTGTAACCCGAAATCAAACAAGGCCTAATTCTAGAACAAAGCAGGCCTCACCAAGACTCCAATCAAGCCAAGGGACATGTAAACTTGAAACTAATATCACAGTCTAAGAAGTACGGGTGCGTCCATGAGGTGCAGCACCACATACTGGGTGCTTTTTGGTGTGTGGGTGCGGCTGTGTGCGCCTTGGGTCCTTGCTGGGTGCAGCAGGGGTCGGCTAGAGAATTTAGAAAAGTTCTGTATCGCAATAAAAAGTTAGAAAGTGTAAGAAACCAAAAAGAAGGAAGATGAAGAAGAGGCCGTTGGTGCCCTAGCAGTCGAGAGAGATAGAGAGCAGAGTAGGGCCGTAGCGGGCAGCTGAAGACGACAAGCAAAATAAAATAGGAATGCTCTCTATCTCTCTCTACTGTATATGTGTGTGTGTGTGTGTGTGTGTGTGTGTGTGTATACGTCATGCTGGTGCTGTTGTTGAGCGCTCTCTCTCTATATAGAGCTAAATCAAAGTGATAGACCGTAATTCAATAATCATATTCTCAAACTAACAAACTATAGCTACTAAGAGAGGATACTAGCACGCATCCCACTCCTTTATTAACAAGTTCCTATGTGATATACTGACATGATAAGATTAGCATAGATGAGATAAACTGGTAAATAAACCTGAGAAAGAAAGTGCAGTTCCTATAACTGTAGGCTTAAAATTAGAGATTATCACTACAGAATTCCATGTCCCAATGACAACGAGCTGCAAAGTTTGTCTTGCATTCTTACGAGTTACATTCCAGAAAATGTAAGTTAGCCATCTGCATATACTGAAAATAACAGTAAGGCGACCGCTTCTATAAGGATTGTGAATATGTTGACAACAAAAAACTTAACGAAATTATCAAGGAATGCTCTAGTGCTGCTTAATATTTGAGATTTGATACCAGGAAATCTAGACGTGACATTAAAAGTACCTACGCAATTTACAATTATGACTTGCAGGGAGATACTTACATGACTAGCAAGCATGTACAATAGCAGGTAGTATGCAGCACCAGCCCATGCAGTTTCAGCAAAGACACCCGCAGTCCTTTTAAGTTCAGAAGTCAAAGGTAGGATACGAGCAAACCGCGGAATGTACTGAAAGAAGACAATAAAAAGCAATGCTTGCTTTGTAGCCAGTACATCTGAACCTTTTGCCCTATGCAAAAACTTCCATACTACTATCTGCATCAATGAAATGCATCTGAGTTACTTTTTTTTAGAAAAGACACTACATTTAATACATAATATTTTCACATTCCTGAAAAATTCATGACATACCAGATGAATAATATTTAACAAGTTGCATCAAGAGATTGTGTTTCACTTTCAAATAGAAATAATGAAACGAGTGAATGTAACCTCAAGAATGTAGCAGGAAGAAACTGCAGTTCTTGTGAGTCTTAGAATTCTTTTTTTTTTCCACGTGCAACGGAAGGATGTCATTTCAAGATAAAACAACTTACAAAGAGAACATAGGGGTATTGCCCCAATAAAACGGAATGACAAGAACAAAAACACCAAAGAAACCTACCTTTACCGAACAACTTCCTCCAACTATAGTAAAAAAAAACTAATGGGTTAAAGGCTCAAAGGCCCCCATAAGCTACCCAAAAGCAGAGAACCGGCCCGGTACGGTCCAAGAGCCTCCTATCTCCTCTAAAAGGCCCAATCAAAATAGCTCAAAGACCAAACAGACCAAGAAAAGACAGGCCCGAACCCGGGCCCATCCAGCAACCCTAAACTGGAAAGGCTTTGCTGCTACATGTGAGGCTTCCGACGGCCGGAGGGCAGCCTCCAAAATTGTCGCAAAAACAGAGGGGAGGGGAGAATGAGTGCTACCCTCTCAACCCACATGGCGGATCCTTTTCGTCTCCCGGAAAAACCGGGAGCAACGTGGCGGTGGAGTCGTCTATTATCGCTACTTCAACCAGGGGGAGGGGAGAGTACTGCAGATCTACCAAGTGGGGATTGCCACACATCCGATCAGGACGCCAAACACCTGCGGATGAGGAGAGGGATGGATATGAGGCAGGTGGCGGCAGTGATGTAAGAGAGTGGATCTGTGGCGGCGGGATGGTGCACCTGGGCGGTGAAAGTGGAGGGCAGTGACGGCATCGGGACCGAGCGGGGGGGGGGGGGGGGGGGGGGGTTGGAATTAAAGAGGAGGGCAGGGTAGTTGAAACACTTACCGGAGTCCCTATAGCTCGTCGGAGAGGGGAAGGGATGGTGAAGAGGAGCGACCCGACTTCGTTACCGGCTGAAAACTGGTGAGGGGTCCGGATCTGCTGCAAATCCGGCAAGGGCAAGCATCTTCATGTGAAACCGATACTGTAAGGAAACGCCGGCGGCTTCTTCCAAATGAGGGCGGGGGTTAGGATGATTACCGGTGGCAGCTCCGTGTAGGAGCCGCCACCAGAGGGGATGGGAACGGAAGGGTTAGAGTTTCAGAGGAATAGTATAGAGAGAGAAAGCGTTAGTTGAAAATTAAACGCAATATTTTGGAGTGACTATTACCCGAGTCTAGGAAATTTGAATACATACGAACTTAAAAAGAAGTTTTTAGTTCACCAGTCAGATATAACAATTGGCCCTTTAGTGAATTGATAATAAGGCTAATGTCTCTGCTAAATGTGGCTTTTATATACATGTACATTCACACAATTGTTTTAGCTGTGCTCCACTATTAACATTTCAGCCCAGTAACTTCTAAGTTTTATTCACAAATCATAAAATGTTTTGGAGGGCTTTTGAAGAGATGGAGGGTTGTTTTTTCTGATTATTCACTTCGTGGTGAGAAAATCACTTTCGGTTAATAATCTCCTAAATGTCCCTTAGATCTAGAAGATTTTACGAATGGAGATCTATTGTCTCTTTCTTATTAACTTTTTTTACGGAGGATCCGAATAGGGTAATGATTAATACTGATCCAGGGCCAAAGTTGGGGTTTGGGAGGGGACAATCTTTAACAGTCCCCTTTATTGATTTCTTTTACTGTACTTTCTGGGCAGACTCCTCATGTGCTAGTATAGTTAAGCTGAATGTCAGTTATCCTTAAAGCAGAATCATGGTAGAAGATTTACATTGTAGGATTTTACCTATGAATAAGTACTCGGCTTCTACTTGATGGTGTTGGTTTATGTGAAAGATTGCATGTGAGTGGACTTACACCAGCTAGCCAAGAAGATAAGTTCTTGGACAAGCTCGACGATGAGGTTGTCTCTTTGAGGGGAGAATGTACTGCCCCATCAGGCAACAACTTCTTTATTCATACCACATGATCAAATGCCCAAGCCCAAGTTGCAAGTTATAATCTGCACGGTTCTTTCCCCCATACTTCATTTGACATATTTCCAGTGTGGCGTGGTATCACAATGAGTTACAAGGCATATTTTTGGAAATAACTTCTCCTAATGTATATTCAGAGCAACAGATGCTTGCCTGCGAGTATTTTTCCCAGATCATTATTATGAATGTAAAGAGCAGTGAGAATTTATCTATTGGAAATCTGAAATGAATAATGGACAATATCAAGACAATCAAAGCACAACTAGGACTAACTCGCTTATGATATAAGAGTGCTAATGCCAAAAAATAAAGGAAGCTGGACATGTGTAACACAAAAGGTGATGCATGAAATAAGCATGGATGAAAAATTAATAACTGAAAGCACTGAATCAAAGAGAATAAACAGCTTAAGATGGACTCAAATCTAACCCAAAAAAGAATGAATTTAAAATATCATACCTGTGGTAAGGGAAGAATGGCAAGAAAATCAATGATAAAATAGAAACGCATGTAGCGCTTAGCAATTTGCGTCGAATCTATCACAAGTTCACCACGTCCAAACACCCTGGATGAAGGAGCAATGTACGCTGTTCTGAATTGCAGTGCCATATGAAGCAGGTAGAAAGCATCAATTATCGTTCGAAGTGTTGTAGCTATGATTGCCAATTTCCGGTCGATACCTAGACAGTCTGACGACTGATTAAAAACTGGAAGATAAAAGAACAAAGGATCTACAGATACTGCCAGTATGCACGATGTAACAAAAAGCTTATTCCACAACTGAAGGAATTTATCTTGCGGATCAAAGATCTTCTTCTCAGACACTTTCAAATCCTCTGCAAATACTGCTCGAGAAACCCCAAATCCAAGAGACCTTCCGATGGACTTAAGTCCATCAGATCCTTTCTTCATTCCTCTCTTGAATGACTTTGAAGGGGAGTTAGATCCATGATTAGCATGATTTAAACCCTCGATGCCAAAGCCACATTTCTTCATTCCTGCTGGAGACGGTGATGATAATCTAGAGTCTAAGTCATCCAACCTAACCAGATAAAATCAAATATCAGATGTCAATGCTGAAAAAGTCAAAAAGAAACGTGTTGAATAGGAAGTAACTAGGGTCAATCATGGGCCGAGATTGAGCCTTTTGAGGATGAGGTCCAGCCTAGCCCGTTTCGTGGGGCCAACTTTTAAACTCCAACCATAAATATGGTAAAATCTCCCGACCATGGGCCAAAAATTAACATTACCCAAAATTAGCATTATTAAAATGATATCACTGCATACCCAAAAGTTGATCAAAAAAGGCCGACCAGGTACCAAGATCGTACAAAATAACATTATACAAATAAATCCTGACATTTGAAGTAAAGAAAACATTTACTATGCTAAGACAGTAAGACCTTACATATATTACCTAATATTTATTATCTGGCACAATAAATGCAGCAACACGTATATTTCGGTACACAGCTACATGCAGGGACACACACAAATAGGGTTGGGCCAGGTTTGGTAAAAAAAACAAACCCCAGCTTGGCCCATAAACTGTTGTGGCTCAAAATTGAAGAGGGCTAAAATTTTGACTCGAGTCCGGAATATACTGGGCTGAGCTTGGAAGATAGTTCTGGCCACTACACTTATGGCTAACCCAAGAATCAACAAGCAACTCATCGTATAGTGTAAGTGTCCAACTCCTACGTGGTCAAACAATCAAAGTTATAGGGCTTCTATTATATTCTGAGGTTAGCTTAAGAGATCCTAATCACAACTTAACCAGAACCCACAAGCTAGAATTATACTTGAGTTCATATAAATTAAGTTGTATAATAGTATGGTCAAAGAAATTCATATCCACTAAGTTGTATTATGTACTATATATTGCACGAATAATACTCTCAGATACCAAAATTGGAGAAAGTTTTACAAATCAGACCAGTCCAGCAAATGCTAAAATCTAAGCACATTGAAATCTGAAGACAAAGATACTCAAAAAGGTAACCTTAGCTTTATATCATGTAATGTGAGCTACTTAAACTCTTAAATTTGGTCCAATAAATGTCAAATAAACTAAACACATGATATGAATATAAAAACCTCGGAGTTCCCAGGTCAGGAGCCGAATACGGCCGCAGACCGAAGAACTGACCAAAAGGAAGACATAAAACTCTATTTACTGAACAAAGGTAGAGAAAAACAGGTTCTGGTCAGAAGAATTGGGTCTTTTGTCATGCATGTTTCTTGGAGAAGACTATAGCCTCTAACACAACCAATATGAGGTACCTTGACTTAGTTCTTTTCTCCAGTAATTTTGAAGGAGTGTAATTCCTTGTGACAGGGTCTTTGGATGTGTTTTATGACCAAACCTCTAGAGCAGATAGCATGATTACTACTCCCTCCGTACCAATTTTATTGTCTGGGTGGAATTTTCACAAAGTTTAAGGAGATGCTTTTGACTTGATAAATTTACTGAATTGTCCTTTGACTCATCTACTTTTTTATTGGGAAGTAAAAAAGTAAGAGAAGAAGGGTATGTAAGAAAGTGGAGTGAAAAGCAGGTAACTTTTTTTAAGTGACAATTATTTTGGTATTTCAGTTTTAGGAAAGTATGACAATAACAATGGGAGGGAGTATAAAAGGGTCTTCATGAATTGGTGTGCATTTTTAGTTACCCGTGGAGATAGTCAATATCTCCTGTAGCATGGCTGTTTTGTAATTAATGTTCTTTTTAATGACGACTCAGAGGCTAAGTACAATGACAGCTGCTAACACCACCTCAGTTAATCACCTAATTTCTATGGAAGCGTAGTCCTGAATATGTATTTAAGATTTGGCCAGCGATAAAAATCAGTTTCTCCACTAGCTTGGCTGTTTTGTCACTAGATGTTCTCTTAATGAAGACTCGTAGATCTACTTCAAAGAGAGATGCTAACATCACATCAGTTTTGCAGATATTGAACCTACCTATGCAAAGGGAATGATTTCATTTGTTGGTAATCTGCTCTCTTGATCATTTTTCTAGCTTTCATTAGTTCGTAAGGAAGCACCAAAATGTCAACAAGCGAAATATAAGATAAATGTACTTTCTATCATCCTAGTAACAAACGAATGTTCAGTAAAAACTTATTTGAACATATATGTCCCTTGGCCAATTTCGATGTGAAAGCAATGACAACTGGCTCTGAAAAATGTAAAAGGGAGACTTCATGAAAAGCAAAGTACGAGTTGTTGTAATCGCAACAAGATAGGTCATCAATGTGACCTTTTGGGGAAGACAAACAGATGCAAATTCTGAGAACATAGCGCAAGGATGCAACAGCAGACAAGAATAATCAATTTTTCTTAAAAAATGTAGTCGAAAGACGGTGTTGACTATAGGAAAAATCTATGAGCCAACCCCTCTCTACGAACACGGCCTACTAAGACTCACAATTCGTAAAATCGCATAGGACTCTGTCGCCTAATTAACTCTGGAGTTCTACCAATCAGTAGTGCATCTGCGGGTAGGTCATTTGGCAAAGGTATGGAGGTCATATTTCGCTAATTAGAACTCTGGTTATGGAGTAAGTTCAGACACAGCTGTTGGCGCAGGAAAACAAATATATAGATTGTAAATAAAAAATCAACTGATTTCAAGAGAAAAAATGAAATTTGGAATGTCCACAAAACCAATAAAAGGAACACTCACAGAATGCAAGTGCAAAAGACGATTAGGAAGCCAGACTGCATTTTCCGATTTTTCCATGTTATTTATTTACTTGAATCCATAATATTCTCTCAGAGTCTTAAGAGAGAAAGAACTGGATAATCAAAATACTAATTGAGCTCGCCATTTCGGGGAACGTTTCTGGGGCAGGACTCTTATTGTGAGATGGAGCGAGATTGTAATTTGGATGACAAGAAAGTCACTGCTAAAATGTTGAAGAGGGGAAGGAAAATGGAATAAGAATGATCAAAATCTCATTCATCCAGAAAATGGAAATGCTCCATAAACGGATGACAGTTCGTGGCAAATAATATTAAGTATTGACATCCCCTTGTCCTTCACAAATCTCCACTTACTTTACGGAAGCTAAAGTAATAAAGTGAAAAAAATTTAGTCCAATTGACAAAGTGAAGATTTTACCATAACTCCAGATGATCAGTTGTTTGCACATCAGAAGGAGAAACTAAGAAAAACACTGTATACAAAAGATTAATAATAAAGTACTTCCATGGTACCTTACAAACTTCTCTCGCTGGCCAGCCACATACTGGGTCTTCGAACCACAGTCGAACATCTTATACAAAAAACTGCATAGAGAAGAGCTGCATCCAGCCAACAAAAAATACTAAGTATTATTTATGGGAGGAGTCAGTTGTACAAAAGAAAATAAGCTTTCATTTTATCTTTCCAGGTACTGTATCTTCATTCTTCTCCAAGGTCGAACTGGAATTTGAGGGGTTAATACTTAATCACTTGCTTAAGTCTGGACAGATAACTTAATCCAGGTCTGAACAGCTAAACCAGAAAAGCTTCTTAGAATCCAAACAAGGGATTCGAGTGCCAAACAGCAGAAACTTGTAATTTAACAAGATTAAAAACTTCAAATCTGATTCAGAGAGATACTGCATAATTATTGTCTATTAAGTAATGTTGATTCCTTATAATTAATTTTTAAATAAGTTACCTGTTATGGCTTGATGCAGGCCAGCTTTTGTGAAACAAATTGGTTTCAATATGGTTTCTGAAGAACATTAATGCCTCTAGAAAACTGCTGCAATGATTTCTGATTAGGGGGCTCCAATTAGACTTTACAGCTTTGACTAATCAAATATAATAATGAATAACTATCAGTACATAGTTGAGAGATTTGATGGTTTCGGGGGAAGGGTGAAGAATCTGAGATTATCTGATAAAGATCCTTGACATATTATCTTGGAGGGGGACTTCATGAATATTAAATCTATTACTTCTGAATTCTATTCAGATTCTTGTAAGTCCTAGTTAAGTGCTAATTGCCTATAATTCTCTGTAGGATGGAGAGTCCTAGAATATCTTCTAAATATCATTTTCTTCATCAATGACTAGCAATAGTTTTCAGGTTACTAGTTATGGAGTAAATTAAATGTGTTTGCCCACGAGAGTGATGTATTTGTGTGCCGTCAAACAAGGGGTTTGCCACTTGAATGTAATCATAAAACTTATTTTGGTCTTATTCAGTGCGGAAGTTCACTATTTAAAAGGTTGGTACCAAAAATTTGCAATATACTATTATACCAACACAGCCACTCTTTAATAAATGAACGATGCCCTTGGAACATCATAAAGAATGAAAAATAGAATTCCTGAACAGAATAGTAATCGCGAGGGTCAAAAATTGCACTGCACTAGGTACATAAGCATTTCTCCGCATATTTATACTACTTAGCTAAACCCAGTAGCATTATAAGGTGGTATAGAAAATAATTCATTATCAACAGCTATCCATTTGTAGTTGAACGATTGATCTTCTAAATGAACTCTCCCATCTACTGCTTAGAAAGCCTACAAAAATATACTATTCGCAAAGTAGACCCACATCCTTTTGGGAGATAGCAATAAGAATAGTAATACTAGCGAGTAGGTACATGCTGTGACACAGAGTTTCCTTGCCACAAGAGTGCATGACAAGGAATAAACTTAAAATGTGAGCGATTCATAAAGTGCTATGCTCACACTTTCAGAAGCTGTACTTGTGTGACCAATCTAACTCAAAAGAACGGTGATCCTTTCCAGAAATGCAGACTAACAATATGCTTAACACATGCAATTTGTTCACTTGTTTTCATGATCAACTGATCACAGTAAGCCTCAATTTTTGTCCTATTTTCACTATTGAGAACAAAAAGACGTGCTTCTCCCAATTGTAATCCTTCGGTTGCAACTTTCAAAGATAGATAAGAGACGAGTCAGAATCTATTTGGGTGGTTTCACCGCTTTCAAAGTTAGACAACAAGAGACAGACTAGACAGCACTTTAATCAAGGAAACACTCCCAGTGTTGACACAATTTACTACTACTAATTCCTAATTCTGATAGTGTTCCCTATTACCACACTAGTTTAACCAAAAGTACAGAATCCATAAGGGCCCGACGTAGTCTTAAATGTAGATGCTGCATAGATCCAACGCCACTCTTCTTTACACGTCTATTCCACAACAGTAAACCGTCTATCGTGTACTTTGGGAGGAAGCCATCAATCAACAAATTAACTCGATCCCAACTACACACACACACAAAAATGCACCCTTCTTAGATACACAATTTAAAACGGTTTGAATTAGATTCCTGAAAACACGTCAAATTAAACAACGTCGTCATAAAGGCTTCATCCAACGAACATCGCAACGACGCAACACGTCATTACGTTAGCAGATAATATATTTACAAGACGTCTTTGGTATAATTCTTAGCAATATTAGGTCCGAGTAAAGGAGGATGCTGAATATTGCCCTCAGTTTCAATTGAAGGGTGCCTCTTCCTAACTCTAATAATTTTGATCTCCATGCTGGCAAAGGTTTAACTCTCGATTCAAGGTCAGGACTTTCTGTCCTGGCTCACTGCCTATTGCAATCATCTATTCATGACTATATGCAGTTGTAGATGACAGGACTTCATGACCAACAAAACCCATACCCAAACTGCAATTTCAGAATCTCAAAAGATGACAACATAAAAAGGCCTAAACAGATCCACTTACCCCCCTCAAAATCTCAAGTCCTGACTTATTGTACAATCGAACGGCAACAGCATGTGACTATTACGAGCAATAAATTTGGGCAAGAATCTACAGACCCAACTGCTTGTTTCAACAAAAAATTGGAAACCCTCTGTTGTAGAGCGTTTGAGGATGAACATGCGTAGGAGATTAGAGAAGATCGGGGACCCAACTTACTGTGGATTGTTGTCGAGATGGGTTTCTGGTGTTGAAGTCTCCGGAGTCCAAAGAGATGCAGAAATAGGTTCCCCACACGACGGGTACGAGAGAATTTAGAGAAAGAGCACTCTATAAAGGGAAGAGGTCAAACTAGTTCTTCTCTCTTCTCTGGCTTTACCGGACTGGTGGTGAGTTGAAGCGAGACGAAGAAGTCAGGAAATGACTGCGTTGCCACTCACTCCCCATAGTGTCATAAAATTACACAAAGCACCCCTAAATATCGACACAATGCACTCTCAAAAGAAGAAGATAAACCGATAAACGGTACGTCATCCTCGTTTTATGGCAAATTTGGCTACACGCTACATTGGAACAAAGTGGCCATGAAAAACTATATTTCCAGCCCTCAGAAACCCTTACAGTCTTGGGTCATCTGGAAGACACAATCAAGTCCCAGCTCCATGGAGCTTTGGGCCATCATGGAAGGTGTTCTAGCTGTTCAGGAGTTGAATGAGTCTTGTTGTGTATTGGAGAGTGATTCCTTGGCTGCTGTGGATTTGATCAAGCTGGGTTCTGCTCAACACCCCTCTTGGGGTATGATTTGTAATATCAGAGATCTTTTGGACTTAACGACGAGTTCTGTTTCTCATATTTGGAGGGAAGCAAATACTGTTGCTGACTTTGTAGCAACTTCTAGTAGTCAGGTTCATTTTGATAAAGTTTTTTTGTTTTCTCCTCCTACTGAGTGTCTTGACTTATTACAAGTTGATTGTAATGGTCTCGGCTCGGTGAGGATGGTGTCTTAGTGTTTGTAGCATTCCTTGTTTTACCAAAAAAAGTCCCAGCTCCATGGGCCAAACCCACCGGGAAAGAACATTGTCAACAATAGCACCCCTAGCAAGGAATCATATTTCGAATTCAAAGCCACCACCGTACCAATCACCCCATACTCCTTTGTTGTTGACGCAGCTTGGAAGCAGAACTTCAAACATTGTACGACGGGATGGATCAACTTAAACGATGTTAGGATTTATGGATCGGCAACCTTTATGGCCCTCTCTCCAGTAATGGCAGAGACTATTGATATCCTCAAAACTATTTAATGAATGAGAACACTATTGGGGAATAATTTGTCACCCGAATTCCTGCCGCAACGGAAGCAAGAACAAATCCACACGATCATACACTCAACACAAGCAATTAAATAGAAGAAAAACGACACACAAAAATTCAACGTGGTTCGGCAAAATCGCCTACGTCCACGGTAGGAGGAGAATTTCATTATATCAATGAGGGAATACATCGTATGGGAGAGACAACACAATCCGCGGACCACGTCGACGCGAGACTCTCATCCTCATAGACTACATCTATGAAACCTTAACCTCACACATCCGCCCAAATATATCTATCACTAATTCTCGACTCACTCAACTAGATCTCTTGTAGAGCCGCCTATTCATAGACCACATTACTTTCTCTCCAAGTAATTCTAATAGCACCAATATAAGGAAATAACCCCAATTAGGAATACTAGTAGATTACATATTTCTACTAGTTTTCAAAGACAATAATTCCTAATATTTCTAAAACGCATCTCAAAAGCTGACCTCATGGCTGATAGCCCCATATATGTTCAGGCGCTGCTAGGAGACTTCGTTGCTTCTCCCTCCACGGCGTAGTTCATGACATTAAATCACTGGCTCGGCAGTTCTCTTTTCTTTATAGACGTTATGTCCCTATAAATCAAGTGTCATTGGCTCCGAGTATAGCCAAGAACCCTTTGAAACCGCAAATTTCATTTTATAAATAATTAAATGCTGGCTTACCCTTAAAAAAGTTGAGACAATGACGAACTAATCGTGATCAGTTATGACATTATTAATTACCCACTCTGTCAAAAATAACTATATCATTTTACTCTTCATGGCAAGTGATGTGCCGAGAGATCTTGTCATGCGAAGATGATAGCGATGGCAGCTGGAGTTGACATGTTTGTCGAAAAGTGGTTCATGCAAAAGAGGCCTAGGGGCTTCGCCCGACTCTCCCCTCCGATGCAAAAGAGGGCCAGGGGCAACAGACCACCACCATCGTCGATCCTCCATATTTTTCGGGAAATTGGAGCCCAACAAAATTGGCGATACCCACCTCCAAAGATCCCCCTCTCACGCCTTCTCAAGGTATGTCGAGGCTCTACGAAACCTCAAATGGAGCCGGGGACGCCGAAAGTAGACCCAACAACCATAATCACCGACCACCACCGACGGAGCTTGACCCCTAGAAAAACTCCACCGTTTCGTGCAATTTTTCGATGTGGGTGTAGATACCCTTTACTCGTGTCACTGTCAATAAGTCACGTGGTACATTAGCAAGGAGATGCGTGTATTCACTTTGTGCTCCATAAAGCACCATAATATACCCTCTGTCTACACGTGTGCGAAGAATTGTGGAACAGGGTCCTTCGCAAACGTGTCTTGCGCTAACGGGACTTGGGGGTGCGATTGGCTTGGAGGCTAGATCAGTGACGCGATTCTTTACGCGTATGCGCAAGTGCACCGTCAAGTAATATAGGGGTGGTATTTCAACCCCGAGTTATCGATCCCTCGAGGACAAAATGAGATTATTAAATTAAGCGATTAACTTATAGTACGGTAACCAAGAGGACGAATTGTGATAAAAGAGGTCGTCTCCCCAAACAAGTGACCAAATTAAAATAACGACTAACTAATATTTTAGTTGTTTTTTTTATTATTAATAAACATATATGGAGAAACCAGGCAATCTCTAGATCACCTCGGGCTGTAAACGATATCAGGATTATCTGGGTAACACGTTAATTCTATCCTAATCAAGTGGGATAATAGGCTATGACAATCTCCTCTCGGTCTCACGTCATTTTACATCTCGGTTGACTACAATCTCCTCTCGGTCTCATATTCAACCGGTCCGTTTTAGCAGGTCATCAACTTTAACGGGTCCTGTCGATCCACAGTTTCACGGAATAGCTGAGCAATCCTACCGAATCTACCCACTAAGATCAATCCTAACACGCCCCCTTTCGGTCACTGTGATTCGAGATTGTTGTTCACATCTCATCCTAGCTAGCTAAAGTCACTGTCGCGCACTTCACTAGCTAACTAACAGTTCGGGTTAATTACTCCATCCCCATAAGAATTAAGCATAGAATATGCGCAATTGAATTAGAACGATATTAACATTCAAGGAAGATTCTAATCTATGAATAAACCCTAAGTTCATGAATATCAAATCCTATACTAGTCGTATCAATGGACTATATTCATCAACAAGATCATGAAACTAAAATCAATTCAATATATCATAATCATAAAGCATGAAACGAAGTCTAAAATCCGGGTAAATCAACCGTCTAAATAACCCTAGCCTAGGAAAAGTCTAGCTAATCGTGATCAAACTAGCAAAGCTTACAATTTTCTCCATAACAAGATTGAAAGAGGAAGAAGAAGAAGAGGAAAACCTCAAACCCTAGATCATCAATGTAGGTCTTGGGATTCGACTTCTCTTCGTCTCCGTCCGTGCTCTCTCTTTCTCCTTCAAATCTGCGTGTATGACTGAAAGGCACAGTTCTAGGTCTAAAACAAGTTCCCAAGCTTCAAATTTTAAAGAAATTGTAAAACAGCCCCTAAAACTGCGTTTTTACCTTCTGTTCGTAAGAACACACGAACACTCTTCGTGCGAGCAAAATCTGGGTGTTCCTACTAATTTCCAGAGACTTTTAAGTGTTTCTGTTCGTACGAACACAATAGGTATTAGCACGAACACCCCTGGAGATTAGCTCAGATTTTCAGTCTCTTCGACGGACCATATCTTTCTCATTCGATCTCCGTTTGAGCTTCGTGACCTATCGTTGGAAAGCTCTTTGAGTCTACTTTCATTTTTCACTAGTATAACTCCAATACTCATCGTAGAAATCAAGATACTCTCGAAATAGTGAAGGTTTGTCACTTTTGCTCCTCCCACTTTGCTTCTCTTGCTTCCTCTTGAACTTGATTTATTTCCGAAGTTCGTTTCATGCTTCCTAGCCATCGTTTAGAATCCATTACTTTCAAGACAACATGAACAACCATAACAAGTGATTATATTTGACAAAATAACTTTGGAATATGCATCGAATGCCCGGACTAACAATAAAGTGCATAAAACTCACTCTTCAACGTTTTCTCAACATTCATAGTGTATAACTAAGATTATCAACCCGGAAATCACGCAAAACGATATAAAACATGCAAGAATTATAACTCTAATAGGGAGTTATAAAATCCCCACACTACCTTTTTGCGCGTCCCGAGCAAAATCAATCTCCATACTACGTTTTCAATCCACTGTATTGCATAAAACTCCACTAGCCATGCGACACAAACAACAAAATATGACTCAACAATGCAACATGATGCAAATGCAAGCTACGACCCAATCCTACACAACATATATTTTTACACACGCACACACAAAAACCTTTTTTTGACTGATATTGGGCAATCTCGATAAGCGAACTTGTAAGTCGTCAGGCTATCACATCCTCTTCGGAAATTCTACAACATCCACGATCGACATAGCTTGCGACCGGTTTCGTTAGACAAAACAAGCTCGAGCACTTAATAATTTGCACTCACACACTCATCAGACATATACATAGTACTTACCATCCAAGCTATTTATCCAGGGGTCAAAACTGTTGACGACTTAAGACAGGTAGGATAAGATATTTAGAAGCGTAGTCCTAAACGTCATGATATAGCGCACAAAACCCATTCCTCACACTCCCTCACCGAAATCCGGGGAACCCCACAGAATCTCACCTACTCCGGCCCTCATTCCCTCAATCCCTGTGCAACACCGTTCTCGCGGACACAAATTTGAAGAAGTGTCAGAATGGATCATAGCTAGTCTCCTCGTTTCCGTTGCAATTGTCAAAACATGCTCCTTTATTCCATTTCAATTTCCTCTCTTTCTCTCCTTCTTTTTTTTTTCCTTTCTTTTCCTTTTTTTTCTTTAACAAGAACATAACCATAAGCACAGAGCCACAATAAAATAATGATAATGATAGTATCGAGGATATTTAAATGCCAATGCAGATAATGTGGGGGTGGAATGTGTCAAATTGATAATGTATCAAAGTAATCGTCGACACTCCCACACTCGATCTAAACTAACTCACACAACCCGACATTCAAAGTAGTACGTGATTTCCGACCGATACTCTTCATCACCTAAGATATAGAGAATAACATGAAAATCAAGCATGTCCTCCTATAAGCTTAATCAACCCCACCCCATATCGTGCGGAAGGAATGTCACGCACTATGACACTCCACATGTGATCGTGGTGTAGGGACACGATTCACCGCCCCACCAAGTGTGCTGCAGTCTCTAACTCACCCTCACATCCCCTCATAAGAAGAAATATGCAAGAGTACCCACAATGAATGTATCACATCAGCGCAACCTCATCGAACCTCCCTAACTCGACTCCCTCTATCATGACGCAAAGGAAAGGGACATTCTAAAAAGTGATGAAAGTCACAATGATAGGCTTCCTAGGCTAGAGGCTGTGAATAAAAGGGGTAAACTGATCAATGGGGCTAACTAAGTGGACCTAGGATGTGAGACGGGACGTGAGGTCCCCATAAATATCACTCGCACAGCTGTTCCGTTGCCACTACGAGGAGGGTTGACGACTACCTAAGTGACGACGGTCTCGCACTAGTAAGATATCTAAGCCTGAGAGGCAGTTACTTGCATTTATAGTGTGCATTAGCCCTAAATTTCTTCCTACTCCAGATTCACACGTCTGCCTCACTTCGGATCTTCATAATCCTAGGGAATTCTATCATTAAGCCCTCGCCAAGTTCAACTCATTTTGATTGCCTTTTCTAAAAAAAAACCATTTTTTTCATTTTTTTTATGTATTTTCCATAAATTTCTAACTCTATATGCACGACCAACTCGAATAAGACTCCACATAAACTGTCTGGACAAGGTGGTGGACTCAATTAAGTAAACATGAAAAAATCAAACACTCTTCGTGCGAGCAAAATCTGGGTGTTCCTAAAAATTTCCAGAGACGTTTAAGTGTTTCTGTTCGTACGAGCACAATAGGTGTTCGCACGAACTCCCCTGAAGATTAGCTCATATTTTAGTCTCTTCGACGGACCATATCTTTCTCGTCCGATCTTCGTTTGAGCTCCGTGACCTATTGTTGGAAATCTCTTTGCGTCTAATTTCATTTTCCACCAGTCTCACTCCAAAATTCATTATAGAACTAAATATACTCTCGAAATAGTGAAGGTTGGTCACTTTTGCTCCTCCCACTTTGCTTCTCTTGCTTCCTCTTGAGCTTGCTTTGTTTCCGAAGTTCGTATCATGCCTCCTAGCCATCGTTTAGCATCCGTTCATTTCAAGACAACATGAAAAACCATAAAAAGTGATTATATTTGATAAATAACATCAGAATATGCATCGAAACGCCCTGACTAACAATAAAGTGCATAAAGCTCACTCTTCTACGTTTTCTCAACATCCATAGTGTAAAATTAAGATTATCAACCCAGAAATCACGCAAAACGATATAAAACATGCAAGAATTATAAATCTAATAGAGATTTATCAATCAGGTATTATCGCATGCGAGATATTGGTCTCGCATGAGACCCTCGTATATTATCCAAAGATCTGCGATTGGACCGTCCACATCCTTGAGTTTGCGGACCACGACTCCTACATATACGGGCTGCGAGCCGTTCAATTAGGCGGACATTGTGGTCATGTGTGGTTCCATCACCATCGTGGATGCTCACCCACATCCGTCTTACTATGCCCGTATATAAGGGGTATGTCCCATCCATGCTCATATCAGAACCATAGCATGCAAAGTTCAAGAAATCACTGTCTCCTCTCTGGATAACATATGTTGCCTTATTCTTACCCCAAAACCCACTCTCACTCGTGGTCCCCAAAAAAATTAACTGGTATAGTTTGTTTTGTTATCTTACTTGCAGGAACACAGGATAGCTGCTCCAGATTTCCCCTTGCATACATTGGTGAACCTGATGTGAACAACTCAAACGACTCATTCAGTTACCTATTACAAAAGGTTTCAAGATGGTTCCACCCAGAGTTCACGACGAGAGGAACCGATCCTTAACCGCAACCGGAGCCATCCGACCATTAGGCCAACCAGAACAACCTCCCTCAAGATGAAGGCTCCAGTCAAGTTGCTTTGGCCAACCTGATTGAGAGACTAAATGCAACCATCCAGACCCAAGCAACTATGTGATAACTCCATTTTCAGAATTATTTTATTACTTAATTTTATGCGTTTTGTATGCTCAACATGAAGAATTTATCGTGTTTTTGAGTAAGTTGTGCTATTAATGTTAAAAATGAGTTCTTGAGCTATTCTTGTTATATCCGGGCGTTTTTATTGTGATATGATCGGGGTTTTGTTTTCGTGTTGTGATTCTCAGGAAAATAAGGCTTGGAGATCACACGGGAGATGGAAACGAGCATCGGAAACGAGGAATCAATGAGAAAAGTGATAGCTTGAAAATGGGATTAGTCTGGGACATCTTTTTACCATTGGTTCTAACCCTGTGAGAGTTGAGTTTGCCCATTTTCAGCTTATTTTCCACTTGATACGAGGCAGAAACTTATAGGACATGATCGTAAGATTTGAGTAATTTCATGTGTAATTTTTTTGTTGGATATGATCGCGGGTACATGTTATGATGTGCAGGTAACAGGTGCCGAGAAATGCATGAGATTGACTTGGATTTGGAGGCAGCGTATCGAGAAAGCTGAGCAGAAAAGTGCGGAAAAATTCTAAGTTGTGCGTTCAGACGCAGGAAGCAGCGTTCAGACGCACCACATGGCGGCAGAAGAAGAAAGGCAGAAAAGAGGCTAAGTCTGTGCGTTCAGACGCACAGACCTGCGTTCAGACGCAGGACTCAACTCCAGGATTGTGAAGACCAAGTTGTGCGTTCAAACGCAGGGAAGCTGCGTTCAGACGCACAAGTCCGAGAAGCCAGAAGAACAGAGGAGAATTGTTTGAGGCCTGCGTTCAAACGCAGGAGATGTGCGTTCAGACGCACTGCGTTTGAACGCAGGGGAGCTGCGTTTGAACGCACGTGTGGTTTCCAGAAGCTTCCAGGACGGGTTTTTGCAAGGGTAGAACAGGAATTTCGTGCATCAGTTTAGAGACTGTGGCAGTATAAAAGGAGGTGTCCCAGCACAGAATTAGGGTTACACTCACGCATCTACAATCATCGTCACAGCAGCCAGTTTCAGAGCCGTCAGGATTGGAGCAGAGCAGGATTGGAGCAGTTTTTCAGTATTCAGCCATAAACTCGTTTGATCTTTTCTTCTTTTATGAAACAGTGTTTTTCAATAATGCAAGCTAGCTAAACCTTTTTCCTAGGTTCTTGGTGAACCTAGGGTTTATGAATTCAGCAGACTGGTTTGTTTGATTTTCAGATGCATGACTAGTTGAAGTCTTAATACAGGATGGATTGTTTATTATCTTGTCTTTGATTTTATGTACATACATGAATAGCTTGATCACCCAGGAGTGTTATAGACAGGATCTGGTGCGCGAGAGTGGCCAGTGAGAGTTAGGAAGAAAAGACAGGATTTAATACCCTATCTTGATGGACCGAGAGGTGAAAAGAACCAGGGTGTTAGCCAGAAGCATTAGACTAACTGCTAGACGTTTAGGGGGAGACCGAGAGGAGAACATGTAACCCTAGCGGACTTAGAGCAAACCTGTAGATTTAGGTGGACCGAGAGGACCCGAAATCTGCAGGAGAGTGACAGGTACATGAGACCGAGAGGAGATTGTACTATTGGTATGCTGGCATAAACAAAACTGCTGTGTGTTTCTGAAATCAAATACACCGGGTAAGCTGGAAAGTAACCCTAGGGGATCCTGGGACCTAGATTCTTAGAATTATCAATTTTTACAACTAGCACAATTCCTGAAAATTACTTAACAGAAAAATAAAATAAGCTTTTCTAAATATTTCTTTATTTACTGCAAATTAGTTGAGTATAATCACATCCCAACCTTCCTCCTTTTTACAAGCTTGCATCTAGTTCTATTTCTAATAAGTAAAACTTAAACTGTTCTCGAGGGTTCGACAACCAGAGTCATAAATACATACTCTATATTACTTGATCGTACACTTGCGAAAAAGCAGATAGGTTTACGCTGTCAAGTTTTTGGCGCCGTTGCCGGGGAACGGTTACAGTTTTTCTTAAAAGAAATTATAATAAGTCTCAAAGCTTTTTCTTTTCTTTTTACGTTTATTTTCTTTTAACTTATTGCTCTTGAATTCTGATTTTCAGGCTATTCTAGTATATGCCCAGATTGCCTAGCAAACTGGTCTCACCACTTGAAGATCCCGAAAAACTTTTCAGAGAGCAAAGTCGCAGACACCGATCCGCGATGTCTGAGCACGGAGAAGACGCGCCAACCGATGCAGGAACACCCACAGGACAGCAGCAACGCACTCCAGCACAGATGACTCTTTACATTGAGGAGCTGATAGCAGCAGGCTTTGCTGCCAGGAACAATCAGAGGACTTACAACAGGTCAGGAAGGGCGATAGTCGAAAACTTTGAAGTCCCAACCGGAGGACATAAACCAGCTATCGTGGTGCCACCCATTACAGCAGAGAACTTCGATCTAAAATCATCCACCATTCAGATCGCCCAGACTTATTGTCCTTTCAATGGGAAAGCAGATGAAGATCCAAACGACTTCCTTGGAAAGTTCGAAGACTACTGCAACAAGATTAAGTATAGGGGAGTCGAAGCGGATACGCTAAAGCTAATTTTGTTCCCATACTGCTTGTTCGGAACAGCAAAAGACTGGCTGGAAGCAAGACCACCGAGGTCTATCACTACCTGGGGGGATGTGTTACTGATTTTTTGGCAAAGTTCTACCCCGCATCCCGTGTTATCAAGCTTCAGAGTGAGATCTTATCTTTCAAACAGAAGATGGGGGAAACGGTGGTAGACGCATGGGACAGGCTGATGAGACTCGTTAAAAAATGCCCCAATCATGGCTTCGGGGACGCAAAATTTCTGCAGGTATTCTACCATGCTCTTGACAGGGAGAATGCTGACAGGATTGATAGGGAAGCTGGGGGTAACTTTCTATACCATGTGGATAAAGATGGAGCATACGAACTGATGAAACAATTAGCCAAACAGGATACTCGTCTGTTTGATGACCGCAGGCTCACAACGATGGCAGAACCAGTGGCTGATGACAGGATTGACAATCTCACGAAAGTGGTACAAGACTTAGTTAAAAAGGTGTATACAGAGAAGAAGCCCGTGGCATCAGTAGACGAACCTGACCTTGACGCGGCAATTCTGGAGCTTCAGACCGAAGATGCCAATTATGTTCAGCAGCAGTGGGATCCTAGTCGCTACAGACCAGGCACGCGTGACCATCCAGGGTTTCATTATGGAAACCCTAATGCAGCAGTCTATGCGCCAGGATTCCAGCACAGGCCACAGGCACAACAAACAGCCCCAGCACAACACGCACCAGCAGCACCACCACAGCTAAATTTATCACAACAACATTTTGAGTCCTATATGGAGAAATTTAATAAGCAGTGGGAAGCTAGATTTTCACAGATGGAGTCATTAACTGCCGATGTAAGCCAAATGAAAATTGCTATCCGCAACTTGGAGGTGCAGAATGGTCAGCTTGCACAGAACCAGGCAGAACGAGCCCCAGGGAATTTACCATCAAATACAGTGAACAATCCACGCGCTCAAATCAATGCTATCACAACTCGGAGTGGAATTGCACTGCAGGATCCGCCGTATCCCAGTCATGCACGCGCAGAAAAGTCAAAGATTATTGAACACGAAGTGTTTGACAGGGAAGACAGCTCAACCGCTAACCCTCAGAAAAGGGGTCCGGTCGAGCAGGAAGCAGAGCAGACTAATGAGGGTAATCCAGAAACAGTGCCAATCTCTAAGGAGGTACCTTACCCTCTGAAGACACGTAAGAGAGATGACAGCAAAGACTACGCCAGATTTCTGGAGGTATTCAAGCAATTACAGATAAACATACCTTTTGCCGAAGCGCTCGCCAAAATGCCTACTTACGCTAAATTTCTCAAAGACATATTTTATGGGAGAAGGCGGATGAGCGACTTCGAAACAGTGAATCTGACGGCAGAAGCGAGCAGTTGTGTGAAAAACGGTCTACCACTGAAGAAGAAAGACCCTGGCAGTTTTGTTATTCCAGTAACCCTGGGCAGTGCATATACAGGAAAAGACTTATGCGACTTGGGTGTCAGCATCAACCTGATGCCACTAACCATCTTCAAAAGTCTGGGAGTCGGAGAACCACGGCCAACAAGAATTATGCTTCAAATGGCTGACAGATCTGTGAAACCTGCCTATGGAGTAATTGAAGATATCCTGGTAAAAGTTGGAGAGCTTATTTTTCCAGCAGATTTTGTGATACTGGATATGGAGGCCGGAGAGGTCCCACTAATCTTGGGCAGACCCTTCCTAGCAACTGGTGAAGCCATTATTAACTGCAAAAGTGGAGAGCTGTCCATGCAAATCAATGAAGAAAAAGTGAAATTCAAGTCTTCAAATCTCTCCAACTTCCTGACCATTATGGGCATGAAAACTGTTTTGCAGTGGAAGTAATTGATGATCTGGAAAGTGAGGAGATGGAAAATTTATGGGAGGAATTTGAGGACACGTAACCAGAGGAAACAGAGGAGCACCAGGCTGAGCAGATCATGGGAACAGAGAGTTGGGTCACTCTATATAAAGATGAAGGAGGCGAGCAGAAAATGACTCTGGTCCCATCACTCCAGGAACCACCAGTCCTGGAATTGAAACAGTTGCCAGACCACCTCAGGTACGCTTTTATTGGTGAAAATAATACTCTGCCGGTAATTGTTTCGTCTCTTCTATCTCAGGAACAGGAACAAAAGTTGCTGGAGGTACTTCGAGAGCATAAAGAAGCTATTGGATGGACAATTGCTGACCTAAAGGGAATCAGTCCTGATTACTGCATGCACAAAATAAGAATTGAAGAAGGAAAGAAGCCAGTCATCCAACCTCAACGGAGACTAAACCCAATTATGAAAGATGTGGTACGTAAGGAGGTCATGAAGTGGCTTGAAGCAGGGATTATATACCCCATATCAGACAGCACCTGGGTCAGTCCTGTCCAGTGTGTACCAAAGAAAGGGGGTATTACAGTAGTACAGAACGCTGATCAGGAGCAGATCGCCCAGCGCACTGTCACTGGCTGGCGAATCTGCATGGATTATAGGAAACTGAACGACGCAACACTGAAAGACCACTTTCCGCTGCCATTCATGGACCAGATGTTGGACAGATTGGCCCACCATGCTTATTACTGCTTTCTTGACGGGTACTCTGGCTACAACCAGATCTATATAAATCCAGAAGATCAAGAAAAGACGACGTTCACCTGCCCATACGGAACATTTTCCTTTAGACGAATGCCATTTGGATTATGCAATGCTCCAACAACATTCCAAAGATGTATGATGGTCATTTTCTCTGACATGATAGAGAAAAATTTGGAAGTTTTCATGGACGAATTTTCGTTATTTGGGGACAGCTTTGATGATTGCTTATACCATCTGGCCAGAGTTCTGATTCGATGCAGAAAAACTAACCTGGTACTCAACTGGGAAAAATGCCACTTCATGGTTACAGAAGGAATAGTGCTGGGACACAGGATTTCCAGCAAAGGACTGGAAGTAGACAGAGCAAATATAGAGGTGATCAAGCAGCTACCATATCCAACCACAGTGAAGGCAATCAAGAGTTTTTTGGGCCATGCAGGATTTTACAGAAGGTTTATCAAAGATTTCTCCAAAATTACAAAGCCACTATGTAATTTGTTGGGAAAAGATGTGCCCTTCATATTTGACGAAGCCTACAAAGAAGCCTTTGACGTACTTAAAGACAGGCTGACAACTGCACCCATCATCACAACGCCAGATTGGACCCTCCCATTCGAGCTGATGTGTGACGCCAGTGATTACGCAGTGGGCGCAGTACTGGGACAGCGAAAAGATAAAGTGTGCAGTGTCATTTACTATGCCAGCAGGGTCCTGAATGAGGCACAGATTAATTATGGGACTACAGAGAAGGAGCTGCTGGCAGTTGTTTTTGCTCTAGATAAGTTCAGATCCTACCTGGTGGGTTCAAAAGTCATCATATTCACGGATCACAGTGCATTGAAATACTTACTGGAGAAAAAGGATGCAAAGCCCATGCTGCTGCGTTGGATTCTGCTGATGCAGGAATTTGATGTCGAAATCAGGGATAAAAAGGGAGTTGAAAATGTGGTAGCTGATCATCTATCTCGCCTGGAAAGTCCTACAGAAGAATTGGTACCAATTCAAGAAAATTTCCCGGATGAGCATATTATGAAAATCAAGACCAACAGACGCCCCTGGTATTACGCAATAGCCAATTATTTGGTCAATGGAGCACTCCCTGAAGACATCACTCCTTGGCAGAAAAAGAAGTTTATTTCAGAGTGCAGGCACTATTTCAGGGACGATCCTTATCTGTTCAAGCAAGGGGCAGATAATATTCTCCGTCGCTGCATCCCATGTCACGAAATTTTGGAGGTAATTCAGAACTGCCACTCAGCACAATGTGGGGGACACTTCAGCGGTCCGAGAACAGCCCACAAAGTGCTGCAGTCAGGATTTTTCTGGCCAACAGTCTTCAAGGATTGCCATGATTATGCGCAAAGTTGTGATCGCTGCCAACGTACAGGAAATATTTCCCAGCGAAATGAGATGCCTATGACACTTTGGCAGGAGGTTGAGCCTTTTGACGTTTGGGGTATTGATTTTATGGGTCCATTCCCTTCGTCTCTGGGAAATCTCTACATCTTACTGGCAGTAGACTACGTGTCAAAATGGGTGGAAGCTATGGCCTGTCAGAAGAACGATGCGGCAGTCGTGGAATGATTCCTCAAACGCAACATCTTTACCAGATTCGGAACGCTAAGGGCCATGGTCAGTGATGAAGGTTCTCATTTTATCAATAAAGTCTTCGCCAAGGTTCTAAAGCAGTACGGGGTGTCTATCCATAAGGTGTCACTGCCTTATCACCCTCAGGCAAACGGGCAAGCAGAGGTGTCCAACAGGGAGATAAAGAGCATACTGGAGAAAACTGTGAATCCTGGACGCAAGGACTGGTCATTAAAGCTGGATGATGCGCTCTGGGCATACAGAACTGCTTACAAAACCCCGCTGGGAATGTCCCCATACCAGCTGGTGTTTGGAAAAGCATGTCACTTACCAGTAGAATTGGAGCACAGAGCATACTGGGCAATCAAGCAGCTGGATATGGATCACATCTTATCTGGAAACAAACGGAAGATGGCACTCCTAGAACTAGAGGAATTTTGTAAAACCGCTTATGAGAGTGCCAAAATTTATAAAGAGAAAACGAAGAAGTGGCATGACAATCGCATTCTACCAAAGAAGATAGAAATTGGGCAGAAGGTTCTCCTTTACAACTCAAGGATGAAATTCTATCCAGGGAAGCTGCGCTCAAGCTGGTCTGGACCATTTATTGTGAAAGACATTACATCATGGGGAGCGGTGGAGCTGGAGAACCCAAGGGATAATACAGTTTTCAAGGTGAATGGGAACAGAGTCAAGCCATACAGAGATCCTCAGGAGATCGTAGAGGTAGAGGCAATCTACCTTGACCTTCCGTGAACCTAAAAGAGGTAACAAAGTCGGGCTGTCGACTGTAAATCACAAGCGCTGGTTGGGAGGCAACCCAACGTAGGTTAGTTGTTTTTACATTTTTTATAAAATGTTCATAATTTGAGAGAAAAGTGAGAAAGAGGGGTTTAATATTGAATTCAGTGTTTCAGGAATCATAGGCATGTGTTCAAACGCAGGAGATGTGCGTTTAAACGCACGCGTGCGTTCAAACGCAAAAGGCGCGTTCAAACGCAGAACCGCCACCCAACCGCAGAAACACTGAAAAAAGGCTAACACTTATGCGTTCAAACGCAGACGACTTGCGTTCAAACGCAGAACATAAAATGAAGATTTCCAGCTAACACATGTGCGTTCAGACGCACAAGATGCGTTCAAACGCAATAGAAAAAGAAGGACTGGGAAAGCCTAAGGACGTGCGTTTAAACGCAGAAGGAGCGTTTGAACGCAGGAACCAATCAGCAGAGATTCTAGATAGAAGGCATGCGTCTAAACACATATTGTGCGTTCAAACGCAACTCATCAGAAGTATTGCAGAAACAAGCAGTGCGTTTAAACGTATAATATGCGTTCAAACGCAGTACACCAAATCTTGAAAATTCAGGGAACATCAAGCAGTGCGTTCAAACGCACCGTGTGCGTTCAAACGCAGATCAAGAAAATTTCAAATTTCCAAAAAAGTGAAGCACTGCGTTCAAACACAGAAGATGCATTCAAATGCACAATCGAGCGGGATCAGAAATTTTTTGAAAATTTGAAAAAATTTGAATTTCAGGGGCCATTCTGCAATTTCTGAAAGTCTGCCTATATATACTGTACGGGTTAAAGTGACTCATTTTCACTCCAGTCAACCATTCTTCAACTCTCTCTCTAGAAATTCTCTCTGCCCTAGCAGCCGCCGAAAGCAGTCATCCGCCAGCAATCTCCGACTACCACCGCAGGAACACCAGAAAGTCAGAAACAGTGTGGGGGTGTTCACACTCATCCGATCCAAACATCTACAGATCCGCTTCACAGAGCAGTTTCCAGATTTGTACCCGTAAGATTCACTCCGGGTAGCCAGGTTCTATCTTTTCCTTCTCTTTGAAGATTTCCATTTTTTCTGTTTGAATTTTTGAAATGGATGAGGATAGACCCTATATGAGGCCTAATAGGGCGATCGCACCATTGAACATCATAGATTGCAGACTGCTTAGGGTTGACCATTTCTGCGACCGTAGGTTTGTCAATATGGAGGTTCACCGTTTCTTTCTGCAAGACAAAAAGATTAGGTATGACATACCCGCTGAGAGAACTTTTCCTCGTGATAGAGTGGCTATGGGGGACGACCTGTTCAACTATACTGGGCAGGATCATTTTGGGGACTTGTTTACCGGCTTTACCAATCAGCAAGTCAGTTCTGTGCTGGCTAAGGAGATTTTCAGTAATCTCCAGCAGTGCATGAACAGTGAAGCCCAGTCAATTGACTGAATTTACTGCAGAAAGAGATGGATTCGGATCACCCCAGAGAGTATTCGAGAGAGTTTGGGTCTGGAATTAGTGTTCAGTTTCAGGAACTGAGGCGTCATCCCTCCGAACAGCTTAGCGAACAAATCCTAAACACCTTGTGTGCGGGTGTACCAGGCGCTGCTTGGTACTACCCTCACCGGAGTCCTTCCTACCGGAAACTCCCTGTTACCTGTTTGATTCGAGAGGCGAGATGGTGGACTGAGTGGGTCAACAACCGGATTGTGGGCATTAAACACTTTACCCGTATAGATTATAATATTGCCCTTTTGGTGTACTGTCTGATGGCCAGAGAGCCTGTGAGCCTCCCGGAGATTATTTGTGAGTTTTTTCGGGAACGAAGAGAGTCCCACAGTAAGAAGGGTTTAGGTCTTTTGGGGATGTTGACTAAAATGGCACAGGATTATCAGGTGGTCATTCCTGGTGAGCTGAGAGATATCCGACCAGTGCAGGTACGCAAGTACCGCAACATGAGATGTGCTTTGCATGAGGCTCTGCATGGGCCTCCCGAATATGTCCAAGTGGACGATGATGATGATGATGGTGCTCCGCCTCATGGTGGGGGTGATGGCATGCCACCGCCACCTCCACCCGGTGACGGGGGTTTTCCAGCCTTACCAGGTCCCCTTCGACTGCCACGATCTGCTAGTTCCAGTGAACATAGGCAGACCAAGCCCGACCTAGGGCAGTCCAGCAGAGGGGCCAGGCGCAGTTCTTTTGGGCGCCTGGAGAGGACTGAGCATGAGGAATGGGTCAGGAAGAAGATTAAGGCCCAAGGAAAAATGCAGAACTACCTGGTAAGGACAGTCAAGAAAATGGCCAGGGGTCTTGGAAAGTTGTTCAAGACCCAGAAGCATATTTACCATGCTAACACAGCCGCATTGAGAGCTCATGAGGCGGCACTCGCTGAAATTTAGAGCAACATGCGTGGTAAGAAATTTAACTTCCCGGACCACTATTCGAGTGATAATTGTTCCAGTTGGAAAATGGAGGATAGTAGGCCATATGACAGCTTCTCTGGCCATGACCCCACACCGAGTCCGGAACACGCAGACAGTGTTGGTGACCCCGGCAGACCCGGTACCCAGTACCCACCTAGGCAGCATGTAGACCCAGGGGCCAGCAGTGCCCATCCCGGTGCCAGCCACGCTGGTACCGCTACCGCAGCACGACATGCTGCGAGGAAACGCCCCAGAGGGCGAACCCCTGAACCATCTCCAGAGCTGACTGACCAGTCTACTCCGGAGAACACAGATTCGAGTTACAGGCCAGATCAGTAGTGTCGCAAGGACGCGCCACCTCTAGTGTGGGGGTGGGGAATCGTGTCCTCCTGCATAGCCATGTCAGCATATTTTTGTCAATTTTATTTTAATTTTGTTTTCATTTTTTGAGTCAGCACGTTTATTATGTTGAGTCTACCCACCGACTTTTCTGACCTTGCATATATATATATATATAAAAAATATAATATAAATATTTAAAAACTTTTGAGAAAGGGCAACTTAAGACCTAGAAAGTGAAGAGAATCCAATGAAAGAGCTTATGAGAGTAGGAAGCACCGTAGCAAGGATACTTCAAATTTTAGTATTTTGTGCGCAAGTCTCATGACAGGATGTCCCGAGTATTCAGGAACGGTGAAAGTAGATAACAGGCATACTTTTGGCTTCTCTAGTGTGCTAGGTGGATTTGGTCTTTAGATAGTTGAATACTCCGTTTCCCGTGGAAACTTGTGGACTCTTGGAATCTGGGGTGGACCTTCGTGTAGATTCGGTTTCATGTGGTACAAGTCTTTGGCCTAAGCGAAGTCAGGGAATGTACACCACCATCCCTTAAGGTGGTTCCAAGAGAAAATCCTAAAAAGCCCGCACTCTCAAAGCTCTACTGCACAGTTGTAAAAACAGAGGAGGTATATATATATAAAAAAAACAATTTGAGAAAAAAAAAACAAATAAATATTTTTTTTGGTGCTTCAAGGAGAAACAACACAATGTGCTTCCGTTCACGCGGAAAATTTGGATTCAATCCAATCTAGAGCTTAAGAGGGAAACTAAAGTCAAGCCGTGTTACACAGGAGCTGTGTCTCCCAGCAACGGGATAATTTGCAATTCAAAAGCAATAACGGCTAAGAGGGTCTCAAAACCTCAAATGACTTGGCGAAGAAAAATTATCTAGTGACTTAAGATGCCTGGACCCTCTGAGTCAAAAGACGTGCTTTATCTTGGTTTGGTTTGGTGGATGTTTGGGGACACCTTAGTGAGTTTGTGCACAGGATCAGTTTATACCATTTCTTGCTACGTGTTGTGGAATTTCAAAGTGAGCTTGTGAGGATTTGATGATTTCAGTTTATGATAGAGAGGTTGCCCAATCTCAAAGAAAAAAAGAAAAAAAAAACTTTTGTGTCTTGAGTCAGTTTGTGTATATTCTGCGTCTGAGTCAGTAAGCTGTTGAGTCTTTTGGTCTGTAGCATGAATCTGTGATAAAGGGGAGAAGTATGCAATTGAAGTATGCAAAATAAGGGTCTGCAAGGCAGTATGCAAGGGTCTGCTCGGGACGAGCAGAGTTTAATGTGGGGGTATTTTGATAGCTTGAAAATGGGATTAGTCTGGGACATCTTTTTACCATTGGTTCTAACCCTGTGAGAGTTGAGTTTGCCCATTTTCAGCTTATTTTCCACTTGATACGAGGCAGAAACTTATAGGACATGATCGTAAGATTTGAGTAATTTCATGTGTAATTTTGTTTGTTGGATATGATCGCGGGTACATGTTATGATGTGCAGGTAACAGGTGCCGAGAAATGCATGAGATTGACTTGGATTTGGAGGCAGCGTATCGAGAAAGCTGAGCAGAAAAGTGCGGAAAAATTCTAAGTTGTGCGTTCAGACGCACCACATGGCGGCAGAAGAAGAAAGGCAGAAAAGAGGCTAAGTCTGTGCGTTCAGACGCACAGACCTGCGTTCAGACGCAGGACTCAACTCCAGGATTGTGAAGACCAAGTTGTGCGTTCAAACGCAGGGGAGCTGCGTTCAGACGCACAAGTCCGAGAAGCCAGAAGAACATAGGAGAATTGTTTAAGGCCTGCGTTCAAACGCAGGAGATGTGCGTTCAGACGCACTGCGTTTGAACGCAGAGGAGCTGCGTTTGAACGCACGTGTGGTTTCCAGAAGCTTCCAGGACGGGTTTTTGCAAGGGTTAAACAGGAATTTCGTGCATCAGTTTAGAGACTGTGGCAGTATAAAAGGAGGTGTCCCAGCACAAAATTAGGGTTACACTCACACATCTACAATCATCGTCACCGCACCCAGTTTCAGAGCCGTCAGGATTGGAGCAGAGCAGGATTGGAGCAGTTTTTCAGTATTCAGCCATAAACTCGTTTGATATTTTCTTCTTTTATGAAACAGTGTTTTTCAATAATGCAAGCTAGCTAAACCTTTTTCCTAGGTTCTTGGTGAACTTAGGGTTTATGAATTCAGCAGACTGGTTTGTTTGATTTTCAGATGCATGACTAGTTGAAGTCTTAATACAGGATGGATTGTTTATTATCTTGTCTTTGATTTTATGTACATACATGAATGGCTTGATCACCCAGGAGTGTTATAGACAGGATCTGGTGCGCGAGAGTGGCCAGTGAGAGTTAGGAAGAAAAGACAGGATTTAATACCCTATCTTGATGGACCGAGAGGTGAAAAGAACCAGGGTGTTAGCCAGAAGCATTAGACTAACTGCTAGACGTTTAGGGGGAGACCGAGAGGAGAACCTGTAACCCTAGCAGACTTAGAGCAAACCTGCAGATTTAGGTGGACCGAGAGGACCCGAAATCTGCAGGAGAGTGATAGGTACATGAGACCGAGAGGAGATTGTACTATTGGTATGCTGGCATAAACAAAACTGCTGTGTGTTTCTGAAATCAAATACACCGGGTAAGCTGGAAAGTAACCCTAGGGGATCCTGGGACCTAGATTCTTAGAATTATCAATTTTTACAACTAGCACAATTCCTGAAAATTACTTAACATAAAAATAAAATAAGCTTTTCTAAATATTGCTTTATTTACTGCAAATTAGTTGAGTATAATCACATCCCAACCTTCCTCCTTTTTACAAGCTTTGCATCTAGTTCTATTTCTAATAAGTAAAACTTAAACTGTTCTCGAGGGTTCGACAACCAGAGTCATAAATACATACTCTATGTTACTTGATCGTACACTTGCGAAAAAGCAGATAGGTTTACGCTGTCAAAAAGCTAAAAGAAAATCTGCAAAAGAGGTGTCTTTGCACGAAGACCTTATACTTAGAAGAATTTCAGAGCTGCAGAAAAGTCTTCGTGAACAAAGTTGCAGTACTTGTTTGGAAAGACCTTCGCACGAAGAGGTGATAGTCTTCGCACGAAGACTCTTCGTGCGAAGTGAAAAGTGTTCGCACGAAGGTCGTTCACACGAAGAAAAATATGTTCGCACGAGGACTTCACTGGGTTCGACATAGTTGAGCTGGGGCTGTTATGCAATTTACCAAGACTTTGTCATATTATTTTGGAAACATATTTAAGCAACTTAGGTCGTGATTTTCATAAGTTAGCAAGGTTTTACGTATCTTTGAGAGATAGGAGCGGTTTTGGAGCATTGGGAACGATTGGAGACGATTTGTTTGCTTCCTAAACTCTTTCTTCTTGCTAGTTTCGGTTTATGATCATCAAAATCATTTTTTGATCATGTGTAGTCGTAGCTAAACCCTTTTTACTGGGAATTCTCGTTTGGTAGCCAGAGTTTTGGTATGAACACATCGTTTTGAGCTTATGATTCATGTTTCTACTTAATTTAACGTGTTCTTCTATTATTATGATACGTTTATGTGTTAATATCTATCTTTCTTGCGCCTAGCTAACGTAGGATTGATCTTAATTAGTACTCATGTGGTAACTCCGTTAGAATTAGTCGGTAAATTTAACGTTTCACCTAGTCGTATAATTAATTGGTAACTCGGTAGTGTTAACTAGGATCATTAAAGTAAAATAAAGAACATTAAGGCATACTTAGAATTGAATCAAGCTTGGTAACTCGATTTGAATTGGCTCTAGGTATAGAAAACTTATTTGGTAACTTGGTAAGTTGTATTTTTCTTGATTAATAATAGAAGACGTGTTTGTGTTTCATAAATCAAAGCGTAGCTCATAGCATCCCTAGTGATCCACGAGAGAATTCCCGGTACTTGTCACTTTATTGAGTAACTCTATAATTATTCTCCATTAGTCGTGAAGTTATTCATTTGAATAATCGAGTAGTTGTTTCTTTATTGAACTAGAATTAGAAAACAAACACAACGCGCTTTGCCCACATAAGGTTTAGAATTAGTAACTAGTTTGCAAAGAAGTCTCTTGGGTTCGACAACCCGGATTACCGGATTATTACTGCACTAACAATTGTACACTTACAGTTGGAGGGTGTCACTATAATATAGAACCAGACAGCTCAGATGGCGTATATGCAGGCCGCGACGCAAAAAATGGCACATATGGCGCATATTGCAACATGCACGCAAGGAGCTCCTATCGGTCTGGTACCACGCCCTTTGCACATTAGCCCATTCCAATCCGCGTAGACATACGCGCCGTATATGACCACTGTAATGGTAGATAACTCCTTCCCTATTGGGGTCCATTGCACCCTTCTCAAAATGTCAGCTTGCCACTGCCTCCTCCAATAACGCTTGGTGTACAACCGATTCGCGTACCACTCCCGCAGGAAGTCAGTAGTTCCAAGCACCTAACTATGGAGCCCCGAACGCATATGCATGTATGCGTACTGCCTACAACCAGAATGTACCATTTTCGCAGATTCCGCCCATGGCTTCACATCCTACTGAGAAAACATTCGCTTCGCTAAAGCAAAGATTGGAGAATTTCATGTCGAGTCATGGCGCAGCTAACAACAGTCTGCCAAGCATCGAGTGTTCCTATCCGATCCCAACAGAGGTCTACTAGATTCCCAATTCACTTGGTCGTAAGGCATAAAATGGGAGAAGTTTGACGAAATTGAAGGATATGCACAAGAGGACGTTATGCGCTTCTGCGACCTCTTTGGACCATATGGAAGTGACAAGATATGCGAATTCATGAATTCTCCAAATCCCTAGGACCCGTGGCTTATAAGTGGTACAGAAAACTCGAGCATAGGCTCGTACGAACTTGGGAAGACATGATCAGGAAATTCTACGCTAAATTCTTCCAAGTTGAAGAACAGGTCACCATCATCAATCTTTCAAGGATGAATTAGAGGTACAATGAAGATAGAGTCACTTTCATCAAACGTTTCTGAGCAAGGTCCCTCGAATGCTCGGAGGAAGTATCAGAACTCCGTCTCGTGGAGATTTGTTTACAAGGGATGCAGCTCAAATACAAAGAGATGCTCATGAATCACTAGATGCCTACCTTCTCCAATTTACTCGATTGTACCGGAAACATCGACCCGGTCGTGGGAGAAAAGATGAAGCAACATGCATCATCCACCTCAGTATTCAAGGGAGGAAAGTTCAACTTCAAGAGAGGGCGCGATGTTGAAATCCACGTTATTTCAGGAGGTTCGAAATTTCAAAAGGAGCCCGGAAATCCATTTCATCCTTTTCCATGTGATAACTCCGTTTTCGGAGTTATTTTATTGCTTATTTTGCTACATTTTGTATGCTCATAATGGAGAATGTTGCGTCTTTTCGAGTAAATCATGTGATTATTTGTGAAAATGAGTTCTTATGCTAAAATATGAAGTCCGGGCATTTTATGCATCGTTCTACGTATTATTTATCATATTTTGTCACATTTGATCTTCGCGGGGTGTTCGTGTTGTGATTTCTGGGTCGGAGCACGCGAGGAGCAAGTGAATAGAGGAAACGAACTTCGGAAGCTAAGGCGAGCTAGAGATTTGAGGAGGAAAGTGAGGAATGATGAATCAAGTGCTAGAGAAGCTCGTGAGAAGATGATACGAGTGTTGAGGCGTGAAGAGAGCTCAAAATGGAGGATCAAACGAAGAATCAAGGCTCGGGAGATGATTCGGGAGCGAGAGGAACAAGTGTGAAGAAGCTGAAGAAATTTTGCTAAGTAATTAGGTCGCACGACCTGTTAAAGGGTTTCAGCGAGTTTTCACAGGTCGCCCGACCTACTGTTTAGGTCGCACGACCTGTTCTGGGTTCACAAGTAGGTCGCACGACCTACTTTCAGTACATAAATTTTCAGAAACGATTAGGGTCAATTTGTAATAACTTATAACTTGTTCTGAACTTGATGAAGTCGTATTAGATCATGTTAGGAGAGTTCTGAGAGGTATCTTTCACGTACGAAACATATCTTGGAGAGCTAGAAGCAATTGTTGGAGCTTGGGAGCTTTGGATCACTCGTTTGGATTCTCAGCTCTTTCTTTTCTTTAGTTTTTGCTTATGAGAAACATGAAACTCGTCGTTTTGAGTATGATGTGTAGTAGCTAAACCTCTATTGCTGGGAATTCTCGTTTGGTGTAGCTAGGGTTTGCTATAAACTTGATGTTTTGAGATTGTGATTCAAGTTTTCAACTTAATCTATCGTGTCTTTTACTATTATGGGTTGTTTATGAGTTTGATTTTATTATTCTTGCGCGTAGCTAACGTAAGAGTAATCTTAATTGACATTCACGTGGTAACTTCGTGAAAGTTGGTCGGTAAAGTGAATAATCCACCTAGTTGAATCAATATTTGGTAACTCGGTATTGTTAACTAGGATCGTTGGAGTAGAATTGTGAATTCTAATGCATGCTTAAAAGTGAAATAGACTTGGTAACTCGGTGTATTTTGGTTTTAGGCATAGATAATTTTCTTGGTAACTCGGTGAATTTTACATTGCTCGATTAATAGTAAAAGACACGTTGTTGTTTCATATATCAAAGCATAAGTTTATATCATCCCTAGCGAATCTAGAGAATTCTCGGTATTTGTCCCATATTAGAAATCTTTGCAATTATTCTTGTTAATCGTGCCAACATCTTTACGATTAACTTTTCTTTGTCATTTACTTTTCATAGAAGTAGCAAACACAAACAAAGCGATTGACCCACATAAGGTCTAGAAATAATAATTAATTTAATATGAAGTCTCTTGGGTTCGACAACCCGGATTACCGGATTTATTACTACACACGACAGCCATACACTTGTGGTTGAATCATCTCAAGTTTTTGGCGCCGTTGCCGGGGACTTCGGCTAAATTAGTTATAATTCCTAGCCTTATGGATTTTAGTTTTCTGTTTATATCTATTACTCACCTACGTTTTGTGTGATTTGTGATTTCAGCTCAGCTTGTATGGTGCATGTCGCGTTCTAGAGACGAGCCTTTGCATCCTACACTTGAAGACCCGGAATCCCTGTTACGAGCACATCGTAGAGAGAAGAGGAAATCAAGCTGAGTTACCATGGATGCTGAAACTAGAGATGAGTTTGAAAGGATCCGCAAGGGTATGCAAGATGCGGAAGCAGCTAGAGTTGCAGCTGTAGAAGTGATAACGCCAAATAGGGGTTATCTTTTAGCCTGAATTGGCGTGCCTTTGTGTTGGAAAGTCGTGTTTTAGCCAGAATTCACCCTCAGAAAGCCTCGGAAATTAGAACGAGATGTTTATAAGCTCTTCATGAATTTATGTTTACTTTGCGCATTTTGAGATATGATCGCGGGTTTGTTCATGTTGTCTTTACAGGAACAGGTTCGGGAAGTGCATTGGGATGCGTGCCAAGACAGAACCGGGTTCGCCTCGGGAAACGTGCAGAAAATGCTCGGGACAGGATTTGACCGAGACTGGTAAAAGGGAGAGTGGAACAGAAAACGAAAAGACTGGAGGAGAAATGGGCAGTGAAAATCGCCTGAGAAAGCAGAAATGCCAAAACCGAGAATGACCGGGATGCACTCGGATGACAATATCTTGAGCTTGACTTGGAATTTTGAAGTGAAACCAGGGGCAAAAGAACGGAGACGTCAAGTGCTTTCCATAAACATGTTATAATGCTAAAACGGAGTGCGGCCAAAAAACGAATCCCGTCAAGGGTGGGTCCCGGACAGCCACGTTAGAGTAAAAAGTCTCGGTTCCCGGTGTCCAGAATCAGGAGCAACTACTTCATATTTGTGACGATTTCCGGGACCATTTTGGCCTAGGCATATTTTGGTCATTTTGGCACCTAGCCCGGGGTTCCGGAGTCGAGTTCAGATTGTGTCTCCCAAATTCAGTCAGCAGTTTTCCTATGGCCAGAGTCAAGATTGGGCGGAATTCTGAACAGTTTTGACCTAGGGGTATTTTGGTAATTTTGACAAGTTTTGGGTCAAAACGCAGGCCGAGGCAGAAAAGAGCAGAGAGGCTTGCTGTGTGCGTATTTTACGCACAGTCCTGCGTATTATACGCACACAACAAGACAGGGAGGCCTGTTTGGCAGTTTTTAGCCCCTGTCTGCGTATTTTACGTTGACCCCTGCGTATTATACCCAGCCAGGGATGAAAAATACGCAGCCAGGGAGGAAAATACGCAGAAATCAGCATATGCTAGGTCCCTGTCTGCGTATTATACGCAGAGCCCTGCGTATTTTACGCAGACAACACATATTTTGAGGCGGTTTCGGTCAGTGACAGTTTCGTAAATAAAGGTAAGTTCCAGAAACGTCTCCCGCACTATATAAAGACTCGTCCAGGCTCGTTTTGAAAACACCAACACACCCAAGGAGAAATCTGAGCATCCCCGGAGAGCACGGAAACGCGAATCCAGATTCAAGACACCCGTTTTCTCTCATTCAAAAACTGTGTTATTTCGTTATGAATTTCAGTAGCTAAACTTTTTACCTAGGTTCTCGGTGAACCTAGTCTTTCGTACTCAGAAATTAGTTCTACGTTTTGATTATGGATTCATGATTACAGTTTCTTAATATGAGCAGCTTTCTTCGTTATTGTCTTTGAATTTTACTGTTCATGCATGCTCGGCTTGATTACCCAGAATTGCTACAGACCCGAGCTGGTAGGTGAAAACGTCCGGTTAGGGTTAGGAAGAAAAGACAGAATTTAGTACCTTACCCCGATGGACCGACCAGAGAAGGGGAGTTAGGACTAGCCTGAAATCGTTGAGACCAACTGTTAGAGAATCAGACCCGGGCCATCAATACAGGTTAGAAACCCTAGTAGCCTTAGAACGAGACTGCAGATTTAGGCAGCTTAACATGAATCCGAAAGTCTGCAGGATCGTGATAGCGTGCAAGAAAATAAAAGATACTGTACAATTGGTACGTGGCACGGATAACGAGACTGATGTATGTTTTCATGTCAAACAAAGAACGAAAATTTGAAGGAACCCTAGGGGATCATGGAATCTAGTTTCTCAAACCCTAATTTTACAACCTTAAGATTATTCAGAAAATTCTCACAAAATAATTTTCGTTTCAGTTATTTACTTTCAGTACTTAGTTAGTAAGAAAACTCTCATAATATTCCTCCTTTTTACACTCTGTTCGTTAAAACTGATTACTAGAAAAACCTGCAAAGTCCCTGTGGGATCGATAATTCGAGTCGAAAATACTCTCTATATTACTTGATTCGTATACTTGCGAATAGCACGCTAAATTGCGCATCAAGTTTTTTGCGCTGTTGCCGGGGACTTTTAGGGTTTATTTAGTAATTCGAATTAATTTTCAGAGTTTTTATATTTTATTTTTTATTTTTATTTTTCTGTTATCTCACTGCTCTTGAGATCTCTACTTTTTCAGGATGGGCGACAATACCGAGAGAACGCCAGAACTACCCGAGACACGTACTCCAGCCGAGATGGCTCGGTACATCGAAGATGTGATCGCAGCAGGCTTTGTCATCCGGAACAACCAGAGGACATATAACCGGTCTGGGAAGGCATTGGTGGAGAATTTCGAAGTCCCCACGGGAGGGCATGAACGAGCTATTGTGGTGCCCGAGATCACCGCAGAACACTTTGATATAAAACCCTCCACCATCCAGACTGTGCAGACCCTCTGCCCGACGAAGACCCGAACGACTTTATCGGGAAGTTCGAGAATTACTGCAACAAGGTCCGGTATAAGGGAGTTGATGCAGAGGCACTCATGCTAATTCTCTTCCCATACTGCCTATATGGAGTGGCCAACGACTGGCTCGAATCACGACCACCAAGATCCATCTAGACTTGGGAAGGGTGTGTCACAGATTTTCTGGCCAAATTTTATCCCGCTTCCCGGGTCATTCAGCTACAAAGCGAGTTCCTGTCATTCAAGCAGAAGATGGGAGAAACGGTGGTAGATGCGTGGGACAGGCTGATGAGATTGGTGAAGAGATGCCCGAACCACGGTTTTGGAGACCCGAAGATCCTGCAGGTATTCTACCATGCCCTAGACATGGAGAGTGCTGACAGGATTGACAGAGAAGTCGGAGCAAACTTCCTGTACCATGTGGACAAAGACGGTACCTATGAACTGATGAAGCAGTTAGCCAAGCAGGACACTCGACTGTTTGACGATCGCAGGATCACGGCCCGAGCCGAGCCAGTGGAAGATGACCGGATAGATAATCTGGCCAAGATCGTGCAAGACTTGGTTAAGAAAGTCTACTCGGAAAAGAAGGCTATTGCAGTAGTAGGAGAACCGGATTTGGACGCAGCCATTGAGGAGCTCAGAACTGAAGATGCCAATTACGTACATCAGCAGTGGGACCCGAGCCGGTACAGACCGGGCACAAGAGATCATCCCGAGTCCCCGTACGGAAACCCGAATTCTGCAATTTATGCACCAGGATTCCAGCACAGGCCACAGGCACAGCAGGCAGTACCAGCACCGCAGGTTCAGCACGGTCCATCTGCACAGCAGTACGACAGTCAGACGAAGAAAATCGAGTCCATGTTTCAGACTATGGAATCCCGATTTTCACAGATGGACGCCTTTGCAGCTGACCTACAAGCTACCATAACATCACTGCGCACTTTGGAGGTGCAAGTAGGGAAGTTAGCACATCAGCTAACTGAGAGAGAACAAGGGAACTTACCCTCGACCACTGTTAATAATCCACATGCTAAGATCAATGCCATCACTACTTGGAGTGGAGTAGCACTACAGGATCCACCGTACCCTAGCCATGCACGTGCAGAAACATCGAAAATTGTCGAGCACGAAGTATTAGTCCAGGATAACAGTTGAGCCGTAGGCCCCCATCCGAAGGGCTCGGTTGAGCAGGATGCAGTGCATAATGAAAAGGAAGCTGAAACGATACCTATATCCAAAGAGGTGCCATACCCTTTGAAGACACGAATGAGGGATGATAGCAGAGACTACGCCAGATTTCTCGAGATGTTCAAACAGGTGCAGATCAACATACCCTTTGTGGAGGCGTTGGCAAAGATGTCCACTTATGCCAAGTTCCTCAAAGACATTTTGTATGGAAGGAGGCGTATGAGCGATTTCGAGACAATAAATCTGACGACACAAGTGAGAAACTGTGTGATGAATGGGCTACCGAGGAAGAGGAAGGACCCAGGCAGTTTCGTATTCCCGGTGACCCTAGGTAATGCTTACAGAGGAAAGGCTCTGTGTGACCTAGGGGCCAGTATCAATCTAATTCCCTTGTCGATTTTCAAAACTTTGAAAGTCGGTGAACTCAGGCCCACCAGAATCAAGATGCAGATGGCGGACAGATCCGTGAAGCAGGCTTACGGATTTATTGAAGATATTCTGGTGAAAGTCGGAGAATCGATTTTTCCGGCAGATTTTGTAATTCTGGACATGGAGGCAGGAGACGTACCACTCATTCGGGGCAGACCGTTTCTGGCCACTGGAGAAGCCATGATAAACTGCAAGAGTGGAGAATTGACTATGCAGATTAATGAAGACAAGGTGAAGTTCAACGTTTTCAAAAATTTGCAACTACCGAATTATTACGAGCATGAAGACATCTTCGCTGTGGAGGTAGTCGAAGAAGGCTGGGAAAACGAGGAGATGGACGAGCTATGGACAGAGATTGACAGAGTGAAAAGAGAGAACGAGGAGTGATTCTAGGAGGAGCAGGTCATGCAAGCTGAAAACCGGACCACTTTACAACTGGACAAAAAAAGTGGGCAGGAATTGGCCCTGGGTTCGTCACTCAAAGAGCCACCAACCGAGAGCTTAAACCGCTCCCGAGCCATCAAAGTTCACCACAGCCAAAGCATTTTCAAGTAGGGCAGAAAGTACTTCTCTACGATTCTCGGAAGCAGCTTTTCACGGGGAAATTGAGATCTCGGTGGTCAGGACCGTTTATCATCAAAGAGGTGCTTTCATGGGATTCTGTTGAATTGGAGAATCTGCATGACAATTCAACTTTCAGGGTGAGCGGAACCCGGGCCAAGCCATATTTGGGCCTGGAAGAGGACGTCAAGGTAGACTGTTTTTACGTCCCTTGAGCAAACATGAGGTAACTGGGTCGGGCCGTCGACCGTAAATTACAAGCGCTGGTTGGGAGGCAACCCAACGTAGTAGGTTAGATTAAATTATTTCAGTTTTATTTTCAGTTTTGAATTTTGTGAGAGGTAAGATGAGTGGGTATTGACCTTTGAATTGAGCATGTGCAGATACAGCAGAGCAGAAAACGGGGACAAAACGGAGCAGAAATACTCTGTGTTCATATTTTACGCACATCATGTGCGTATAATACGCACACAGGGGGGTAGAGAGAGAGAGAAACGAAAAAAAAAATTCTATGTCTTGGCTGCTGTGTGCGTATTTTATGCACACAGCAGCCCCGTTTGCCTAAATTTTGAAAAAAAAAATCAAAGTTGATCCCCAACCTTGTAAAAAAAAATTTAAAATTTTGAGCCCGATGCCACCGTGTGCATATAATACGCACATTATGCGTATTATACGCACAAAACTCCAGTTTTATTTTTTTTTCAAATTTTAAATGAAGGGAATTTTCGTAATTTTGGCAAAAGTAGGGTTTTTAAGGCCGACGGATTGGAGCCATTTTTGGCATCCTTTCTCTCTCTACCTCCATACACAGATCCGTGGAGTTTGAAGCGAATTCTGAAAATTCTGTAGAAGGAAAGGCGAAAGAAGAGATAAAAGGCAGACTTCCGAAAACTTGAAGAATCGAACCCGGTGCGCTCTGGCACACTCGACCATCACAGGGACTCATACGAGTTGGGGATTTTTCAGGAACAGTTTTTCTGCACAACAGAGGAATCAACCCCGGTGTACGAAAGTATACTCGACCATATGGGAGCACATTGTCACACACAATGGTACACGAGGATTGCACATTTGAAGAGCGCATACAGATCCGGAAGGTTGACAACTTCCGTCGAGAAATTTTCCGGTGACCGGTCGGCGTTCCTTTTCTGCTGAAATCTGCGAAAAGTTAGCACCTCTAAGAATTGACTCCGGGTGCACAGGTTCAATTTCTGTCTCTCGTTTTATTTTTCTGCATATGCTACCATGTGCTACCAGTTGTTCCCATTCGATGAGGCAAGACAGCTCATTCAATCCTGATTTTATGCCATATGACTAGTACCATGAGGGCATGGCACCATCCAGTGTGGGGGTGGTGGCGTTGTAACTGCATTATTTTTTATTAAATATATATATATATATATATAAATTATTAGTGAAAAAAAATTGATAAAAATTGAAAATTTTGAGACTGGGCGAAGGATTTAGCTTAAAACTGGAGAGAGCTTAATGATAGAAAATTTCCCGAAATGGACGAACTTAGGTGAGGAAGAGCTGCGAGAATCAGTCTTAGGGAGTTAATAGCGCCAATGCACTCCAGAAAACGCAAGTAGCTGTCTCCCGAGCAATGTATCCGACTAGTTGCCAGACCACCGTCACCAGGTAGTTGTTAACCCGCCATCACGGTCACCACATCATTTGGTGGAGTGATAGGCCATAGGGGACCTCACATCCTGTCTCGCGCCTTAGGTGCACTAGTGAGCCCCGTTGATCCATTAACCTTTTTCTTGGTAATCGTTTGACCTAGGAAGTCGTTTTTTGATACTCGCATCATTGTTAGTATTTTTACCGTTCCTACGCGTCATGGCATGAGGGAGTTGAGTTGAGGGGGATTTTCTAGGGTAGAGCAGAATTGTCATATTTGATAGTGGATGAGAGTCATATTTTTATATTTGAGGGTGTGAAAGGGTGAGATAGTAACGGCAGCACACTTCGGTGTGACAGTGACTCACGACATTACACTGTGAGCACAGGAGGAGTGCCGTAGTACGTGAAATTTTTTCGTACGACATGGGGAACTTGGGTTGATAGGATTGATTGGAGGACGCGCTGTGCGATTTAGACATCCTTGGAGTGAGGAGGATCGGTTGGTAAAGCGCGATTATTTTACAGATTGACTACATGGTTCGAAATTAGTGTGGGGGTGGTCGTTTCAGATTTTATCTCAGTAATTAAATGCCACACACGTTTTTGGTTTATCATAGAGATGGCCTGGTTTATATTATTTTTGTTTACTGTGTTGCCCCGCAAAAAAAAAAAAAAAAAAAAAATACAAAGAGGAAGAAAAGAAGAAAAAAAGGAGTATCAAAGGCAGAAAATTCAGGGTGATTGATTGGTTTTATTTCAAAACGCCGGGCCGACTATTTTTATAGCAGTTTCACATTTGTTCACAGTTGTGGTCGCGAGAACGGCAGTTACACCGGCGCTGGGGAAATTGAGTGTCTAGAATCTTAGGTGATTTGGGTCAGTTTTCGTCATCTTGGTGAGGGAGTGTGAGATTGGGGTATCTGTGAGTGTGCTGTGACGTTTAGGACATCGCTTCTAAATGAGTTATCCTACCATCCCAAAGCCGACAGATTTACATTACACCCGGAGTAAAAGCACGGAAGGTGTGCGTTAGGGATACGTCCGGGTTGCGTGAAAAAGCATAAGTAAGTAGTGTTCGTGCTTGTTCCTAACCTAGGCTGGCTGCGAGTTCTTCCGATCACCGCAGTTTATGAAATCTAGGGGAATATGAGTGTCATGATGTTCAGTTTGAGTTGAAGAGATTGCCCAGTCTCACCAAAAAGATAAATTGTTTTTATAGTACTTATACTGTTTTAAATAGGTACAGTTACACCGCTCTGGATTGATTCGGGATAGTATGCATTGGTAGTATATAGCTAGAGTTTGCTCGGGACGAGCAAAATTTAGTGTGGGGGTATTTGACAACGCCCAAATAGGGGTTATCTTTTAGCCTGAATTGACGTGCCTTTGTGTTGGAAAGTCGTGTTTTAGCAAGAATTCACCCTCAGAAAGCCTCGGAAATAAGAACGAGATGTTTATAAGCTCTTCATGAATTTATGCTTATTTTACGCATTTCGAGATATGATCGCGGGTTTGTTCATGTTGTCTTTACAGGAACATGTTCGGGAAGTGCATTGGGATGCGTGACAAGACAGAACCAGGTTCACCTCGGGAAACGTGCAAAAATTGCTCGGGACAGGATTTGACCGAGACTGGTAAAAGGGAGAGTGTAACAGAAAACGGAGAGACTGGAGGAGAAACGGGCAGTGAAAATCGACCGAGAAAGAAGAAAACGCCAGAACCGAGAATGACCGGGATGCACTCGGTTAACACTATCTTGAGTTTGACTTGGAATTTTGAAGTGAAACCAGGGGCAAAAGAATGGAGACGTCAAGGGCTTTCCATAAACATGTTATAATGCTAAAACGAAGTCTGGCCAAAAAAGGACTCCCGTCAAGTGTGGTTCCCGGACAGCCACGTCAGAGTAAAAAGTCTCGGTTCCCGGTGTCCAGAATCAGGAGCAACTATTTCATGTTCGTGACGATTTCCGGAACAGTTTTGGCCTAGGGGTATTTTGGTCATTTTGGCACCGGGCCCGGGGTTCCGGATTGGAGTTCAGATTTTGTCTCCCCAATTCAGTCAGCAGTTTTCCTATGGACAGAGTCAGGATTGGGCAGTATTTGGAACAGGGGTATTTTGGTAATTATGACAAGTTTCAGGTCAAAACGCAGGCCGAGGAAGAAAAGACCAGAGAGGCTTGCTGTGTGCATATTTTACGCACAGTCCTGTGTATTATACGCACACAGCAAGACAGGATTGCGTGTTTGGCAGCTTTTAGCCCCTGTCTGCGTATTTTACGCAGACCCCTGCGTATTATGCGCATCCAGGGATGAAAAATACGCAGCCAGGGAGGAAAATACGCATAAATCAGCATATGATAGGTCCCTGTCTGCGTATTATACGCAGAGCCCTGCGTATTTTACGCAGACATCACAAATTTTGAGGCGGTTTCGGTCAGTGGCAGTTTCGTAAATAAAGGCAAGTTCCAGAAATGTCTCCAGTGTAGGGATTTGATTCATGGATGCGCAACGAAAACAAAATAAACCATGCAAAACCCTCCAAGGATCACAAGTCAAGAGACATAACGATGGTAAAGGAAGAAATCAATTAACACACCTTAGGGTTCTCCTTTGATGACTTCAAACGCGAATTGTGTCACGTTCTCTATAGTTGATCCACGCCTAGAGTTGATTTCTAGATCTTCCAATCCTTGGTGCTAGCCCGGAAAGAGGAAGAGGAAGAAGAATCACGCAAAACGAGACCGAAACAAGGAGGTTTCGGCCTCCTTGTGGGCCGACGGGGACGGGCGGCGAGCAAAGGGGGCGGCGGCTCCTTTTGCTTGCTTGCTCTCTCCTTTTTGTTCTATCCCACTCAAGTTATGATCTATTATGACATAAGTGTGGGAAGGAAGGAAGGAGTGTCCTTTATAGTCCAACAAATCCTTGCCAACTACCTAAATGACCTATTCTAGTCCTACTAGAATTCAATTTAGTCCCTTGCAAATTAGTTCCTACTAAGTTTGCAAGGTATTGCAAAATGATCATTCTAATTAATTAATCCTATTAATTAATTCCAAAATCTAGTTCAACTATATATAGCGTGTGACCCCATAGGTTCTATCTAGTTGGTAGCAACAATTTGCTAATATGGAGCGGCTTCTAGCAAGACATCCATTCTGGCCAACTAATAGAATAGTCATCTTAACAACCTTTGTACAAGTAATTGCCTCATCCCTTTGTCTCTATATCCTGATTGGACACGAGACATACAAGTCACACTCGTATATCCAATCCATAGTTTCTCGACCCATGGGACTAGCCTTTTTCGTGGAAAAAACATCAATATCCCATATTGATTTATTTGAGTCTGGCCAGACATTCTATAAGCACTATCCCTCGAGTGGCCTAGGATATTTGCTCCCGTTATGTGGGGGGGAAAAATTCTATCTACGTCCACTACGATCTCTAAGCTTGCTTCTTATTGTATCCGATACACGCCTTTATAACTACCCAGTTACGGTGTAGCGTTTAACGCTACCAAAATCACAATAATCCACAACTAGAATATCTAGAGACTTCAAGTCTAAGGATGACAATACCATTGCACCACAAGAAGCACTTGTGACTCAACATAATTTGTATGTAGCCTTCTCGGAGATGGGTCAATCCAGTGCGCCATTACCTTTAATGCACACCTATGTGTTGGATCATGATAACTCCATATCAATCCAACCCCATACTAGTCTATAGATGATTGTCCCTTTAATCATTATACTGGACTAGGGATATTTAAGATAAACAACACAATTTTAAATCTAAGGACTTCATTATATTAAATATCCAATAAATAATAAATGAATTTTCTAGCCACATATAAATTCATACTAAATTAGATTGCCTCTAGGGCATCTATTCCAACACTCTCCCACTTGCACTAGAGCCAATCTGGCGCATCTCGTATGCCCATACTCCTAGTGTGCCCTTCATGCTTCCACTGCGTAAGCGGCTTTGTAAGTGGATCTGACAGATTCTCATCTGTAGGAATCTTGCATATCCGAACGTCTCCTCTATCGATAATATCTCGAATCACATGAAACTTCCTGAGCACGTTCTTGGATTTCTAGTGCGACCTGGGTTCCTTTCATTGCGCGATCGCCCCAGTGTTGTCACAGTACAACTCAAATGGATCCGCAATGCTAGGAACCACACCAAGTTCAGAAACAAACTTTCTGATGCAATCAGCTTCCTTTGCTGCGCCATTTGCAGCAATGTACTCAGCCTCTGTTGTAGAATCAGCCACCATCTCTTGCTTGGAACTCTTCCAACTCACCGCTGCTCCATTTAGGCAAAAGACATATCCCAACTGTGATCTAAAGTCATCTCTGTCAGTTTGGAAGCTTGCATCAGTGTAATCCCTTACACGCAACTATTCCTCACCGCCAAATATCAAGAAAGCATCCTTAGTTCTTCTCAAGTACTTTAGGATGTTCTTGACTGCAATCCAGTGACCCTCACCTGGATTGGATTGGTATCTTCTTGTCATACTCAAGGCATATGACACATCTGGTCTAGTACATAACATGGCGTACATGATAGATCCTATGGCCGAGGCATAGGGAATTCTACTCATGCGTTCCTTCTCAATCTCATTGGAAGGACAACCACTCTTCGAAAGAGTGATTCCATGTGACATGGGCAATAATCCCTTCTTGGAATCTTGCATGTTGAACCGTTTCAACACCTTGTCAATATATGTACTTTGACTTAGGCCTAGCAGTCTCTTAGATCTATCTCTATAGATCTTTATACCGAGTATATAGGCTGCTTCCCCTAAGTCCTTCATTGAGAAACACTTCCCTAGCCAATCTTTAACAGATTGCAGCATGGGAACGTCGTTTCCAATGAGTAGTATGTCACCCACATACAAGACCAGAAAAGCTACAGAGCTCCCACTAACCTTCTCGTAGACACAAGACTCATCTTCGTTCCTGATGAAGCCAAAATCTTTGACTACTTCATCAAAACGTCGATTCCAACTCCTAGAAGCTTGCTTCAATCCATAAATGGATCGTTGCAGCTTACAGACTTTGTTGGCTTGCTTTGGATCCTCAAAACCCTCCGGCTGTATCATATACCTGTCCTCGAGGAGATTCCCATAAAGGAATGCTGTTTTGACATCCATATGCCAAATCTCATAGTCATGGTGTTCTGCAATTGCAAGTAGGATTCGGATGGATTTGGTCATAGCGACTGGTGAAAAGGTTTCATCACAGTCAATACCATGAACCTGTCTGAATCCTTTAGCCACCAATCGATATCGATCTTCTTATTAAAGACCCACTTGCACCCTATGGGCCGCGCCCCTTCGGGTGGTTCAACCAAAGTCCATACTTTGTTGGTATACATGGATTCCATCTCGGATCTCATGGCTTCTAGCCACTTATGAGAGTCTGGGCCTTTTATGGCCTCTTCATAGGTAGTAGGCTCATCATCTATGAGCATCGTGTCACCGGAATCGGTCATGAGAAGTCCATACCTCTCGGGTTCCTGGCGCACTCTACTAGATCTACGAAGCTCTTGTGTTACCTGAACAGGCTGCTCCACAACCGCTTGTGATTCCTGTTCATGTCCCATAATCGGTTCAGTGATTTGTGGTTCTTGAACCGCTTCAAGTTCTACAGTCCTCCCACTTGCTTCTTTAGAGACAAACTCTCTTTCTAGAAACACGCCGGTCCGAGCAACAAACACTTTGTTCTCGGTTGGATTGTAGAAGTAGTAACCCTTAGTTTCCTTAGGGTACCCCACAAACTTACACTTATCCGATTTTGGCCCCAGCTTGTCTTATTGTAAACGTTTTACATAGACATCGCAGCCACAAATCCTCATGAACGACAGTGTGGGACGCCTCCCTTCTCCACATCTCATATGGTGTCTTCATGACTGATTTAGATGGAACACGGTTAATGGTGAAAGCTGCACTTAATAGAGCGTGGCCCCAAAACGATAATGGAAGATCGGTTTGAAACATCATAGATCGAACCATATCCAATAGGGTTCGATTCCTCCTCTCAGACACGCCATTCCATTGTGGCGTTCCGGGTGGAGTGAGTTGGGACACGATCCCACACTCTCTAAGATAGTCGTCAAACTCTTGGCTCAAGTATTCTCCTCCACGATCCGATCGTAGAGCCTTGATAATTTTGCCAAGTTGCTTCTCTACTTGATTCTTGAATTCTTTGAACACTTCAAAGGATTCAGATTTGGCCCTCATAAGGTACACAAATCCATATCTACTGTAATCATCAGTAAATGTAATGAAGTAGACGTAACCACCCCTGGCAGGCGTGGCAAATGGCCCACACACATCAGTATGTATGAGCGCCAATTCCTCACTAGTCCTCTCACCTTTCTTATTGAAAGGGGACTTTGTCATTTTTCCCAATAAACAAGCCTCACATGTCTCATATGATTCAAAATCAAATGAGTCTGGTAGTCCATCCTTATGTAGTCTAGATACACGTTTCTCGTTTATGTGGCCTAAACGACAGTGCCATAAATAAGCAGGATTTAAATCATTTATTTTAATCTGCTTGGTATTAATGTTGTAGACATGATTTCTTAGATCAAGGACATATAGTCCATTAAATAATTGCGCACTAAAATAGTGAATATTATTCAAATAAAAGGAACAACAATTGTTCTTTATTGAAATAATAAAACCATCCTTGTCCAAACAAGAAATAGAAATAATGTTTCTGCTCATAGCAGGCACAAAATAGCAATTATTTAATTCTAAAACTAATCCTGAAGGCAGAGATAGCTCGCTCACGCCCAAGGCCAACGCAGCAACTTTTGCTCCATTCCCAACACGCAGATCTATCTCCCCTTTAGCCAATCTTCTACTTCTCTTTAGATCCTGCACATTTCAACAAATGTGAGATCCACATCCAGTATCTAATACCCATGATGTAGAGACAGTTAAATTGACATCTACAACAAAAATACCTGGTGGTGGTGGAATCACTATTCCAAGCCTCTTGTCCTCCATATATTTTGGGCAGTTCCTCCTCCTGTGTCCAGGCTGACTGCAGTAGTGACACTCACATTTAGTCACACCTTTGGCAATGCCACCAACAGGCTTAAGGGCAGGTTCCTTGGACTTGGCAACTGACTTGCCTTTGCCCTTGGAGGATGAGGCAAACCTTTTGCCCTTTCCTTTCTGCACCATCATAATGGCCTTGCCCTTACCCTTTTTGATGCTTCGTTCAGCTGTCCTCAACATATTGAGCAAATCTGGCAGTGGTTTCACGACCTCGTTCATGTTATAGTTCATGATGAACTGTCCATAACTCTCGGGCAACGATTGCAACACGAGATCAGTTTCCAACTCTTGGCCGACCGGGAACCCAAGTCGGGCGAGATTCTCCAAGTATCCGATCATACGGAGTACATGGGGTCCCAACGGGTTCCCTTCTGCCAGATGACACTTGAACAGTGCCTTAGAGACCTCATACCTCTCAACCCTTTCCTGCTCTTGAAAGAGCTGCTTCAGATGCTCGATCATATCGACAACATTCATGTTTTCGTGTTGCTTCTGAAGCTCAGAAGTCATGGTGCATAGCATAAGGAAGGCCGCATCATTAGCGTCATCAACACGCTTTTGATACGTCTTTAGGGCTGCATGTGTTTGGTTCTCTGGACCTGCTGGAACATGCTCCTCTATTGCGTACAGTTTCTTCTCTTGCTTGAGAACGATTCTCAAGTTTCTGTACCAATCAAGGAAGTTGGTTCCAGAGAGCTTGTCCTTCTCAAGGACAGATCGTAGGGAATGTTGTGAACTCGATGAGTAGTTTGCCATTTGGAATTCTACAAAAGGAAAATACGCAAGTTTTAGTATTTGTGAATTTTGACTATATTCAATAATGGCTAGTTTATCAAATATAGCTCCCACTATTTTTCTATGGATTAATAACCCTCAAGATATTAATGAGGAAAATATCCTTATATTTTCTAGTGGGCCAAGATCCATGTTTCATCTCCTTATGAGCTTGCTTTGGCAAGTCACCCATAATTTGACTACTTTAGGTAGGAACAATTCCAATTGCATCCCTTATGCAACTCTTGGTTCAATTGGGCAAACAACTCCTTATTTATCCATCCATATGGATAATCCCAATTGATTGCCTCTAGGTTTCTTAATCACATTAATAGCCTAGTTGTGTTCAACCTCTTATTTAAACAATTGCACATTACTAGCTTGTGCCATCGCATTCCATCATTATGAACCAAGTCGCCATGCTTTGGCACGCACGAACTTGATAAATCATGATGATAATGAGTGTTTAAATAACGAGAAGGCAGGAACACAATATTTGAATTTTGAGGGATTTTTAAATTCAATTTTAATGGTTTTGTTGATCATCAACTAATCTATCTATTTGAGTTTGGGCACAACTACAAATAATAGATCCAGGTTGTCTAATTATCTTATTATCCTAATTGCATGCATCATCCATACACCAACCACAAAATAATAAGACAATAAAATAAACAACCACAGAATAAAAATAAAACGTGATGTGGATATGGCCTTTTCTAGACTAAGAAAATTCCAAGCCAATGAAATTTTCTATGAACCCTAAAAGCAAACATATCTCCATGCGTCTTGATCTTTTGGTCCATCCTTCATAGTCTTGGGGAATGCTCCATGCTCCATGCTCCATCTTTTGTGGCTCCTCTTTGGCTTTGGGCTTCTTTTCTTCAATCTTGGCTAACAATCTACTCTATCTAGCACTAGCTAACAACTATACTAAATAAAATAAACCTCACAAGTTGAGAAAAGAAAAATGGCTCGCAGGCCATAAAACCCTAATTAATTATTACAATTAATTGATCAGCTCGCAGGCCGTAAATCAAAACACAAAAATTAAACATCCACAACAAACCACATCCTAAGGCCATATCCAATCACCATGCGAATTGCACATAAACAGTTGAAATCCAATTTTAACACGCTTGGTTAATTTTAATTGTTTTTAGGATATTCTAGGGTTAAAACGGTCCATGGGGCCCAACAATCCAATTGCCCGGGCCCAAAAAGTGAACCGCAAAGGCCTAGGGCCGGCCGGCCGGCCCCTAGCCCACGCGGCTAGGCCGCGAGCTAGGGCTGCTCTGACCCCTAGGCCGAGCCTTGCTTGGGCGGCAAGCAAGGAGGGGCGGTCCCTAGGGGGGCCGAACCTCCTTTGGGAGTTGTTTCCAAAACAACTCCCTTGCTTGGTGCCCAAGTTTGGTTGTTTCCTTGTATGGAAAGAACTCCTTCTTCCCCAAGGCTACCCAAACCCTAGATCTAAGATCCTAAAATTTCTCAAACTCACTAATTCGTGCATCCAATGCAAAAAGTAGGTCTTATTATGATAGATTATTGACAAATTGCATCACATGCTTGATTTGTCTCTTTTTTCGCGATAAACAACAATTTTAAGGTGTAAAACTATCAAAACGTAACACATAAACCACGTTTATGCTCTACGACCTGTGGCTCTGATACCACTGTAGGGATTTGATTCATGGATGCGCAACGGAAACAAAATAAACCATGCAAAACCCTCCAAGGATCACAAGTCAAGAGACATAACAATGGTAAAGGAAGAAATCAATTAAGACACCTTAGGGTTCTCCTTTGATGACTTCAAACGCGAATCGTGTCACGTTCTCTATAGTTGATCCACGCCTAGAGTTGATTTCTAGATCTTCCAATCCTTGGTGCTAGCCCGGAAAGAGGAAGAGGAAGAAGAATCACGCAAAACGAGACTGAAACAAGGAGGTTTCGGCCACCTTGTGGGCCGACGGGGACGGGCGGCGAGCAAGGGGGGCGGCGGCTCCTTTTGCTTGCTTGATCTCTCCTTTTTGTTCTCTCCCACTCAAGTTATGATCTATAATGACATAAGTGTGAGAAGGAAGGAAGGAGTGTCCTTTATATAGTCCAACAAATCCTTGCCAACTACCTAAAGGACCTATTCTAGTCCTACTAGAATTCAATTTAGTCCCTTCCTTGCAAATTAGTCCCTAATAAGTTTGCAAGGTATTGCAAAGTGATCATTATAATTAATTAATCCTATTAATTAATTCCAAATCTAGTTCAACTCTATATAGCGTGTGACCCCATAGGTTCTATCTAGTTGATAGCAACAATTTGCTAATATGGAGCGGTTTCTAGCAAAACATCCATTCTAGCCACCTAATAGAATAGTCATCTTGACAACCTTTGTACAAGTAATTGCCTCATCCCTTTGTGTCTATATCCGTATTGGACACGAGACATACAAGTCACACTCGTATATCCAATCCATAGTTTCTCGATCCATGGGAATAGCCTTTTTCGTGCAAATAACATCAATATCCCATATTGATTTATTTGAGTCTGGCCAGACATTCTATAAGCACTATCCCTCGAGTGGCCTAGAATATTTTCTCCCGTTATGTGGGAGGGACAAATTCTATCTACGTCCACTACGATCTCTAAGCTTGCTTCTTATTGTATCCGGTACACGCCTTTATAACTACCCAGTTACGGTGTAGCGTTTAACGCTACCAAAATCACAATAATCCACAACTAGAATATCTAGCGACTTCAATCCTAAGGATGACAATACCATTGCACCGCGAGAAGCACTTGTGACTCAACCTAACGTGTATGTAGCCTTCTCGGAGATGGGTCAATCCAGTGCGCCATTATCTTTAATGCACACCTATGTGTTGGATCATGATATCTCCATATCAATCCAACCCCATACTAGTCTATAGATGATTGTCCCTTTAATCATTATACTGGACTAGGGATATTTAAGATAAACAACACAATTGTATCTAAGGACTTCGTTATATTAAATATCCAATAAATAATAAATGAATTTTCTAGCCACATATAAATTCATACTAAACTAGATTGCCTCTAGGGCATCTATTCCAACATCCAGCACTATATAAATACTCGTCCAGGCTCGTTTTGAATACATCTACACACCCAAGGAGAAATCTGAGCATCCCCAGAGCACGGAAACACGAATCCAGATTCAAGACACCCGTTTGCTCTTCTTCTCTCACATTCAAAAACTGTGTTATTTCGTTATGAATTTCAGTAGCTAAACTTTTTACCTAGGTTCTCGGTGAACCTAGGGTTACGTACTCAGAAATTAGTTATACGTTTTGACTATGGATTCATTATTACTGTTTCTTAATATCAGCACCTTTGTTCGTTATTCTGTCTTTGAATTTTACTATTCATGCATGCTCTACTTGACCACCCAGAATTGCTACAGACCCGAGCCGGTAGGTGAAAACGTCCGGTTAGGGTTAGGAAGAAAATACAGAATTCAGCACCTTACCACGATGGACCGACCAGAGAAGGGGAGTTAGGACTAGCCTGAAATCGTTGAGACCAACTGTTAGAGAATCTGACCCGGGCCATCAGGACAGGTTAGAAACCCTAGCAGCCTTAGAACGAGACTACATATTTAGGCAGCTTAACTGGAATCCGAAAGTCTGCAGGATCGTGATAGCGTGCAGGAAAAGTAAAGATACTGCACAATTGGTACATGACACGAATAACGAGACTGCTGTATGTTTTTATGTCAAACAAGGAACGAAAATTTGGAGAGACCCTAGGGGATCCTGGAATCTAGTTTCTCAAACCCTAATTTTACAACCTTAAGATTATTCAGAAAATTCTCACAAAAAGATTTTCGTTTCAGTTATTTACTATCAATACTTAGTTAGTAAGCGAACTCTCAAAATACTCCTCCTTTTTACACTCTGTTCGTTAAAACTGATTACTAGAAAAACCTGCAAAGTCCCTGTGGGATCGATAATTCGAGTCGAAAATACTCTCTATATTACTTGATTCGTATACTTGTGAATAGGACGCTAAATTGCGCACCAAGAAGATGCAGCAAATAGAGCAAGGGAAGCTGAGGAGCTCAGAGCTCAGTTAACCGAGGTGCAAGCTGCTATGGCACGCTTGAACCCTCCAAATCCACAACCACGTCTTGGTGTGGGGGTACAAGCGAGAAACGACGGAGGTAATAATAATAATAATGGGGGGAATAATGCACAAGATGTGGCGGGGAAGGTCAATAATGCTGAAGAGGATGAGCGTCCTTTGGTGGATTACTTCAGGACTACACCAGAGGGTTATCAACCCACTATTGTCAGGCCACAAATTAACGCTGCGGATTTCGAGATACGCCAACCATTGATCAATATGGTTCGGAATGAGTGCTTATTCACGGGAGCCCCAGGTGATGATTGATGCGCTTTCTAGCGTGCTATTCGCAAGTATACGAATCAAGTAATATAGAGAGTATTTTAGACTCGGATTATCGATCCCACAGGGACTTTGCAGGTGTTTCTAGTAATCAGTTTTAAGTTGCAGAGTGTAAAAAGGAGGAATATTTTGAGAGTTTGTTGCTAACTAAGTACTGAAAGTAAATAACTAAAACGTAAATCTTTTTGTGAGAATTTTCTGAATAATCTTAAGGTTGGTAAAACTAGGGTTTGAGATACTAGGTCCCGGGATCCCCTAGGGTTTCTTCAGATTTTCGTTCTTTGTTTGACATGAAAACACACAGCAGTCTCGTTATCCGTGCCACGTACCAATTGTGCAGTATCTTTTCTTTTCCTGCACGTTGTCACAATCCTGCAGACTGTCGGATTCCTGTTAAGCTGCCTAAATCTGCAGTCTCGTTCTAAGGCTGCTAGGGTTTCTAACCTGTCCTGATGGCCCGGGTCAGATTCTCTAACAGTTGGTCAAACGATTTCAGGCTAGTCCTAACTCCCCTTCGCTAGTCGGCCCATCGGGGTAAGGTGCTAAATTCTGTCTTCTCTTCCTAACCCTAACCTGACGTTTTCACCTACAGGCTCGGGTCTGTAGCAATTCTGGGTGATCAAGCCGAGCATGCATGAACAGTAAAATTCAAAGACAGAATAACGAATAAAGCTGCTGATATTAAGATAGTGCAATCATGAATTCATAGTCAAAACTCAGAACGATGTCTCTGAAAACGAAACCCTAAGTTCACCGAGAACCTAGGTAAAAAGTTTAGCTACTGAAATTCATATGTAAATAACACAGTTTTTGAATAAAGGGAGAATAAGATCAAACTAGGTCTTCGAATCTGGAATCACGTTTCCGTGCTCTCCGGGGATGCTCCGACTTCTCCGTGGATGTGTTGATTTGTGTTATTGTTGTGTGTTATTGTGTCAAAACGAGTCTAGACGAGTCTTTATATAGTGCTGGAGACGTTTCTGGAAACTGCCTTTATTTACGAAACTGCCACTGCCCGAAAGACAGCAGCCTGACATGTGTTGATTTCTGCGTATTTTCCTCCCTGGCTGCGAATTTCACCTCCCTGGCTGCGTATTTTTCCATTTTCCTGCGTATTTTCTTCCCCTGGCTGCGTATAATACGCAGGGCTGCGTATAATACGCAGACAGGGTCAGAAACTGGCTAAAAATCCTTCCTCTGGCTTGCTGTCTGCGTATAATACGCAGGATCCTGCGTATAATACGCAGACAGCAAGAAAAACTGCTCTTTTCTGCTCCGTTTTGTGTTTTGACCCGAAACTTGTCGAAATTACCAAAATACCCCTGGGTCAAAACCGCTCTAAATTCTGCCCAATCCTGACTCTGGCCATAGGAAAACTGCTGCCTGAAATTGGGAGACAAAATCTGAACTTGACTCCGAAAACCCGGGCCCGATGCCAAAATGACCAAAATACCCCTAGGCCAAAATTGTCCCGGAAATCGTCATGAACATGAAATAGTTGCTCCTGATTCCGGATACCGGAAACCGAGACTCCTTACTCGGGCGTGGCCTGTCTGGGACCCACACTTGACGGGAGTCGGTTTTTCGGCCCGATTCCGTTTCAGCATTATAACCTGTTTTCGGGAAGCCCTTGACGTCTCCGTTCTTTTGCCCCTGGTTTCACTTCAAAATTCCAAGTCAAGCTCAAGATATTGTCAACCAAGCGCATCTCGGTCATTCTCGGTTTTGGCGTTTTCAGCTTCCTCGGTCGGTTTTCACTGCCCGTTTCTCCTCCAGTCTTTCCGTTTTCTGTTCCACTCTCCGTTTTCCCAGTCTCGGTCAAATTCTACTCCGAGCATTTTCTGCACGTTTCCCGAGGCAAACCCGGTTCTGTCTCGGCACGCATCCCAATGCACTTCCCGAACCTGTTCCTGTGAAGACAACATGAACAAACCCGTGATCATATCTCGAAATGCGTGAAATAAGCAGAAATTTACGAAGAACAAATAAACATCTCGTTCTAATTTCCGAGGCTTTCTGAGGGTGAATTCTGGCTAAAACGCGGTTTTCCAGCACACATACACATCTTTTCAGGCTATAAAATAACCCCTATTTGGGCGTTATCAAATACCCCCACACTAAACTTTGCTCGTCCCGAGCAAACTCCTGCAATATACTACCAATACATACTATCCGACTCAATCCAGAGCGGTGTAACTGCACTTATTTAAAAACAGTATTAATATTATAAAAACAGTTTATATTTTTTTTGGTGAGACTGGGCAATCTCTTCAACTCAAACTGAACATCATCAAGTTCTCATATTCCCCTAAATTTCAGAAACTGCGGTGATCGGAAGAACTCGCGGCCAGCCTAGGTTAGGAACAAGCACGAACACCACTTACTTCCGCTTTTGCACGCAAACCGAACGTATCCCTAACACACACCTTCCGTGCTTTTACTCTGGGTGTAATGTAAATCTGCCGGCTTTGGGACGGTAGGATAAGTCATTTAGAAGCGATGTCCTAAACATCACAGCACACTCACACATACCCCAATCTCACACTCCCTCACCAAGAAGACGGAAACTGACCCAAATCACCTAAGATTCTAGACACTCAATTTCCCGAGTCCCGGTGTAACTGCCGTTCTCGCGGCCACAACTGTGAACGAATGTGAAACTGTGATAAAAATTGTCGGCCTGGCGTTTTGAAATAAAATCAATCAAGCACCCTGAATTTTCTTCCTTTGATACTTTTTTTTCTTTTTCTTCTCTTCCTTTTTTTTTTTTTTTTTTTTTTTTTTTTTTGCGGGGCAACACAATAAACAACAATAATATAAGCCAGGCCAATTCTATGTTAAACTAAAAACATGGGGTGGCAGAAAAAATACTGAAATAAAATCTGAGACGACCACCCCCACACTAATTTCGAACCATGTAGTCGATATGTAAAATAATCGCGCTTTTCTAACCGATCCTCCTCACTCCAAGGATGTCTAAATAGCTCAGCGCGTCCTCCAATCAACCCTGTCAACCCGAGTTCCCCATGTTGTGCGGAAAAATGTTCACGCACTACGGCTCTCCTCCTATGCTCACGGTGTAATGTCGTGAGTCACCGCCACACCGAAGTGTGCTGCCGTCACTATCTCACCCTTACACACCCTCAAATATAAAAAATATGACGCTCATCCACTATAAAATATGACAATTATGCTCTACCCTAGAAAATCCCCCTCAACTCAACTCCCTCGTGCCATGACGCGTAGGAAAGGTAAAAATACTAACAATGATGCGAGTATCAAAAAACGGCTTCCTAGGTCAAGCGGTTACCAAGAAAAGGGTTAATGGATCAACGGGGCTCACTAATGGACCTAAGGCGCGAGACAGGACGTGAGGTCCCCTATGGCCTATCACTCCACCAAATGATGTGGTGACCGTGATGGCGGGTTGACGACTACCTGGTGACGGTGGTCTGGCAGCTAGTCGGATACATTGCTCGGGAGACAGCTACTTGCGTTTTCTGGAGTGCATTGGCTCTATTAACTCCCCTAGACAGATTCTCGCAGCTCTTCCTCACTTAAGTTCGTCCACTTCGGGAAATTTTCTATCATTAAGATCTCTCCAGTTTTAAGCTAAATCCTTCACCCAGTCTCAAAATTTTCAATTTTCATCAATTTTTTTTTAATTAATTTTTTAATTTTTTTTTAAAACAGTTACAATGCAGTTACAACGCCACCACCCCCACACTGGATGGTGCCATGCCCTCATGGTACTATTCATCAGGCATATAATCTGGATTGGATGAGCTGGCTTGCCTCATCGAATGAAAACAACTGGTAGTATATGGTAGCATATGCAGAAAAATAAAGCGAGAGAAAGAAATTGAACCTGTGCACCCGGAGTCAGTTCTTACAGGTGCTGACTTTTTCGCAGAGTCTGGCAGTGAAGGACCGTTGACCGGTCGCCGAAAAATTTCTCGACGAAAGTTGCCAACCTCCCGGGCTCTGTATGCGCTCTTCAAATGTGCAATCCCCGAGCACCATTGTGTGTGACAATGTGCTCCCATATGGTCGAGTGTACTTTCGTACACCGGGGTCGATTGCTCTGTTATGCAGAAAAACCGTTCCTGAAAAATCCCCAACTCGTACGAGTCCCTGTGACGGTCGAGTGCAGAACACACCGGGGTCGATTCTTCAAGTTTTCGGAAATCAGCCCTTTCTTCTACGAAATTTTCTGAATTCGCTTCAAACTCCACGGATCTGTGTATAGAGGTAGAGAGAGAAAAGAGGCCAAAATGGCTCCAACCTGTCGGCCTTAAAAACCCTACTTTTGCCAAAATTACGAAAATGCCCTTCATGTAGAATTTGAAAAAAAACTGAAGTTTTGTGCGTATAATACGCATACTGTGCGTATTTTACGCACACAGGGCCATCTGGAGTGATAAAAAAAAATTGCAATTTTACCTGCTGACTGCGTATAATCCGCAGGACCTGCGTAAAATACGCAGACAGCAGGTATAATTGATGATTTTTTTTTTTTTTTTTTTTTTTTTTTTTTTTTTTTTTTTTTTTTTTTTCAGAAAAATCCTGTTTACACTGCTGGCTGCGTATAATACGCAGAAAGCTGCGTAAAATACGCAGACAGCAGCTAAAATAATTTTTCAAAAATATTTTTTTTTTCAAAAATCAAGTTTTTCTTGCTGGCTGCGTATAATACGCAGAATGCTGCGTAAAATACGCAGACAGCAGCAAAAAATAAATTTTCAATATATATTTTTTTTTGGATTTTTACTGCTGGCTGCGTATAATACGCAGAACCTGCGTAAAATACGCAGACAGCAGCAAAAATAAAATTTTCAATTTTCTTTTTTTCAAAAGTTTGGCAAACTGGGCTGCGGTGTGCGTAAAATATACACAGTGTGCGTAAAATACGCACACAGTAGCCTAGACATAGATTTTTTTTTTCTCTCTACCGTATTCATGCTCCGTTTTCTTCTCGTTTTCTGCTCTGCTGTATCTGCACATACTCAATTCAAAGTTAATACCCACTCATCTTACCTCTCTCAAAATTCAAAACTGAAAATAAAACTGAAATAACTTAAACTAACTTACTACGTTGGGTTGCCTCCCAACCAGCGCTTGTAATTTACGGTCGACGGCCCGACCCAGTTACCTCATGTTTGCTCAAGGGACGTCAAAACAGTCTACCTTGACGTCTGCTTCCAGGCCCAAATATGGCTTGACCCGGTTTCCGCTCACCCTGCAAGTTGTACTGTCATGCGAAATCTTCAATTCAACCGCATCCCATGAAAGTACCTCTTTGATGATAAACGGTCCTGACCACCGAGATCTCAATTTTCCCGTGAAAAGCTGCTTCCGAGACTCGCATAGAAGTGCTTTCTGCCCTTCCTGAAACTGCTTTGGTTGTGCTGAACTTTGATGGCTCAGGAGCGGTTTAAGCTCTCGGGTCGGTGGCTCTTTGAGTGACGGGACCAGGGCCAATTTCTGTCCACCTTTTTCGTCCAGCTGTAAAGTGGTCCGGTTTTCGGCTTGCATGGCCTGCTCCTCCTGGAATCTCTCCTCGTTCTCTCTGTCCACTCTATCAATCTCTTCCCATAGCTCATCCATCTCTTCGTTTTCCCAGCCTTCTTCGACTACCTCCACTGCGAAGATGTCTTCATGCTCGTAATAATTCGGTAGTTGCAGATTTTTGAAAACGTTGAACTTCACCTTGTCTTCATTAATCTGCATAGTCAGTTCTCCGCTCTTGCAGTTTATCATGGCTTCTCCAGTGGCCAGAAACGGTCTGCCCAGAATGAGTGGTACGTCTCCTGCCTCCATGTCCAGAATTACAAAATCTGCCGGAAAAATCAATTCTCCTACTTTCACCAGAATATCTTCAATAACTCCGTAAGCCTGCTTCACGGATCTGTCCGCCATCTGCAGCTTGATTCTGGTGGGCCTGAGTTCACCGATTTTCAAAGTTTTGAAAATCGACAAGGGCATCAGATTGATACTGGCCCCTAGGTCACAAAGAGCCTTTCCTGTGTAAGCATTACCTAGGGTCACCGGGATAACAAAACTGCCAGGGTCCTTCCTCTTCCTCGGTAGCCCATTCTTCACACAGTTGCTCACTTTTGCCGTCAGATTTATAGTCTCGAAATCGCTCATACGTTTCCGTCCGTACAAAATATCTTTGAGGAACTTGGCATAAGTGGGCATCTTTGCCAACGCCTCCGCAAAGGGTATGTTGATCTTCAATTGTTTGAAAATCTCGAGAAATCTGGCGTAGTCCTTGCTATCATCCCTCTTTCGTGTCTTCAAAGGATACGGCACCTCCTTGGATACAGGTACCGTTTCTGCTTCCTTCTCGTTCTGCACTGCATCCTGCCCAACCGAGCCCTTCGGCTGGGGGCGGTCGGCTGAACTGTTATCCTGGCCAAATATTTCGCGCTCGATTTCCTTCGACTTTTCTGCACGTGTATGGCTAGGATACGGCGGATCCTGTAGTGCTAATCCACTCCGAGTGGTGATGGCATTGACCTGAGCACGTGGATTATGCACTGTATTCGAGGGCAAGTTTCCTGGCTGTCTCTCCGTTAGCTGCTGTGCTAACTGTCCAACTTGTACCTCCAAAGTGCGCAGTGACGTTTTGGTCATCTGCACGTCGGCTGTCAGGGCGTCCATGTGCTTGAACCGAGACTCCATGGTCTGGAACATGGACTTGATCTCCTTCATCTGAGCGTCGTACTGCTGTGAAGATGGGCCCGACTGAGCCTGCTGTGTCGGTGCAGCCTGCTGGGCTGGTGGCCTGTGCTGGAACCCCGGTGCATAAACTGTTGCGTTCGGGTTTCTGTACCGGAACCCGGGATGGTCTCTCGTATCCGGTCTGTACAGGCTTGGGTCCCACTGCTGCTGTACGTAATTGGCATCTTCGTTTCTGAGCCCCTCAATGGCTGTGTCCAAATCTGGCCCGTCCACCATTGCAACAGTCTTCTTTTCCGAGTAGACTTTATTAACCAAGTCTTGCACGATCTTGGCCAGATTGTCTATCCGGTCGCTGGCTCGGCTCGGGCCGTGATCCTGAGATCGTCAAACAGGCGAGTGTCCTGTTTGGCTAATTGCTTCATCAGCTCATAAGCACCGTCCTTGTCCACATGGTACAGAAAGTTTCCTCCGGCTTCTCTGTCAATCCTGTCAGCACTCTCCCTGTCTAAGGCATGGTAGAATACCTGCAGGATCTTCGGGTCTCCAAAACCGTGGTTTGGGCACCTTTTCACCAATCTCATCAATCTGTCCCATGCGTCTACCACCGTCTCTCCCGTCTTCTGCTTGAACGACAGAATCTCGCTTTGTAATTGAATGACCCGGGATGCGGGGTAAAATTTGGCAAGAAAATCTGTGACGCATCCTTCCCATGTAGTGATCGATCTGGGTGGTCGGGATTCGAGCCAGTCGTTGGCCACTCCGTACAGGCAGTATGGAAAGAGTATTAGCATGAGCGCCTCGGCTCCAACTCCCTTATACCGGACTTTGTTGCAGTAGTCCTCGAACTTCCCGATGAAGTCGTTCGGGTCTTCGTCAGCTTTGCCATGGAATGGACAGAGGGTCTGAACCGTCTGGATGGTGGAGGGTTTGATGTCAAAGTGTTCTGCGGTGATCTCGGGCACCACAATAGCTCGCTCATGCCCCCCCGTGGGGACTTCGAAATTCTCCACCAACGCCTTCCCAGACCGGTTGTATGTCCTCTGGTTGCTCCGGGCAGCGAATCCTGCTGCGATCAGATCCTTGATGTACCGAGCCATCTCGGCTGGAGTACTTGTCTCGGGTAGTTCTGGCGTTCTCTCGGTATTGTCGCCCATCCTGAAAAAGTAGAGTTCTCAAGAGCAGTGAGATTACGGAAAAAAAAAAAAACAAAATAAAAATAAAAACTCTGAAAATTAATTCGAACTACTAAATAAACCCTAAAAAGTCCCCGGCAACGGCGCCAAAAACTTGATGCGCTTTCTAGCGTGCTAGTCGCAAGTATACGAATCAAGTAGTATAGAGTGTATTACGACTCAGATTATCGATCCCACAGGGACTTTGCAGGTTTTTCTAGTAATCAGTTTTAACGAAAAGAGTGTAAGGAGGAATATTTTGAGAGTGTGCTTGCTAACTACGTACTGAAAGTAAATAACTGAAACGTAAATCTTTTTGTGGGAATTTTCTGAATTATCTTAAGGTTGTAAAACTAGGATTTGAGATACTAGGTCCCGGGATCCCCTAGGGTTCTTCAGATTTTCGTTCTTTGTTTGACATGAAAACACACAGCAGTCTCGTTATCCGTGCCACGTACCAATTGTGCAGTATCTTTTCTTTTCCTGCACGTTATCACAATCCTGCAGACTGTCGGATTCCTGTTAAGCTGCCTAAGTCTGCAGTCTCGTTCTAAGGCTGCTAGGGTTTCTAACCTGTCCTGATGGCCCGGGTCAGATTCTCTAACAGTTGGTCTCAACGATTTCAGGCTAGTCCTAACTACCCTTCGCTAGTCGGCCCATCGGGGTAAGGTGCTAAATTCTGTCTTCTCTTCCTAACCCTAACCGGACGTTTTCACCTACCGGCTCGAGTCTGTAGCAATTCTGGGTGATCAAGCCGAGCATGCATGAACAGTAAAATTCAAAGACAGAATAACGAATAAAGCTGCTGATATTAAGATACTGTAATCATGAATCCATAGTCAAAACATAGAACTAATCTCTGAACACGAAACCCTAGGTTCACCGAGAACCTAGGTAAAAAGTTTAGCTATTGAAATTCATATGTAAATAACACAGTTTTTGAATGAGAGAGAAGAAGAGCAAACTAGGTCTTCGAATCTGGAATCGCGCTTTCGTGCTCTCCCGGGATGCTCAGACTTTTCCTTGGATGTGTTATTTGTGTTATTGTTGTGTGTTATTGTGTCAAAACGAGTCTAGACGAGTCTTTATATAGTGCTGGAGACGTTTCTGGAAACTGCCTTTATTTACGAAACTGCCACTGCCCGAAACCGCCTCAAAATTTGTGCTGTCTGCGTAAAATACGCAGGGCTCTGCGTATAATACGCAGACAGCAGCCTGACATGTGTTGATTTCTGCGTATTTTCCTCCCTGGCTGCGAATTTCACCTCCCTGGCTGCGTATTTTTCCATTTTCCTGCGTATTTTCTTCCCCTGGCTGCGTATAATACGCAGGGCTGCGTATAATACGCAGACAGGGTCAGAAACTGGCTAAAAATCCTTCCTCTGGCTTGCTGTCTGCGTATAATACGCAGGATCCTGCGTATAATACGCAGACAGCAAGAAAAACTGCTCTTTTCTGCTCCGTTTTGTGTTTTGACCCGAAACTTGTCGAAATTACCAAAATACCCCTGGGTCAAAACCGCTCTAAATTCTGCCCAATCCTGACTCTGGCCATAGGAAAACTGCTGCCTGAAATTGGGAGACAAAATCTGAACTTGACTCCGAAAACCCGGGCCCGATGCCAAAATGACCAAAATACCCCTAGGCCAAAATTGTCCCGGAAATCGTCATGAACATGAAATAGTTGCTCCTGATTCCGGATACCGGAAACCGAGACTCCTTACTCGGGCGTGGCCTGTCTGGGACCCACACTTGACGGGAGTCGGTTTTTCGGCCCGATTCCGTTTCAGCATTATAACCTGTTTTCGGGAAGCCCTTGACGTCTCCGTTCTTTTGCCCCTGGTTTCACTTCAAAATTCCAAGTCAAGCTCAAGATATTGTCAACCAAGCGCATCTCGGTCATTCTCGGTTTTGGCGTTTTCAGCTTCCTCGGTCGGTTTTCACTGCCCGTTTCTCCTCCAGTCTTTCCGTTTTCTGTTCCACTCTCCGTTTTCCCAGTCTCGGTCAAATTCTACTCCGAGCATTTTCTGCACGTTTCCCGAGGCAAACCCGGTTCTGTCTCGGCACGCATCCCAATGCACTTCTCGAACCTGTTCCTGTGAAGACAACATGAACAAACCCGTGATCATATCTCGAAATGCGTGAAATAAGCAGAAATTTACGAAGAACAAATAAACATCTCGTTCTAATTTCCGAGGCTTTCTGAGGGTGAATTCTGGCTAAAACGCGGTTTTCCAGCACACATACACATCTTTTCAGGCTATAAAATAACCCCTATTTGGGCGTTATCAATGATCCGCATAAACACTTGCTCAATTTTGAGCAGATTACCTCCACTATGTATGATCAGAGAGTTCCACTCGAGACGATAAAGCTCATGCTTTTTCCCTTCTCCTTATCGGGAAAAGCAAAGACATGGCTTATGGAACTTCCAGCAGGCAGTATCGCTACATGGACAAAGTGTTGCAAGGAGTTCCTCAGGACATATATTCCGCCGTCCAAGGTTTCTCAACGGATGGCAGACATAACAAAATTTGCGCAACAGGAAGATGATTCTCTGGGAGACACGTGGAGGAAGTTCAACCAGCTACTTCGCAGATGCCCTACACGGAGCCATGGTACAAACTTCTGCACTATTTTTATAATGCTCTAGACAGAGAGACTGCAAATGAACTAGATATGATGGCTCGGGGCAATTTTATGGGCCTAGTACTACAAAGATGCCGCGATCTGCTGGATAATGTGGCAAAACGTAAGTCCACGAGGTCTGAGACTCGTAAAAATACAAAATATGATGGAGTATTGGTTAGTAAAATTGAGTCAATGGTGGAACAAAAAATTTGAACATCAGATGGCAGTGATGACTTCGGCTTTCAGTAATATTAATCCATCGGCACAGGTGAAATAAGTGGGAGAAATGGTAGAAGATGCAAAATCAGGGATATGGAGATGGGATTGAAGATGTGAACTACATGGGTCAACCACGACAACAGCAATGGTCCATCACATATCATCCTAATAACCGCAACCACCCCAATTTCAGCTATGCCAATCCAAACAGTGGATTATATGCATCGGGTTAAAGGCCAAATGTTCCATACAAATCTCAAAGACAAGCTCCACAACAGCATGACCCACAATCAGAAGAACAAGAGACAAATGCGTTGTTGAGGAAACTATTAGCTAGTCAAGATAAAATAGAGAGCAAGATTGTCGCTATGGAAGCCACAACTGAAGAGCCATGAGACGCAGATTGGGCAAATAGCCAATAAAAATACTCGACTTCCACCTGGCATGTTGCCTTCGAACACAATCACTCCACCTGAGCAGTTGAAGGCTATCACTACTCGTAGTGGGATCACCACTGAGGATCCTCCATATCCTACCCACGCGCGAGCTGAGGCGAAAAAAGAAACTGAGAAGGCGTTTGATGAAGCAATTCCCGTGCCTACCGTGATTCCTTAATAAAAGGACACGAGTAGGAAGTCGGAGGATAAGCAAAAGCCTAAGGAGTACAGTATGCGTTTGCCATACCCACAGAGACTGAAGAGCCAAGAGGATGCAGAACACTTCAAGAAGTTTGTGGATATCTTCAAGAAGTTGCATATTAATATTCCTTTCGCGGAGGCCATTTCAAAAATGCCGAAATATGCTAAGTTTCTCAAGGACCTCCTTTCCAATGAAAGGCGCATGGATGACTTTGAAACCGTGACTCTAAATGAAGAGTGTAGCGCCGTTGTTCAAAAAGCGTTACCAAAGAAGATGAAAGATCTGCGCGGTTTCATCATTCCTGTGACATTGGGAGATGCCTTTCATGGTAGAGCATTGTGTGATATTGGCGCAAGCATTGCCCACATCCGTTTTTGAGCAGCTTGGTGTGGGAGAACCAAAACCGACAAAGATGTACTTGCAAATGGCAGACCGCACCATCAAACGCCCAAGGGGCGTCTTGGAAGATGTACTAGTAAGAGTTGAGGGACTTATCTACCCAACTGACTTCGTGATCCTAGACATGGAAGTCGATGATGATGTCCCCCTTATCTTGGGCCGCCCGTTCTTGGCCACAGGGAGAACAATCATTGATGTGGCTAACGGAGAGCTAACGATGAGGATCAACATGAGAAGGTGGCCTTTAACGTATTTGAAGCTATGAAGTTTCCCGTGTATGCAGTGAGTGAGCAGTGTTTTGGTGTGGAGGCATACACACCGGATGAGGAGGAAGACATTTTATTGGAGCGACTATATAAGGAGCTTGCTCAACTTGATTCTAGCGATAAAGAGCAGGCCATGGAGACTCATTGGCGCCAGACCCTACCCCTCTTCAATGAGGGAAGCAGGAAGACTCTTATTCCTTCTCTTTATATTGCTACTACTTTAGAATTGAAAACTTTACCTGCACATTTGAAATATTTATATCTTGGATCTAATGATACTTTGCATGTTATTGTGTCTTCTTGTTTGGACAGGGAATAGGAGGAACAATTGCTGAAAGTATTGCAGGAACGGAAAGCAGCTATATGATGGACCATAGCAGATATCAAGGGGATCAGCCCCACAGTTTTCTAGCACAAGATCCGGCTCATGGAGGACAAGAAGCCGATAGTTCAATTTCAGCGCCGTTTCAATCCTCATATGCAGGAGGTGGTGAAGAAAGAGGTGCTTAAATGGTTGGAAGAGGGAATCATCTACCCGATTTCTCACAGCACATGGACTAGCCCGGTGCAGTGTGTCCCTAAGAAGGGAGGTATTACTGTGGTGGAAGGGGAAAAATGTGATCAGATTGCTAAACGTACTGTTACTGGGTGGAGAGTTTGCATGGATTACCGCAAACTCAATGATGCCACTTTAAAGGATCACTTCCCCCTTCCATTCGTTTATCAGATGTTAGACAGGCTGGCACATCATTATCATTATTGCTTTTTGTATGGGTACTCCGGGTAAAACCAGATCGCTATTGAGCCAGCAGACCAAGAGAAGACGACATTCACTTGTCCCTATGGGACCTTTGCTTTCAGACGCATGCCCTTCGGGTTATGCAATGCACCTGGTACTTTTCAGAGATGCATGATGTCGATCTTATCAGACATGATGGAGAAAAATTTCGAGGTATTCATGGATGATTTTTCCATTTATGGTGATGGTTTTGATGACTGTTTGCAACAGCTGGCCCGGGTTCTTGATAGATGTATTGACACCAACCTAGTGCTCAACTGGGAGAAGTGTCACTTCATGGTGACTGAGGGCATAGTTTTGGGGCACAATATCTACATCAAAGGGTTAGAAGTGGATAGAGCCAAGATTGAGAAGCTTCCATACCCTACATCTGTCAAAGGGGTGAGAAGTTTCTTGGGACATCCAGGGTTCTATCGGCGCTTCATTAAAGACTTCTCGAAGATCACGAAGCCATTATCTGGATTGCTCGAGAAGGATGCGGTATTTGATTTCAATGCAGCGTGCAAGTCAGATTTTAATTTGCTCAATGAGAAGTTGATTAGCGCGCCTATCATCATTACCCCAGACTGGACTTTACCGTTTGAGATCATGTATGATGCTGAGATTGATTAGGTGGGTATTGTTGACGCAAGAATTTGATATATAGATCAAAGACAAGAAAGCGGTGGAAAATGTAGTGGCTGACCATTTATCACGTTTGGAGAATGAGAAGCATGAGGATGTACCGATCAGAGAGGAGTTCCCAGACGAACAACTTATGGTAGTGGTTGCAGCTGTGCCTTGGTTTGCTGACTTGGAAAATTTCAAGGCACTAAATATTATCCTCAAAGACATGAATTCCCACCAGAGAAAGAAATTTTTTGCAGATGCGCGGCATTATTTCTGGGATGACCCTTATCTGTTCAAGCTGGGAGCAGATAATGTATTGCGGAGGTGTGTTGCTGAGCAAGACACATTGGAGATTCTTAGACACTGCCACGAGTTGAACTGTGGAGGTCACTTCGGCAAATCACACACAGTGGCAAAGGTACTTCAGAGTGGTTTCTTTAGGCCTACATTGAATAAATATGCTAGTTTGTTTGTGCAGCAGTGTGACCGGTGTCAAAGAACCGGCAATATTTCCAACCGAAATGAGATGCCTCAAAATTTCGTGTTGGAGGTAGAGCCATTTGATGTGTGGGGCATTTATTTCATGGGGCCATTCCCCTCTTCACTTGGTAATATCTACATTCTGTTGGCTGTTGATTATGTGACCAAGTGGGTAGAGGCGATAGCTTGTCCCAAGAATGATGGCGCTGCAGTAGAGAGATTTGTGCGCAAGAACATTTTTACGCGGTTTGGGACGCCTAGGGCCATTATTAGTGACGAGGGATCACATTTCGTGAACATATTCTTTGCCAATGTTTTGAGCAAGTATGGGGTGAAGACTCATAAGATATCACTAGCCTACCATCCGCAGTCGAATGGGCAAGCTGAAGTATCCAACCGAGAGAACAAGTGAATTTTAGAGAAGACTGTCAATCCGGGACGCAAAGATTGGTCCCTACACCTGGATGATAGTCTATGGGAATATCGGACAGCATACAAGACTCCCTTGGGCATGTCTCCTTACCAGCTAGTATTTGGGAAATCATGTCATCTCCCGGTGGAACTTGAGCACAAGGCATTCTGGGCCTTGAAAAAGATCAACTTGGACGCTAAGCTCTAAGGTGAGCAAAGGAAGCAAGCATTACTTGAACTTGAAGAATTTCGGTTGATGGATTATGAGAGTGCAAAAATATTCAAGGAAAGGACCAAACAGTGGCACGAGAAGCATATCATACCGAGGGACCTCAAGGTTGGACAGAGGGTGTTGATCTTCAATTCCAGGCTGAAGTTGTTTCCAGGCAAGTTAAAGTCTAGATGGAGTGGCCCATACATGATTACTGCAGTCTATCCATGGGGTTCTCTCGAAGTGGAAGATGCAAATGGGGGCAGGTTCAAAGTGAATGGCCAGAGAGCGAAGCCGTATGTGGACGGGAATTTCATTGGAGTTATTGGATGGCTCCATGAAAATCTCGCTATTTGATTCTCTCTGAGGTAACTGGGTCGGGAAATTACAAGCGCTTGTGGGAGGCAACCAAACCTATTTATTGCTTTAGTGTAGTTTTTCTTTCTGTTTTGTTTATTTTATTTTGTTTGATCTATTTGAGAGGTGCGAGAGAGTGGAACTCATATCTCCCATGAGTGTGTGCAGAAATTCTAGGTGAAAGGCCTATTCCGGATCCCCCTTCTTGATGCGCGTGGAGAAAAGTTCACAAAAATAGAGAAAAAGCAGTCCAAATCGCGTATCGGGATCCGGAATTAAGAATTGGGTGAAGAGTGCCGTTCCTACACTCACTCAACACATGCACCTGGTGAAGAGAGCGTATCCAAAATCCCCGTCTTGATGCAAGCGAGGAATGTAGTGCAAAACCGAGAAAGCTGACACATTGGCACGGATTACGAGGCAAAGTTTTGCAAACATGACCATGCACTGAGTTGAAGAGTGCCATGTGTGGGGGTTGTCGAGAGCTTTCTGTTGATATGTGGATCGCATGCATCGGAGTCTGGACGCGAAAGTTATGGCCATTTGGATGTTCTCGGGAATAAAGCGTGTGCAAAAACATCCAGAATCGCCAAACGGGCCTTTGGGAGAGCAAATTTGAGGAATAAAGAATTCCCCAGACATTGGGATTTTTTTTATAATCAAAATGGAGTCTCGAGGTCGAGGATATATATGAAAAAGCAAATGAACGGTCAAAAAGGCGAGAAAGGTTGTTTTCGTGAAGAAAAAGCGATAAAAGCATCCGAAAATGGCGAAAGAGGTCAAAATTATGGGCTACGGGTCGACATTGTGAAAAGGCATGTTGGAGCCCAAGTGTGGGGGTGAAATACCATGTTTGAGCTTATCGGGAGCTGTTACGAGCTCAAAATACTAGAGAAAGTATGCCGGAGAATTAAAAAAAATTGCAGGCTACTAACTAGGTTGACGACCTAGTGTTGAAGAGAGTTCATTTCAGTCCGGTTGGGGGTTTTTGTGCAAATTCTTAGAAAACTTGGTGGAGCCAATTGCAACATATGAAAAAGTCTTTGAAACCATCGGGTAAAACTCAACCCTCACAAAACTCTCCCTCTCACGTCGCCCTTCTCCTCCATTTCCCCATATCCTCCAAGCTTCCCGACCACCAGAGCAACCAATCACGCCACCACCACGTCCGACCATCAACCACCAGCGCAACCACTCACAACGCGACCTCCTCCACAGCAAGACCCACCAACACACCTTTCGAACCCACGACCCCAGACCAAACCACCATCTCCACCCCTAATTCTCCCATCGCCGCCGCTCATTCACGTTGCCACCACCACTGTAAACCACCGGCAAACAAGAGCACAGAATGAAGCTTTATTTGGGACTGTTTGGTGGTGCAATTGAAGATGAAGAAAAAGCTAGGGTTCTTCACAACAAGATCTGAAATTTGTCAAGATTGGAGGCAAATTGGAAGAAACTAGCTTGGGGGTTTCGACGGGGACACCGCGAGGAGAAAAAGGCACCACTTGTTCGTGAAATTTGAAGAATTTTTTTCGGCGACCGAATCGGTCCTTCTTGCCGGACGAAACTGAATTTCGTGCCCGTAAGACTAGCTCCGGGCACGTAGGTACGACCTCATCTCTCTCTTTACGTGTTTTAGGCACAAATTTTCCGTAGTTGGAAAATTTTGTTCTTCAATTTGATCGATACGCAAAGGCCTCGAGCAACATGCGAGGAATTGCGTCGTGCCTTGTCTAACTGCTTATACGTGCTTACTTGTTTCCTTTTCGTACACACGTTCTGCCACTGTGCACGTAGAGTTATCTATTTGTCAATTTACTTGTCAAGTTGTGATGCGTTTTTGTGATAATGTCAAGTCGGAAAGATAAAGGTAAGGAAATAGCTAAGGGTAAGGGCGTATCTACGAGTCAGAATGTGACCGGTGGGAAACGAAGAAACAAAAAGTAGTCGTCGATAGTGATGACGAATATATCCTTGAGGGAGAAGTAAGAGAGACGGGGGACGCGGGTGGTAACCTAGCTGAGAGTGAGACCTTTTGGGTTGTGGGGAGCATGGTCTCACCAAACTCCCCGGACCCTGATGAGTTAGCAAGTGCGGAACCTGATAGAGTGCCATTAGCAAGGGACGCGGGAGCGTCTAGTCCTAGGGACATTGACCTTGCGACCGGAGTGTTTTGTGACTATCGGTTTTTAAACCGTCTAGCGCATACTAGATACGCCAAGCGGAGCGCGAGTGATTCAAGGGGACAAACGTAGAAAAGCGTTTCCCATTCCAAGCTGAGATTCCCCAACAAATTAAAGATTTCATGATGAGAGAGAATCTCGCAGGGTGGTGTGAGCTCGTCAAGGAGAACGCGAGTTCAGAGCTCATGTGGGAGATTTACTCAAACTCCAAGTGGTCTGGGTATGATGAGGATATACATTTGAATGATAGAAGGATCCTCTATGCCCGTAGGAATTTTTTTGTCTTCTCTCCGGCTAGCATAGCTGCGTCCCTACAATGGCCACCACTCGAGGGAGACTGTCACTTTGAGACCACCATGAAAATGAATGTAGAGGAGTTAGTGACCGCAGTGTCAAATTTTGCCTTTGGTGGGGTGACGGGAGCGCTTTGGGATACTCATGCGAGTCAGGACGTTAGAAAGTGGACGGTTTTGGCCAAATGCTTAATTCGTCGAGCGCGTTGGTTAGTTAACATAGTGTAGGCATGGGTTGAGGGCGTTTTTCCACAGACCGACGTACGGTTCGAGTGGTGTGTTTTGGCTATGTGTTGGTATGATGGCCATCGATTCAACGTCCCGAAGCGCATTTATAGGAGTTTTAGAGCGAGGCTTCGGGAATGTAACCGTTGGGCAGCCGGGTTCGGGTATTTGCTAAAGCACTTAGCAACTGAGGCTGGTGCCGCGTTTTATGATGGAGACCGTGCACCCGAACCCCCAAGTGTAATCATTCGATTTTTAGATACGTTATTTTAAGTTACCCTTATAGCATATTGCATATCGTACATGACACTGGTTTGCATTTAGTAGTCATCAGTAGTTATACCCTAGAGTGGAGACTCATACCTTAGTGGTTGTTGAGAATTTGGTTTAAACTTCGAGGACGAAGTTTTCTTTAAGGGTGGAAGGATGAAATACCCCGTTATTTAGAAACGGGTATTTTTAACAAATATTAAGTGGTAATATATTAAAACGGGTATTTTATAACCATATTAGTGTTAAAATAACATTAGTATAAGTTATGGGTATTAGTTTAATTATCCAAAAATAATAATTTTTATAAAAGAATTTTTTTAAAATGGACATAGGAAAAAGAATTAAAATTTGAATATGCCGGGGGTTGTGGGATAGTTTAGCATTTAGAAGTTTTGCTTGATTTTTGTGCCATATGCTTAGAACCCAATATCTAAGATTTACTTCTTAGTTTTTTAGAATGCTTAAGACTTTAAGGATATATGCATGGTATAGAACAATGCTGAGACTCTTTCTCTTTCTTACTTCTTTCAGATGGCTGCTCAATCTGAAACCGCTTCATCTAGTATTGGACTTGGAGGCTCACCCTATCGCCTAAAGTTCCTAGAAGGACGGGAAAGCATCGATAGCTATTGCGCACGTGTCAGGGATCGATGCCACCAATAGAGCGATGCTAATAGAGCCCCACATTTCCGGAACCCAATAATGGTGTGTGACGTGATAATCAATGGACTACCAGACACAGGCCCATGGAACGAAGTAAAGCAGGATCACACCGACCTAGTCATCGCTAAAGAAGGACGATGGAGGCCCAACGAGGACAAGTACAATAAGGACAGCGATTTGGTTGGACACCTACGCGGAAAGCTCAAGAGGTACGAGGAACTTGTCCAAAGGATAAAGCAATGCCCAAATTATAAACCCGAAGAAGATCCAATAGAAGAATATCCAATAGAAGAAGATCCCATTGAAGAAGAACCCGTTCCAATTCCAACTCCACATACATAATTTAGACCGCCCATACATACTCCTGGCAATCTAACTGAAGCCGACCATCTACGTGGCGTGATCTACCATCCAGGTTTAGAAACCCTAAAGGAGTATTGCACCTACATCCAGAATTTGTGCATCGCTTGGAGCAAAAGACGCCAAGGATCTTTCAAGGACCCATTTACCATGTGTCACTACATGCTCAATGGATTACCAAGGATGACACCTTGGAAGGGGATAAATGACGAGTTCAGCGACCTATTAACCAATAACGTTTGGGGAGTAGAAGTGTCTAATTTTTCAAAATACGTACATCATGAGTATGAAGAATACCTATTAGACCCACCCACTCTTTTGGAACGCTTAGAGGATATAGCAACTATGGATGCGGAGACTACGCATGAAGCATGACAAATCATAAGGAAGCTTGAGAGGATGGAAAAGGAAGAAATAGCCATGAAGGTGCAAAAAGCATGGGGAAAAATTGAGAAGGACGAAGATATGGATCCACCTGAATCACCACAATACACTCCTCATACTCCTACCCCACCATCATCACCAAAAACATTAGAATATCTTTGCCGCAAATAGGAACGTTTAGGATTTATGTTGGTTTTATTTTAAGACATTATTCCTTTAAGTTAGTTTGATTTGGTAGGATGATTTGATTCTAAGATAATATTTGTGTTTCAAGAATTCGTTTTGGGATTTGAATAAATTGCACTTTAATTGGAGTATGAATTCAAATTTTGTTGCATTGTGTTGTGACGTTCAAATCTGCGCAGCAGTTAGTAGTTGTTGTAGCAGACGTGTTTAATCTTGAACTATTTTCCCCTCAATTTTTCCCAGAAAATAGACATGCTCAGGAACATGCCATAAAAATTTCAGACCCAAATGAAATCTAGAGACTTAGATACGAATTTTCAAAGTACGTGGTTCAGTACCAGAATTTCACAGTGACCATCTGTGGTATTTTTGATTTTTACCTGTCTTCCATATCTTGGATGAACCTAAAATTTTTATGGTGATTACTAGACACATAGGTCTAAATCTGGGTGAAACCCTAGTTCATTTTGAGAAATTTAAAGTCGGTATATGACTTAGTGAAGTTGAAGTCTCTATTCTGGTGATATGAGGCAGCAGCTATGTCATTCCTTATGTAACTTGAATTATATGAATTATTTTGAGTTGAATCTTCTTGGATATTAAAGTAGACTCAGAAAGGATGCTTCACACCAAAAAATATAATTTTTTCTTTCCTGATTGATCATTTTTATAATTTTCTAAGAAGCATGAAAAATAAGATGTGATCAGCTTACGTGCAAAAACATGTGTAACTGTTTATTTGATGATCAATGTGTGACATTACATGCCTAAATGCTATTTACATGTCATGTATTTTATCTTTACATGTACCTTAGGGTATTGTATGAATGATACAATAGGTTATAGTGTAGGATTATGACTGATAGACCACTACAACACTATACCAGGAGAATCCGTCAAGAGCAAATGCCTGCCCAAAACAACAACAACAACATGGAGCAATTCTTTGCCCAATTTACTCATATGGCTCAATATGAACAATGGAGATCATAATGCGGCCAACTGGGCAAAGAAGGTGTCTGACATGAAGCCTGGAAGTTTCACAGGCAATGAGGATCCAGTGGAACTTGAAGATTGGATCGATGAGATGGACAAAATACTTGAATTGGTTGAATGCCCTGACAACCGCAAGGTAGTTTGCGCAGCGTTCTACTTGAAGAACGAGGCAAACATATGCTGGAGGAACTCACGTCAAGCTTTCTTGGCTCAACCCAACTTCAATTGGGAAGCTCTTCAGACTGCTCTTCGCACTCGCTTCTATCCATCTCATATCCAGGACCAGAAATACATGGAGTTTGTGAACCTGAAGCAGGGAAGTTATTCCGTGACGGAGTACTTCAAGAAGTTTATGGAGTTATCCCGATTCTCAGGACACCTAATGCCTGATGAGGCAACTAAGGTTAGGAAGTTCATGGCAGGACTGCAACTCCATCTGCGGAAAGACCTAATGTGCAGAACATATGATACTCTCCAAGAGGTGTATGCTAGAGCTGCATCTGTTTGGCGTATCCAAGAGATTCAAGACGAGAATCGCGGAAAGCGCAAAAATTGAGAATGCTGGAGGTAATGGTAGCAACCAGGGTCGAAACAACAATGGTGGACAGGACAAGAAGTTCAAGACGAACCATGGAGGATCTAACCAAGGCCAGTACCGTGTCAACAAGAAGAACAATGGGGATGAGCCACCTCATCGTTATATCTGCAAAAAGTGCCAACAGAACCACCCAGGAACGGACTGCCAAGGGAATGTAATCACTTGCCATAACTGTGGCAAGAGAGGACATTGTGCTTTCGAGTGCGGTACACGAACAAATGGGAACCAACAAGGAAATCAGGGAGGGAACTATCAAGGAAACCGACAGTTCAATGGCAACAACAGGAACGAAAACCAACAGTTTGGCAACAAGAACTATGGGAATCGCAACAATTATAATGGGAACAACAACTATGGAGGACAGCAGAGGAACTACCAAGGAAATGGAGGAGGCAATGGAGGTCAGAACAAGAATGCCAGCAATACCCCAGCTAATGCCAACAACAACAATTGAGCTGGTACAGCGGCAACCACAACGCATAATGGGAATGTTGCACAGATTGCTGTGATGAGTAGGTCCGAGGCAGAAGCAGCAGGAGGAGTAGTCACTGGTACATTTCTTGTTCATGATCAACCAGCATTTACTCTATTTGATTTTGGAGCATCACATTCGTTTATTGCATCATCATTTGTGGATAAATTGAGTCTCAATAAGCCGTCTAGAATATCCATCCCTGTAGCTACCCCAACCGGACACATAACAGTGTGTGACACCATTTTCGAAGGGGTAGAAGTTAAGATTTCGGCTAGAACCTTGTCATCCAACCTCATACAATTTAACCTTGGAGGAATAGATGTTATCTTGGGAATGAATTGGATGGGCAAATATCGAGCAGTCATAGACTGTCACGATCAGAAAATCAGACTTAAGGGTCAAAAGGGAGAAAAAGTTTCTTACTGTGGAATCACTAGGGAACCAAATATCCGACTTGTGTCAGCTTTGACCATAGTCAACCAAGTGAAGAAGGGGAATTAGGCTTATTTGTGTTATGTCCAAGATGTGTCTAAGAAGGAGAATGTTCTAGAAGAAATACTGATAGTTAAGGACTTTCCAGATGTATTCCCAGATGAGATTCCAGGAATGCCACCTATAAGGGAGGTTGAATTCACTTTGGACTTAGCACCTGGAACAACTCCAATTTCGAAGGCGCCGTACTGTATGGCACCGTCGGAATTGAAGGAACTGAAGGATCAGTTGAAAGAAATCCTCAAGAAAGGGTACATAAGACCAAGTGTATCGCCTTGTGGAGCACCAGTGTTATTCGTGAAGAAGAAGGATGGAAGTTTGCGGTTGTGCATTGACTATAGAGAGTTGAACAACGCAACAATCAAGAACAAATACCCTTTACCCCGAATCGACGACTTGTTCGATCAGTTGCAAGGGGCGAGTGTTTTCTCAAAGATATACTTGAGATCAGGGTATCACCAGCTACAGGTAACCGAGAAGGACATCCCGAAGACAGCCTTTAGAACAAGGTATGGTCATTACGAGTTTACAGTTATGCCTTTTGGTTTAACTAACGCTCCTGTAGTATTTATGGATCTAATGAATCGTGTCATGAGAACGTTTCTAGATCGCTTTGTAGTCGTCTTTATTAATGACATCCTCGTTTACTCAAAGAGCGAGGAAGATCATCAAGAACATCTCAGAGAAGTATTGGAGACTTTGAGACATGAGAAGCTGTATGTTAAGCTCTCGGAGTGTGAGTTTTGGCTAAATCATGTTCCATTTCTGGGTCACATAATCTCGAAGGAAGGGATATTAGTAGATCCATGAAAGATTTCAGCAATTAAGGATTGGCATACTCCGAAGAATGTGTCAGAAATAAGAAGTTTTCTGGGGTTAGCAGGTTATTACCGACGTTTTGTGAAGGACTTCTCAAAGATCGCTAGACCGCTGACTACGCTAACCAAGAAGGCGGTAAAGTATCAGTGGAGCAAAGACTGTGAGGAATCATTCCAGACATTGAAGGAAAAGTTGACTACAGCACCTGTGTTAACTTTACCTAACGATTCTGGTGAGTTTGATGTTTACAGTGACGCATCAAAGAAGGGAATAGGATGTGTGCTTATGCAAGAAAGAAGAGTTATTGCCTATGCCTCAAGAAAACTAGAAGTTCATGAAGAGAACTATGCTACGCATGATTTAGAGCTTGCAACAATAGTTTTTCCTTTAAAGATATGGAGACATCACCTATATGGTGCAATATGTAGATTGTATACGGACCATAGTAGTCTCAAGTACATCTTCACGCAGAAAGAGTTAAACAATAGGCAAAGACGTTGGTTGGAGATCATAAAGGATTATGACTTGCGTATCCAGTATAAAGAAGGGAAGGCAAATGTGGTAGCTGATGCGTTAAACCGAAAATCGAGCCATACTTTAGGCGCTATGCTAGTTTTGCCAGACTGGCTATGCAATGAGTTTCGAAAGCTCGAAATTGAAGTGGTAGAACAAGGGGATGTAAAGAATATTCTTGGGAATATGACAGCTGTGCCCGATGTTTTAGAAAAAATAAGGAGTAACCAGCCAGGAGATGTGAAGCTGGAAAGGATAAAGAAGAAGATTGAAGAAGGGCAAACAACAGATTTTAAGATCCATGAAGATGGAAGTATACGTTACAAAGGAAGATGGTGTGTACCACATAAGTGTGCGGAAACCAAGGAGAAGTTGATGCGTGAAGCACACAACACACCCTATTCAGTACATCCAGGAGGAGACAAACTTTATATAGATATGAAGAAGACATTTTGGTGGCCTAACATGAAAAAGGAAGTAGCAGAGTTTATAGAAAGGTGTTTAACATGTCAGAAGGTGAAGTTCGAGCATAAGAGAATGGGAGGCTTAGTTTAACCATTGGATGTTCCACTCTGGAAATGGGATTCAATTTCAATGGATTTTGTGACCGCCTTACCCACATCAAAGAATGGATTGAATCAGATATGGGTTGTGGTCGGTAGATTGACCAAGACAGCAATGTTCATTCCAGTGAAGGATACATGGAATATGGAGCAAATGGCTGATGCGTATATGAAGAACATTGTGAGATACCATGGAGTCCCGAGCTCTATAGTTTCCAACAGGGATCCCAACTTTCTCTCTCACTTCTGGAAAGCACTCCAGGAGGCATTGGGAATCCAACTGAAATTCAGTACAGCATTCCACCCTGCAACGGATGGACAGACTGAGAGAACCATTCAGACATTGGAGGATATTTTAAGGTCATGTGTTATGGACTTTCAAGGTTCATGGGTTGACAGATTACCTCTGATAGAGTTTTCCTACAACAACAGTTATCACGCCAGCATTGGTATGGCACCACACGAAGCGTTGTATGGAAGAAAGTGTCGAACACCGCTGTGTTGGAGCGACATAAGCGAGACAATAGTGATTGGTCCACAGTTAATTGAAGAGATGACAGATCAGGTTATACTTATCCAGCAGCGAATGAAAGCAGCTCAGGATAGGCAGAAGTCCTACGCTGACCAGAAAAGGAGACCATTGGAGTGTCAAATTGGAGAAAAGGCTTTCCTTAAAGTTTCTCCAACTAAGGCAGTCATGAGGTTCAATCAGAAAGGGAAGTTGAGCCCGAAATTCATTGGACCGTACGAAGTCATAGAGAAGATTGGAAAAAGTTGCTTATCGATTGGATCTACCGTCAAATTTGGGTCGTGTTCATAATGTATTTCATGTATCTCAATTGAAGAAGTACGTGCCTGATCCGTCTCATGTATTAGATCCAGAACCGGTAGAATTGGATCCTTCGTTGAGTTATGAAGAACATCCTGTCAAGATTCTAGACACCAAGACAAGAGAAACCCGCAACAAGAGTGTCAAGCTAGTAAATGTTTTGTGGACGAATCACCTCACATAACAGGAAACATGGGAAGCGGAGGATGACATGAAGAAGAAGTATCCTCACCTTTTTGACGAGGTATTTTGAGTTCCGAGGACTTCACTCCTCTAAGGGGGAGAGGATGTGATCCTTCGGTTTTTAGATACGTTATTTTAAGTTACCCTTATAGCATATTGCATATCGTACATGACATTGGTTTGCATTTAGTAGTCATTAGTAGTTATACCCTAGAGTGGGGACTCGTACCTTAGTGGTTGTTGAGAATTTGGTTTAAACTTCGAGGACGAAATTTTCTTTAAGGGGGAAGGATGAAATACCCGGTTATTTAGAAGCGGGTATTTTTAATAAATATTAAGTGGTTATATATATAACCATATTAGGTGTTAAAATAACATTAGTATAAGTTATGGGTATTAGTTTAATTATTTAAAAGTTAAATTTTATTGTAATAAGCTTTAGGGGGGTTTAGTGTCTTTTTCATAACTTAGATAAGGCTTTTAATCTAACTCAGGTGGGTAGAACTTGTCTTTCAACTAACTCAGGGGGGTGAAAGTGTCTTTTACCCAAAAGGGTCATCTTCTTCATCTCCTGGTAGTAACAGGAGAGTTCCTCCCTTCTGCCTCTCCGACCCAAACACCACCAACAGCCAATTCGCCGCCAAAACTTCATAAATTCCGTCCCAATTCGATTCAAAGTTGTTAAGGGTCGATAATTTAGCTCCAAGAAACCCAATTTTTGCCGAAATCGTGGCTTGTTTCGTCCGACGCTGCCACCTCCTCCGGCGTCCTCCACGGAGCTCCACCGTCGGCCTCGCTCCTTCGCCACCACCGTCAGCCACCGCAATCTCCCCATTGTCACCATCGTCACCCTCGTCTTCTCTCTGTTCGGGTAAGAAGAAAACAACCCGTCTGTTAGTTTCTTTCTATTCTTATTTTGTTTGCTTTTTTTTATTAACATTAAAGAACTGTAACACATAGTATTACTATCTGGGTAAAAACAACAAGTGTGGGCAGTGGCCCAGTGGTTATGTTGACTCTTAGTATTGAGATGGTCTTGGGTTCGAATCTCACTATTGACAACTATTTTTTTTATTACTCTACACTCAATATTTAAAAGAGAAGTTTTGGGGGGAATGAAAGACTTGTTAAAACACTTGAGAATTATTTATTTAGGAAGTTTTTTTTCTTGTTAAAAGGTTAATATTTTGAAACATAATACTTTTCGGTTATGCTTTATAGTAGTAAAAATTAGATAATATTGTAAGTTATGTTTTATAATAGTAATCAATATACATTAAATATTGTGTTGAAATAGTAGGAATATTATTATTAAATTTTGGGGAAATAATAAGGGGGTTACACTTGCATTGCATATAGGACTTGTTTGTATTTGTGTGTTAGCGATAATTGATTAGAATATTATCGAATTGAGGAAACGAATTCTCCGACGAAGGATACGTCGAATACTACGATTGATTTGCTGTGATTGCTATTTGTTGAGGTAAGTAAACATGCCAGGCCTAGCGCCCATTTCTCTTTTCATGTCAAATGTTTTCATTCCTACTTGTCTCAAAATGATTTTATACAAAATATGTGCTGCTTGAATACTTGTTTCAAATTGTTGAAATGTTCTCTGAAAATATCACTTCAATCTAATAATCGATGATAACGTAAAGTGAAAGAGTTGTACGGGGATGATTATTGTTGTATGGTTACTATTGGCATTGAGTGTGTTGACTTAGGTCTCTCGTCCAATTTAATTTATTTAATCCGGTTGCAAGTCCCCGGATAGCTCCTTGTACTCACTCTTCTGGCCGCAAGAAGTCTGTAAGGGGGTGTCGACACTTAAGGTCATGGATGCTTGTGAAGTGGTTGGTTGGTTTTTCCCGTATCAACAAGCTAATAACGTGGATTTAGGAATTTTGGATCTTATGGGAAGAATGTGAATTTAGAATCCCCTAATACGAAGAATGGAATTGAAATATCTCTTTATTTCTCATAAGTGTCAAAACTTTTGTTACCACTTGATTTTACTTAAAATTCTACAAAATACCTCATGATTTGTAATTACTTCATAATCGTTTTACATGCTTGGGTGTTACTTACTCAGTATTTCTGCTGACTTTTGGAACTGTGGTGTTCTCTTTTTGTTTTCTGCACCACAGGTTAGATGGGAGCTTGGTCCGAGAGAAAAATGCAACTCTTGATAGTAGTAACATTCACATTTAGTTTTATTTGAACATTTGTTAGTAGCTTGAATTTTAAATTTGGAATAATGCCCATATTTGTGGCAAGACAAAATTTTTAAAAGTTTCAATTAAATATTTTTATGGATTTATTTTGGAATTTTTGTTGTAAAACCTCCTTGTATTCGGGTTTAACCCGGGGTACGGAGTGACACCCCTAGGTTTCCGGCTTAGCCAATAAGGGGGGTGTTACACCGAGATACTGAACTCATGTGCCCGACCCGAAGAAAGACGAGGTATTCGTAGAGAGCAGCCAGGCCCCACCTAAAAAGGGGGATAAGAAGGGCGGTAAGGGTAAGGCCCTGGCTGTGAGTGAGGAGTCGAGTCCGTCTGTTGCGACTAATGCTAGCCTCGAGGCTACTATGAAGGCCGTGCAAAAGATGATGATTGCCAATGAGAAAAAGGCCGAGGCTCGATGGTAGGAATCAGAAAGGAAAGCCAAATCAAGGGCTTTTCATGTGCGATGGAACCAGCGCCAGCTCGGTGACATTCTGCACCAGCAGAATCAGTGGTTACATGAGCTTGGCAAGGCAGGCGGAGTGTCACTGACTCCGCGACCTCAGGATGTGCTGTACGATTCGAGTTCCCACTCGGATGGCACGGAGGAGAGTGAGTAGACCCGCCCGCCCTCGCATTAGAATGCCGAGTCCATTTGTTTTATCTCTATATTCGTTGGGGACAACGAAGCATTCTTGTGTGGGGGTGAGATTTTCTGAATATTAGTCAAGTCCGTGTTTGCATGAACCAATTACATATATGATGTTTGTGTCGTAGTGTGGGTCGTATTCTTTGTCGTAGAAGGTATATGTGTCATAGTGTTTTGTGATATATATGTGTTCGTATTTTATGATTGCACGCTTTCTTACTTTGAGTCTACCTACCATCGAGTCGTATCGAGTCTTCTTTCGAGTGGCCTTGCATGTAGAGTAAAAAGAAAAAATAAAACATAAAAGAAATAAAAATTTAAAAAAAAAAAAAATTAAAAATTTGAGAAAGGGCAATTTAAAGGATCTTAGATTTGGTAAATCGAGGAATGTGAGAAATTTAGGCATAGGGCGTGACTTGCGACCGAGAGAGACAATGTGAGTTCCCCTTGAGACTTTCTTTATGGGAGTGCCTACCTATTTTTATACACTTACTTGATTTTCAAATCTAAAGTGTGTTCCTAGTTTTCTTACAAGAGTTGAGCTAGGTGTGAGCTAAACGATCCGAACATTCATGTGTGCGTCTTAGGTAGTCGTCATCCCGCCTCGTAGTGGCACACGAAATAGCTGTGCGAGGTCGTGTATTAGAGCACTCACTGCTTACAGATCTCACTTTGTAGGACCATTAAAAAACCTGATTTGAACCTTGGATTATTTGCTAGCCTTTTGACCTAGGGTGACGATTCTTGGCTTTCATCACAGATTGTTTAAAATCACCATTTTAGTGCGTCATGAGGGAGATGTAGTTGAGGGGGTTTGATGAGGGAGTACTTCATGATATAATTATGGGAGTCCTACATGATCGCTTGTACTTCATTTGATATTTTCGAGGGGATGCGAGGGTGAGTGAGTAGGCTTTCTCACTTAGGTGTGGCGGTGTTCTGTGTCATTACACCATGGACACAATTGTGGAGAGCTGTGAGTGCGTGACATCTAATCCGCACGAAACTGGGTTGGGTGAATTTAATTGGTGGATCGTGCTAGGTACCGGATTCCATTCATCTTGGTGTAGGAGGATCGGTTGGATTAAGCACGAGACACACATCTTTTTGACTACTTGAGAGGGGACATGATTACATTCGAGTGTGGCGGTGTCGAATTTTGACCACAGACATCGAGATTGAGCTTGCGACGACTCCACCCCCACACATGTGCTTTTGACTACTCTTGGAAGACCACTCGTACATTTGAAAGGATTGTGTTGATTGTGGAATTTTATTTGAAAGAAAAAAAAAAAAAGAAATGAGAGAAAAAATCAAAAAAAAAAGAAAAAGAAAAAAAGAGAGAGAAAAAAAGGAGAGATGGAATAAAGGAAGGAAATTGAGCTTAATGGAAATCGAGTGGAGGAAGCAACTATTTCGGTAACGACGGTTTGAATTTCGTGCACGACTCAAGACGGTGGCCACGGGGATCGTAATTGTACCGGGGTTGGAGGGGATCGAGGGCCAGAGACGGTGAGTTTCCGGTTGCGGTTTCTATCATCGTGGTGAGGGTGTGTGAGATGTGGGTTATAATGTGAGAATGCGACGCTTTAGGACTTGTTTCATCATGATTATCCTTATTTCCCTAAGCCTAAACATTCTAAAACCGTCAGCGGAATAGGAGCTCGTACCTTCGATGTGGCTTAGCCTAGCGTCGCCTCTTACTTATCGGCACACACAAAGAGGTAGGATACTCTTATACTTAGTAAGGTTAGGTTCTCTATACGATCTAAGGGAAATTCTTGTTGTCAAGTTTAGTTTCAAATCACGCCTTGTACCTAAATTGATCATCACTACATGAGAACCAATTTAAGTACTTGATATTGCCCGATCTCGCGAAAAAGACAAAAAAAATTTAAGTTTTGTGTGTGTGTGTGTGTGTTTAAATATATATGTTTAGGATCGAATCTAATTTGCATTGCATCATATTGTTTCATTAATCGAGTTGTGAATTGAGTCTTGTTTGCGTCAAGTCGGCTAATATTCGGTTATGTATGCAATATGGTGGATTGAAAGCTAGTTGATTTTGTGGGGATTGGACATGATGTGAAAGTTGGGATTTGCTCGGGACGAGCAAAATGTAGTGTGGGGGTAGTCGGAGTTATTTTATTTCTTATTTTGCTACATTTTGTATGCTCATAATGGAGAATGTCGCGTCTTTTCGAGTAAATCATGTGATTATTTGTGAAAATGAGTTCTTATGCTAAAATGTGAAGTCCGGGCATTTTCTGCATTGTTTTACGTACTATATATCATATTTTGTCACATTTGATCTTCGCGGGGTGTTCGTGTTGTGATTTTAGGGCCGGAGCACGCGAGGAGCAAGTGGACAGAGGAAACGAACTTCGGAAGCTAAGGCGAGCTCGAGATTTGAGGAGGAAAGCGAGGAATTATGAATCAAGTGCTAGAGAAGCTCGTGAGAAGATGATACGAGTGTTGAGGCGTGAAGAGAGATCAAAATGGAGGATCATTTTCAAGTGCTAGAGAAGCTCGTGAGAAGATGATACGAGTGTTAAAGGATTTCAACGAGTTTTCACTGGTCGCACGACCTACTATTTAGGTCGCACGACCTGTTCTGGGTTCACAAGTAGGTCGCACGACCTACTTAGTAGGTCGCGCGACCTTCTTTCAGTGCAGAAATTTTCAGAAATGATTGGGGTCAATTTGTAATAACTTATAACTTGTTCTAAACTTGATGAAGTCGTATTAGATCAGGTTATCTGAGAGGTATCTTTCACGTGCGAAACATATCTTGGAGAGCTAGAAGCCATTGTTGGAGCTTGGGAGCATTGGGTCACTCGTTTGGATTCTCAACTCTTTATTTTCTTTAGTTTTTGCTTATGAGAAACATGAAACTCGTCGTTTTGAGAATGATGTGTAGTAGATAAACCTCCATTGCTGGGAATTCTCGTTTGGTGTAGCTAGGGTCTGCTATAAACTTGATGTTTTGAGATTGTGATTCAAGTTTTCAACTTAATCTATCGTGTCTTTTACTATTATGGGTTGTTTATGAGTTTGATTATATTATTCTTGCGCGTAGCTAACGTAGGAGTAATCTTAATTGACATTCACGTGGTAACTCCGTGAAAGTTAGTCGCTAAAGTGAATAATCCTCCTAGTTGAATCAATATTTGGTAACTCGGTATTGTTAACTAGGATCGTTGGAGTAGAATTGTGAATTCAAATGCATGCTTAAAAGACTTGGTAACTCAGTGTATTTTGGTTTTAGGCATAGATAATTTGCTTGGTAACTCGGTGAATTTTACATTGCTCGATTAATAGTAAAAGACACGTTGTTGTTTCATAAATCAAAGCATAAGTTTATATCATCCCTAGTGAACCTAGAGAGTTCCCGGTATTTGTCCCATATTAGAAATATTTGCAATTATTCTTGTTAATCGTGCCAACATCTTTACGATTAAATTGTCTTTGTCATTTACTTTTCATAGAAGTAGCAAACACGAACAAAGCGATTGACCCACATAAGGTTTAGAAATAATAATTAATTTAATACGAAGTCTCTTGGGTTCGACAACCCGGACTATCAGATTTATTACTACACACGACGGCCATACACTTGTGGTTGAATCGTGTCACCATGTTCCACCGCGGAACTCATAAAGCTCTGCCAAGAATGGAGAAAATATGACCTTCTCTGTGCACTGCGAAGACCACCAACATGGGAGCAACTGTGAGACCCCAAGTTGTGCGAGTGTCATGGTATAATATTGCACCCAACCTCAGAGTGTAGAAGGCTGAGGTACCTCATTGACAAGAAAATGAAATATGAGGAATTGTTCATTGAAGAGCCCGCGAAAGACATAAGAAAAAATCCCTTGCCATCTCACACAGACCAGGTGGTGAAAGGAAAGGAGGTCGACATGGTATGATGAATTTTATGAATTTTCAATTCTTCCCATATGAGGAATTTCATGGAATTTCTAATTCCTCCCATATGAGAAATTTTATTAATTTTGAATTATAATTCCTCTCATATGAGGAATTTCATGGATTCTCAATTACAATATATATATATATATAATATCATAACGAAAGTTTTAAAAAACTTCCATAAATGACATCCCTATCATTTTTCTCACTTTCTAAAAATAAATCCATCAATTCATAAAATGACGGTTGAGTTTTAAATTCAAAATAGGACGTCTGATATTTTTTTAAAAAAGATTGTTACGAAATTGTTACGATTTGGTTTAACTAATTGATAATATTAAGATATTTTTAAAAAAATGACTTACCCAGTACCCAGTCATCTAATCTCCCTCACTCTTTATGCATTTATAAACTCCTCTATCCATGTGATCTTCTTTCACAAATTCCTTTTGACATCCGTCTCTTAAAACTGATAGGTAACTTTTTCATTTTTTTTTCTTAAGTCTCCTCTTCGTTCTACTTACTTCATGATTTATTTTTTTATAGTTTTGCTTAATTATGCTCCTCTTCGTTCTACTTACTTCATGATTTGTTATTTAATATGACTGACAGATTTACAATGACCATCTTATTAGATTTCTTGTATAGGTAGTAGAAAATCATATATCGAGAGCAAAGAATAATAGAAGAAAAATAGATGAGAAGAGAATAATAAACAAAGTTGTAGCAGAGATGAATAGTAGGGCTTTAGAAGTTGTTGTTGGTTGTAGTGGATCTTATGTGTTTTCAGGCTTCGATTCGGAACGAGGGCATCCTCTGCCGAGGTAAAGAAGGTCCTCCAAGAAATTAAAGCTCATTCTTAATCAATATCAAAGTACCATACTGCTCCCACTATGGGTGTGTTTGGTAAGGATTTCATTTTTTTGGCTACATTGGAAATTGATCTTTGGTAAGGATTCATGATTTGTTACCTCATATGGTTATTGTGATTATTTTTTCTCACTACATTGAAAAATATAAACATACCGTGTTTAGTTGTTGGAAGGATTAATATTTGTATATATGCTCGTTTAAGATAAGTTTTTTGAGATAGCCGTCCAAAACAATTAGGTTTAGATTGGAATGTAAATATTTGATATTATTTGAATCTGTATCTTATCTATTTACTTAACCAACAACATCAATCTCTCTGCTTATATATCTTCTCCGCTTAAGACAAATTCTCTCACTGTTCTCTCTCTCATGACGACGTTATGTTTGTTCACTTTTACTTTGGTTATGGCTCTTCCTTTCTCTTCTAGCTCAACATATGGTGACTTATTTTTCTCCTTTTAGGTCACGGATCTACAATAACTCTGTAGTAATTTTTCTCTTGCATTATCCGTCCATTCAAGTTCTATACATGTTTAATTTGTAAGTATGTTTATGTTCTTTTCATGTCTAATTTGTAAGGATACCAAATACAGAAATTCAACAAGCTCGGTTAGGTGTCCATGAATATTAGACTTACAAAACGATTAAGGTGAGAAAAAGCATAACCGCAGAAAGTGGAAGATGCATGCATGAAGAACATTTGGTTGCAGCTCCAGTTTGTCTTCCATAAATATAAACTCCCATTAAGTTATCCAAATACTCCAATTGTATTACTGCTTTCTACCTAATGTATTATTCCGGTTGTTTTGTAGAGTCACTTTATTCATACAAGTTGCTTACGCAATTATATTTTTTAGCGATCTTCGTATTGGCCTTTAAAGTTTCAATAAAATATTGTAGTGATACACACATTTGTTTAATTTATAGCTCAATCATTTAGTTAGGACCGAAACAAAGAGATGTAGAGGCAATTGAAGATGTATTAGTTAGGCTAGAACAAAGGAGAAATGGAAGAATAGGAATTGGAGCGATATGCTTTTTTTATTTTATTTTTGCGAGAAATATGTAAAGACAATTGAAGCGGTATGAGTTAGGCCAGAAACGAGGAGATGTGAAATTGAATGAATTTTAGGAATATGGGTTTAATTTTATATTTTCTATACATGATTTTTCTTTGTTCATTTTCTATTATTTTTTCGTCATTATTGACTTCCGTCAACATCTTTTGTCACACAAGTATTTGTTGGGCGTGATTGAAAGCAAAACACTAAGTTGTTATGTCCAAGTTTGAGCATATTTACTTGCTTGAATAATCTATTGTCTTAAATTTCCAACTACTTTCACATTATTGATGATACTAAAAAAGTTCCTCCAACAAATCAACACTCATAGATACATGTAATCATAATGTGAAATGTTGGGTTTATATGATAGGGTAAAAGAGAAGAGGATTTCTGAAAAAAGAGAGAGGAGGATAACTACTTGCCAACCTTCGTATTTATCACTCTCAAGTCTCAATTCACATATTTTTGCATCGGGAACTCAAATGAAAACACCACCTGGTCATTTTATTGAGAAAGCTACTGAAATGAGATCATTGTGCAATGGTAACATGCGATAACCTTAAAGACTTGGACCTTCCTAAAGTGGTGTTCAGGATAATTAAACAACACATTAGGTTAAATAAACATTCACCCCCTCAATTTTGATGCAAAAACACTTTCATCCCTTCCGGTCTGGAAAAAGAATAACTTCACCCTTTAGTGTGCCAAATTTCAAATACCTATATTCCCAAATTATGACGCAATTAGTTTGGGATGTGGGGTTTGTCACTGATAATAATTTCTGAAGCAAGTGGTCATCTAGAGTATGCAATGAAACAGTCACGGGTGTAAGTGTCTTGAATTTTGGCACATTGAAGTACTGAAAGTGTATTTTTCCAAATTGGAAAGGGTGAAAGTGTCTTTAAGTAAAAATGAGGGGGTGAAAGTGTTTTTTACTCTTATGGAAAAGTAAAATAATTTAGTATGGGAAATTATTTCTTTCTTGATTAATCAACTTAGAGTATGATGCATTAACTTTTATATCATCAATAACTTTGAGAAAGAAGCCGTGAATATAATTTTTATTTTCTCCTTTGAATTATGAGAGGAGAAAATAGAAATTAAAATATATATCTTCTAATGGAGTAGATTCAATCGACTAAAAAAACATTTATATAAATACTTATCTTCCAATGACTAAGATTCAATCGATTTAAAATTATAAAGATATTTTACCTTTTTGAAAATTAAACGGTCCTAATTTATTATATAAAATGTTCCTATTTCCTTATATTAGTTTGTCTTGGTAAACAAACATCCACGAACGACCTAAAGATAATTAATTCTAAGTATTCTCTACGCATATTGTTGCAATAACTATTTCATACTAATATGTTTGCTTCATATTCTTATAAGTACAATGCATAAGTACACATAAAACTAAAATTTCAGTGCATTTTACATCTTATTTATATATTTCATGATATTTAATTCTGTGTAATGCACAGACGGTTTGCTAGTTCCCCCATATGGGGCATATCATCAATAAAATCACCTTACCATATTAGGGATTGATAACTTGCTCTCGCATTTTAGTCTCAATAATCATTTAGTAGAATTATAAGCCTATCTTCTAAGATAGCAACTGCGCCATAAGCCTATCACTTGTTGATAGCAATTGCATGAGCCTATCTCCTGAGATAACAGTCGCGTTATAAGCCTATCACCTATTGATAGCAATTACATAAGCCTATCTCCTAAGATAGAAGTTGCGTTGTAAGCCTATCACCTCCTAATTACAATTGCAAAAAACCTATCTTCTGAGATAGCACCTAAAATTCCCTCCTGAGGAGCTATAAGCCTATCCCCTCAGATAGCAATCACGCCATAAGACTATCACCTGCAAGTGGCAATTGTGTTTCTCGCCTAACATCTTTCATAAGGGACTATAAGCCTATCTTCTTAGATGACAATTGCGTTATAAGCTTATCGGCTCGTGATCGCATATGTGTTGCCGATGTGCGAAACATTTAAATTCCTTCCTAAAGAATCGTAAGGCTATAACGTACGCCTAAATTCGTTCGTAGAAAACGATAAAAATCTCCTAGGCATAAAAGAAGGAGATTAAGGCTAAAAAGAGGAGTAAAAGACAGTTAACACCCTTGACAATTGGATTAATTTCGTTATGCTACCCTGACCTTTGAACAAAGACACTCTGCACCTTTTTTGGATGGAGGCTAACGGTTGACTAACAATATGAGAAAAAGACCATTTAACCCCTTAAATTTTATAAATTACCCCCTATATATTACCCTAACCCATCTCTCTCCTTCATTTATAACTCTAATCCCCCCGCTCTCTCTCTCTATCTCTTCCCCTTTGTCTCTCACAACCGCCTTCCTCCTCTTCTTCTCCAGCTACGACCAGACACAACCACCTCACCTTCAAAAAAACCAGAAAAATATTGGGAGAGGGTGTTTGAGCCAAAAATGTTGCCAAAAGGGGTAATGATTTTCCCTATTAAAAATGTCCACCCCACTCCAAAAAAGGGTTTTACCATTCAATTAATTAATTAAATCAAAAGTTTTGACTCCAACTTAACAAAATTTTCAAAAAAAAACGTAAAACCTTATGTTCTCCCTCACATCTCTCTCGACGCGACGAAGAACGCATGAACCCTAACAGCTCTCCGGTCATCTCCCTCGTCTCTGGTGCCCCCTCCCTTCCTCTTCTTCTTCCGCCAGAATCACTCACTCTCACACTGAGTCACTCAATCTCCCGGACTCCCTCACTCAATCTCCCAAGATTGACTCTTCCGCACGTGTTAGATTCAATCTGCCATCTGAAGATGAAGTGGAAGAACTCCGGATGTTGGAGGCCGGTGTAGGCGACGGTGAAGATGATTTTGATCTTGGAGGAGATGCCCCAAACCCAGAAGACGAACACGACGAAGCGAGGCAAGTTTTTTTTGAATCTGTAATGTGTTTATCGCTTGATTTTGTATGAAATTGAACTTTGAACATATTACAGCATGAAATTGAACAACACACACTAAAATAGGCATGAATTCGGAAGCTGTAAGATCGACATGGTCACTTTTGCAATCGAGTCTCGATGTTGAATATCGTGTCCCGATCTTACTAGATCGTGGTTTTGAGCCCTAATAGCATGCTTTCTGTGAATGGGAAAAAATCTTGAATTTGTAAGATCGGTATTTCTTTTGATAAACTGTAAGATCGGTATTTGATCTTGAAAGATCGAGCCCCGAACTCGCTTGATCGGGTCTCAGTCTTGCAAGATCGAGATTTTCGACAAGATTTTAGCATTCATGTGATTTGTATTTTGCCGTTTTACGCCTTTTTTTATTTCACGACAATACTTGTTAGGGATGTGGAATGAGCTCAAATGTTTATAATTGATTTGAAATTGCTATTTCAATTATTTTTATTGATTTAACAGTTGGACAAATAGTTTTGAATCATTTTTTGTTTTTAGGCGTACACGTTGATTCCATTGAGCGATATCTCTCGGCTTCCTCCTACCGTGTTGGCGACTTCACGCCCGAATTGAGGCTGCGAAAGAGGAAGCTCATGGATTACTCGGGCTTCGATCTTGCAAATTCGGGACCTGACTATGCAAGATCGGTCCCGACTTTGCAAGATCGAGCCTCGACTCTGCAGTTTGGGATTTTAGACAGTCTTATTGAGCTCCCGGGTTATTGAACCAAATCACATGAAATATTCAAATTTCAACCAAAACACATGAGAATTATCAAATTGCAACTAAATGTCATATGATATAACTATACAACTTTACGGAAATCAAATGATACTAGGACAATACTACAATACAGCAATACGATCAAAATAGCGCTAAGGATACAATTTAACGACAACTATGTGCCATACACCTATTGTGTCTTCTTGGTAGGACAGTTCGATTTACTATGGCCAACTTCCCCACAAATCTTGAATTTATAGTTCCTCTTCATCTTTAACACACACGCTCCCTCAGATGGCCTACGAGCCGTCAGCTGTCTTCCCCGTTATGGAGTCTCCTGTATCTAAATTGGTATAATATCTCGGTCCCACTGGCTATGCGTGAGTATCGGGGTGATGACCTCCTTGTACGCCTCCCTAACGTAGCCAGAACTGTAGTATCGAGACACGAGGTTGATGAGGGCCGTACCATGAAGCTTTGTTACCATTACATGAATGCAAGGACGAAGATGCATCTGAAGAAATCCACAATCGCACTCGAATTTCTCTGTATCGGCGACAACGTCCCCATATTTCGTATTTGAAACTTGTGATCACTCAGGGGAACAACCCAAAGCGTCTAAGACATTAGAAGGTTTTTCTCCAACTCCTACTGATTTTACCAACAAATGGTCCGTTGAATTTCCATCCTTCTCTCCGACGTTGTTCCCACCAGCTTTCCGTTGTATTGAAAAAGTGGTTTAGCAAGTGGCTGGGGGGAAGGTTCCGGGCAGCGACCATGGAACTGTTGAACGATTTAGCGTGGTTGGATGTCATGATCTCGAACCTCCTACTATTGCAATAGATACGAGCCCATTTCTCAAATGGGACCATCTTGGTAAGGTAGTGACATATCGTTAATTCGGAAGTCGCATTCTTGCCAGTGCACGCTAGGCCAAGTCCCTTGAAGGCTTGTGAGAATTCTTGGTAGTTATTGGAAAACGCCGTCTTGTGAAATAAATGAATGAATGACTGATTTGTGAAATTCTTAGCAAGATTTTCCTTCAAGTGATAGTAACAGAATGCATGATCCGCTTTGGTGTACACTCTTCCGACCGCATTCTTGATTGCGTCTTGTCTATCGGAAACAAAAACTGTCCCGGGTTGATTGTCAACAATCAGGGTTAGTTTTGTCAGGATCCAAGTCCATGCCTCAGTGCATTCGACATCAATGACCCCGCAAGCTATCGGGAGTAGTGGTGTTGTGCGTCTGAGGCAGTTGCTACTACTAGCTGCACCTTGAATCTTTTCTTCATGAACGCGACATCGATTATGTTTACTGTTCGCATGTACTGGACGACCCTAATGCATGTTCTGAGTGCAAAAAATCAATACAGAAAGCGTTGTTTAGAATCTACCTTGAAATCTGTAATGCTTCCATCGTTCATTTCTTTCACCACATGCAGATAACTAGGAACGTCTGCGTATTTCTCGTATGCCGTCCCAAATACCATTGTCATCGCCTTCCTCCGAGCGTCTAAGGCCTTGAAGTGGGTGCATGGCTGTTCGAGAGTTTTCTCGCATAATTTTTCAACCTCTTTTGTTGATGGCGCCTTTGTTGCGTCGACAAACTAGTCTATCATCCGATCAGCAATATATTTTGCACTACATGCGTTGTTCGCTATGTTCAATCCCAACCTAAGATTCGAGCATGGATAAGGCAAGAATAGTTATTAAATGAAACATACGGAGCTCAAAAAAGTTTCTATAATCCCAATTTTCATAGTCGTGGCCCGGTCTAGCAAGATCGAGGTCCGATCAAGTCTGTTCGAGGTCCGAACATGCAAAGTTGGACCTCGATCGTCTTGATTGAGGCTCGATCTAGAAAGATTGGGTTCCGATTAAGCCTGCTCGAGGTCCGAACATGGGTCCTCGATCTTCTTAATCGGGGCTTGATCTAGCGAGATCGGGGTCCGATCAAGCCTGCTCGAGGTCCAAACATGCAAAGTCGGTCCTCGATCTTCTTGATCATGGCTCGTTCTTGCTAGATCGCGGTCTCGATCCCATGGAGCATGGTCTCTATGAATGGGTTGAAATCCCGATCTTGTTGATTGTGTCTCGATCTTGCTAGACCGGGATTTTGGTACCAATTTTCAGTCTCTGAGGTTCTTCACTCAATTTCTCAAATTTTCAAGATTTTGACGTAAAAACATGAAAAAACTTGGAAATAAACTTAGTAAACACCATCCCTTAGCTCTACGATGGATTCTTTGAAGAAAAATGAATTGAACGAAAATTAGAAGCAAACCCAAAACTGGAGGAGGATGAGAGAGAGAGGAAAAAAGAGTAGAAGAGTTATTCTTTGTGTGTTTTGGGGCTGCAATGAGCGTAGAAGAGAGATTGATGAGGTTGTTGTTAAGAGTTAACTCCCCTGCAAAAAATTTTAAGAGAGGGAGGTAGAGAGAGAAGTTCGTTGGTGAGGGAGTTGAATGCAACTTACGTTGCATGAAAAAAGGGTGGCCCCGTTTTTTTCAAAAAGAAAGAGTCGGTGGGTTCCACATTTAGTTAACACTCTAATCAAACCAGGTTACATATCACCACCCTATTTGCTACAAAAATTGAATCTCCCTCCATTTTGCAAAATCTTTATAATGTTCTCCCATTTTGCAAAATTCCCTCCTGAGGAACTATAAGCCTATCCCCTGAGATAGCAATCACGCCATAAGCCTATCACCTGAAAGTAGCAATTGTGTTTCTCGCCTAAAATCCCTCATAAGGGATTATAAGCCTATCTTCTTAGATGACAAATGTGTTATAAGCTTATCGTCTCGTGATCGCATCTGTGTTGCCTATGTGCGAAACATTTAAATTCATTCCTAAAGAATCGTGAGGCTATAACGTACACCTAAATTCGTTCGTAATAAAACGATAAAAATCTCCTAGGCATAAAGAAGGAGATTAAGGATAAAAATAAGAGTAAAAGACAGTTACCACCCCTGACAATTGGATTAATTTTATCCCGCTACCCAAACCTTTGAACAAAGACACTCCGCACATTTTTTGGATGGAGGCTAACGGTTGACTAACAATATAAGAAAAAGACTATTTAACCCCTAAAATTTTATAAATTACCCCTTATATATTACCCTAACCATCCCTCTCCTTCATTTATAACCCTAATCCCCCCTCTCTCTTCCCCTTTGTCTCTCACAACCGCCTCCCTCATCTTCTTCTCCTGCTACGACCAGAAACAACCACCTCACCTTCGAACAAATTTTACCCCTTCTCTCTGTGTCACCATGGTCAAGAAGAAGAACAAATCGATGCTTGAAGAAGAAGATTATTCGGAGATGGCGGAAGAGAACGATGAGGACCAAGATGAAAAACCAAAGACCCCTCTCTCTTTCACCCTATCTCTTTCTCGACCCGAGTCAACCCAAGTTGACCCATTCAATCCCTGACCCATTTGATCCCTAACCCAAGTTTCAACATTTTGGCTCATCGGGGGCGGATTTGTGAACATTACCGTTCTATCCAATAATAAGAAGCATTGCTTCAATGGTCTTAGCCATAAGGAAATGGAGGATCGCTTGACGCCTCCCATTAATAACAGTACTGTGTACATCGTCCTAAGTCTATTAGAGGTATTTTATTTCTTCTCTTTCACATAACCAGAATCAGAATATCAACATTTCACAAGTAATTTCCGAGAGCTCAAAGGAGTTTAATAAAATAATTTAACAACTTTCGAGTGGAAAACATGCATTCTCATATTATTTCATATAACAAACATTCATTTGAAACATCAAACACATACACATATTTTGATAAGAAAAGGCCGTACATGTGTACTTACCACTGAGATGAATCAAAATAAAAATCAAGAAACTAAGCTTAGCACTCCGACGACAACCGCTCTCTCCTACGAGGTCGATTCTACAATCACACGTATGACGTACTCGTTATAACCAATTTACACATGCATAATAAAAATTAGAACCTACACATAGTCCTAAATGTCACTAATAAATATATAATTATGTTATATTATCAAAATAAGTCCAACAAAACACCTAGAAGTTCAAAAATTCAAGTTTTCTAAAATATGTGAAACTACAATTCTGGACAGAATTGTAGCTCTGAATTTGGAGCCATATTTACCATATCAAATCATCTCATAAAATCTTGAAATTAATGTATGATGAACCTATATGTGTCTAATTTCAGAAACATCAAGAAAATCATGCATAGCTATTTTAAAACTCATGTTACAAAAATAACAAAAACTGCTATGCAGAGACAAGTTTGGAAGAAAGTTTCAACTTTGAAGAACAACTACTACTACTTTGAGAATAGGCAAAATGCCCATATTCTCCAGAATTAATCCCTTATGTGTATAGTTTCATCACAAGAAATATTTGGTGCCATAATTTTCTGGAAATGAGATTTTTAACAAAAATGGTAAAACTTGTCCAAAAACAGAGTTTCGGAAAACATGCAACTTAGAATGAGCATATCTCTCAAACCAAAAAGGCTATGAAGTTGATTTTTTTTTTTTTTTTTCAAAATGACCCTCTTTGAGTCTAGTTTCAGAATATGTAAGAGTTAAAAATTTTACAGAGACAAAATTTAGAAATAATGTAAGTTTTTCACAAACTGGTCAGATTGTAAAAATGTGCAATTCTCTCCTAGAGCACTCAAAACATGATCAAATTAATTATATGACACATGCAACTTATGGAGACTTGATTTTCACCCAAATTACATTATTTTAGGCATTAATTAAGACTTTTACATGCTCTTGACACAAATGATCAAAACCCTCTTGGGTAACAATGCAAAGAAGATGACATTCACAACATGCATGTGGGTTCTAGTGTGGGTTTCATGAAATAGTCAAATTTTTGGAGTTAAAATCTTGATCAAACCATGAAAATAAAGAATCAAGGATAGAAATGAAGAAATCTAAGATGGAATTCCATCAATCAAAGCTAAACATAGACATGCATATATGATTTTAAGACTAGAAGAAAAGTTACCCCAAGATTCAAGAAGATGGTGGATGAAAGAGTGAAATTGGCTTTGAATCATTGAGTGGAATGATGGAAGAACTCCCCTCCATGATGATGCTAAGCTTAGACTCAAGTTTTTCATGATTTGGAGACTAATAAATGAAGTTTTGGTGGAGTTTTGTGGAGGTCAAGCTCCAAAAACGGGAATGGAGTTTGACGAGAGATGAGAGAGCTCCTTTGAGTGTTCTTGAAGAGAAAAAAGATGTGAAAAATGAGAGGTGTAGATAAAGAGTGATGTAGATGATGAAGTTTTGATTCAATAAGATAATATATACATTCATATATAAATTGACTAGCTAGAATCTCTTATTTTAATGGGATTGACTAAAGTAATTGAGGAAGAAATTGGGATGTAAATATTAAATAGAATAGTTGATGGGTGAGGATGAAATATGAAAGTCAAGTGTGGATGGTGATTGAGGTGAAAATTAAAAGTCTCCCAACAATTAGTTGGGGTAGGAACTAGAATAAAAAGAAAATAAGGGTTGATGTGCATATATTAGAAATTTAGGGTAACCATGAAATTTCATAGGTGAGAGGGGTAGAAATGAGAAATGCCAATAATTAAGGGGTCATAAAATCAATTACATGAGTTGATGGATGGGGTTGAAGTAATAAAAGAAAGAATAAATGGGGGTGAAAATGTAATTTTCAGATACTATCACATACAAGTTAATTTTCATAAATTAAAATTGCCAAATAATTTCAAATAATCTACTTTGTAAATAAATGTCAATATATATATATATATATATATATATATATATATATATATATATATATATATATATATATATATATATATATATATAATTACAAGTATCTCCCACGTATACAAAATGAGTTTCCTATCGTATTATCCAAGTTTTCAAAACTACAAAATAAGCCCAAAATAGAAAATATATATATCATCATAGATGTCAAATGACACACTTATATTTTAAAACTAAGAGGAAGTCAAGGACAATTTTGAAATGTAAATTTCTTAAAATTCTCAGATATTTTTCGAAATTACTAAATAAACCCAACTAAAATACAGGGTATTACGCCAATCGCAACCCCATCTTTGATGGAGTTGAATCATATGGAGACTCGCGTCCGTCCTGCCTCCTTTCATTAGCCACACCGGGTTCCACGGGCTGGGCAGGTTGCGGGGAAAGAAGCTCCAATTGCCGCAAATATTGATTCCCTTGTTCACGAGCTTAAGAAAAATGTGAACAAGAAGCGTTCCCGCAACTTACATATTACACTCCGAGAGTCAGGCCAGGAAGACCGAACTGCACACAGACAACCTGCATTTGGTAAATTCAAAAGGTGAAATAAAAGCCTGCAAACGATACGAACTCCTCTGTCACCATCTCATCGTCAAGAAGAACCTCGAAGTCTTTACTCACGAAAATTAGTCCGAGATCGACTACATCGTTGGAAGATTCAAGCGACAAAACCAACATGGTTTTGCCTCTTGAATCCACCAAATAAATAAGCAACGATAGAGAATTTCCCTCAACTGAAAACTCTCTTCTCTGACGCAAATTCATCTTTCGGGAGAGGGTGAAAGCGATCAAGTAATGCAGAGGATCCAGAATGAGCAAATGTAATTGCAAACTGCTCCTTTTTATAGCTAAGATATTTAAGAATGGGGAATCTAAACCGCCAAAATTCGAAGCGAGCAGTCACAATAGTTAAAGCAAAAGTATGGACAGACGATTTTCGAGGTAATAACTGAGGCAAAAAAGGCAGATGAATTAATTACAACCGTAAAGGAGTCTCGTTTATAAATAGAAGCATATCCAATTGAAGCGATAAACCCTGAAGGACACGCGTCCCAAAACGGGTCATGACACTTCGGAAAACACCTAGGTAAGCGGAAAAATTATAATGAATCTGAACCACACGTCACTAATGGCTTTTCAGATGCACTAGTAAACGTGTTAGTGTTTGAAACTAGTGATGGACTATGGAGGTTAGGGCTTATCCGTAGGTCATATTTTTGGATAACTAGCAGTAGCAAAAAGCCCGCCTCAGATCTCGCGAGTTGAACATAACAAGATTCTTGGGGGCCAGGGTTTTGATTTGGAACATCGTATTCAAATATCCAAATGAAAAAGGGGGCTAATGTAGATACCCTTTACTCGTGTCACAATCAATAAGCCACGTGGTAAATTAGGAAGGAGACGCGTGTAATCACTTCGTGCTTCATAAAGCAGAATAATGTACCCTATGTCTACCCATGTGTGAAGGATGGGGGGACATGGTCCTTCGCATATATGTCTTGCGTTGACGGAACTTGGGGGTGAGAGTGGATTGGAGGCTAGAGCAGGGATTGTTGCGTGCAATACCAACATCTTGCATGCGACCTTCGTATGTTATACACAGATCTGCAATTGGACCGCCAACGTCCCTGTAATTGCGGCCACGACACCTACATATAGGGGGTGTGAGTAGTTCAATTAGGGGGACGTTGTGGTCACCTGTGGTTCCATCACCATTGTGGATGCTCACCCACGTTCTTCCTACTAGGCCTGTATATATAGGGGAGTCTGTCCCATTCATGCTCATATTCAGAACCATGAGCAAGCAAAGTTCAATCACTGTCTCCTCTCTTGATAACATACATTGCCTTGTTCTTACCCCAAAACCCACTCTCACTCTTGGGTCCCAAACAGATTAAATGGTATAGTTTGTTTTGTTCTCCTACTTGAAGGAACACAGGCTAGCTGATCCAGAATCCCCCTTGCATGCAGCAAGATAATTCGACATGAAAGTAAAGCTGGATAAGCCAATTAGGTTATGGGTTTTCTAAGTCTACTTTTCACATTCTTATTTGCTGAAATTTTCTTAGCTGACTTATGTTGTCCTACTATGAAGAATACCCTCTATATCTTATCGCTTCTTGTTGGTCCAACCAGCCCAGTTCCCTTCATGTCATTGCGAAAGACTTTTTATGTTTTGAAAGTACTTGGATTATTTAATTTGAATGTTTGGGATAAACATTCTTGATTTTCTGTTGGACGAGTGTTACTCCTATAATGGAGTACAAGGTTTTTGGATTTTGGAACTATATATCATTTTGGAAATAATTTTACGAATGTTAGTTAGATTTATGAAAACCGGTGTATGCATTAAGGTGAATTGCTAAGATGTTACATGCCTTAATCACTACGTGATATATGAAGTCTTATGTGAGATATTACTGTTATATAAATTGATAAGTGTGTTCAATTATTTTCACCCCTAATTCCATGATAAAACATGAAATTCTTTTATAGGTGATAGTATAGGAATATGAATGATAGACCCCTACGATACCACTTGTGCATAGAGACTCCTTCAGCAGTGTTTTGTTTGAGCGTTTTGATTAAGATTTAAGGACGAAGGTCTATCTAAGGGGGGAAGGTTGAAACACTCTGTTTGATAAAATAGGAATATTATATATTTTTTTTTGAGTTTGGGGGGTTTATTCATAAATTTCTAGAAAAATAGGGGGTTGTAGTTGTCTGCTTTATAAGTTAAAGTGTATAGATACTTTTTAGATACACCTTTACCTATGCAATACAAGTATATATATACTTATACTTATACCGTACATATACAATACTTATATACATACTTGTACATATACTACACCGTATTATCCTACCCCTCATTTTTAATCTTCTTATTCCCCTTTCCCTTCAACAGTACAACACCAACATATCTTCCTCTCTTTGTCACCTCAATAGCAGCAACAACTCCACCCTGAGGAGGATGCTGTGGGAGACCCAAACCCGGCAGCAACCCTAACAGGTACAACCACCAGCCGACTCTCTTGTCTGTGAAATACCCCATTTTTCATTATAGAGTTAAAATAGTATTTTAGAGAATTTGAGGAGAGATATTATGAGTAGAGATTCTTTACGGGGAGTTATTCATTTATGAGAAGTTGGAGACTATTTGGAGAAGTGTTATAAAGTTGATTTGGACTAAATTGAATTAGTCAAGTTTTATGGAATTGTTACCAAAAACCCTCGAATCCTTTTCCTACTATATTCTTTCCCCTTTTTCTTCTCTATTTATTTTATTCTTTTCTTCTTCTCCTACCCGTGCCTCTCTGTCTCTCTCTTTCTCTCTCTCTCTCTCTCTCTCTCTCTCTCTCTCCCGTGGCCTTGGACCCGAAGCCGCCACCACTGCACCACCGCCGTCGACCTCCTTTGTTGTCGTTTTCTCTTTTTATTTGGCGAGCTCTTTATCTTATATTCTCGTAATCGCGAATCTCTGAATCTGTATTCTCTCTAATCTCTATGATGATCATGACTATCTTGATTCATAGCTAAGACTATTGTGTTGTGACGTATGATTTTCAGTTACACCGTTGAGATCATCATTCCTACCTTATTACCGGTATGTGAATCAAAATCCTAGTTTGATTCTTGATCTTAATACTTCAATTTTCAGATTTACATTATTAGTATTGTCATTCATGGAGTTTTAGGATAATTGGTTAATTATTGAGGCTAATTATGTTAATAGTTTATGGGCAAAATCCTAGTTATGGAGAGGATGTTTAACTAGTTGATTTGGATGATTTGGTGACCTTAGTATGTCAGTAATAACTTGGATTGAAGTGAGTAATCGTTGTACATTGAATAGATTTGAAGAAGGGTTGATTAACTAGATGTTTTGGATGTTAGTTTATATGAAAATCCCGAGTTTTAGTTTTGCCGACGGACAAAACTGTTGTTATAACAGAATGTTGTCTAGTAAAGTTAAAGTGAGCATATCTTTTGATCCGGGAATCGAAATTCGAATCTGTTTGATTCTAGCCTTATTTTCAGAGTCTTTGGGATCTAATGAGACTATTTTTGAGTCATGTTCTGCTTGATAAGTTGGAGTAATAAATTAGTGAGGTTATGTTAGGTTATGTGCATATTAGTTGTGAGATTTTGGAGTAAGTGTTGAATTATGTTTTTGAGCTTGGGTTAATTGGTGACCTATAGAAGTTGGAATCATATTAGTAGGAACAATGTTATTTCATGTATGAATTGTTTATCTATATTTAGTGTTGTGTTTTGATTAATGCATATTTAAATATGTAGGAGACGATTTCGTTGACGAAGGATATGTTGAGTACTATTATGGAGTAACTTGCTTTTGCTTGTGAATCAGAGTGAGTTGATATCCCAAGCCTTGAGCTTTATCTTCCTTTTTGTCAACACATGTTTTATTAATACGTCTTAAAAATGTGTTTCTTGATTATGTGCTTTAATTGGAAGTTGGTTTTATTCGAAGTATTCTTTTTGACCAATTACATGGAACATGTCATAATGCGTAATGACGTAAAGTGGAAATAGTAGTACGGAGATTAATAACGTGACATGAGCACTTGACAGTTTGAATTCGGTCTTTCGACTACTTTATTTTAGTAGTTGACGTGTTGGCTACGGTCACATGACTTCGTTATATTTTTAATAACTCGGCCGTTTATGATCCTCGAGTTTGCTCCTTGTACTTACCTCTCTGACCAGCTTGAGTCTTAGGGGGGTGTGGACACTTAAGGTCTTTGAATGACTTAGTAGATAATGTGTGGTTACTCTTATCCGTATAACAAAGTAAAGTGCAACAAAGTTCAAGCAAGAAGTTTTGGAAGGAAATGTATGGCAAGTATAAAGAAGCGAATTAACAAATTGAGAAGTAAATGAGTCGTTTTACTCTTACTATTTCTTTTGATTTAATACTTATCATGCCGATTCGTCTTTACATGCTTGGGTATATCTCACTCAGTAATTGTTGTTGATTTTCAAACTGTGGCGTCTTTTGTTTTATTTCCATACCAGAGGTTCCAGTGATGGAGGCATGATATAGTGGGATCGTTCACTTTTATTTTTGCTTAGTAAAAATCACGTACACGATTAAAAGTTCACTCTAGTTGATGATGTTTTATGCCGGTTTGTGACATTTGATTTGGAATAATTTATATTTAGTATTTTATTTAATTTTGGATAATGAGTAGTTGGATACTTGCCGTTATTTTTAAACCTTGCATTGCGGGAGAAATTCTCGAGTGCGGAGTGACATATTTGAATTCCCAAGGGGTGGAATATGGGGGTGTTACAGTCTCCCCCTCTTCCTCTTGTTTCGATTCTCTCTTTCCCTCCATTCCTCTCTTCCTCGCGACTAAGAAGAGGCTGCAACAGCAGCTACGCAGCAACATACCACCACCACCACCACTGTCGGTCCTCCATATTTTCCGGCAAAACTTGAGCGCGACCAAATAGGAAATACCCATCTCCAAAGATCCCCCTCCCAGGCCTTCTCAAGGTCTGTGGAGGCTCTAGACGACCTTAGACGGAGCGAAGGATGCCAAAAACATTCCCAAAAACCTTCACCGTCGACCACCACCGACGAAGCTCCACCCAGAGCAAAACTTCACCGTTTCGTGCATTTTTTGGATGTGGGTGAGCTAATTCAAACCCTAGAGTCGATTGCGATAATCAATTTCTAATGTTGATTACTAAATGAGAGTATTTATTGATGGGTTGAAGAAGATGGCTCATGTGAATTGAATTTGACACTTTGTGGTCATTTGTACGATTCTGAAACTTATGGTTATGAGGTGACATTTCTAAAATGACCATTAATTGAGGGGGAGGTGAGTATTGCACTTTGTACAAATCTTAGGAGGGACTAATTGTAGTATACGAGTTTTAATTATTAACATTATTAAATCATTAGTTATTTCCATTAACAATATTATATAGAGTCTAATAATTTATGTTACAATACTATTTAAAATATTTTTTTTGAGAAAAAATAAATTTTTTCAATAAACTAGGATTAGTTATAGTTTAAAATTTATAATTGGTTTTCTTGAAAACCATTTAAACTAAAATATATTGTGTATGCCTATATTTGAGAAAGAATATATGTTTTAGTTATTTCCTAAGTGTAAACTTTGTTTTATTTAAATAGTGAGTTTTGAATAATTATAGAATTAGCATTCTTTCCCAAACAAATGAAAATGTTCACTATTGTTTGGAAATTAAAAGTAATTGTTAAATATTAAAAATAATTTCGTTTGCTAAAAATATATCTTTTGTAATTGTCAGTGTTATTCATTTCCCGTATTTGATGAAAAATATGTTTCCTTGTTACTACTAGTAATTCTAAAAATAAAAATAAATCGTTGTAATCTAAAACTTGTTTCAATATTTTGAAGTATGGTTTAAGTTATTTAATATCTAGTTCTTTTCTTACATTATTGATATATAATATGTCAATTGCATATTTGAATAGTGTCATTTATTATAGGAAATGTATATTAGAAAAAACTATATAGTATTGAGTGGGATAGAAAATAGATATATATATTTTTTAAGTTGTGATTTAATAAATAATTAGTTTATAAATAAAGTTTTTGCTTTTACTTGTTTCTATAAGAGATTTAAGTGTTATATTTAGAAGCTTAAATTACTTTAGAGATAATAGTTTTGTGAATTTATAGTAAACATAATTAGTGTTCGGTAATCTCTTTATTAATAAATAACGTCTTTTGAATCTTTCAAATATTAACCCTTAAATAGATGAGTATGAGAGTAATACTCCCTTTCTTTGTAAATAAAAAATAATACGTTTACTAGAGTTTTAGAAAATATTTATTACAACTCGTTACGAATCATTTTTTAGCAAATAACGGGAATTTTGATTGCCTAGATATAAAATATGACGCCCTCAGTTCGTCACTAGAAATTAGATTATCACACATTGCATATCGTATTATACGTGCTTGTTGGACTTAATATTGATTAGGAATTGTAAATTGTAGGTGACGAGTTTGTAGACCAGGGCTACGTTCCTTTTAGAAGCTCTCTTTCTAAACTTGCGATTCTCAAGGTAAGCTAATATGCCTAGCCCAGCGTACTATTCTTCCACTACAACAATTCTGACCTGTGCCGACCATTTTCTTATCGACAAGCAATTATGTGTCGACATTTATATATTTATCTACTGAATTTGTGTTTGTCGATATAACTTGTCAATACTGTCAACTTTTACAAATTTCAAGTTAAAAAATTGTCAACAATTGGATGCACTAAATTTTCCCGCTCCCGATAATAAAATAGGTGACAAACATAATATCTAGTGACTCACAAATTCGTCAAAAAATCAAAACACATTATTTTGGAGGGTAATGATAAATTATTCCCGCACTTCTAAAATGTTGGAGGGAATCAGAATAAACAATTAAACAAAACATTAACTCTCTCACAATCACACGTTACTCATCACTCTCAACCCCCGTCTCTCAAACTCCCTCTGAAACCCTCTCTCATCACTCTCCCGTCTGTCTCAAACTCTCTCAATCTCAATCTCAATCGAAATCAGTCTCAAAATCGCGTGATTCTCTCTGAAAATCCTTCGATTAATCCCCTTCACCACTCTTAATCTCATTATCTTCTCCATCGGGCGATCCCCTTCATCAGTTTGTGAACGTCACAGTCTGGGTTTCTTGTGGGTCGATTCCCTTCATCAAGTATGATGTTCTCTCACTATTTCCTCTTCTTTTCCTTTCATTGTGTGTTCAATTTATTCTGGTTGATGAACTAGGGTTTCCTAGATGAGATCAACACAGTTTGAATGGGGGAAATCGGGGGTTTTGCAGATTTAGGTTAATTTTGCAGATTTATGTTAATTACGAAGAGACTGCGCACATATTTGACCCAATTTTCAGATTGCATGTTCACTTTATTTTGGTTCATGAACTAGGGTTTTCTGCTATTTCTAAAAAATTGGGGCTTTTATGTTTGTTTTGGAGATTGGACTGATCATTTTTTTTCTGAATGATTTGGTTTGTGTTTGTTCAGGTTGCTGAGGTTTTTTAATGACAAGCTCATTGCCCTGGACCCGATAAAGGTTGGTAGTTAGACTTGTACTTGTTTTGATATATGTTTCGTGGAAAAATTTGCGGCTTTTGCTGTTTGGTTATGATATTTGTCAAAGTAAACTGACAAATTTTGGACTGAAACTGCTCATATACGTAAAGGGTTTGATTTGTGATATTGTCAAAGTGAACAATTAAACTAAATAGTCATAGCTGCATATACAATATTCTGCGTAGTTGTATTATTGTTGACGTTGTTATTTTATTGTTTATTCCGTTGGTTGAACAAATAAACTGAATACTCACTGCGCATCGGCCTTGGCAAAGTGTTATCGTTGTAGATGTTTTTGTGTCTTTGTTAGACATTAGGAAAATCATAGGCCTCCTCTTGTCTGCAGCGGATCGTCTTGCCTTTCAGCTTGTGGTATTCAATGTGCATGTGATACGATTGTATTTGCGAGTTTATTATTTCTGCGGTCCACTTCTGAAGTTGGGAAGTGTAAGGATACTGAGATTTCTTTATTCTTTTGTGATACTTCAAAGGGGAGTTCTATATTTGACTGTAAAGAATAAATGTGTACGACAAAGTCTTGCTTCGATTTGTGGATCTTAAGCTCTGTTACTGTTCTGAACGTTATATCATGTGTTTTGGTTCTTCATTACTTAATTACAGTTCACCTTTGCCTCTTTTTAATACTCATTGGCCGTAGAGTATCTGTTTGTTATGCTCATTTGCTCGCAGTTGAGTTTGTTTCCTTACGACAATCTGTTGTATCCACAATGTGTAATTACTGTATTCAGATTTAATTGACAGTATAAACAATGTTTTCTGCTGTATTTCGATTGTACTTGATTGTGTTAACTCTGTCGTTGAACTGCAATTAATGTATAAGTACTAATCGTCATGTACTGTATGTCAGGTTATAGATATAGTTGAGCACAAGGAAGCGATTACTAGTGGATTTGGTGAAAGATCTTGATTAACAGCTGCTTATAAGGTTATTTGTCTCTTCATCTCGCATCAAAGGTAATTTTTCTCACCTACTCGCGGAAAAGAATGTGTTACTTTATACTGGTTTGTGCATTTTTTACAATGCTCTTTCATAGCTTCATACTCCTTATCTGTTGTAGTACTTGATGACTCTGTATTCTACATTTGTGTGTTAATTTGCTTAGCACCAACTGTCGTATAAAAACTTACGACGTATAAACTGCATATAGGTATTGATGGATCGAAGTTGGATTGGTTTAAATGATAAATGGTGTCAGGAATATGTTGATGGAGTGTCTGATTTCATTTCGGTTGCGAGTCGGCACACTGATGAAAGGAATAGAATACGTTGTCCGTGTTCTAGCTGCAATAATGTTTACTATTTACCGGTTAACGTTGTAAGAGGACATTTGCATGCAAATGGTATGCTTGTAGATTACAGAAAGTGGGTTTTTCATGGGGAAGATTACGGTTTACGTACGGTTGATGTGACTGATTCGAGGGATGTTGTAGACGACATTCCTGAGACATGTCTTGACGTTGAGGGTTTGATAGGGAACTTACAAGAGGGACCGCTTACTGGTAATCATGGGGATGCTATATCATCCGATGAACCAAATGCAGAAATCGGGGAGGGTGACAAATTTGCTAAGTTGTTAAGCGATGCTCAATGTGAGGCTTATCCGGGTTGTCAAAACTTCTCTAAGCTGTCCCTTATAATAAGGTTGCTACATATCAAGACGTTATGTAAATGGAGTAATAAATCGGTGAACATGGCATGGGATTTGATTACAGAGTTAGTGCCTCCCTGTCACACTCTACCAAAATCCTTTTATGAAGCTAAAACTGTTTTACGAGAACTTGGTCTTGGCTATGTTAACATCCATGCATGTCCAAACAATTGTGCTTTGTATTGGAAAGAAAATGAAAAGTTGGATCACTGTCCCAATCCTGATTGTAAGGAACCTAGATGGAAGGAAAGTAAGAATACAAAGGGAATTCTTAGGTATTTTCCTCTGAAACCCAGGCTTCAGAAACTATTCATGTCAAAAACTGTTGCCAAGGATATGCGATGGCACAAGGAGCAGCGTGTCCAAGACAGCAATGTCATTGGACACCCTGCTGATGCTAAGCAATGGCAAGATTTTGAAAAAGAACATGAATGGTTTGCTGAAGATCCTCGTAATATTCGATTGGGATTAGCCAGTGATGGATTTAACCCTTTCAGTAATATGAGTAGCACATATAGTATGTGGCCTGTAGCTCTTATTATATACAACGTGGGTCCTACGCAAGTTATGAAAGATCCATTTATTATGATGTCGTTATTAATTCCTGGCCCTAAATCACCGGGAAATGACATCGATGTTTACTTGCGTCCATTAATTGATGATCTCAAAGAGTTTTGGGAACATGGGGTTGAAACTTACGATGCTTAATCCGGTGAAACATTTAAGCTGCATGCTGCACTCATGTGGACAATTAACGACTTCCCTGCATATGGTATGTTGTCCGGATGGAGTACAAAAGGGAAACTAGCGTGTCCTCCGTGTAACAAAGAAACTCATCATATAAGATTAAATTACAGTAAGAAACAAGCATATATGGGTCATCGTCGGTTCTTACCACTCAATCATCCTTGGCGTCGCAATAAAAGATTTAATGGTAAATCTGAGCATAAACCGAAGCCGAAGGAGTTAACGGGGGATGATGTTCTTGATCAGTTGAAGTTACTTCCAGCACATTTAAAGTTCGGAAAGACTTTAAATAAGAAGGGAAAGACTTCAACTAGTAAGAAGAGAAAGCGCAGTGAGCCCGAATTAAACTAGACGAAAAAAAGTATATTTTTTGAATTAATTTATTGGCGGTCACATCAACTCAGACATAACTTGGATGTCATGCACGTAGAGAAAAATGTTTGTGAGAGCGTGATTGGTACTTTGATGAATATTGAAGGTAAAACGAAAGATCATCTTAATTCGCGTCTGGATTTGGAGGATCTGCGTATTAGGAAAGATCTACAGGTACAACCGGATGGTGTTATTCCTCCAGCACCCTATAGTCTGGATGCTGCTGGAAGGAAAAACATGTGTGAATGGTTAAAATCCATTAGATTTCCTGACGGCTATGCTTCGAATATATCTCGTTGTGTCAGTAGCAACGATAACAAGATAATTGGCATGAAAAGCCATGATTATCATGTACTGTTACAACGGTTGCTCCCCCTTGCTATACGTGGGAACTTGAGCAAACAAGTTTGCCAAGCATTAACTGAACTTAGTATGTTCTTTAAAGAGCTGTCTTCTAGAACTTTGACGGTCGAGTGCTTGGAGAGATTAGAAAGGGATATTGTGGTCATACTTTGTAAGTTGGAGTTGATATTTCCTCCTTCTTTCTGGGATGTTATGATTCACTTGCCAATCCACCTCCCTCGAGAGGCAATGTATGGGGGTCCAGTTCAATATCGCTGGATGTATCCCATTGAAAGGTAACTTTTATTTATAGGTTTGCGGTTTTTAAATTTTATAATCTGCCATCAACTTCATTTATGATTATCGTATGTATCTTTACTTGAACAGATTCCTTTACACACTCAAACAATATGTTAGAAATAAAGCTCGACCCGAAGGTTCAATTGCCGAGGCCTACATCGACAATGAATGTCTAAATTTTTGTTCGATTTATCTCCACGGTGTTGAAACAAGATATAATCGGGAAGATAGAAACCAGGAAGCAGTTAATTACATGAAAGGAAATACATTGTCTGTATTTTCTCGTCCTGCTCGGCCTTTGAATGCCTTGCAAAATGAAATGATGTCACCTGCAGAATATGATCAAGTCAGGTGGTTTGTTTTACACAACTGCGAAGAAATTGATCCGTATTTAGAGTAAGTCTTTTTTTGGTACTTATATTCGTTTGTGAAAACATCAATATATTGTAAAAAAAACATCAATCTATTGTTCAAAAAATTGACAATTGAATGTGGTCACAGTAAGCATCGTGAAGAAATCGAGTTGAGCGACTCCACAAATTTGGAGCAAAGACATGAGAATGAGTTTGCTGGCTGGTTTAAGAAGCTTGTAAGACATCTTGCCTAATACCAATCGTTATTGTATGTTGGAATTTGTAGTGAATAGGTTCTGAAATGTTTTCTCGTTTACCCAGATGGTTCAAAAGCGCATAGACAAGTCTGCAGAGGCAACTGATGACTTGTATTCGCTTGCATGTGGTCCTGATAAACGCATTAACCGGTACACGGGATGTGTTGTTAATGGAATGAGGTTCCACACTGCTGCACGCGATGAAAATCGCGTGACACAGAACTCTGGATTTCTTGTCCGAGCCGACCATAAGGGCAAAGAAATAGATTTTTATGGTGTTTTAACAGATATCATTGAGCTAAGTTATTTGGGTGGGAATCGTGTTTTTATCTTCAAGTGCAATTGGTTTAATACAGGAGACACGAAGACAGGGATTAAGAAAGATAAGTACTTCACAAGCGTTAACATAAGTCGTTCATGGTACAAAAAGGATCCTTATATACTAGCGTCGCAGGCTCAACAAGTATTCTATGTCCGTGATGTTATTCTCGGTAAAAACTACAGGATAGTTTAGAAAATACAACCTAGAAATTTGCATGACATACCAGAACTTGCAGAAGAAACAAGTAACCATCAGGGCAAAGACTTTTATGTTGACGATGCATATCAGCAACCATTTAATGCTGGAATTAATGATATGTTTGAAGTTGATGATGAAGTTGATATTAATGAAACCGTTGACGAAGATACAACAGACGATGACTATGAAAGTGACGAAGAACAGAGTTCTGGTGACGACGATTACCAAAGTTCGGGCGATTGCAGCGATGGTAGTCACCGATATGATGATGGTGATGCTGACGATGACGACGACGACGATACAGATATACTTGCCCTAGACTTCTCATGCTGAATTAATAATTTATTCGTCTTAGCTATTTCATCATTTTTTTCATGATTAAAACATTAATGTCGTTATCTAAGTGTATTTCATACATTTATCACGGGTTTCTTGTTGGTTTTGGAACTGCATAGATATTGATACTTTTAGATGAATAATACGTTAACGTTGCTTGGACTGTTTGTACTCTTTATTTTGTACTTGACTGTAGGCTATGGAGACATTTGGAAAGGTACGTCGGTCGCTCCGGTTAACTCCATCCAAGTCTACCAACGGCATAAGTGGACTGGTTACTGCTCAAAAGAAGATTAAGGTGGAGGTAAGGCTCATAATATTTACTTCTGTATGTATAACGTAAACATTTTTTCGAGACTCTTTTGTTTTCTTTATTTTCATATCTGTGTATTTTTAGTTGTTTAACTTGCAGTTAAGTACAACAGTTGTATTAAATTTTTGCGGTGTCGTCACTTATGTCTCTATTTTCCTGTACACAGAATACAGCACGGGCCAGTGGTACAAGGAAATGTTCTACAGTCACCAGTACCAGGTCACCGACTAGTACCCGACAGGAGTCATCGAATCCCACTGACAGCGGAGTGTTGGGAGAAAACATCATAGACTGCAACACCAAGGGTATAAATTTCTAATTACGTTGTTCACATTTCATTTCTTAATTACTCGTAACTCTTAACGTAAGTTGTTGAGATTAAATTGTGCATTATTCTGTAGGGTCTACGGGTTCACAATTGCAGAAAAAAAGTAACAACCCCGTTCGACTCCCACAAGGATGGTTGGCTGCGAATGCCGATAAGCTTGGTAATGTTCTCTTAAGTCCCTCATTTGTAATTAGACACATTCTGTTTTGCTTGTTCGTCGATTCCTACTCTGATTTGCATTATGTTTATGCAGGATTGTCCTCCGGGAAAAACCAAAATAACAAGAAAAATGCGCAAAAGTCAGTTACCTCTCAAACCCAGCCGACAAACATGGGAATGGAGCCCGACAATGCAGCTGTGACTCAGGCTGGCCCCATTTCCCAATCAGCAAGTCAGTGCGTATCCACAAGAAGTACACCAGTTACGACAAAAACCAGTGTTGCAGTGGAACATGTTCTGAACAAGTCAAGTACTACTGTCGGCAGGACACAAAAAAACTAGGTTGATAATGATGTTGTGGTACGTAGCTATTTAAGTTAGACGTAACAGAGCTAGTCAAAGTGCATTTCAACTGTCTGTTCTTATGTTTGTGTGTGTACACTGCATACAGAACATAGAATCTCAAAGTCGTATAAGGAGATCCCCTAGATTGACTCCCAACAGGAATATCACCACTCAAACAATTCAAGACCCTACTTCTGACCGAAGGGAACAGCGTAATCTGAACAATTCAACCGGTACCGTGGGAGTGGCAGACGGAAATGTAACTGAACGTAATGAGGTAGCTACAGAAGTAGTTTAATCGTGATGGTTCATGTTTCAATAACTTGTGTATCCTTATGAACAACCAATTGCGCTATACGTGATGGCACAGGATGTTCGCAAAAGGAAAGTTGTTCGACTCTCACCTCGTAGCCTGATTACTAGACTAGCTGCAACAGATGTGGTTGCTGATCCTGTCATACGAGAAAGAACCTCTGTGGAGCGTAATTCAGTCAACCCCGGTAAAAATATCCCTTCTTGTACCTGTAGACAATTCCTTGTGATTTAAAGCCACCGCATTTTTAAATTAATTACTTGTACTTATTGTAGTTAATGCAGGATCACAAACCAGGAAAAAGGCGCGGAAGAACTCTGTTGCAACTGCTCAAGTTGAAACTGAGGATGTCCATGATAGTGATGCGGTAATATTGGTGATATCCGTAACTAATTTTGGCTTCATTTTCATTCTTTGCACTGTAATTAGCTTGTCAAACTCTGTGATGCAGGTTGCGACACGTGATGTTAGCGCAACAGATGTGGTTGCTGATTCTGGTATACGTGAAAGATCCTCCGTGGAGCATAATGCAGTCAACCCCGGTACAAATATCTCGTACTAAACCTGTAGATAGATCGTTGTGTTATAAAGCCATCACGATTTCACTACTTGTAGTTATTGTAATAAATGCAGGATCACAAAACAGTGGACACGCTCGGAAGAACGTTGTTGCGAGTGCTCGATTGGAAACTGAAAATGTCCATGACAGTGATACGGTACTATTGATGATATCTGGGTTTATTTTTTGCTTAATTGGCATTTGTATGCGCGTTAATTATGTTGTGGACCTCTGTGATATCGATGCAGTTTACGGTACATGATGTTGGGACAGCAGATGTGGTTACTAATTCTGTTAGACGAGAACGAAGCTATGTGGAGCGCAATGCAGTGAACCCTGGTAAATAAATATCGTATTATACCTCTACATAAATTATTGGATTATAAAGACACCACGCTTTCAAATTACTTGTAATTGCTGTAATGTATGCAGGATCACAACCAAAGAAAAAGCCTCGGAAGAACTCTGTTGCAACTGCTCAAGTGGAAACGGACAATGTCCATGACAGTGATGCGGTTATATTGATGATATCCATACCTAAGTTGTGCTTAATTTCCAGTCCTTACACATTAATTAACTTGTACAACTCTGTGATGCAGGTTACGACACATGATGTTGGTGTAAGAAGATCTCATCGACTCACACCTACTAGGTTGGCGAAAAGAGCAAATCCATCATCAACTCCCAGGACGAGTGGTCGGACCAACTCAAGGACATATGTCGAAATGGAAGAGATAAATCTATCTGACAATGACATAGCTACTGATGTAAGTACCAATACATCGGACAATATATGTTTCTTCAGTCTCTTTAATTACACTATGTGGGGAATTATCTATATCATAGAGTACTCATGATGATTTTTTCTTGTAGGATGCGGTGCTTCATGATACACCGAGAAGGTCCATTCGACTGAATTCGACAAGGGAACGATCACCTCCAACTAACGAGGCAAATTCCGAGAGCAACTTCTGTGCTGAATGTATGTAACTTAAGTCGCATATTAAATAAATGGACAAATTCGTTTATTCTTTTCATATTTCATTACAAATTGGATGCTTGTTGTGTAAACATTGCATAAATTATTTGTTGCAGACCCGGAAAGAATTATATCTCGACGAGGAGTGACTCGTGGACTGAAAGTTAGAAAGACCCTGAAAGATAAAGCTAAGATTCCTGTCAACATTCCTTTGGGGAAGCGCAGACCAGTGGGTGAAGGACATTTAGAGCTAACAGCCGAGGTTGGTGTTGGAGTTCGCATGTACGCGCCCGTTGAAGTACCGTCGTGGAGCGCTATGGAGCCTCATCACAAGAAACCAATTTACGACCACCTGCAAGTGAGTTGGGTTATACGCGTTTCATTTTTCTTCAGATTATGATCAATGAACTCAAATTTCATTTGCTGTACTCTGTCTATTTAGGGGATATTTGAGCTTGATTTTTCGAGGAAACATATTGTTCCTGCTATCAGTTCCATGTGCAGCAGATCATATAGTGACCACAGATACAAGCTGCATAAGCATTACAAAACTTTCCGCAGCCCAATTGAAGCAAGGCGTCATCCTTCGCCACTTGTGAACCAGAATGATTGGAATACATTGTGTCTTTACTTTGAGTCTGAAGCCTGTAAGGTAAAACAAATACAAGACTTTGTCGTACACATTTATTCATTTCTTCCATTTTTCTTTTTCCTGAAAATACGTATATTAAATTTTGTTGGCATCATATGGCAGAAAAAGAGTAGAAGGGGTACTGAGAACATACGACATGTCAAGAATCTGCATACATCTGGTTCGAAGACTTTTGTACAGCGCTTGCATGAGATGGTAATGCTTTTAACTTCTCTGATTTTTACATTACCATAACTTTAATGCTTAAACTTGTATTCCACTAAGTGTTTCTGTAAGAATCGGCCCCCTTATCTTCATTTACATGTAACATTCATTTACTATCTTGTATAGGAAAAACCGTCACTTATTGACAATTTCAAGACCACTCATTGCAAAAGTGGCACAAGCATCTGGATGTCGCGGGAGGCCCGTAATCTATATGTATGTTATACATTTCCTACGAAAGTATTAATGTTTTGCCAGGATTTTAAAACTCAATCAAATGTTTTGAAATGACAGAATCAAATGATAGAAATGAGGGACAATGATGTTGATGGTGTCCTAACTGAAGAACAGATTACGGAGGAAGTGCTTGGAAAAAGGCGAGGTTTTGTAGCTGGCTACGGAGGCGGCGAGGTACCAAAATCTGCTTGGACTTACGAAGATGGGATGTATGAATATCTTGCAAGGGCTGAAGAAGCTGAAAAGATGGTGGAAGCAGAACGAAAAAGGGCAGAAGCTGAACGAAGAAGAGCAGAGGCTGCGGAGAAGCGTTCGGAAGCCCTGGAAAAGAGGATGAGCAATGTGGAGGCATTGATACTCAAGACTCTCCCCCTTCCAGAGGAATCTAAATCTGAGCCGGAATATGAGCCCGAATCTGAAGAGGAATTTGCAGAGGAATCTGAGCCGGAGTCCGTGTCGGAATCGGAGTCGTCACTTGCCTGGGGTTTTTTTCCATCTCAACTTTACCTAACTTGACTGAAATTAGAAGTTGTAACAAAGTGTCTGCTGTTGGATCACTATTTACGTGGATTGAGTATGTCGGTAACCTGTCTTCATTTGCCAGTTTCCATTATTTGTATACGTATCCAGTTATTACCAATTTATTAGTTTTGCTCTTTATGCATTTGAGGTTCTAACAAATACTTCCATGGACTTATAACTCCAGTATCTGGACATCCGACTTGTGGTCCGAGATGAAAATGTCCCAATCTGTTAGGCGAATCTTTAATTATCGTAGTAATGACTGGTTTTGAAGTTCACTAGGACTCGGTTCCTATTTCAGTCGTTCAAGTAACTACTGAATGGCAATGGGATTCAGTTTAATTGAATAGGATTTCAGGCATCTGCACGAGTCTTTAGTCACGGATTTCTAGAGTTTAGAGCTGATTACATTATGTGAAGTTGATTACACTCAGTCTTGGCACAATCCGTTAGCCGAATCTTTAATTGCTCCGGGTTAGCTGAGAAATTACATTTCATAATTTCAGAAGTGTTTGCTGTGTGTAACTTGCAAAGGCATGTTGCGTTCGACTTAATTCAGCTATCAAACCCAAATATTAGAATGTTTTGATCAATTCACAGATGTTGAATCCTTCCCTAATCATAATCAAATTCTGTATTTGCTCTCCTCGATACTTTGTCCAAATGCTTAAATATGTTTCTGAATTTAAATTCTGTCATCAATTACAGTGTCTTTAGGAATCAAGTGCGCAAGTGACTTCATGTATGAATATTTGCTGCAGGGGTTCATGAATGGATCGAGTACGTACGTTAGCTTTTTCGACGACCTGTTCGTGAATGGAGTGTATATATGGTTCATGCCACGGAGTTTTGGATCCACTATGTCTGCTATGTCTATTATTTCTGTTAACTAGACTACAAACCAGAATCACTTGTGTATTTGTTGAACTTATGTCTATCAGCTCGAATCTGCTGCGACTGAATATTTTGAACTGGGATGTGTGATGTTAAGTTTTATGCTGCTGTTTTGGGCAATCTGTGACATGTTGCTGAATGCAAATACTGTTTATGTTAAGTTTTATGTTAACTGCCTATTTATGGCATCTTGTTCATTTTTGGACACCATGTTTGGATGGTCTTCAAAAGTGATTTTTTTTATTAAGTTGTGATAATGGTGACAAGCACGAAGGTCACAAGAAAGATGAAGTACCGTCAAACTTCTCTTCTACTGACTATTCTGGATGTCATCTATCTAAATAAACATGAAAATGTGTTTGTCGCCAATTTTAAAGGTGACAAAAACAAATAGTCAGTAGAAAGAAACTACCGACATAAATATATGTCACTGCTAACTCTTTCTGCAGACAAACATGACGTTTGTCGGCTATCACTCTAACGACGGAGCTATTGTGACTACGGATCGACAAACCAATTTCTGTCGGTAGAATATCTGCCGACAAATTTAAGCTAACTACTGACAAATTTTGCTGTCAACGGAGGCAGTATTTGTTGTAGTGTTCCTTTTGTGTCTTACATGTATTATTTTGAGAACATAATTTACTTGCTTTATTTTCTAATCAATGCATTTATCTAAATGTCATTACTGCTTTAAGTATTATCTCATTTCATGTTACTCTTTGGAATTTATTTTTGAAAAAACTACTCTCAAATTGTCACACGAAATAAAAGAGGTAATAACGTAGAGTAAGAATTTTTGTACAAGGAATTGTGCCAAATTACTATTATGTTATGGTTCAGGTTGTATGGAGATGCGCTTGTCTGGACACATTTATAATATAGTTCAGGATATCTGGGGCTGCGGTTAACAGGGCATCTTCATAACTCGGTCACAGTTTGCACCGAGTTTCTCCTAGTACTCACCTTTATGGGAAAAAGAACCGTTAAGGGATGTCGTCACTTAAGGTCTAGGTAGCAAGGTTGTTGACACGATTTCTTAACGAGTATGCGCAAGTGCACGGTCAAGTAATATAGGGGTGGTATTTCAACCCCGAGTTATCGATCCCCCGAGGACATGCTTGAGATTATTTAATTAGTTATTTAATTTAGAGTACGGTGAAGGAGGAAAGATTTGATTGATTTCTAGAATTGAAATAACAACTAAGCTAATATTTTTGGATTTTTATATTTAATAAATAAGTTTGGAGAAACTAGGCAATCTCTAGATCACCTAGGGTTGTAGACAATTTCCGGATTATCTGAGCAACACGTTAACTATATTCTAACAAAGCCGGGTAACAGCGCTGACTATCTCCTATCGGTCTCAAGTCATTCTACTTCACGGTAGACTACAATCTCCTATCGGTCTCTTGCATCTATCGGTCCGTTCTAGTAGGCTAACGACATGCACGAAAACGGGTCCTGTCGGTCCACCGTTGCACGAAACCGTCGAATCTCACCTACCGAATCTACCCACATTGGGCCAATCCTAACACGTCTCTTCTCAGTCTCAGTGATACGGGATTGATGCTCATATCTCATCCTAGCTATTTAAAGTCACTGTCGTGCACTTCACTAGCCAACTAACGGTTCCGGTTAATTACTCCATCCCCATTAAGACTTAAGCATAGATTATGAACAATTGAATTAAAATATTGCTAACTTTAAGCATGAATCAACTATTGAACAAACCCTAGTTCTTGAACCCTAGTTTATCTCCCAATCGTGTCACTCAATTAGGATTACTAACATAAACAAGAAACTAGAATTGATTCAAAAGAAGAACTCAAGAAATCATGAAGCAAAGATCAAATCCGGAAAATATCATCGTTTACATAAACCCTAGGCTCTCAAAGAGACGCCTAGCAAAACGTCTAGCTAATACTAATAAACCAAACAAGACTTACTAGTTTCTCCATAGAAAGATTGAGAGAGAAGAAGAAGAAATCAACTTAGAGCTTCAATGGAGGAGGAGTCCTCCTCTTGTGCGTGCCTCCTCTCTTCTTCTTGCGTTCATGGCCTCCTCTTATTTTTTCTCCTCACGTCTCTCTCTTTTTTCTTTTGTTTTTCTCCCTTTTTTATCTTCACTTAGGGTATATTAATTAATAATCAAGAAATATTAATTAATAACCCTAATTTCTGGCTTTTCCCCCGTGCGTTGCTGGGTCTGCTAGCAGATCGTACGATCTGCTACTTGATCGTGCGATCTGCTACTTGGTCGTATGATCTGCTACTTGATCCTATAAGTCAGTGAGTTCTCCCCTAGCAGATCGTACGATCACGAAAGTTGATCGTGCGATCTGCTTTGATCCTAGGATCAACTTTTGATCCTACACTTCAAACTTTCTACAACGACACTTTGACCCCCTTTTTCCATCTTTGTCCTCTTTTCTTCCAATTTCTTTCTCTCCCAAGCTTCCGCATATGTTCCGAAGTTCGTTTTCCTCCTCCTCTTGATCCATGAGCTCCGTTTCGTATCCAACACAACACGAAAACACCCCGTGCGATCAAAAGTGACAAAATAAATGTAAATAATGTGAAAAACGCCCGGATTAATAATTTATCACTCAAAGCTAAACTTATCCAATTTCCTCAAGTTCATAGTGTATTTATAATATATTCAACCCGGAAACTACACAAAACGGTACACAAACGTAGAAGAAATATAACTCTAATATAGAGTTATCAAATCCCCCCACACTACCTTTTTGCGCGTCCCGAGCAAAATCAAAAACACTTCTCACACTATGATTTTCAATCCACCGAATTGCATTTAACTTCACCCATGTGACACAAACAACACACACACCCATGCAACCTACATGACTATACAATGCAACTCGATTATCAAACAATGCAAAAATTGAAACAACACAAAATTTTTTTCTTTTTAGTTAGAGATTGGGCAATCTCAAAAGTAAACCGGTAAGTCATAAGGCTCTCATATTCCCTCGGAAGTTCTATAACTTTGGTGATCGGTAGAACTTGCGGCCAATTTCGTTAGACAGAACGGGCACGAACACAAAAAATGTTGCTTCCGCACACTCATCAAACGTATCCCTAGCACTTACCTTCCGAGCTATATATCCACGGGTTAAATTGCTGACGGTTTAGGACGGGTAGGATAGGATATTTAGAAGCGTAGTCCTAGACGTCATGATCTAACTCACAAAACCCGATTCTCACACTCCCTCACCAAAATCCAAGGAACCCCACCGAATCTCACTACTCCGGCCCTCATTCCCTCAATCTTGGTGCAACGCCGTTCTCGCGGCTACAAATGTGAAGAAGTGATCTCGAACATTAGCTAATCTCCCCGGTCTTCAATTTCAAGCTTGCTCCTTTATTCCCTTTCAATTTCACTTTCTATTATATTTTTCTTTTTTTTTTTTCATTTCCACGCAATAACATAAAGCACATGGAGCCGACAATACGATAGTAATATCCGAGGAGATCAAATATCAGAATTAGATAACATGGGGGTGGAATGTGTCAAATTAGTGATGTAACATAGATGTCGACACCCCCACACTTGATGCAAAGCAAATCACGAACCCAGTAGTCAATGTGTAAACGTGCTTTTCCAACCGATCCTCCTCATCACCTAAGATATAGAGAATATAAATAAAGCATAAGCACGACCTCCTATAAAATCAACCAACCCCCACCCCATGACGTGCGGAAGAAATACGATGCGCTACGGTACTCCACCTGTGATCGTGGTGTAAGGACACGACTCACCGCCACACCGAAGTGTGCTACCGTCTCTAACTCACCCTCACATCCCCTCAAAAGACGACATGTAAGAGAATCCACATAAGATGTATCAAATCAGCTCACCCTCATCGAACCTCCCTAACTCAACTCCCTCTATCATGACGCATAGGAAAGGACCATTCTAACAAGTGATGAAAGTCACAATGAAAGGCTTCCTAGGCTAGAGGCTGTGAATAAAAGGGGTAAACGGATCAATAGGGGTAACTAATGGACCTAGGAGATGGAGACGGGACGTGAGGCCCCCATAAAAATCACTCGCACAGCTGTTCCGTTGCCACTACGAGGAGGGTTGACGACTACCTAAGTGACGGTGGTGTAGCGCTAGTAGGATAACTAGTCTGAGAGGCTGCTACTCGCAGTTCTAATGTGCATTAGCCCTATAAGTCTTCCTACTCCAGATTCTCGCGTCTACCTCACCTCAAATTTTCATACTCCTAAGGAATTCTATCATTAAGCCCTCTCCACATTCACTCTCTTCGATTGCCCTTTCTCGAAAATTTAAAATTTTATGATTTTTTTTTCTTTTTTTTTAATATTTCCTAACTCTATATGCTTTGGCCAACTCGACTAATCACACGATTTGTTAGGGGACTCAATAAAGTAAAAGTGCTAAAAAAAATGCATACTAACAATCCTAACACAATGCAACACTATATCAAACACTCTACACTAACCACATGTACTCCACAATACGACACAACTGCATGTAACTGGCGATGCATAACTGACATGGCTAGCAAAATATATACAAACCCCCCCACACTTAAGCGTTTCGCTGTCCTCAACGAATTTAGAGATAAAATAAGAAGACTCCTCACTTAAATGTGTAGGCGGTGGATCTCCACAATTATCGCTCAAAACGTAGAACAGAGAGAGTTAAATGTACCTGTGGTGCCCGGACCTACATGGGCACCGTTTCCGCAAAACTGCAACAAGAAGGGGTCTTGTGGACCGTTGACAGTTTCCGGAAAAGTCTCACCTCGCGTCCGGATTCCGATGTGCCTACTCACATTCTCTATCACACGCATCAAGAAGGGGAACCCGGAGCGTCTTTTGTACCTGTGTCTATGCACACTGATTGAAAGTATTAAAGCAACTCTCTCTCACCCCTCAAAATCAAATATGGAGAACTAAAAGCAAAAACATAAACAAATTGCATCCTACTCTACATGGGTTGCCTCCCAAGCAGCGCTTGTAATTTAAGGTCGACAGCCCGACCCGGTTACCTCAACCGAAAAGGATAGTGGAGACTGCTTTATCCCTCCACTTCTTCTTCTTCCACCATCTCTTCTCGATAACTTCACGTGCACCCCTGTGCTCTGAAGAAGGTGGACAATTGTGGAAGCTGACTCCTTTCATTTTGCAATTGATCTTCTTGAGAAACTTCCACCAAGTACCACTGGGCTCAAATGAATCTCTGGCCATAAAATCATCCCAGTAGTACTTCCTTGATGCTATATGCTCTTCAAATGACCCATGCAATTCATCCACACCCCCACACTTGCTGACTTCCAACACCTTGACTATGGCATATGGATGATCAATAGAATCGCCCATAGAACAAGAGATTGGGAGTTGCTCATCACATTCTTCCCCATACGAGTCCCCATACAGTAATTGTTCCAGCTCATCGCAGACTTGCGTGACATAAGATATGGAGAATTCATCATTAATCAGAGTTGGGGCTTTTACCTCAATAGGTATGGAAACAAGTGCTTCATCAGCTTCATCGTCGACACACCACAGGCTTCCAATTTCGGTGTCTTCCCATTCATACCAAGGATGTGATGGAACCTGCGGTCTTGGCTCGCAATACGGCAGATCTTCCCATCTTCGGCACACAGTTCCACCCCAGTCTGAATCAGAGTCTGAGTCCTCATATATGGAAGAGTCCACCAATGGTTCCTGGACACTGCAGTCTTCGTTCGGCTCAGGTATCTCCTCTTCCACTTGTGGTGGGGATGATGAAGGTTCAATGTGAGGCTCACTGTCATGTGGCAAGGGCTCCTCTTGTGGCTCTTGAATGCTTGATTCCCCTGCTGTTGACAGTTTTTCTATTCGTTTCTTAATCCTCTCCAACATCTCCCTCACGTATTCCCTACCGGTGGCTGAATGCTCTTGTGGTAATTGTGCATCTATGGAAAAAAATTTGGCGCAAACTTCCATGTCATTCATAATACTACGCCGTTCTGCCATATCCGCTGATGAGTCTTCCTGGTGCTGATGAAGCTGGGGGGCATGTACTGGACATGATTCTCTACGTTCGTGCCAAATGCCGCATACGTAGCACCAAGTTATGCATGCGTCCTCGTCTTCATGGTTACCCCTGCAGTGGAAACAGTAGGGGGGACCCGAATAACAGTCTTCGCTCCACATGTTTATATTTTCTCTTGCTTCCTGCGTTCCTGAAAAACAGACTCACAAGACACCCGTGAAGCACAGAGATATAAAATAAAAAATAAAGTAAAAGTACTCTAAACTAACTCCTAACAAAATAATCTACCGCTGTCCCCGGCAACGGCGCCAAAAACTTGACACGATTTCTTAACGCGTATGCGCAAGTGCACGGTCAAGTAATATAGGGGTGGTATTTCAACCCCGAGTTATCGATCCCACGAGGACATGCTTGAGATTATTTAATTAGTTATTTAATTTAGAGTACGGTGCAGGAGGAAAGATTTGATTGATTTCTAGAATTGAAATAACAACTAAGCTAATATTTTTGGATTTTTATATTTAATAAATAAGTTTGGAGAAACTAGGCAATCTCTAGATCACCTAGGGTTGTAGACAATTTCCGGATTATCTGAGCAACACGTTAACTATATTCTAACAAAGCCGGGTAACAGCGCTGACTATCTCCTATCGGTCTCAAGTCATTCTACTTCACGGTAGACTACAATCTCCTATCGGTCTCTTGCATCTATCGGTCCGTTCTAGTAGGCTAACGACATGCACGAAAACGGGTCCTGTCGGTCCACCGTTGCACGAAACCGTCGAATCTCACCTACCGAATCTACCCACATTGGGCCAATCCTAACACGTCTCTTCTCAGTCTCAGTGATACGGGATTGATGCTCATATCTCATCCTAGCTATTTAAAGTCACTGTCGTGCACTTCACTAGCCAACTAACGGTTCCGGTTAATTACTCCATCCCCATTAAGACTTAAGCATAGATTATGAACAATTGAATTAAAATATTGCTAACTTTAAGCATGAATCAACTATTGAACAAACCCTAGTTCTTGAACCCTAGTTTATCTCCCAATCGTGTCACTCAATTAGGATTACTAACATAAACAAGAAACTAGAATTGATTCAAAAGAAGAACTCAAGAAATCATGAAGCAAAGATCAAATCCGGAAAATATCATCGTTTACATAAACCCTAGGCTCTCAAAGAGACGCCTAGCAAAAAATCTAGCTAATACTAATAAACCAAACAAGACTTACTAGTTTCTCCATAGAAAGATTGAGAGAGAAGAAGAAGAAATCAACTTAGAGCTTCAATGGAGGAGGAGTCCTCCTCTTGTGCGTGCCTCCTCTCTTCTTCTTGCGTTCATGGCCTCCTCTTCTTTTTTCTCCTCACGTCTCTCTCTTTTTTCTTTTGTTTTTCTCCCTTTTTTATCTTCACTTAGGGTATATTAATTAATAATCAAGAAATATTAATTAATAACCCTAATTTCTGTCTTTTCCCCCGTGCGTTGCTGGGTCTGCTAGCAGATCGTACGATCTGCTACTTGATCGTGCGCTCTGCTACTTGGTCGTATGATCTGCTACTTGATCCTATAAGTCAGTGAGTTCTCCCCTAGCAGATCGTACGATCACGAAAGTTGATCGTGCGATCTGCTTTGATCCTAGGATCAACTTTTGATCCTACACTTCAAACTTTCTACAACGACACTTTGACCCCCTTTTTCCATCTTTGTCCTCTTTTCTTCCAATTTCTTTCTCTCCCCAGCTTCCGCATATGTTCCGAAGTTCGTTTTCCTCCTCCTCTTGATCCATGAGCTCCGTTTCCTATCCAACACAACACGAAAACACCCCGTGCGATCAAAAGTGACAAAATAAATGTAAATAATGTGAAAAACGCCCGGATTAATAATTTATCACTCAAAGCTAAACTTATCCAATTTCCTCAAGTTCATAGTGTATTTATAATATATTCAACCCAGAAACTACACAAAACTGTACACAAACGTAGAAGAAATATAACTCTAATATAGAGTTATCAGTTGTGTATTGAATTTGGTGAAAGTTAGGTACCCCGTTACAACATAAAAAATGATCCTTTTGAATTTGGCATAAATTGTTGGTCATTGATATATTATAGAATCCCTATTAAGGAAATTCCCTAATTGGGCCATATATTGTGAATGGAATTATGTCCCCCAAGAAAGTTGATGAATTGGAAAAGAATGGGGAAAGTGACAAGAAACATATATATTATTCATAGAATATTTTGATGTTTATTACTCGAGAAGTGAACTCTTTTTATTCATGATACATGCTCCGTAATGTGTTTACTTGTCATGGGTGTTAGCTTATTCAGTGTTTGCTGACCTTTCTTAAAACTACGCTCGACTCTTGCTATTTCAAAACCACATGTTATGATCATGAGGAAGCGGGAAACGGGGGAAACGAAAACAAGTAGAAAATGTCCAGAGTCATTAGTTCTTATTCAATGAAGTCTTGTATTTCCATGTTTGAGGCACGAATCATAGTTATATTATGACTAATGTAATAATAATTTTAGTTTTAGATGGAATAGTTTGATATTTCACTTAAATCTTGAGAGAATTCTCAGCTGCCATCCAAGATGCAACTTGGATGCGGAGTTACACGCACCGGTTCCTGAGGAATGGGAAAAAGGGAGTGTAACATCTATCACTACAATGTCGTGGAGGCGTTATAGGTAGTTAGTCAAGAAAAGATATTAAGTGTAGTAATATATAGATCATGCTTTGAAAAACATGCAACTTATTTTACTAACCGACCCTGCCCCTCCCATAGGGTAAAGCAACTTTTCCCGATCCTTCGCTCTCACCTCCTGAATGTTCAAGGGGCGCGTGAAATACCCCGTTTTTCATTATAGGGTTAAAATAGTAGTTTAGGGACTTTGGGGAGAGTTCCTATGAGTAAAGTGTCTTTTGGGGGAGTTATTGTCAATTAATAATGTTGACTCAAAGACTTCTAAGTGTGTTTTGACAAATAAATGTTTTGAGTGAAAAGACAAAGAAAAAGTATTTCTAAGGCTCCAAGGCCTTGAGATACTGATGAGAGCTTCAAAGCTTTGAGAGTAGCTTTATTATACTGTATGATCTAATAATCTTGTGATGCAGGTTGTATATCTGATGTTTAAGATCAGAGATTTTTTGCAAATATCTACGTTACATATTCTTTATACATCTAACACAATTGCAGATATCCTGATCAGACTGAATCAAAGATTTCTGGTCTGAATATTGAAAGACTGTGAAGCATGTTCAGAGCTTCAAGGCCTTGAGATGTGCCTTAAGCTGCTGACAGTTTTACAAAATTAATTTGATTCTCTCTTGCAGGATTTGATTTTTATTATTATGGTTGTTTAATGACTTCTATAAGTCTTAAGCTAGTTTATCATGAGTTACATGTTCAGAAGTTAATCAGATTATTGTTTTATTCAATTGATCCAGTTTTTATTTAGAAACTGGAAATCAAAACAAACTTAGTGCTGTTATATTTCTGGATTTTGTTGTTGCTGTGTTTTAATGTTGTTGCAGGTTTTTTAAACGTGCAAATGCAATCTCAACAAACTCCAACGGATATCTACTCAAAGATGTTTTAAATTGCAGTTAGAAAGGATAAGGATTTGCAGGAACTGAGATCCTTAAATCTCTCATTCAGTTGCAGAGAGTGGATAAAAGACTGATTTGGATTTTGACAGAAAAAGAAGCTGACAAAGAACTGAGAGAGGTGTGAAAAATTCGTGGAAGACCAGACATTCAAATACACACACATTCAGGCTTCAATTACAGCTTTCAGAAGATCAATCATTCCAGTTTTCCTGAAGAACACATCCAGGACTTCACAAGCTCATTCTTCTACTGTGTTCATCTTTTGTTTGTAATATGCTTATCTTTTGTATATCTAAAACCTCACAAAACCTAGTGGTTGGTTTTACAAGTGAAAAACAAGAGGTTCTTGTTAGCTCAACAGTTAGTAGCTGATACTAGATAGGTTTGAAACCAGAAGCTGTATAGGTGTAAGGGAATTCACTTAGGCTTGGAGATCTAGGGCTGTTTCTGTGTGAGTAATAAGAAGTGTTTGCCCAATCCTGGTGGGATTAGATCCCTCAGGCAGAGATTAGGTCCATTGGGACTTAACTCTGTAAATTGCCTTGTGTTCTTTACTTTACAGTTTTGTTATTTCCTTCTGCAAGCAAGTCAAATTAAACTAGGGTTTATAAACTGTTTAAAACTAGTGGTAGTTCAAGGCCTTGAAGCTTTCTGTTTGCCTTAAAAAGTTTCTGACCAGTTTTGTAAAATCTCAAGGCCTTGAGATTTGAATTTCTCACATGTTCACTTAGTTAAAATTTGTTTTTAGCAAAAATTTTCCATACTTTATTCAACCCCCCCTTCTAGAGTACTTTGGTCCTGTATTTAGTCTACATTACACACTTTAAATTGGTATAAAAGCTTGGGTCACTAATATAGATCTAACAACCTTGTGACTATGAGTAATGTAGGAGATGGTGGATTCTCACAAGAAAGGGCAGAAAACAGACCTCCATTGTTCTGTGGTGATAACTTCATGTACTGGAAGGCATTGATGAAGATGTTCATCATAGATCAAGACATGGAACTGTGGTCAATAGTTCATAATGGTCCTCATGAGTATTACACTACCATATATGGAGTTAGATGCATCAAGTCTGAGGAAAATCTCTCAGTTACTGAACTGAAAAAGGTATCAAAAAATTACAAGGCTATGAATCTGTTATATTGTGCTCTTAATGCAGATGAGTTCAACAGAGTGTCAAATTGCAAAAGTTCCAAAGAAGTATGGGACAAACTGGTTGTGACATATGAAGGAACAAGTTAGGTTAAACAGACCAAGATTAACATACTTCAGAGGCAATATGAGCAGTTCAAGATGAACTAAGATGAGACCATCAAGGAGATGTTCAAAAGATTCACTGATGTGGTGAATAATCTGGAGTCATTGCGAAAGAAGTTTTCAAATGAGGAAAAGGTCAGTAAAATTCTGAGGAGCTTGCCAAAAGCCAAGTGGGAGCCAAAGACAACAGCTATTGAGGAAGCTCATGATTTAAGTCTTCTTCAGCTAGATGATCTACAAGGAAAGCTTCTCACTCATGAAATGTCTATGAAAGATATAGAAGGTGATCTGAGTGAAAACATCAAGAACTTAGCACTCAAGGCTAAAGACAATGAAAAACCTTAAAGCCTTGAGACTGAAGATGAGCATGATGATGAAGAGGCTTTAGCATTGATCTCCAAGGCCTTGGCCAGGATTCTCAAAAAGAAAAGAACTATGGTAATAGGGACTACAACAGAGAGAGATCAAGACCTTCAAGCAGCAAGGACTACAAAGGTAAGTCTTCATCACAGTCGTATAAAACTAAAGTAATGAATTGTTTTAAATGTGGTGATGCAGATCATTTAGTAAGGGATTGTCCACAAAAGAAGAAGAACAGGAACTTTCAAAAGAAAGACAGTGACAACAGAAGGAAGTAAGCCATGATGGCCTCTTGGAGTGATTCTGATTCATCAAGTGACTCAGACACAGAAGAAGACCAAGCAAATTTATGCTTCATGGCTAAACATGATGAAGAAAGGTCCTCAGACAGACATATTGAGGAAATGGTAAAACAATTTCTTGCTAGTCCTTCTGATGTACTTCTTGAAATTCTCAAGAGTATGTTTTTAAATGAGGAAAGTTATAGAAATGGGATCTCTTCTTTAAAGATTAAGGTTCATGAGCAGGTAAAAGAAAACCTGGAACTAGTTTTTGCCAACAAAACTGTTGAAGTTTCTAAGACAAAAATTGAAAAGGACTTCAAGGCCTAGGACAGCAAGTTCAAAGCCTTGAAGGCACAGATAAAAGAGATTGTTGATCAAAACACTCTCTTAACTGAAAGGTATGCTGATCTAAAGACTCATTCAGAGGATTTAGATCAAAAAATATGTTCTTTGACTAAGAAACTTCAAGAGTCTAAAAAGGTCCTAGCCAGTTTTACAGGCTCAGAACATAATCCGAGTCTCATTCTTGGAGGAAGTTTGAAATCAATGCATAAAAGTGGGATTGACTATAATCCAAACTTTCCAAAGAAAATCCAAACTACTTTTGTCAAATCTGGTAGCAGACATTCTCCAGAATGTCATTACTGTGGAAAAATTGGTCATATCAGATTAACTTGTCCCTTCAGAAGATTAGAACCTCGAATTATGAGGAATACTTATCCTTATCAGCTTAAGGGACGGGTTAGGCAGATTTAGGTTCCAAAAGGAATTAGACCACCAAACATGGCTGATTCTGAGTATGACTCAAAGTTCTGCACTTGGTCTAACAGCCTGTTAAGGATATGCTTTACCTTTGCGAAATGTCACCAAGACCTTGAAAGATCATACATGGATATTAGACAGTGGCTGTTCCAGACATATGAGTGGAAAGAAATCTCTCTTTACTGAGCTCACATAAAAATCTGGAGGAACAATTACACTTGGTGACAAAGCAAAATGCAACATTATTGGTATAGGTAGTATTGGTAATGGTTCTACCAACTCTATCTCAGATGTTTATCTTGTGGATGAACTTAAACATAATCTGCTTGGTATCTCTCAGTTATGTGATAAAGGTTATAAATCTATATTTGATAAGGAGAAATGTGTGGTGCAAGATGAGAGATCTGGAGATTGCATTGTAATACTCTGTATTTTTCGTAGGGATATATTAGAAATTTTAGCGGGTGAGAAAATTTATGCGCTCGTTTTTGCTTTAATAGTTACCAATAATTCTAGCAAGTATTATCCGAAAATTTTCTTTTTGTTTATTTTCTCTAACACCCTATTCTTTTATTGAACCAAAATTTGTTGCTCTCCCACAAAGTAGACTAGCAAAATCATTTATATATGTTTACCCACCCTTTAATTTGGTACACCCAAAACACTTTAAACTTTCTTTCATCTTCTCCTACAATTCACCTTCATCTTCTTGGGGAAGATTCATCACTACCATTGTCATTTCACAATCACCTCAATCTCCTTTTTTTCCATGTGAGGAAATGAAACCCACCAAAAAGTGTTGTATAAATTCTTCCTTCCTCCACCATATTTTCAAGCTTCTCCCATAAGATTTTCTCCTATCTTCTCAAACACAACTCTTCAATATTCTCCCATACACCACAACAAGATTCTCCTACAAGAATTCATTTCCTTTCTCCACACTTTTCTTCCCCTATAAAGCATCCTCTCTATCCCTTCCTCATCACCATCATCTTCAACCTCCAACACCACCGCCATACTCCACGGCAAAACCCACCACCGCCACCTTCACCAGCTCTCTCTCTCCCTCCTTCTCTCTCCACCACTCTGTCGCCTAGGACAGAGCAACAACAGCAACTGCTTCCAGCAGCTGGAACCGCCACCAAGGTCACCACTGTTTTGGCGGAAATCACCAGCAAGAGTTGCTGCCCCTTTCTCCACCACGTTCTCTCTCCCACCCACTCTCCGTCGTGACCAGAAAGGAAGAAGAAGAAGGGAAGCAGCATAGAGTAGTTGCAGCAGCAGAGGACACTGCCAATAGCATGGAAACCTCCATTGTTTCCGGCGAATCTTCTGGCGAAGCTCCACCAGCGGTATCCAGAGCCACCCACTCCGTTCCGAACCTTTTTGTCGACTCCTAGGGACCCGACCAGGCCACCAGGCTCATCCAGGCCCAGAACAGCCCACACCGCCGGCGTCGAGCACCATCTTCGGCGACGGAGCAGTGCTCTTCGACCCGACCAATAACTCGACCGTTTTGAGCGATTCTTGGTTCCGATATGCCCTAATTTTTGCCGTGAGTTGATTTATGTAGACAAAATCCTGTATTGCTTGCTTGATTTCAGTTTGAATGGATCGAATTGGTGGTTCATGTTTAGGGGGGTTGAATGTGTCATTTTCAGAAACTAATTCTGAGTTAGTTGGGGGTATGTTTGCACTTCAGAACCTGTTATGGGTGTTGGTTATATTTTTCTAAAATTATTATGTGAGTGGTGGGGTTGCATGATGTCTTTTAGTATAACTTGGGGGATTTAATTGTCGTTTACTCAAATATTTCATTTTACGCGAAAATAAAAGTATTGTTTTCGGGTCAAAAATAATTATTAAAAATATTAGTTTTTCGTTCTCCTTCCAGAAATATAAACCGGGTGTCAAACTATTTTCAGAAATATCGATTTAAAAATTAAACAAGCTTTGTTTTAAATAAAACTCAACAAATAAGGGGTTTGTCACTTAGCTACCAATTTGGTTTCGTTCAAATTGTAAGGGGATATTTACTAGCTAATAAATATTTCAAACTTATATAAAATATTCTTTAGTAGTCTTCTTATAAATTTAATATCATTACTTGACATAAATCGACTATTTTTAACTATCAATTTAATCGCTTTCTTCCACTATATTTTTATATGTATAACTTGATACTTGTCTAATGTCACATGTTTTTCTCAAATAAAAAAAACTTCTCTTATTAAACTACCTCTATTTGGAAATATTATAACCCGACAAGTCATTTCAAAACTATTGTGCGACTCAGTAATTTTATATAGTTTGAATATCGTTTTTGGGTAACTTTTTGATTCGTTCTTGCAAGAGGGGGGGGGGAGCGTTTTGATCTCGTTACTCGAGTAGGAAGTTTGCTAGAAAGTATATCTTGGCACTTGAAATTTTCTATGACTTAGGAATTATAATTTGTAGGTGAAGAACTCGTAGGCGAAGGTTTCGTTTACTTCTAGGAGCTTATGTGCTATTTGCCGAACGAGGTGAGTATACATGCCAAGTCTTGCGTGCTAGCTTCTTTCGTGTATAAACATGTGAAAGTATGTAATGTAGACTAAATACAGGACCTAAATACTCTAGAAGGGGGGGGGTTGAATATAGTATGGAAACTTTTTGCAAAACTTAAAGTTTAACATGATAGTTTTGTGTAAAACTTGAAATCTCAAGGCCTTGAGATTTTGTACAATGTCTGAAACTCACTAAGGCAAAATTGTAAGCTCCAAGGCCTTGAGCTGTGAACAACTCTAAACAGCTTGTAAACCTTAGTTTGATTTGAGTTGTGTGCAACAGATAATAATCAAACAGAAAAGTAAAGAACACAAAGCAATTTAAAGAGTTCAGTCCCAATGGACCTAATCTCTGCCTGAGGGATCTAATCCCACCAGGATTGGGCAAACACTTCTTATTACTCACACAGAAACAGCCCTTGATCCTCAAGCCTAAGTGATTTCCCTTACACCTATACAGCTTGTGGTTCCAAACCTATCTAGTTCCAGCTACTAACTGTTGAGCTAACAAGAACCTCTTGTTGTTCACTTGAACAACCAACCACTAGGTTAAGTGAGGTTTAAGATAATATAGAGATACACAGATGAAGTACAAATGATGAACACAGTCTAAAGATAAGCTGTTGAAGCCTGGAAGTGTTCTTCAGGAATGACTGGATTGATTTGATCTTCAGAAGTCTGGAATGAAGCTTGAATGATTGTGTGTTTGAATGAATGATCTCCCACGAAACTATCACACCTCTCAGAGTATTCTGCAAGCCTCATGTGCTTCAAAATTCAAACCAGTCTCTTTTATCCACATCTGCAAATGATTGAGAGATTTTAGGATCGCAGTTCCTACAAATCCTCCTTCTGTTTTCAACTTAAATTCAAACAGCTCCAGGTGGATATCCGTTGGAGTTTGTTGAGATTTCTTCTGCACGTTTAACAAACCTGCAACAGCAAAGAAACACTGCAACAACACAATCCAAACAACTAACAGTACTGAGACTGTTTGGTTATACAATTTCAGATAAAACTGTTTAATAAATTTAGAACATTAATCTGCATATCCTCTAGAACAAATAAGATATGAAAAACAAGTTTAAGACACTTAGAAATGAGTAACTAATCACAATACTAAGAGTCATAACCTGCAATAAAGAATCCATCAAGTTCTATAAAAACTGTCAGTAGCTCAAGGCATATCTCAAGGCCTTGGAGCTCTGAACCTGCTTCACAGCATTTCAAAATTAACCCCAGATAACTTTGATTCTTCCTGTTCTGATCATCTGCAATTGTGTAGATGTATAAATAGTACAAACCACATATATATACCATAAAAAACTGATTTGCATAATCAGATATCCAAATCTGCAACACAAAGATGTTAGAACACATTGCAGAATAAGCAATCTCAAGGCTTTGAAGTTCTGTCAATCTCAAGACCTTGAGATAACTAACAAGCCTTTGCTTCTAATGTCTTATCCTTTTGTCTTTCATCACTCAAAACAATTACCAATCAAAGCACATTCAGGGATCTTGACTCAACAATCTCCCCCTTGATGAAAGACAAAACCTAATGTCTTGCATAGATCTTCCTGCCACTAATAATAAAAAAAAGTTAAATAACCACAATCTGCAGATAAACAGATAAAATGTATACTGAACCCAAACAGATAACCAAAAGAATAAACATTACAAAATACCACAGAATTATCACAGAAATAAAAATTAACCAAAATAACTAAAGGCCAACTCTTATTATTAACTGGATACTGCAAACAAAACACATACATTTTTCTCCCCCTTTTTGACTTTCATAAAATAAGGTTGAAGAAATGTAGGATCATTACTCAGAGTTTTAAAAAAACTTAAAACAAAAGCTAGCTAAAAAGTCAAGGCCTTGAGACAGAAAAGATAGAAGAGAATGAGAAATATGGTCAAAGTTTTGGTAGTCTCTGATCTTCACTTCTTCTTTGATGTCTGGCCTTGCTCTGAGCCTTCCCCAATTTCTTCCTCACTTGCAGCTTCTTCTGCAGATTGATTACCTTCTTGTTCAGCTTCAACTTCAGCAACCACTTCTTGGATTATCTCATCTACTTTCTTCTTAGCATGTGCTGAATCTACCTCTATAGCTGCATCAACACATGTGTCTTCATCAGCATCTTCCTCATCAGTTTGCTCAAACAAGTCTTTTGAAGCTAGCACCACTGGAATTGGCTTCTTCTTCTTCTTCTTCTTCAGAAACTCTCCTAGCTTCTCTTCTGAATCCACACTGGTGTCATGAATAGTAGCAGAAGGTATCTTCTCCAAATTCAAGCCCTTGATGACAACATCTAACTTCCCATTCATAGTATTCATCAAACCCTTGAACTGATGAAATTCAGTTGACAGGTCAAACAACCTTTGCCTGAGATCCTCAATCTCAACTTGATGATCTTCTAATTTCTCAACCAGCAGAGAGTAATCCTCATTGGCTTGCCCTTTCCAAGATGCAGTCCCCTTAGGCTTCACAAACTCCTTCTCAGCAAGTTCCTCCTTTGACAAATCAGAATAGAATTTCCAATGCCCTTTCCCAGTCTGAACCACCCCAATCCTCTGAAGTGCAGTCTCATCTATCAACCCAAATCCTCCAGTAATCTTTTCTTCTCCTTTCACAGGCACATCAAAATACTCAAATAAAAGAGGTAACAGGTTGGCATATGGAAGAGGATGATTTCTAGTCCTGGTTGCACAATAAATCATGTGCTCCATCACAACTGTAGGCAGGTCTATCTCAAACCCTTGAGATATCAGATACATCAAAATCATAACTTTATCAGTTAACAACTCTCTTGAGTTCTCCCTGGGAACTACACTCCACATCAAAATAGTAAACAAAATTTTGGCTTCACAGTTGAGCACAGAGTGTGTCAACTGTTTTGGACCAGAGGGAACACCTTCAACAAAGAACATCTCCTTTTCCTTATCTAAACACTCCTTCCTATCAGGATAATCTCCAACATTGTATTTCCTAGGAATTCCCAAGAATTTGGCAAAAGTCCTATGATCTAACCTCAAATCCACACCAGCCACTTTAGATGTTAAAACCATTTTCTCATCACCTTCAGACACCAAGTTCAGATAAATTAACCTAGTTAACCTAGGATAAGCCTTTGAACTAGGATTTAAAACTTTCCAAACAACAGTTTCCCTCAATTTTCTCATGCATTCTATGTCCAGTTTATCCAATAACTCATCAGAAATCATGCTACAGAAGGCCACTTTAGATGAAGCATACCCTTGCTTCCAAACTGTCCTAACTTCAGAACTAATAAACCACTCAGTTGGAAGTACATTCTTACCTTGATATCCTTTCTTAGTTGCAGCAACAACTTGCTTAACCCTAGTCTTCTTCTCAGAGGGTTTTGCCTTCTATTGTACTCCTTCTGTTGATTTCTTCTGGCTCTCCTGAGTTGACTTCCCTTTTTCCTCTTCAGTAGCCTTTTTCTTTCCTCCCCCTTTCTTCTGCTCTGACCTAGGTTGATCATCACCCTGAGTCTCCTGTTGTGGATCAACACTTGAGCCTTCATCTCCCTTCTCTGTCCTTGACTTCTTTGCAGGAGGGGTATCCTCATGCAAACTTTGAGTGTTTTTTGAATCTGAATCAGAAATCACTATCTTCTCCTTCTTGTTTGCTCTCTTCTTGGATCTTCCAGAGGGATTTCCCTGTTGCTGAATTCTGGCTGATTTGCGCTCCATTTTAGGGTTAAGGGTTTTGAGAAGAGAATGTGATTGAGAGGATTTGAGAGAGAGAGAGAGAGAGTAGTCGCAGAAATTGGAAGAGAATGTGAAGAAAAAGCCCTGACTTTCAGCTTAAATAGGTTGAGGGGATGAGTCATAAAAGGACTCTTCAATATCTACATGCAAAAATAGAATCTTGAAAAATCTTTTTGGGATATTTTAGAAAATTCTCTGAGTAATTCAAAAATTATACAGTTATCTAAAAAGATAAGATATAATATTTGATGATCCAATTTTTTTTAAAAAAATTATTTCAGACATTATCAAGACCTAGAGAACAATCTCAAGGCCTTGAGATTTTCTGCAGTTTGAGAAACTTCAAAGCTTTGAGCTATACTTTCAAGGCTTCAGAAAGTATAATCTCAAGGCTTTGAGATTCTAACACATATACACATATAGGTACTGATACTCCCCCTAAACCAATGCATCCTTGTTTAACATCCCCAATTCAAGCCTTAGAGATGAAAACCTATATGGCAAAGGTTTAGTGAAAATATCAGCAATTTGCATTGAAGTAGAGATAAAATTTAAAACAACATCACCTTGTTCTTCATGATCTCTAAGAAAGTGATGTCTCACATCTATGTGCTTTTTCCTTGAGTGCTGAACTGGATTCTTAGAGATTGAAATAGCACTTGTATTATCACAATGAATTGGCACACTTCTGAAGTTGTAGCCAAGATCTCTAAGTTGCTGAGCAATCCATAGCACTTGTGAACAGCAAGCACCAGCTGCAATGTATTCAGCTTCTGCAGTTGATAGTGCTACATAATTTTTCTTTTTGGAATGCCAACTGATCAATGAAGATCCAAGAAATTGACAGCATCCAGAAGTACTTTTCCTGTCTACTTTATAACCTACAAATCTGCATCTGAATAGCCACTCAACATAAAATTAGATCTTCTTGGATACCAAAGCCCTAAGTCTCTGGTTCCATTCAAATATCTAAAGATTCTTTTAACTGCAGTTATATGACTTTCCTTAGGATCTGCTTGAAATCTAGAACACATACAGACACTAAACATAATGTTAGGTCTGCTAGCAGTTAAATACAATAGTGATCCAATCATACCTCTGTATTCCTTCTGATTCACACTCTTACCAGTTGAATCTTTGTCTAAAGAGAGTGATGAACTCATAGGGGTCTTAAGCACCTTGGACTGTGACATGTTGTACTTATTCAATAAGTCCTTGGTATATTTTCCTTGAGGCACAAAAATTCCTTTCTTCATTTGTAATATATGAAGTCCAAGAAAGAAATTTAGTTCACCCATTAGGCTCATCTCAAACTCCCTGCACATCAGACTAGAAAACTCTTTTGAAAGAGCATCATTAGTAGCACCAAATAATATCTCATCTACATAAATCTGAACTACTAACAAATCACTTTGTTGGTGTTTAATGAAAAGGGTTTTGTCTACTAATCCTCTTCTGAAATTGTTTTCAAGTAAAATTTTTGAAAGTCTGTCATACCAAGCCCTTGGAGCTTGTTTTAAACCATAAAGAGCTTTATCCAATTTATAAACATGATCAGGAAAATTTTCATCTTCAAAACAAGGAGGTTGTGCTAGAAAAACATCTTCTTGTAAATATCCATTTAGAAAAGCACATTTGACATCCATTTGATAAAGCTTTATGTGATTGTGAGATGCAAAAGCAAGAAGTATTCTAATAGCTTCTAACCTGGCAATAGGAGCAAAAGTCTCCTCATAATCTATACCTTCTTCTTGATTATATCCTTGAGCTACCAGTCTGGCTTTATTTCTTACCACTTTGCCATTCTCATCAAGCTTGTTTCTGAATACCCATCTGGTTCCAATAACTGACTTCCCTTTAGGTCTGGGGACTAAATTCCAAACCTTGTTCCTTTCAAACTCATTCAGCTCACTCTGCATTGCAATAATCCATTCTGCATCTTCCAGAGCTTCCTTGGTATTCTTAGGCTCCATCAAAGATACAAAAGGACTGAAAGCACATAAGTTCTTCAATTGTCCTCTTGTCTGTGTTCCAGTTGATGGATCTGATATAATATTGTCAGTTGGATGGTCTACAAGGTAATTAAACTTCTTTCTTGGTACCCATGAGTATTTTCCTTCAAGGCTTTGAGTCCTTGAAACAGTAGAGGGAGCATCATAGAAAGTTTCAACTTCTGTCTCAAGGCTTTGAGATTTTGGTTCAGCAGGAGGTTCAAGGCCTTGAGATTCTGCTGGTTGATTCCGTACAACAGTTTTGCTTTTGTCTTCTTTCACAGCATCATCATCTGATTCATGCTTATTCAAATCTAGCCCTGCAAAACTTTCACTCAGAGAATCCTTAGTACTTTCATAAAAAATTACATGAATGCTCTCTTCCACAATCTTGGTTTTTCTATTATATACTCTATAAGCTTTGCTAGTTTGAGAATATCCAAGAAATACACCTTCATCACTTCTAGCATAAAACTTACCAAGATTGTCTCTACCATTATTATGCACAAAACAGATACAACCAAATGGCTTAAATAAGAAACAGTAGGCTTTCTCCCTTTAAACAGTTCATAGGGAGTCTTTTTCAAAATAGGTCTAATCAAGCATCTATTCAGCACATAATTTACAGTATTGACAGCTTCTTCCCATAAAAACTTTGGCAAGTTACTTTCAAGCAACATGGTTCTGGACATATCCTCAAGTGTCCTATTTTTCCTTTCAACTACTCCATTTTGCTGCAGAGTTCTAGGTGCAGAAAAGTTGTGTGAAATGCCATGCTTTGCACAAAACAAATCAAAGTCAGGTTGATCAAATTCTCTACCATCATCACTTCTGATGGATGTAACAGGTAAGTTTTTCAAAGTTTGAAGTTCTTTTCACAATCTAGAAAATTCAGATAAAGCTTCAGTTTTGTCTCTGATAAACATCACCCAAGTAAATCTTGAATAATCATCAACTATAACAAGCATATACCTCTTACCTTTTGGGGTCTGAACTCTCATAGGACCACACAAGTCCATATGCAGCAATCCTAAGGGTCTAGAAGTACTTACAAAGTTATTTGGCTTGAGTTTATTCAAAGTATGTATACTAATATGCCCAAGCTTTCTGTGCCAAAGCTTTGAATCTTCCTTCAAGGCCTTGAGGCATTTTAGCTTATCACCTGCAACACTGTTAGTATTCATAGCATATAGATTATATGACCTAGGAGCAGTGAGTATGCAATCACCAGATTTCTCATCTTGCACCACACATTTCTCCTTGTCAAATACAGCTTTATAACCTTTATCACATAATTGAGAGATACTAAGCAAATTATATTTAAGTCCATCTACCAGATAAACATCAGATATAGAATTTATAGAGCCATTACCAATACTACCTATACCAATGATATTGCACTTTGCTTGTCACTAAGTGTGATTGTTCCTCCAGATTTTTCTGTAAGTTCAGTAAAGAGAGACCTCTTTCCACTCATATGTCTGGAACATCCACTGTCTAATATCCATTTCTGATCTTTCAAGGCCTTGGTGACATCCTGCAAAAACAAATCATTGCCTCAACAGGCTATTAGACCAAGTGCAGAACTTTGAGTCATACTCAGAATCAGCCATATTAGGTGGCCTAATTCCTTTTGGAACCCAAATCTGCCTAACCTGTCCCTTAAGCTGTTAAGGATAAGTATTCCTCATAATATGAGGTTCTGATCTTCTGAAGGGACAAGTTAATCTGACATGACCAATTTTTCCACAGTAATGACATTTTGGAGAATGTCTGCTACCAGATTTGACAAAAGTAGTTTGGCCTTTCTTTGGAAAATTTGGATTATAGCCAATCCCACTTTTATGCATTGATTTCAGACTTCCTCCAAGAATGAGATTTAGATTATGTTCTGAGCTTGTAAACTTAGCTAGGACCTTCTTGGAATCTTGAAGTTTCTCAGTCAAAGTACATATCTGTTGTTCTAAATTCTCAAAATGAGCTTTTAGATCAGCATATCTTTCAGTTAAAAGAGTGTTTTGATCAACAACCTATTTTATTTGTGCCTTTAAGACTTTGAACCTGCTGTCCAAGGCCTTGAAGTCTTTTTCCAGCTTTGTCTTAGAAACTTCAACAGTTTTGTTTGAAAATACTAGGTCCAGGTTTTCTTTTACCTGCTCATGAACTTAATCTTTAAAGCAGAAATCTCATTTCTATAACTCTCTTCATTCAAAAACATACTTTTGAGAATTTCAGGAAGTACATCAGATGGACTAGCAAGTAAATTTTTTACCATGTCTTCAATGTGTCTGTTTGATGAAATTTCCTCATTATGCTTTGCCATGAAGCATAAGTTTGCTTGCTCTTCTTCTGTGTCTGAATCACTTGATGAATCAGAATCACTCCAGGAAGCCATCATGGCTTTCTTCCTTCTGTTGTCACCATCCTTTTTCTGAAACTTTCTGTTCTTCTTCTTTTGTGGACAGTCCCTTACTAAATGATCTGCATCACCACACTCAAAAAAATTCATTACTTTAGTTTTATGTGACTGTGATGAAGATTTACCTTTGTAATCCTTGCTGCCTGAGGGTCTTGATCTCTCTATGTTGTAATCCCTGTTACCAGAGTTTCTTTTCTTTTTAAGAATCCTGGCCAAGGCCTTGGAGATCAATGCTAAAGCCTCTTCATCATCAGGTTCCTCCTCAGTCTCAAGGCTTTGAGATTTTTCACTGTCTTTTGCCTTAAGAGCTAGGTTCCTGATATTTTCACTCAAATCACCTTCCACATCCTTCATGGACATTTCATGAGTTAGCAGCTTTCCTTGTAGATCATCTAGCTGAAGAAGACTCAAGTCCTGAGCTTCCTCATTGGCTGTTGTATTTGGCTCCCACTTTGATTTTGGCAAGCTTCTCAGAATCTTTCTGACTTTCTCTTCATTTGAGAACCTCTTTCCCAAAGACTCCAGGTTGTTAACCACATCAGTGAATCTTTTGAACATTTCCTTGATGGTTTCATCTGAATTCATCTTGAACAACTCATACTGCCTCAGAAGTATGTTGATTTTAGTTTGCTTAACCTGGCTGGTTCCTTCATATGTCACCACCAGTTTATCCCACACTTCTTTGGCACTTTTGCAGTTTGACACTCTGTTGAACTCATCTGCATTTAAAGCACAGTATAGCAAATTCATAGCTTTGTAATTTTTGGATACCTTTTCCTGTTCAGTAACTGAGAGATTTTCCTCAGACTTGACAGTTCTGACTCCATCAATTGTAGTGTAATACTCATTAGGACAATTCTGAACTATTGACCATAGTTCCATGTCTTGATCTACGATGAACATCTTCATCAAAGCCTTCCAATGCATGAAATTGTCACCACAGAACAATCGAGGTCTGTTAGCTGCCCTTCCTTGTGAGATTCCACCATCTCCTACATTACTCATAGTCACCAGATTGTTAGATCTAAAAACAGTGACACAAGCTCTGATACCAATTGAAATCGTGTAATGTAGACTAAATACAGGACCTAAATACTCTAGAAGGGGGGGGGGGTGAATAGAGTATGAAAACTTTTTGCAAAACTTAAAGTTTAACAGGATAGTTTTGTGTAAAACTTGAAATCTCAAGGCCTTGAGATTTTGTACACTGTCTGAAACTCACTAAGGCAAAATTGTAAGCTTCAAGGCCTTGAGCTGTGAACAATTCTAAACAGCTTGTAAACCCTAGTTTGATTTGAGTTGTGTGCAGCAGATAATAATCAAACAGAAAAGTAAAGAACACAAAGCAATTTAAAGAGTTCAGTCCCAATGGACCTAATCTCTGCCTGAGGGATCTAATCCCACCAGGATTGGGCAAACACTTCTTATTACTCACACAGAAATAGCCCTAGATCTTCAAGCCTAAGTGATTTCCCTTACACCTATACAGCTTGTGGTTCCCGACCTATCTAGTTCCAGCTACTAACTGTTGAGCTAACAAGAACCTCTTGTTGTTCACTTGAACAACCAACCACTTGGTTAAGTGAGGTTTAAGATAATATAGAGATACACAGATGAAGTAAAAATGAAGAACACAGTCTAAAGATAAGTTGTTGAAGCCTGGAAGTGTTCTTCAGGAATGACTGGATTAATTTGATCTTCAGAAGTGTGGAATGAAGCTTGAATGATTGTGTGTTTGAATGAATGATCTCCCACAAAACTGTCACACCTCTCAGAGTATTCTGCAAGCCTCATGTCCTTCAAAATTCAAACCAGTCTCTTTTATCCACATCTGCAACTGATTGAGAGATTTTAGGATCTCAGTTCCTACAAATCCTCCTTCTGTTTTCAACTTAAATTCAAACAGCTCCAGGTGGATATCCGTTGGAGTTTGTTGAGATTTCTTCTGCACGTTTAACAAACCTGCAACAGCAAAGAAAAACTGCAACAACACAATCCAAACAACTAACAGTACTAGGACTGTTTGGTTATACAATTTCAGATAAAACTGTTTAATAAATTTAGAACATTAATCTGCATATCCTCTAGAACAAATAAGATATGAAAAACAAGTTTAAGACACTTAGAAATGAGTAACTAATCACAATACTAAGAGTCATAACCTGCAAGAAAGAATCCATCGAGTTCTGTAAAAATTGTCAGTAGCTCAAGGCATATCTCAAGGCCTTGGAGCTCTGATCCTGCTTCACAGCATTTCAAAATTAAACCCAGATAACTTTGATTCTTCCTGTTCTGATCATCTGCAATTGTGTTGGATGTATAAATAGTACAAACCACTTATATATACCATAAACAACTGATTTGCATAATCAGATATCCAAATCTACAACACAAAGATGTTAGAACACATAGCAGAATAAGCAATCTCAAGGCTTTGAGTTCTGTCAATCTCAAGGCCTTGAGATAACTAACAAGCCTTTGCTGCTAATGTCTTAGCCTTTTGTCTTTCATCACTCAAAACAATTACCAATCAAAGCACATTCAGGGATCTTGACTCAATAACATGATTTCATTACTTGTCTCAAAATGTGTTTTGTGTGCGTATGCTTTACTTGTGTTTGATTACGATATATTGAGATAATCGCACAAAGATTATAATGCGTAAAAACATAAAGTGGAGATAGTTGCACGGGGAACGTTGTTTGGATTATTACAAATTTGGTTTGGTCGTTGTTGGTTTCGTCCACTCGATCCATATGGGTTAGTCCGGCGGAAATTCTCCCGGGGCCCGCTCCTTGTACTCACTCCTTCTGGGCGCAAGAACCCTGTTAGGAGGGTGTCGACACTTAAGGTCTTGGTAGCTTGTGATGGGATGGTAGGATGTGATTTGTTGGATTCTCCCCGTGACACTCGTGGCTAAAAATTGTAACTCCTGGTATGGACACGGAATATGGAACGCGAATTGTTGTGATCAATGAGAAACTGTCAGAATCTGACTTGGTCTATGGATTATCATCTGTTTGCTGGAATCTTTGGAAATGTGTTAAAAGTTTGAGGATGTCTCATTATTCAATCGTGTTTTACTTCCGTTGTGTTTTGCTAAATTACTATCGATTTATCACTCTTCCATGTTTACATGCTTGGGTGTTACTCATTCAGTATTTTATTGATGACTTTTAGAAAACTGCAGTTCTTGTTTTCCTTCCCATCGCTGGTCTAGAAGTGGGAGACTATGGTTTGGCTCGGTGCGAGACTTTCTTAGAGTGACTTCATAAATGGTGTCTGGAAATCGTTAGTTAATCACTGTGTAATAGTAATCAAATTCTTGTATAAGGCTGAATTAATATAATTGTTAATGTTAATATACGAGTTGGGGATTGTATAGCTTTTGAGTTCTACCGTCACTTTTAGCATCGCCCTCCTGGGCTTTCCGGTCCGGAACGGGAGGCTCGGGGGACGCGGGGTGTTGCAGGTGGTATCAGAGCAGTTCTTTCCACCCAGGGATTAAAACCTGTAGGGTAATTTAAAATCAACGTAAGGTGAGATAATAAAATTGGAAAAGCCGATCGGGTTGTGGGTAGCTTAAGTGTTGGTCTTGTTGACCCGTCGACTTTCATCCTTTGATATCGTTGGTTGATTCGATAACTTCAATTTTGTGCTTGATTGATGTTGTTATTCCTTTGATGGAAATGAGAAATATGGAGTATTGGAATAAGATTCTGAATTATGGATGAAGTACTGTCTTTTCTGAAGAGACAAGTCATGAAAAAAATACGAAAATTGAATCCTGAATTGTGGTTGATTTGAGAAGATAAGTTATATGTGTTTCAATATCTATAAGTTTGTTGTAACTTAGATTGTTGTTGTAAGCTTTCTTGGTTAATTGTTGGATGAATTTGCTCCTATAATAGGGAAATGGATTATGAATTAGTGGATTGTGGGCCATGGGATGATCGTTCACTTATCAGCTATTTCTAAAAGTTATATGACTTTATCAGGCTACTTTATGTTCCATTTGAACCAAGGGTGGTAACTATTCTTTAGAAGACTTTGTGAAAGGGGTTAACTAAACGAAAGGGATAGGGGAGACAATATATTCTTCGTGAAATGGGCGTATGCAAACATTGTGTGGTATATCAAACAGTGGCGGCTTGATTGCGTGAAATTATTTGGTATATGGGAGTTAGTTGGTTGTTGGGTGATTTTCTGCATCAGGACTAGTTGTTGGATTTTATCTTCGGGGACGAAGCTCATCCTAAGGGGGGGGGGGGGATGTAATACTCCGTATTTTTCGTAGGGATATATTAGTAATTTTAGCGGGTGAGAAAATTTATGCGCTCGTTTTTGCTTTAATAGTTACCAATAATTCTAGCAAGTATTATCCGAAAATTTTCTTTTCGTTTATTTTCTCTAACACCCTATTCTTTTATTCAACTCAAATTTATTGCTCTCCCACAAAGTAGACTAGCAAAATCATTTATATATGTTTACCCACCCTTTAATTTGGTACACCCAAAACACTTTAAACTTTCTTTCATCTTCTCCTACAATTCACCTTCATCTTCTTGGGGGAAGATTCATCACCACCATTGTCATTTCACCATCACCTCAATCTCCTTTTTTTTTCCATGTGAGGAAATGAAACCCACAAAAAAGTGTTGTATAAATTCTTTCTTCCTCCACCATATTTTCAAGCTTCTCCCATAAGATTTTCTCCTATCTTCTCCAACACAATTCTTCAATCTTCTCCCATACACCACAACAAGCTTCTCCTACAAGAATTCATTTCCTTTCTCCACACTTTTCTTCACCTATAAAGCATCCTCTCTATCCCTTCCTCATCACCATCATATTCAACCTCCAACACCACCGCCATACTCCACGACAAAGCCCACCACCGCCACCTTCACCAGCTCTCTCTCTCTCCCTCCTTCTCTGCCTTCTCTCTCCACCACTATGTCTCCTGGGACAGAGCAGCAGCAGCAACTGCTTCCAGCAGCTGGAACCGCCACCAAGGCTGCCACTGTTTTGGCGGAAATCACCACCAAGAGTTGCTGCCCCTTTCTCCAACACGTTCTCTCTCCCACCCACTCTCTTTGGTGACCAGAAAGGAAGAAGAAGAAGAAGAAGGGAAGCAACAGAGAGTAGTTGCAGCAGCAGAGGACACCGCCAATCGGCGGGAAACCTCCATTGTTTCCGGCGAATCTTCTGGCGAAGCTCCACCAGCGGTATCCAGAGCTACCCACTCCGTTCCGAACCTTTTGGTCGACTCATAGGGACCCGACCAGGCCACAAGAAGGCTCATCCAGGCCCAGAACAGCCCACACCGTCGGCGTCGAGCACCATCTCCGGCGGCGGCGCAGTGCTCTTCGACCCGATCAACAACTCGACTGTTTTGAGCGATTCTTGGTTCCGGTATGCCCTAATTTTCGCCGTGAGTTGATTTATGTTGACAAAATTCTGTATTGTTTTCTTGATTTAAGTTTGAATGGATCGAATTAGTGGTTCATGTTTAGGGGGGTTGAAAGTGTCATTTTCAGAAACTAATTCTGAGTTAGTTGTAATACCCCGTCGAATTTCTAGGGTTAAAATCGTAAATTTATGAGCTAAATAAGAATGGAATTGTGATAAAGATAATATTGAGTACACTATTGTGTTTTTATATTTACATAGAATATAAATGAATTATCTCGGCAAAAGGTTTATTTTAAACATCACTATCTATATTTGATTGGTTAAATGTTAAAGTAGTAAAACAATACTATATTATGCTTATAATATATTGATTTATACATTGCTAAATTATTATTTGCGAAAAAATAATATTAAGTAAAGTATCGCGTTTTAATTGTGTGGAATTATAGAAGACGATACATTAATAATCAAAAGTTAATGCGTAACTATATTCTTTATTTTAGTTATTGTCGCGTGTACGACCACCGGGAAATTAGTACGTGAGACACACCCAATCACCCAAATTTTTGGTAGGCCAACCACACAATATAATTTTTGAGTTGTCTTCTACATCTCAAACTCTCCTCCTTCGGAGATAATTTTCACCGCCACAAATATCACCCCCACCGCCCCATTTGTTGTCTGCTATATAATCATCACCAACATCATCATTCACCTCCTCATCATCACCATCAATTTCATCTTCTTCTTCTTCTTTTGCCACCTCCGACCATTCACCACCGTCAACACCACCACCAAACACCATTGACAACAAACCCACAACCACCATCTCTTCTAGCTCCGTTTCTCTCTCTCGCCATCTCTCTGTCTCGACACAAGAGTAGAAACAACAACAGCAGCAGCAGCAGTGGCTACAAGCCACAACCACCGCCACTGCAACTCCGGCGAGAAACAACCGCCACCTCCACCTCCACTTCTCTGCCACCATCTCTCCGTCTCTCTCTACTCTGTTTCACCCCTTTCTCTGTCCAAAAACAGAGACCAAGCAGCAGCAGTAGCAGCTAACAGTGGCAACACAGCCACCACCGCCGCCGCTACCACCGTCAGGGAAGAAACCCGAGAGACCCACAGCCACAACCCCTGTTCTTCTCTCACTCTCTCCCCTCTGTAACGACCTGAAACAAGTAGAAGAAGAAGAACCCAACAGCAACCCAGCTGCCGGAAACAGGGCATGACCCCCTTCACCGCCGAACCTCCATTAACGCCGGCCAAACTCCACCCGAACCGAAACAGAGGTGCCCACCTCTCTCTCTTCATCCATATGGCCTCTAGGAGGGCCTACCAAGTTATGAGAAGGCTCAATCCAAGCCCAGAACCACCGGAGAAGGTCCGGTCGAGCTCCACCTCCGGCGACGATTTCGGCGACTTGACCCGACTCAATTCTCGACCATTTCTTATGATTCTTGGTTCCTGTATGCTCTAATCCTTTCCCTGAGTTGATTTATATAATCAAAATCATGCCTTGATGCTTGAATTCATGTTTGGATTGATCAAATTAGAAGTTTTTGCTTAGGGGGAGGTAGTTGTCTTTTTCGGAAAGTATTTTAGATAAAAGAGGGGGGGGGGGTGTTTATGTTGTTTCAGCATACTTTGGGGCTTCTCTTGACATTTAGCAATCTGTATATATAAAAATGAAATAAAAAAATAGAATTTTATGTGTAAATCAACTCCAATAATATTTGTCTACATTCTAGTGAAATAAAATTACGCAAAATATTGAAGTAACATGGTAAAAATATTCGTCAATCGAATAAAGTGTATTTTCTTGAAAAATATCGATTTGTTTAAATAAATATTTACTTTGAATAAATTATTTATTAAGGGATATCTTAGAATTAGTTAAAGTTTTCACAAATAGTAGCAAACGTTTACTTGTATTAATAAGAACAATAATTTTATGACTAAAATATTTATTTACTTTTACTAAAGATATTATAAATAGCTTCTATATTTTGCTTTATAAATTTAATAATAAATGGCTATTTTAATAGCATTATTCTTTAAATGATTTATTGATTCCTTAGAAATAAATATGCTGGTTAATAAATTGTATTTAATAAATTAGTATTTAATAAATAAGAAAGTTGATAAGCTTAAGTTGTGAACTCTTACATAATAATATTAATATTTGAAATATTATTACAAGAAATATATATAAGTGTTGGGTAGCGGAAGTTAGTGATCTCAAATGAGAATTGTTTAGGCTCATAGCAAGTCATACTAGCATACTTGCGTACATAAATTTGTAATCGAGTAAGGGAATGTGATGTGTAGGTGAAGAATTTGTAGGCGATGGGTACTTGATCTTCTAGGAGACCTTACGTGCTGTTTGCTGGAAATCAAGGTAAGTAAATATGCCTAGCCTAGCGTGCTTAGATCCTGTTCGTGTCAGATCATGATTTTAATAGTTGTCTCAAAATATATTTTTGAGTTACGTGTTATAAGTGATTTATTTACATGTTGAAGATGTTGACTTGCTTTAAAACATCACACGAAGAATAATAACTCGTAAAGAACATAAAGTGGAAATAGTTATGCGGGAGAAGCTTATTCTTGTCGAGTTGACTTCTGTCACTCGGCCTGTGATTATTATTGTCAAGTTGAATTCTGTCACTCGGCCTATGATTATTATTGTCGGGTTGACTTCTGTCACTCGGCCTGTGATTAATATTGTCGTGTTGACTTCAGTCACTCGGCCTGTGTATTTTAATCCGGTCGCAACCTGCCGGATCGATCAATGTACTCACCTCTCTGACCGCAAGAAGTCTTAGGGGTCTGTCGACCGTTAAGGTCATGGTTGCTAGTGATGGTATAGTTGTTCCTTCCCCGTATCAACAAAATTAAAATATGGCTTTCTATGAGAACAAAGATTGGGATATTATTCCCACTTTGAAGGTTAAGGAGAAGGAATTTGAAAGTGTGAGAAGCTTAAATGGATTCATACTTTATTTACTCTTTTAAGATTTATTTCCTCTTATTACTGTTTTGAGAATAAATCATGCATCATCATCTGTTTACGAGCTAGGGTATTTATTTACTCAGCATTTCACAGCTGACTTTAGAAACTGCGGTTCCCTTTTTCTTTCCCACCGCAGGAGTAGAGGAAGAGGACTTTGGCGTGGCTGGGTTCGTGACTCATTAAGGAGGTCCTGTCACAAGTTGTAAGATAGCATGAATAATGTAGCATAATGTATAATAGAAACGTATGAAATACTTGAGTACGTGATGTACGGTTTGATAATATGTAATTTAGATGTTGGGATGTTGTGCTTTTGATTGTCCGCCGTTACTTTAAGCATCGCCCTCCCGGTTCGCCCGAGCCGGATAAAGGGGGTTGTTGCATTAGTTGGGGGTCTGTTTGCACTTCAGAACTTGTTATGGGTGTTGGTTATCTTTTTCTAAAAGTATTATGTGAGTGGTGGGGTCGCATGATGTCTTTTAGTATAACTTGGGGGATTTAATTGTCGTTTACTCAAATATTTCATTTTACGCGAAAATAAAAGTATTATTTTCGGGTCAAAAATAACTCCTAAAAATATTAGTTTTCGTTCTCGTTTCAGTAATGTAAACCGGGTGTCGAAATATTTTCAGAAATATCGATTCAAAAATTAAACAAGCTTTTTTTTTAATTAAAGCTCAACAAATAAGGGGTTTGTCACTTAGCTATCAATTTGGGTTCTTTCAAATACTTGTAAGGGGATATTTACTAGCTAATAAATATTTCGAACTTATATAAAATATTCTTTAGTAGTCTTCTTATAAATTTAATATCCTTACTTGACATAATCGACTATTTTTAACTATCAATTTATTCGCTTTGTTCCACTCTATTTTTATATGTATAACTTGATACTTGTCTAATGTCACATGTTTTTCTAAAATAAAAAACTTCTCTAATTAAACTACCTCTTTTTGGAAATATTATAAGCCGACAAGTCATTTCAAAACTATTGTGCGACTTAGTAATTTTATATAGTTTGTATATCGTTTTTGGGTAAATTTATGAGTCGTTCTTGCAAGAGGGGGGGGGGGGTGTTGATCTCGTTACTCGAGTAGGACGTTTGTTAGAAAGTATATCTTGGCACTTGAACTTGTCTATGACTTATGAAATATAATTTGTAGGTGAAGAATTCGTAGGCGAATGTTTCCTTTACTTCTAGGAGCTTACGTGCTATTTGCCAAACGAGATGAGTATACATGCCAAGTCTTGCGTGCTAGCTTCTTTCGTGTCTAAACATGATTTCATTACTTGTCTCAAAATGTGTTTTGTGTGCATATGCTTTACTTGTGTTTGATTACGATATACTGAGATAATCACACAAAGATTATAATGCGTAAAAACATAAAGTGGAAAGAGTTGCAAGGGGAACGTTGTTTGGACTATTACAAATTTGGTTTGGTCGTTGTTGGCTTCGTCCACTCGACCCATATTGGTTTGTCCGGCGGAAATTCGCCCCGAGCCCGCTCCTTGTACTCACTCCTTCTGGGCGCAAGAACCCTGTTAGGAGGGTGTCGACACTTAAGGTCTTGGTAGCTTGTGATGGGATTGTTGGATGTGATTTGTTGGATTCTCCCCGTGACACTCGTGGCTAAAAATTGTAACTCCTGGTTTGGACACGGAATATGGAACGCGGATTGTTGTGATCAATGAGAACTGTCCGAATCTGACTTGGTCTATGGATTATCATCTATTTTATGGAATCTTTAGAAATGTGTTGAAAGTTTGAGAATGTCTTATTATTCAATCGTCTTTTACTTTCGCTGTGTTTTGCTAAATTACTATCGATTTATCACTATTCCATGTTTACATGCTTGGGTGTTACTCATTCAGTATTTTATTGCTGACTTTTAGAAAACTGCGGTTCTTGTTTTCCTTCCCACCGCAGGTCTATACGTGGGAGACTATGGTTTGGCTGGGCGCGAGACTTACTTAGATTGGCTTCATAAATGGTGTCTGGAAATCGTTAGTTAATCACTGTGTAATAGTAATCAGATTCTTGTATAAGGCCGAGTTTTTAATATAATTGTTAATGTTAATATACGAGTTGGGGATTATATTGCTTTTGAGTTCCACCGTCACTTTTAGCATCGCCCTCCTGGGCTTTCCGGTCCGGAACGGGAGGCTCGGAGAATGTGGGGTGTTGCATGCATACTCAGTGCTCCTAGATTATATCATCTATATGCTATGAGTACTACCAGTGTTGCAGGTGACAAGTTGAAATGCCTCAAGGCCTTGAAGGAAGATTCAAAGCTTTGTCATAGAAAGCTTTGACATATTAGCATACACACCTTGAATAAACTTGTAGACACGCAAAATTTGCTGCCAATTAAAAAGTGCCACGTGTCAATTGTCGCTAGATTAAAAGGTGGGATCAAATAGAAGTCGCCTTCAAATTAATGCCCTTAAGCAATAAATAATAGTGGACTGAACTGCAAATGAGACAAAACTTTATTTACAAGCAAGGACTACTTATGGCGACGCCACGTCACTACATGACACGGCTACAAGTCACCAAGCTCGACCAATAGTGTTGCGCCGCTTGTCAAAATGATGCAGCTATCAAGACTAGCAAGCTTGGCCAATAGTGTTGCGCCACTTGTCAAATTGATGCAGAAATTAAATAAATAATAAATATTATTTATTTTGTACCTTGGCCAACAAGCCAGCCCATGCCTATATAAAGGGATCACCTCAGGCATATTACAGACAATTAGACACAACTACATCTTGCAAGGTGAGAGCTCTGAAGATCAAGCTGCTAAAGCCCTGAAGAGTTCGTCCATCCACAAGATCATCAACGATCTTCGAGACCTTCGAAGATCCTACCCGCACACAATTACATCTTGCAAGAAGGAGAGAGCTCTGAAGATCAAGCTTCTGAAGCCCCGACGAGTTCATCCATCATCAAGATCATCATCATCAAGCTCTTCGAAGTTCTTCATCAAGTTCTTCGAAGATCATCATCGAGTTCCTCAAGCCCTTGAAGATCTCCATCCTCGTTTTTCAAGACACTCGAAGATCTTCAAGCCGTTCTTCGTGTTCTTCAAGGCGTTCATCGCGTTCTTCATCAGCATCGAAGACATTCTTCCGTCCAATCCGAGATCAAGCCTCTAAAGCCCTCGTTTGACGTTTGTGTTCTTCAAGACCTTCATCGCGTTCTTCGTCAAAATCGTAGGCCGCTCATCCGTTCGATCCGAGATCAAGCTGCGAAGCCCTCGTTCGACGTTCAAGGAGAAGAATCAGGGGATAGTAATTTCTATTTAGAAATTATTATCAGAGATTGTAATCCTCTTACTCAATTTCATCAATAAAATATTTGTTACTCCGAATTTATCGCTTTTGTTTTCATTAGCATAAATTTGCGTGTACAAATTTTGGCACGCCCAGTGGGACATCTCTGCCTCTCATCTCTTCTCCTCAAGTACACGTGTTCGTGATGTCTCCTACGAAGGATAACAAACTTCCATCACCCAAGGCTGGAGACGCTAAGTCTTTAGCTTCAGAAACAAACTCCGAAATCCGAGCCACTCGTCCAGTGACTCGTAGTATGTCTAAGGCAATGTCAACTGCTGGGGGCAAGGAAGATGGCGCTGTCTCGGAGAAGTCTCTTTCACATGCGCCCACCCCTCATGATTCTTCTTCTTCTTACAAGTCTAGGGAGGAAAGTAGAGAAAGTAACTCCAAATCCGGCACTAAGGGTACTCAACGTAAACCAACTTGTGATCAGGAGGATGATATCAGCATGCATGTCATGACTACTAGCGTGGTCCCTCTCGAAGAGCAAGTAGCGAACCTCACCAAGGGCCTAGAAGAATTAAAGAAAATTGTTGAAGTTCGTGACGGTCAACTGGCAAAGCTAATTGCAAAACTCGACACCCACGAAGAAGCAAGTCAAGTCTTTGAACATGCTCCCAAGGTCGCACCAGAAGCTAGAACGGCCGATAGTGGACAAGAAGCGCGGCCGAGTGTGCAATTGTCAGCCAATGGCACCATTCCTCTCGGTCAACTACAAGAGATCATCATGAACACCATGAATGGGAGGCCTGGAGTACTATCGACTTCATCAAAGTCCTACATCAAGCCTTACACGGAAAGAATCGAAAAGTTAAGCATGCCGGATGGTTACAATCCTCCTAAGTTCCAGAAATTCTCTGGCAAAGGAAACCCTAGGCAGCATGTTTCCCACTTCGTCGAGACATGTAACAATGCTGGAACCGATGGAGACCTTCTCGTGAAGCAGTTTGTGAGGACCCTTAAAGATGATGCCTTTGAGTGGTATGGTCAGCTTGAGCCGAGATCCATTGATAGCTGGGGGCAGATGGAGCAGGAGTTTCTCAACCGTTTCTACAGCACAAGGCGAACCGTTAGCATGGTCGAGTTGACTAACACTCGCCAAAATAAATACGAGAAGGCCATTGACTACATCAACCGTTGGAGGAACTTGAGCCTTAACTGCAAGGATAGACTCTCGGAAGGCTCGACTATTGAGATGTGCATCCAAGGTATGAATTGGGGTCTCCGATACATACTTCAAGGAATAAGGCCAACTTCCTTCGAAGAACTTGCCACTCGCGCTCATGACATGGAACTCAGCATCGCGTCAAGTGGAAGCCAGGGACCACCTCCTTTTGAAGCATGGAAAGACGGAGACAAACAAGATTATCATAAAGGCGGGAAGTTCACGGTTAAGGCTGCCAATCAAGAGTCCATGGTTGTCACCACCACGCCAATAAAGCTATCGGATAATGGAAAGAAGAATTATATGGTCAATTCTAATGCAGAAAAGACACCATCAAGACCTACACTCAAGGAATTGCAATCAAAGGTGTATCCGTTCGCTGATGATGAAGTTCCTTCAATGCTCGAACAACTGGTGGAACAAAAGATCCTTGAACCTTTGGAGTCAAAGCGACCTGAGGAAGCCAACAAATTCAACGATCCTTCATATTGCAAGTACCATCGCCTCCTTGGTCATCCTACCACGAAGTGCTTCGTACTCAAGGATAAGATCATGCAACTTGTCAAGGAAGGGAAGGTCTTGTTGGAAGAAGAAATTGGATCTGCTACAACAAATGTCACCTCCATCTCGGTTGAACCCTTCGAATGGCGAGTAGCAAAGAACTCATGCAAAATGATGCTGGGGGAATCACCTATCGGCGTCAAGAAGGTAGGAAAGCAGCAAAGTCATGCACAAAGTACCTCTTCTCAAAATTTGGGAAATCGTTGCATAAAGACGAAGGTAAACAAACGCAAGGACGAAGGAAGCTTGCTAGTTATTCAAAAGAAGAGGTGGGTTCAACGCCAAAGTAAGCCAACAGTTTCTAATCATCGTCATACATGTTCATGTAAGGAATCAAAGATGTGTGAGGTGGAGAAGGTATGGAAAAGGAAGAAACCCCAGCCAACGAAGCTCTCTCCAGAAAAGTCAAAGCATGAGCAAACTCAAGATGAAGGATTACTCCAAGGCATGAAGCTAAAGATGGCTTCTCCAAGTGAAGTTAAAGCGACCCAAGCACAGAAAAGAAAGAACTCAAGTGTGAAGACAATAATTCTTTCTTTAGTTCAATGGCCACGAAGGATTCACAACAAACTAAAGATAAAGAAAAGTGATGTGAAGCGCATGGACTTCACTGCTCCAAGACCAAAAAATTGATACAAGAACGCTCCTGGAGAAGAGCCTAAACTTTCTCCGTCTTCTCATATGAAGATTGGTCAAAGCTCCTGGATAAGAGCATAAACTTTCTCGATATTCGCATTTGAAGATTGTCTACAGCTCCTGGATAAGAGCCTAAACTTTCTCAAATCTTCACATCGAAGATTGTCACAGCTCTAGAACGAGCATAAACTGCACCACCGCTCCTTCAGTACGAGCATAAACTGCTTTACAGCTCCTAAGGCATGAGCATAAACCGCTTCCCTACTCCTTGCACACAAGAGTATAAACTGTGAACGCACCCAAATTGAACTACGTTTGACTTGATCCTCAAAAGGGTACGTAGGCAACTTGAGGCATCGCCTTGAGTGCAGTCGTAACCACCAAAACGACCCATTCTCCGATTAAGCAAAAGTGTTGGATTTGAACGCAGTTCCTTCACTTGAACGGACTTCATGGCGGTTCCTTCGCTTGAACGATCTTCAGGGAGGTTCTTTCGCTTGAACGGGCTTCATGGCGGTTCCTTCACTTGGATAGGCTTGATGGCTGTTCCTTTGCTTGAACGGGCTTCAGGCATTTCCTTCTCTTGGAAGAACTTCGTGGCGATTCCTTCACTTGGACAGGCTTCATGGCGGTTCCTTTGCCTGAATGACCTTCATGGAAGTTCCTTTGCTTGTGCGCGATTCCTTCGCTTGAACGGGCTTCATGGTGGTTCCTTTGCTTGGGCGCGGTTCCTTTGCTTGAATGACCTTCATGGCAGTTCCTTTGCTTGTGCGCGGTTCCTTCACTTGAACGGGCTTCATGGTGGTTCCTTTGCTTGGGCGCGGTACCTTTGCTTGAGTGAACTTCATGGCGGTTCCTTCGCTTGGACGCAGTTCCTTTGCTGAGTGGACTTCATGGAGGTTCCTTTGCTTGAATAGTCTTCATGGCGGATTCTTTTCTTGGACAAACTTCGTTGTGGCTCAGGAGCTTAAATAGACGTTAAGGCCGTGAAGCAAAGATTCCTTGAAAAACCACCATGGTGACGACACAGTGTGGAGTCGGTTTATTCCGGTATTTACACGGCTCTAGCGCAAGTTGAACGAGTGTGGAGTCGGTTTATTCCGGTGTTAACACGGCTCTAGCGCAAGTTGGTCAAGTGTGAACTCGGTTTGTTCCGGTATTAACACGGTTCTAACACAAGTTTAACGCTAGTGTGGAGTCGGTTGATTCCGGTGTTAACACGGCTCTCGTAGAGAACAAGTGCCGGACCGACCCGTTGAACACTGCGAAAACCCTTGTGACGATACAGGTGCCGGACCGAGTCGTTGAACACTATGAACAACCTCGGGAAGATGCAGGTGCCGGACCGAGTCGTTGAACACTACATACACCCTTGCGAAGAAGCAGGTGCCGGACCGAGCCGTTGAACACTGTGCAGAACTCGCTGAGAAGTACAAACCAAGTAATTGACCTCGGCTAAGGCTTTGGACGAAGACCTCAGAAGCTCGGACCAAGTAATTGATGATTGTTAGGGCTTCGACAAGAACCTGAGATACAAGCCACGAAGATTCAAAAGTTAGAAAGATACGAGTACGAGTCAAAACAGTGACTCGTTGACCAAAGGAAAAGCACAAAAGAATAACAAAATAGCCATACAGAGAACAAACAAGCATCAAGTTGAATAATAGAGCAAAGTATCAACAAGCTCTGTAAGTGCTCATATCATGTTGCCATAAAAGGGACAAAGCTTGTTGTTATCTTAAATATTTTACAGAACAATGGTGGTATGCTCGGCAAAAAAATAAAAATAAAAAAATAAATAAAAATAAAAAATAAAGAAAAAACATAAAAAAAAAAATATTGATGTACTCACAGATTATCACCATTGTTTCAAACGAAAGAGTAAGAAGAACAAGTTATACCTGCTATGACGGTGAAGACGAAGCTGGGCGACGCGGTGGTAGCAGCAACACCAGCAGTACAAAAAAAAAGCAACAATAGAAGCGACAACATAGTTGTAGAAGCGTTATCGCCTACGAAACGCAACGATTTGCTGCTGTGTTCAGAAAAGAAGCGCACCGTATCAACATGGTAGTCGCGATATTGTCAAGTCTCTGCACTACGCCACAAATAAGGCGACATATAACCCCGAACGAGGCTTTGCTCGATTCACCCCAAAAAAGAGAAAAAAAATAAATAATAACAGCAGCAGTTCTCCAACAGTAGCCAACGCAGAAGTAGCGTGGAAAGCGATAGCCGCTGCTGAAGCGCATTGTGACTTGTTAATAATTGATAAAAAAAAATAGCAGCTACGACACAACCGCAAAATAGAAGAGGAAAGGATCAGAAAGGGGCAACAAAGTGAGTTACCATGAAACCTGCAAAGGTCAAAAATTCATAACAAAGCTTACTCCACATTAATTAAAGTGCAACAGAAGCATCAAATTCGCTGCATAAGCTATAGCAACGGAGAGGCGTAACAACAATAGCCAGATGCAATAGAACCGCAACGTATCAATTGAATAGTCGCGGTGTGGTCAAGTATCCTCGAGAAGCCTATGCGGCTATACCCATGGAGCTGATCCACAAATAAAGTGGCGTATAACCTGATCCGAGGACTGTTTTGCGCGACAGAGAAAGACGATGACAGATGGTAATGGCCGAATTAAAAAAAAACAAAGAAAAGAGAGAACAGGCGAAGAGGGCTTACCTCCCACTGTCGTACTAGGGCTGGGATACCCTTTGATGTGTGCCATTACATTAAGAAACGTTCAATATTTATAGGCTCTATGGCAACATGGAACTCGTGACTAGGTCCCCGGAATGGCACGATATCGGCTTCGTTTCTTGAACACGGCTCTGTCACTTGCGCGGACTTCATAGTGGCGAAATATGGAGGTTCCTAGAAGCATTGGAGTTTGAACGTTATGGCTCGGATGCCTTAACGAACAAAGACAGAGGCTCCGTCGCTTTAATGCACAAGGATGGTGACTAGTCGCTCAACTTAACTGGAAGCTCCTTTGCATGAGCGAAGACGTGATCCCGAGTCTGTTGCTTCAAAGGACGCTGTGGCTTGTTGGACGATGACGTTCCGAGGGGTTCATTCGTTCAAGTGGACATGACAGTTCCTTTGCGTGAATATACATGTGGCCTCCGTTGATTGAGTGGACTTCATGGCAAGGTGGGGTATAGGTGCTCCAAGTCGCCCTGTTGCTTGAACAATGTTGCTCGCTTCAGTGGACATCCTCACTACGATGGACATGGAGACTCCAAGTAGCTTCGTTGCTTACTTGCTTAGTTGAAGGCGCATCTTCATGCTTGGATAGACAACATCGATGCAGCAGCGGAAAGCGGTGGCAATGGCAAAATCAGCAGCGACATATAGAAACAATGAAAAGGGCAGCCACAATAAAATCGACATCATCTGCAATTAAAGGACACAGAATGAGGAAAAAAGTTATTTCCAGAAAATAGAAAATTCAACCAATGCAAGAAAAGCAGCTATAGAGAAGGGAAAATAATGGTAGCATCTGGTTTTTACCTGATACGCTAACTGTGCTTCGCTGCTCCAACAAACTCCGTCCTAAATTTATGCACTCTCGTCGAACGCATCCTATTTATGATATCTAGCTAAATAGCTTCACTGTCCAAGCAAGCAGCCTTCTTACACAAGGGCGAGTTTTGGCCGAAATCATGAGATAAGCCGTAAGCAACAGCGGGGCATGGCGGCACTGCTTCGGCATGGATAGCGATGTTGAGAATTAAGACAACAAGTCGACTAGGTTTGTCGATCTAGTCAGACAAGGGTCTCTGGTTCTGAAAGCCGTTATGGGCTTTTCAAATTTGTGCCCAAGGAGCGTCGGAAAGGTTTCGTTTATAAACAAGTTGAGGCGGTTGACTTATAATTAAGTAAAGAATAATTCTCTTTAAGGGAATAAAATTAAAGTAGGTTTCCTACTGTGTCTACTAAAAAGGAAACAAATCCAGTGGTTGAATTTGGAAAAGGATCTTAGACAATTGCTAGGTGAACAAGTCCTAGGCTAATGGGACTTTCACATGGCAATTTCCTTTTTGTCTTCACCGCCATACAAATTATAAGTGTGTGGCTTCCATGAGGACATTAACATGGAGTATATTCATGAAGAGGCTACAACATGAGCTCTCAATCTTCTTGTCTACATTCATGCTAAATTCGAGCTTAAGGCTAAATTCAGTCTGCATTTAAAAAAAAGAAAAAAAAAAGTTGTTAATTCGAGCTATTGAAGTCGACGAAAGTTCGAGACTCGCCCGCTTAGAAACTTAAAAAACGGCAAACAAGTCTCGAGGGGGCATTTGTAGACACGCAAAATTTGCTGCCAATTAAAAAGTGCCACGTGTCAATTGTCGCTAGATTAAAAGGTGGGATCAAATAGAAGTCGCCTTCAAATTAATGCCCTTAAGCAATAAATAATAGTGGACTGAACTGCAAATGAGACAAAACTTTATTTACAAGCAAGGACTGCTTATGGCGACGCCACGTCACTACATGACACGGCTACAAGTCACCAAGCTCGATCAATAGTGTTGCGCCGCTTGTCAAAATGATGCAGCTATCAAGACTAGCAAGCTTGGCCAATAGTGTTGCGCCACTTGTCAAATTGATGCAGAAATTAAATAAATAATAAATATTATTTATTTTCTACCTTGGCCAACAAGCCAGCCCATGCCTATATAAAGGGATCACCTCAGGCATATTACAGACAATTAGACACAACTACATCTTGCAAGGTGAGAGCTCTGAAGATCAAGCTGCTAAAGCCCTGAAGAGTTCGTCCATCCACAAGATCATCAACGATCTTCGAGACCTTCGAAGATCCTACCCGCACACAATTACATCTTGCAAGAAGGAGAGAGCTCTGAAGATCAAGCTTCTGAAGCCCCGCCGAGTTCATCCATCATCAAGATCATCATCATCAAGCTCTTCGAAGTTCTTCATCAAGTTCTTCGAAGATCATCATCGAGTTCCTCAAGCCCTTGAAGATCTCCATCCGCGTTTTTCAAGACACTCGAAGATCTTCAAGCCGTTCTTCGTGTTCTTCAAGGCGTTCATCGCGTTCTTCATCAGCATCGAAGACATTCTTCCGTCCAATCCGAGATCAAGCCTCTAAAGCCCTCGTTCGACGTTTGTGTTCTTCAAGACCTTCATCGCGTTCTTCGTCAAAATCGTAGGCCGCTCATCCGTTCGATCCGAGATCAAGCTGCGAAGCCCTCGTTCGACGTTCAAGGAGAAGAATCAGGGGATAGTAATTTCTATTTAGAAATTATTATCAGAGATTGTAATCCTCTTATTCAATTTCATCAATAAAATATTTGTTACTCCGAATTTATCGCTTTTGTTTTCATTAGCATAAATTTGCGTGTACAAATTTTGGCACGCCCAGTGGGACATCTCTGCCTCTCATCTCTTCTCCTCAAGTACACGTGTTCGTGATGTCTCCTACGAAGGATAACAAACTTCCATCACCCAAGGCTGGAGACGCTAAGTCTTTAGCTTCAGAAACAAACTCCGAAATCCGAGCCACTCGTCCAGTGACTCGTAGTATGTCTAAGGCAATGTCAACTGCTGGGGGCAAGGAAGATGGCGCTGTCTCGGAGAAGTCGCTTTCACATGCGCCCACCCCTCATGATTCTTCTTCTTCTTACAAGTCTAGGGAGGAAAGTAGAGAAAGTAACTCCAAATCCGGCACTAAGGGTACTCAACGTAAACCAACTTGTGATCAGGACGATGATATCAGCATGCATGTCATGACTACTAGCGTGGTCCCTCTCGAAGAGCAAGTAGCGAACCTCACCAAGGGCCTAGAAGAATTAAAGAAAATTGTTGAAGTTCGTGACGGTCAACTGGCAAAGCTAATTGCAAAACTCGACACCCACGAAGAAGCAAGTCAAGTCTTTGAACATGCTCCCAAGGTCGCACCAGAAGCTAGAACGGCCGATAGTGGACAAGAAGCGCGACCGAGTGTGCAATTGTCAGCCAATGGCACCATTCCTCTCGGTCAACTACAAGAGATCATCATGAACACCATGAATGGGAGGCCTGGAGTACTATCGACTTCATCAAAGTCCTACATCAAGCCTTACACGGAAAGAATCGAAAAGTTAAGCATGCCGGATGGTTACAATCCTCCTAAGTTCCAGCAATTCTCTGGCAAAGGAAACCCTAGGCAGCATGTTGCCCACTTCGTCGAGACATGTAACAATGCTGGAACCGATGGAGACCTTCTCGTGAAGCAGTTTGTGAGGACCCTTAAAGATGATGCCTTTGAGTGGTATGGTCAGCTTGAGCCGAGATCCATTGATAGCTGGGGGCAGATGGAGCAGGAGTTTCTCAACCGTTTCTACAGCACAAGGCGAACCGTTAGCATGGTCGAGTTGACTAACACTCGCCAAAATAAATACGAGAAGGCCATTGACTACATCAACCGTTGGAGGAACTTGAGCCTTAACTGCAAGGATAGACTCTCGGAAGGCTCGACTATTGAGATGTGCATCCAAGGTATGAATTGGGGTCTCCGATACATACTTCAAGGAATAAGGCCAACTTCCTTCGAAGAACTTGCCACTCGCGCTCATGAAATGGAACTCAGCATCGCGTCAAGTGGAAGCCAGGGACCACCTCCTTTTGAAGCATGGAAAGACGGAGACAAACAAGATTATCATAAAGGCGGGAAGTTCACGCTTAAGGCTGCCAATCAAGAGTCCATGGTTGTCACCACCACGCCAATAAAGCTATCGGATAATGGAAAGAAGAATTATATGGTCAATTCTAATGCAGAAAAGACACCATCAAGACCTACACTCAAGGAATTGCAATCAAAGGTGTATCTGTTCGCTGATGATGAAGTTCCTTCAATGCTCGAACAACTGGTGGAACAAAAGATCCTTGAACCTTTGGAGTCAAAGCGACCTGAGGAAGCCAACAAATTCAACGATCCTTCATATTGCAAGTACCATCGCCTCCTTGGTCATCCTACCACGAAGTGCTTCGTACTCAAGGATAAGATCATGCAACTTGTCAAGGAAGGGAAGGTCTTGTTGGAAGAAGAAATTGGATCTGCTACAACAAATGTCACCTCCATCTCGGTTGAACCCTTCGAATGGCGAGTAGCAAAGAACTCATGCAAAATGATGCTGGGGGAATCACCTATCGGCGTCAAGAAGGTAGGAAAGCAGCAAAGTCATGCACAAAGTACCTCTTCTCAAAATTTGGGAAATCGTTGCATAAAGACGAAGGTAAACAAACGCAAGGACGAAGGAAGCTTGCTAGTTATTCAAAAGAAGAGGTGGGTTCAACGCCAAAGTAAGCCAACAGTTTCTAATCATCGTCATACATGTTCATGTAAGGAATCAAAGATGTGTGAGGTGGAGAAGGTATGGAAAAGGAAGAAACCCCAGCCAACGAAGCTCTCTCCAGAAAAGTCAAAGCATGAGCAAACTCAAGATGAAGGATTACTCCAAGGCATGAAGCTAAAGATGGCTTCTCCAAGTGAAGTTAAAGCGACCCAAGCACAGAAAAGAAAGAACTCAAGTGTGAAGACAATAATTCTTTCTTTAGTTCAATGGCCACGAAGGATTCACAACAAACTAAAGATAAAGAAAAGTGATGTGAAGCGCATGGACTTCACTGCTCCAAGACCAAAACATTGATACAAGAACGCTCCTGGAAAAGAGCCTAAACTTTCTCCGTCTTCTCATATGAAGATTGGTCAAAGCTCCTGGATAAGAGCATAAACTTTCTCGATATTCGCATTTGAAGATTGTCTACAGCTCCTGGATAAGAGCCTAAACTTTCTCAAATCTTCACATCGAAGATTTTCACAGCTCTAGAACGAGCATAAACTGCACCACCGCTCCTTTAGTACGAGCATAAACTGCTTTACAGCTCCTAAGGCATGAGCATAAACCGCTTCCCTACTCCTTGCACACAAGAGTATAAACTGTGAACGCACCCAAATTGAACTACGTTTGACTTGATCCTCAAAAGGGTACGTAGGCAACTTGAGGCATCGCCTTGAGTGCAGTCGTAACCACCAAAACAACCCATTCTCCGATTAAGCAAAAGTGTTGGATTTGAACGCAGTTCCTTCGCTTGAACGGACTTCATGGCGGTTCCTTCGCTTGAACGATCTTCAGGGAGGTTCTTTCGCTTGAACGGGCTTCATGGCGGTTCCTTCACTTGGATAGGCTTGATGGCTGTTCCTTTGCTTGAACGGGCTTCAGGCATTTCCTTCTCTTGGAAGAACTTCGTGGCGATTCCTTCACTTGGACAGGCTTCATGGCGGTTCCTTTGCCTGAATGACCTTCATGGAAGTTCCTTTGCTTGTGCGATTCCTTCGCTTGAACGGGCTTCATGGTGGTTCCTTTGCTTGGGCGCGGTTCCTTTGCTTGAATGACCTTCATGGCAGTTCCTTTGCTTGTGCGCGGTTCCTTCACTTGAACGGGCTTCATGGTGGTTCCTTTGCTTGGGCGCGGTACCTTTGCTTGAGTGAACTTCATGGCGGTTCCTTCGCTTGGACGCAGTTCCTTTGCTGAGTGGACTTCATGGAGGTTCCTTTGCTTGAATAGTCTTCATGGCGGATTCTTTTCTTGGACAAACTTCGTTGTGGCTCAGGAGCTTAAATAGACGTTAAGGCCGTGAAGCAAAGATTCCTTGAAAAACCACCATGGTGACGACACAGTGTGGAGTCGGTTTATTCCGGTATTTACACGGCTCTAGCGCAAGTTGAACGAGTGTGGAGTCGGTTTATTCCGGTGTTAACACGGCTCTAGCGCAAGTTGGTCAAGTGTGAACTCGGTTTGTTCCGGTATTAACACGGTTCTAACACAAGTTTAACGCTAGTGTGGAGTCGGTTGATTCCGGTGTTAACACGGCTCTCGTAGAGAACAAGTGCCGGACCGACCCGTTGAACACTGCGAAAACCCTTGTGACGATACAGGTGCCGGACCGAGTCGTTGAACACTATGAACAACCTCGGGAAGATGCAGGTGCCGGACCGAGTCGTTGAACACTACATACACCCTTGCGAAGAAGCAGGTGCCGGACCGAGCCGTTGAACACTGTGCAGAACTCGCTGAGAAGTACAAACCAAGTAATTGACCTCGGCTAAGGCTTTGGACGAAGACCTCAGAAGCTCGGACCAAGTAATTGATGATTGTTAGGGCTTCGACAAGAACCTGAGATACAAGCCACGAAGATTCAAAAGTTAGAAAGATACGAGTACGAGTCAAAACAGTGACTCGTTGACCAAAGGAAAAGCACAAAAGAATAACAAAATAGCCATACAGAGAACAAACAAGCATCAAGTTGAATAATAGAGCAAAGTATCAACAAGCTCTGTAAGTGCTCATATCATGTTGCCATAAAAGGGACAAAGCTTGTTGTTATCTTAAATATTTTACAGAACAATGGTGATATGCTCGGCAAAAAAATAAAAATAAAAAAATAAATAAAAATAAAAAATAAAGAAAAAACATAAAAAAAATATTGATGTACTCACAGATTATCACCATTGTTTCAAACGAAAGAGTAAGAAGAACAAGTTATACCTGCTATGACGGTGAAGACGAAGCTGGGTGACGCGGTGGTAGCAGCAACACCAGCAGTACAAAAAAAAAGCAACAATAGAAGCGACAACATAGTTGTAGAAGCGTTATCGCCTACGAAACGCAACGATTTGCTGCTGTGTTCAGAAAAGAAGCGCATCGTATCAACATGGTAGTCGCGATATTGTCAAGTCTCTGCACTACGCCACAAATAAGGCGACATATAACCCCGAACGAGGCTTTGCTCGATTCACCCCAAACAAGAGAAAAAAAATAAATAATAACAGCAGCAGTGCTCCAACAGTAGCCAACGCAGAAGTAGCGTGGAAAGCGATAGCCGCTGCTGAAGCGCATTGTGACTTGTTAATAATTGATAAAAAAAAAATAGCAGCTACGACACAACCGCAAAATAGAAGAGGAAAGGATCAGAAAGGGGCAACAAAGTGAGTTACCATGAAACCTGCAAAGGTCAAAAATTCATAACAAAGCTTACTCCACATTAATTAAAGTGCAACAGAAGCATCAAATTCGCTGCATAAGCTATAGCAACGGAGAGGCGTAACAACAATAGCCAGATGCAATAGAACCGCAACGTATCAATTGAATAGTCGCGGTGTGGTCAAGTATCCTCGAGAAGCCTATGCGGCTATACCCATGGAGCTGATCCACAAATAAAGTGGCGTATAACCTGATCCGAGGACTGTTTTGCGCGACAGAGAAAGACGATGATAGATGGTAATGGCCGAATTAAAAAAAAAACAAAGAAAAGAGAGAACAGGCGAAGAGGGCTTACCTCCCACTGTCGTACTAGGGCTGGGATACCCTTTGATGTGTGCCATTACATTAAGAAACGTTCAATATTTATAGGCTCTATGGCAACATGGAACTCGTGACTAGGTCCCCGGAATGGCACGATATCGGCTTCGTTTCTTGAACACGGCTCTGTCACTTGCGCGGACTTCATAGTGGCGAAATATGGAGGTTCCTAGAAGCATTGGAGATTGAACGTTATGGCTCGGATGCCTTAACGAACAAAGACAGAGGCTCCGTCGCTTTAATGCACAAGGATGGTGACTAGTCGCTCAAATTAACTGGAAGCTCCTTTGCATGAGCGAAGACGTGATCCCGAGTCTGTTGCTTCAAAGGACGCTGTGGCTTGTTGGACGATGACGTTCCGAGGGGTTCATTCGTTCAAGTGGACATGACAGTTCCTTTGCGTGAATATACATGTGGCCTCCGTTGATTGAGTGGACTTCATGGCAAGGTGGGGTATAGGTGCTCCAAGTCGCCCTGTTGCTTGAACAATGTTGCTCGCTTCAGTGGACATCCTCACTACGATGGACATGGAGACTCCAAGTAGCTTCGTTGCTTACTTGCTTAGTTGAAGGCGCATCTTCATGCTTGGATAGACAACATCGATGCAGCAGCGGAAAGCGGTGGCAATGGCAAAATCAGCAGCGACATATAGAAACAATGAAAAGGGCAGCCACAATAAAATCGACATCGTCTGCAATTAAAGGACACAGAATGAGGAAAAAAGTTATTTCCAGAAAATAGAAAATTCAACCAATGCAAGAAAAGCAGCTATAGAGAAGGGAAAATAATGGTAGCATCTGGTTTTTACCTGATACGCTAACTGTGCTTCGCTGCTCCAACAAACTCCGTCCTAAATTTATGCACTCTCGTCGAACGCATCCTATTTATGATATCTAGCTAAATAGCTTCACTGTCCAAGCAAGCAGCCTTCTTACACAAGGGCGAGTTTTGGCCGAAATCATGAGATAAGCCGTAAGCAACAGCGGGGCATGGCGGCACTGCTTCGGCATGGATAGCGATGTTGAGAATTAAGACAACAAGTCGACTAGGTTTGTCGATCTAGTCAGACAAGGGTCTCTGGTTCTGAAAGCCGTTATGGGCTTTTCAAATTTGTGCCCAAGGAGCGTCGGAAAGGTTTCTTTTATAAACAAGTTGAGGCGGTTGACTTATAATTAAGTAAAGAATAATTCTCTTTAAGGGAATAAAATTAAAGTAGGTTTCCTACTGTGTCTACTAAAAAGGAAACAAATCCAGTGGTTGAATTTGGAAAAGGATCTTAGACAATTGCTAGGTGAACAAGTCCTAGGCTAATGGGACTTTCACATGGCAATTTCCTTTTTGTCTTCACCGCCATACAAATTATAAGTGTGTGGCTTCCATGAGGACATTAACATGGAGTATATTCATGAAGAGGCTACAACATGAGCTCTCAATCTTCTTGTCTACATTCATGCTAAATTCGAGCTTAAGGCTAAATTCAGTCTGCATTTAAAAAAAAGAAAAAAAAAAGTTGTTAATTCGAGCTATTGAAGTCGACGAAAGTTCGAGACTCGCCCGCTTAAAAACTTAAAAAACGGCAAACAAGTCTCGAGGGGGAATTTGTAGACACGCAAAATTTGCTGCCAATTAAAAAGTGCCACGTGTCAATTGTCGCTAGATTAAAAGGTGGGATCAAATAGAAGTCGCCTTCAAATTAATGCCCTTAAGCAATAAATAATAGTGGACTGAACTGCAAATGAGACAAAACTTTATTTACAAGCAAGGACTGCTTATGGCGACGCCACGTCACTACATGACACGGCTACAAGTCACCAAGCTCGATCAATAGTGTTGCGCCGCTTGTCAAAATGATGCAGCTATCAAGACTAGCAAGCTTGGCCAATAGTGTTGCGCCACTTGTCAAATTGATGCAGAAATTAAATAAATAATAAATATTATTTATTTTCTACCTTGGCCAACAAGCCAGCCCATGCCTATATAAAGGGATCACCTCAGGCATATTACAGACAATTAGACACAACTACATCTTGCAAGGTGAGAGCTCTGAAGATCAAGCTGCTAAAGCCCTGAAGAGTTCGTCCATCCACAAGATCATCAACGATCTTCGAGACCTTCGAAGATCCTACCCGCACACAATTACATCTTGCAAGAAGGAGAGAGCTCTGAAGATCAAGCTTCTGAAGCCCCGACGAGTTCATCCATCATCAAGCTCTTCGAAGTTCTTCATCAAGTTCTTCGAAGATCATCATCGAGTTCCTCAAGCCCTTGAAGATCTCCATCCGCGTTTTTCAAGACACTCGAAGATCTTCAAGCCGTTCTTCGTGTTCTTCAAGGCGTTCATCGCGTTCTTCATCAGCATCGAAGACATTCTTCCGTCCAATCCGAGATCAAGCCTCTAAAGCCCTCGTTCGACGTTTGTGTTCTTCAAGACCTTCATCGCGTTCTTCGTCAAAATCGTAGGCCGCTCATCCGTTCGATCCGAGATCAAGCTGCGAAGCCCTCGTTCGACGTTCAGGGAGAAGAATCAGGGGATAGTAATTTCTATTTAGAAATTATTATCAGAGATTGTAATCCGCTTATTCAATTTCATCAATAAAATATTTGTTACTCCGAATTTATCGCTTTTGTTTTCATTAGCATAAATTTGCGTGTACAAAACTCATCTCAAAGGATTTGGTAAGAGGATTACCATCACAAAAAATTTCAGATGATGAGGTCTGCAAGGCATGTGTACAAGGTAAACAAACAACAAGCTCATTCAAGCCAAAGAACTTTGTAAGTACTTCTATACCCTTAGAACTTTTGCATATGGACTTGTGTGGTCCTATGAGAGTTCAGACCTTAAAAGGTAAGAGGTATATGCTTGTTATAGTAGATGATTATTCTAGATTTACACGGGTGATGTTTATTAGAGACAAAACTGAAGCTTTATCTGAATTTCCTAGACTGTGCAAAGAGCTTCAAACTATGAAAAATTTACCTCTTGCATCTATTAGAAGTGATCATGGTAGGGAGTTTGATAAACTTGACTTTGATTTATTTTGTGCAAAGCATGGCATATCACACAACTTTTCTGCACCTAGAACTCGTTAGCAAAATGGAGTAGTTGAAAGGAAAAATAGGACACTTAAGGATATGTCTAGAACCATGCTACTTGAAAGTAATTTGCCAAAGTTCTTGTGGGTAGAAGCTGTTAATACTGCCATTTATGTGCCGAATAGATGTTTGATTAGGCCTATCTTGAAAAAGACTCCTTATGAACAGTTTAAAGGTAGGAAGCCTAGTGTCTCTTATTTCAAACATTTTGGTTGTATATGTTTTGTGCATAATAATGGTAGAGACAATCTTGGTAAATTTGATGCTAGAAGTGATGAAGGTGTATTTCTTGGATATTCTCAAACTAGCAAAGCTTATATAATTTACAATAGAAAAACCAAGATTGTGGAAGAGAGTATTCATGCGTTTTTTGATGAAAGTACTAAGGATTCTCTGAGTGAAAGTTTTGCAGATCTAAATTTGAACAAGCATGAGTCTGATGATGATGCTGTGAAAGAGGACAAAGGCAAAACTAAAATGCAGAATCAATCAGTAGAATCTCAAGGCCTTGAACCTCTTGCAGAGCCAAAATCTCAAAGCCTTGAGACTGAAACTGAGACTTTCTATGATGCTCCCTCTACTGTTTCAAGAACTCAAAGCCTTGAAGGAACATATTCCTGGATACCAAGGAAGAAGTTTAAGTATCTTGCAGATCATCCAGCTGACAATATCATATCTGATCCAACAACTGACTCAGACAAGAGGACAGTTGAAGAACTTGTGTGCTTTTAGTGCGTTTGTATCATTGATTGAGCCTAAGAATATTAAGGAAGCACTGGAAGATGCAGACTGGATCATTGCAATGAAAAGTGAGCTGAATGAACTTGAAAGAAACAATATATGGAATTTGGTTCCCAGACCAAAAGAGAAATCAGTTATAGGAACCAGATGGGTGTTCAGAAATAAGCTTGATGAGAATGGCAAAGTGGTAAGGAACAAATACATACTTGTGGCACAGGGATACAATCAGGAAGAAGGTATAGATCATGAGAAGACATTTGCTCCTGTTCCCAGGTTATTATAATAATTCTTGCATTTGCATCTCACAATCACATAAAGATTTATCAAATGGATGTCAAATGTGCTTTTCTGAATGGTTATTTACAAGAAGATGCTTTTGTAGCACAACCTCCTGGTTTTGTAGATGAGAACTTCCCTGATCATGTTTACAAACTAGAATTCATATAATATTATATATTTTTATGATTGATATGAAGTAGCGGATATTTCAATTTTGTGTCTGCAAACTTATAAAGTTGTTAAGTGTAGTAGAATTTTGAAGTTAGATATTAAGATTGGCACTATAGTCAAACTATAACTCTTTTTTTGGAATTATAATTGTTAGAGAGTATTAAATTTTACAAAAACATCTCTGAATGAAAAATAATTACGACACTCTCCATCCTTAATGAATATCCTGTTATGTTAATAAGGATAACAAGTTTTAATATCGTTTTGCTCATCAAACCGTCTCCTCAAAATGATTAAAAATAGGATGACACTCATTTTCGGATAGATGCAGTATAATTTTAGATTCTTCTTACTTTTAACTTGGCCCCCCTACAAAAAATTTCTGGGTCCGTCCCTGACTAAAACCCCAAAACCCTCTAATTTAAACAGGACCATGGTTGTGTCTAGGTACTACCGGCTCTTGGCCACCCACCGATCCGTCACCATACATCGCCACCGATGATTCCTGACCCATACCCTAATCTGACTTGAGCTGAGTTCGATCTTCCTGGAGAGCTCTTCGACCGCCTCTCTGCCTCGACGCTCAGTCTTCCAACCCTTATCCTCAGCAAACTCCATTAAGTTCTCAATTTGTTCCTCTGTGAATCTAGATCTCTTAGTGCATGTCCTTTGTGGACCCCTCACTAGGATGGCTCGAGGCAGGGAGGACTGCTACTCAGCAGGCGGAGGTGGCATTATCATTCTTGGTTGAGCATCATGGATTGTATCTGGAAGCCTGTTGCGTCTGATCCAGCTGATTATCGCGTCAAATACCAGCCCTAAGAATACATGCAAGTCCTTGATGGCTTTGCACTCGCGGTACCTCTAGATACGGCTAATTGGTGGATACACAATATTTGGTAGGCAGTGAAAACTATCCGCTGCCTCCTTTTTCGAGTAGTCGCTGTCAAAAGCATTCGGGGTTCTGAAGTTCGTGGCGGAGACAAAAGCCGGAGTAGCGCTGGAGGACTTAGGGATTTTTTGGGGGAACTTTCGGTGCTTTGGTGCCATGAGTCTGAAATGGAGAGGCAGAGAGTTGGTATATGTGGAAAATGTTTATTTATGGAAGAAAAGATTTTATTAATACTTTGAGTGTTTGTGGTGTTTTCAAGTTTTCTTATTCAATTTACCGATTGTTTCATATTCTAAAAAATTATAACAATTGATGGCGCTCTTTCTATATCAGTCACATATTAAAATTCAGATTAATCCAACCATTACTTGTCCATTTTTGCAAATAACTGATGACAGGAGATAAAATATAAAGAAATGTGCAATTCAATATGACAATTAAACATTTCCGAACAAATTTTCTAAAAAAAAAATCCTCCGAAAACAAACATTGAATTCTAATTATAGAAGGCTTTAAATAGATTGCTTTGGACAATGTATACCGGCACTTGTTTAATATCAAAAGCTTAAGAAATTCAAATTAATAATCACTTTTAACACAAATGTACAACTAAGGTATTACATTTGACCAAAATTAAGTGAATTGTCCTTAAATGATCAATGATTTGGACAATGCTTATAACATTTATTTAATACTGAAATCACAACTACATTATCATGAAAACAAGGAAAAATGCTATTGTGCCGTTAATATATCTAAGTGATCAACTAGAGCGCGATATAACTATCTTCAACTATCATTAAGAGACCGTTTATATTGTTTATCGCCTTAGTTTATAGCATTTATCAAAACAATTTACCGATTGTTTCATATTCTAAAAAATTATAACAATTGATGGCGCTCTTTCTATATCAGTCACATATTAAAATTCAGATTAATCCAACCATTACTTGTCCATTTTTGCAAATAACTGATGACAGGAGATAAAATGTAAAGAAATGTGCAATTCAATATGACAATTAAACATTTCCGAACAATTTTTCTAAAAAAAAAATCATCCAAAAACAAACATTGAATTCTAATTATAGAAGGCTTTAAATAGATTGCTTTGGACAATGTATACCGGCACTTGTTTAATATCAGAAGCTTAAGAAATTCAAATTAATAATCACTTTTAACACAAATGTACAACTAAGGTATTACTTTTGACCAAAATTAAGTGAATTGTCCTTAAATGATCAATGATTTGGACAATGCTTATAACATTTATTTAATACTGAAATCACAACTACATTATCATGAAAACAAGGAAAAATGCTATTGTGCCGTTAATATATCTAAGTGATCAACTAGAGCGCGATATAACTATCTTCAACTATCATTAAGAGACCGTTTATATTGTTTATCGCCTTAGTTTATAGCATTTATCAAAAGATTTTTGCTCACCAACTCTTTCTAGTAGGACTCTGTACTTGACATTAGATTTATTGTCTCTGAGCAAAGGTGTTTAGGGCTAACTAGCTTAGCAGCTATTCTCTTAGGCCTTGTTTTGTAATTCTTTTGACATAAAAAATAAAACCAAACAAAAAATGCATATCTTTAACCAAGTTTTATATTACAAAGCAAAACAAATTTAAGAGGAGACACGACAAACACAAATAAACTCAGAAGCAACTCATGAGAGAAAACGATACATGTAACTTCAGCAAACCTTAGAAAGAAACCAACAACTAGACCCGATAATTCTTAGAAAAAAAAAAAAACAGAAAGTTATCAATCTATTTAGCATCTTAAGCCAGTTCTGAGACATGGTCTTGGAGCTGCTAATTGGGTTGTCATTTGACTAGGTAATTTCTCTGGCTAGGGTATACCCAGATTTCACAGAGTATTGCCCTGAATCATAAGGTTGCCACATCCAAAAGTCATTTGTTGCCTGATTTGGAATTGCAATCCTTTGAATAGCAAAAATATCAACATCCCATAACAGGGACTTGAGCTTTGTTGAGTCCCACATATGATTGCGTATGTCTATTAGCTCACTAACTTTATGCAAGTTGTCATCTGCTTTTGGTGTTATGACTCTGAAATGGTTTTCTCTCGGAATCTATGGATCAAAAAATATAGGGTAAAAGACAATTTGCACCTTCCTTAGATGGGTAATATACAAAAAAGCCTCATTGTTCGGGGATATAAAAAGGAAAGAGAGAAGCGATGTCAACGACGACGGCACACCGGTGGGTTCGATGGTTGCGAGCAGTTTTGTGTTTCAGGCGGCTGAGAGGAGGTTTGAGAAGTTGCTTGCTGCTAGGGTTTCAATAGAAAAATCTGAGGAAGACGATGGGGTCGATTGCCCCCCCCCCTCCCCTTGAAGGGATGCTTTTCCCGTGCAATCCCCTGCTCAATCAGCTTCACAAAGTTTAAATTCTTTCCCTCTTTTTGGTGGTGATTAGTTTGATTTGTGGGTGGTGGTGGTGGTGGTGCAGATGGGGGTGTCTCTCTTCTTCTTCTTCTTCTTCTTCTTCTTCTTCTTCTTTTTGTCGCACGTAATAAGCTAATTGTTGTTGTTGATGTTAATTTTGTGGTCAAATTTTGGTGCTATTTGTTCATGTTGTTTGTTAAAATACTGGTAATGTTCTTAGACTAATTTTAGATCTGTGAATGTGAATTTGGAATGATGGTGGTGGTGGTGGGGTTTCGGCGGCGGAGGTGGTTGTGGGCGGAGAACACCTAGAATACTAAGAACAAGAATAAAATAAACACCAGAACACTAATAAGGGCAAAATGGTCATAAAAATGTCAGATTGCACCCCCTCTCAACTGAGATTAACAGAAGGGTGGTATTTGTCTAACTTCCATCCACTGACAGGGTTTGTTTTGTCTCTGACATGGTAGCTTTTGTATATCCCCGAACAATGAGGTTGTTTTTGTATATTACCCATCTAAGGAGGGTGCATTTTGTCTTTTACCCAAAAAGATATCAATTGACTCACCATCTCCTAGCTTTCTGATTTTTCCCCTTTTCAGTAACTTCCTCCCAAAGATTTGATTACCCAACTTTGCCTTGAAGAAAGATTCCGAGTGAAAATACTTAGCCTTGATGATTCGGGCAGTTAGGCGATCGGGTTTTTGCAGCAATCTCCAGCATTGTTTCGCAAAAATAGCTTGATTGAAATCTTGGATGTCACGAAAACCAATACCACCCTGTCCTTTTGTAAGCTTCATCTTCTCCCATGCTAGCAATTCTGTCCGTCAAATAATTGAAAGTGATCTTTTTATCTCTTCCAACTGTTGCAGGGAGCCCCATATAACGTTCGTGCTCGTTAACCTCTAGAACACCGCACATAGAGCTTACTTCTTGCTGTACTGCCGTGGACAAGTTCGCGGAGCAAGTTGCTGCAGATTTGTCAAAATTTATCTTTTGGCCCGAGGCCGCTTGATAGAATGAAATTAATTGTAGTAAATTTTCGACAATATTTTAACATTTCTTTTAGATCCTATTCACAACATAATGATGATTAGAAAAGTAAAGATGTACAAATCTCTTATGGCATTGCATTAAGCAGGTAGAACATTAATACGTGTCTAACACCATGGTTAGAGGTTTCCAAGTATAACCGTTGTCTTATTTGTGGGGTTAAATGGCACTTTGTTGAGTCCATTTAATTATGACTTATCCTTTCAATTGCAGCTGTTGTGCAATTTCCAAAATTAATGGGGCAGTTTGCTAAGTTCTTATATTTGCGCAACTATCTCCATGTTCGAAAACATCCCTTCTTTTTCTGTTCAACATCGTTTACCAAGAATGTGGAAGATTTAATTTCAAAGTTTAAACTCAAAATTACATTTCACTATGCGAATTCGAGAATTCGCGGTACATAATTTGTTTTTCACACATAACCTATCAACACACTCTTTCTCTAGAGATGTGAGGACACACACTTGAAATTGCTCCAGTATAAACTATTTTTTATTGAGTGGTGATCTCACGAACTCGTGTTCATTGATACTATCATGAGACCGCGACGTGGCATGCTCACATCCATAAATTTGATTTCATTATGGAAGGAGATATATATTTATTATGACTTTAAATCTTAAAGAATATGCGATTGTGATTTCTCCTTCCTTAATGAAAAGATGTGTGGATGTGAGTATGCCACATCACGTTCTCATGATAGTATCAATGAACACGAGTTGAGATCACCCAATTATATTGATCATTAATCCTCGTAAAGAGTAGTGATGTTGTGATTTCAATTCCACTCATTTGTTCCAATTCCTTATAGTAAGCTATTACTTATCACTTTCTCATGCTAGCTCACTGGTTTGTCTCGCTCAAGAGACTTTGGCTCTGTCGGGTTCCTCCGTCAAGTTATTGGAGTAAGGATCAACTGAAGGCGCACCCATGCATCTGACTCTATAGAGAGCAAGAGAATAGGGAGATGGAGCAGCCATTTCCGGGCGTCGCAGCTTATAGAGCCAATTCCCTGATACCCTCCTTTCTCACCTAGCGAGATGGTGCCCACAAACCACATTCTTTGGTCAGGTTTACCACTCTACTAGAACGATTGAACGTGGCTTAAAAGACACGGAATCTAAGTTTACAATTCAATACCTTCGAGGGCTTGGGTATCGGAGTTCGTACCACTATCCCTTCCTTCTATTCAAAGAGAACAACTGCCCCTTCCTCTTCCTATCGGTCTTCGCTAAAGCCTTTGGCTACAACCCCGAAAACTGCTGCTAAGGCTGCTCCCTATAGGTTGAATGGACTTCGTCTCTCGATCTATCGATCGAAAAAGGTGAAGAAATCCCTATTTTGGACATAATTCGAAATTCCCTTTCATAAGCGGGTCTAGAAATCAAAAAAGTCGATGAAAACCCGTCTTTTTTGCACTTTCTTCTTTTATTAAGGCAACCTTCCTCTCGATCAAGATATTGGATCATATCTCGTGATTTTGGACATAATGGCGATTTCCCGTCATACGAGGCTCGCGAAAAATGTTACTTGTCTTTCTCCCAATGGGCGAAAGAAATGATTTCATAATTGACTACATATAATAGATGTGATCTCCCCCGCATCTCCTCATCCCGTTAGGAAATCCGACCGGTGCCCGGGTAAGGTAAACACCACAACCCTTACTCTTTCTTTCTATTTCCTTCACCCTACGTTCTTCCACTAAAGTCCTCTTCCTATCGGTTAGGGACTTCGAGACCTTTTGGCAACATAAGCAAACAACCCCTTTAGGTCATGAGCCACTGCTTTACTCCTTGGCAACCTATGAGTTGTAGGAAGTACGTTTGAAATTTCAATGGCGTTAAGGCCCAGGATCGCTCGCTGTTCTCTTATTCTCTCAAGGGTACTAAGCCCAATGGGTGGCAGGTCTTGCAAGGCTGGGTAACAATGGAACTTATTGAAAATGCTTACGTAGGGATATTGGCAGATCGCAGCTCTCTGTTTTGGTACTTCGGGAGATTTAGTTTGGTTTGCTTGACTTGGATTGATCTTGACTATGTAATGATGAAGATGGACCGATATCTTCTTAGTGGTTGGCAAGTGAGAGAGCTAGTCCGTGAGCTTGCCTAGGTAGTGGAACTCAAGGATTGGAGCCCCTTACAGATGGACATATTTGGTCTTTTGGAAGGAGGACATTGGTTTTAGCGATAGGACTCGTATCTGCATGGATTAGACTATTCCCCGTATTGATCTTGGCTATATAAGATATTGATGTTATCTGCATGGATAAGACTATTCACAGGATCGAGAAACTATGGATTGGATATACGAGTGTGACTTGTATGTCTTGTATCCAATCTGAATATAGAGACAAAGGGATGAGACAGTACTTGCACAATGTTTGTCAAAGTAATGACTATTTTTATTAGTTGGGTGGCATGGATGTGTTGCTAGACACTGCTCCATGTTAATAAACGTTATTACTAACTAAGTAGAAACCTATGGGGTCACACGCCATAATGATTAAACTAGACTTTGTAATTAATTAATATTATTAATTAATAGGAGGATCAATACGCAACTATTTGCAAACTTAGTATGACTAATTTGCAAGTTGGACTAATCCGTGTATGGGTTAGTTTAGGAGAGGGGCCATTATGTAGTTAAAAAGGAGTTGTTGGACTATATAAAGAACACTCCTCGCTTATTTTCTCACTAATGCTCATGACACATTGAGTGAGAGAGAAAAGCAAGGAGAGAGAGCAAGACAAGGGCCGAACCCAACCCCGTCTGCCCCCCTCTACCCGTCGACCAAGAGGAGGCCGAGCCTCTTTTGATCTCCGTTGTGTGATTCTTCATTCTTCCACCAATTGCTAGGAAAAAGGTGTGGAGGAATCTACCACTTCATCCTAGGCGCGGACTAGCTTTAGAGACGCAAACAATAATTGCGTGTGAAGTCATCACAGGAAACAAACAAGGTAATCGTTACTTGAATCTTCACTATCATTATGATGTCTCTTTCTGTGATCTTTTGTGGGTCTTGTGCGGATCTTATTTGTTTAATGTGCTGTGTAATTTGTTACAAAACCCAACAAAAAGAGTACATGCTAATGGTGAAGAATTTATAAGGAAAACTCACCCAAATCTGAGCTAGGCCAAGCAACATTTTCAAATTCCAGAATGTCATCATCCTCGTTACCAGTAGGATTCTCAAGCACACTAAGAGCATTTCTTTGTAGCTTTACTTCTATGCCATTTGTAAGAACCTTTACAGTTAACATAAATGGAAAAGTAAGAACAATATTATACAAATCATCAAGAATGACTCAGCAACAAAAGAACAAGCTTGGAGCAATAAAAATAACAAAATGTGGAGATTTGGTTACTTCGTTTTTGAAAGGATTGGGCTGTTTTTCAGTCTTTTTCTCTTTTAGCTAGGGTTTCAGATGGAAACCTGTATTTTCTTCGAAGAGACAAATGTGCTCTTGCTCATGGGCTTTTCAAGTTATGTTTTCAACCTGACGATTGTTGTATTTGGGCCTCTTGCCCTACCAACTTGTACAATGCATGTGTTTCAAACTTTTCCCAGTATTAAATAAATCACAAGCTCCTTGCAAAGAAATACAGTTTCGATTATTTGATACGAAAAAATGGATAATTATAGTAAACATTTCATAACAAACTCCAGCGAAACATAGCTGTTAGGAAACATAAGCACCTTGTTATGTCTAATCTATTTCGATCAGCGTAATCTATGCAAAAAAATGGTAGCAAATTATAACAAAATAAAAGATAAAAAAAGGAGAAATGTAGAAATATGTTCATTAAAACGAATCAAACTATATAAAATAAGATGAGGGAATGATATAAAGTGTCCAGTGCTTCACCGTGATACTAAAGCTTCGCTCTTTGTCTGATTTATGTAATAAAAAAAATATTTCTGCAACGTGCTTTAAATAACATTTATCTTTTTTTTTATTAAAAGAGGTTATTCTAACTAAGAATTTTCTTAATTTCACTCGCAAAATTTACTTTTCAGGAGACAAAAAAGAAGATATATAAAAATAAACTTTTTAGAAAATCTAGAAATCCCAAAGTAAGCTACTTTTTATATAAAGATAATAATCAGCATATTTTTTTGAGTAAATCATACCAACTTGCTATAGTATACTCCATCCGTTCTACCAGATTGTTCGATCTTTCCTTATATGGACGTCCCGCCAGATTGTTTAAACTTTTAAAATATAGTAACTTTTTACTTGAAAAATATCATTTTACCCTTGAAAAAAATAAATTCATTTTAACTAGGCCTAATTAATTCAAATTAGTAAAAGTTACCTAACTTAATTAGGCACAGCTATGAAATCCATACATTGTAATAGCTAGTAGAGCAAGAGGCCCAAGTACAACAATCATCAAGTTAAAAACCTAATTTGGAAAGCCCATGAGCAAGGGCACATTTGTCTCTTCCAAGAAAATACAGGTTTCCATCCGAAGCTAAAAGAGAAAAAGACTCAAACAAATCAATATTGGTTTTACTTACAAAGTCAACCAATTGGTTTGACAACCCAATTGGCCCCATTTTAATATTAACCCTAAAATCAAAACGGATGTATCTCGTTCGGTGTTCTTCCCCAAGTCTTGTCTCTCTTTCTATCCATCCTCCTGGATCTAGGGTTTGGTGTTTTTCTTAGATTTCTTTTTTCTTCGCGTTTTGAACTTCGATTCGCCATGGAAGATGAGGTAGAAGGGCAGTGGAACCCTGATTCTTACGAATCTGAAGGTCGAAAGAGTCTATCGATCCAGTACCCTTCGACGCCGGTTTTTCGTTCATGCCTGATATGGATGATCGATGAAGCCGAACCACCGGATGACCATTGTGATGCGGTGGTGGGCTTCGGCGCAGGTCATGCGTCTGTTCCGTTCGATTCAGACAAAACTCAACGAACGAATGATTTTGAAGAGCTAGCTGCGGCATCCGGTGGCTTGGTAATACATTCCAGCGAAAATGGTGATTCATCATATGATGGATACGGTTGTAATGATGATAGGGATTCTCAATTCATGCTTTTTTTGGAAGGGAGGTTCTTATATCTAAACTCTAGTCTTTCAATTCATGATATTTGGCATGCTAAATCTAGAGTATGTGATCTTGGAGTATGTGATATGAAATCATAAATCTAAACCCTAACCCTGTGATCTACTGATCTGGTAGATGTGTAAATGATCTATGATTATGTGATATGATATTCTCTTATCTGCGGATCTGATTGATTTGATTTGATTCATGTTCTACTGATTTCTAAACCCAAATCATGTGATCTACTGATCTGGCATGATGTGTAAATGATGTGGCATGATGTGTAAATGATCAGGTTGAGTATGTGATCTATGATACTATGTGATTCATGATCTATTCATGTTTTATGTGATTTTGAATTTGAAATGTGATCTAGACTGATACAGATTTTGAAGTAATTCAACAGGATGTGGAATAACACATTTTCGTATGATCTGGAATCAGATCTGGTCGGTCAAAGTGACCCTTAAAGTTAAACTGGAACAAAGAATTGGAACGCTTGTGGTACAATTTAATCTGCTTTCGATCTGCGTAGTCTACTCAAAAAATGATAGGAAAGCATAACCAAATAAAAAACAAAAAAAGATAAATGTGAGAAATTTGTTCATTAACGAATCAAATTATTTAAAATAAGACGAGGGAATGATATAATGTGTTCAATGATTCACTATGATACTAATTTATGCGACATTTTAACCTTTCCTATGTCAAAAAAAGTGTCTTCTTTCTATTTTTTTCAACGTGTTTGAAATAACGTTTTATCTTTTTTAGATACTAAAGTGGTTTTTCTAACTACAACTTTTCTTATTTTCACTCTTAAAATTTAGTTTTTAGGGCTAAAAGTGAACATTGGTAAGGATTTTTTTCCTAAAGACAAAAAAAAAAAAAAAAAAAAAAAAAAAAAAAAAAAAAAAAAACTTTTTAGAACATCTAGAAGTCGCAAAGTAAGCACTTTTTTATTTTTTTTATAAAAGGATGAAAATCAGCCTAAGCATTTGTTTGAGTTAATAATACTAACTTGTTATATTATATATGTTACATAACATTTAAGACCGAGAATCTAAGACTAAGAAATTTGTAAGAAATAGTCATATTTACAAATAAATAATTAAACATAAACAAAAGTTAATCACCAAAACTTCCACGACTCTGTAAAGTTATCAATGCAGTCAAATGGAAACAATAAACTCACTCTGTCTTCTTCTACTTACCGGGGGTATTGATTTATCAATTAATATTATACATTTTGGTAGTTTCGGATTTGAAAATATTCTCATGACATTGGCTTTAATACTATGTTTTATACTTGCATTAATCCTATTAGTACTATTGGGTAAGTATATTGGAAAAATCGTATTTGGGAAAAAAATGTATTTCGAATTAAATTGCATTTATTTGTTGCGTAACATTTGGTTATCAATGTCACATCAGTTTTACATAAATTACATAAAATTTGAATCAAGATGGTCAAAATGACTCACTCTTTAGTGATATTTTCAGATTTTCACTTCCTCTATTCTACATTTAACAATTATTGGATCTATTTAATATTTATGTTTGTCTTTTATCGAAATTTTAACTTTCTCTGACTCATAGACCGAAAAGTGGGTGCTTGTTTAGTGGTAGAGCGTTTGAAGCCACATCATGAGGTCCCGGGTTCGGACCCGGCTATATGATGTAATTCTAAAAAACTCATATGCCAAATATTTCTACGAGAAAACACAGAAATGCAAGTAAATAACACAACCAAAACTACATAAAGGATAGGAGCAGCTACATCTGAATCGAACTCCAATTACAACTAACTAAAGAAGCAAATAAGAAGAAGAACGAGAAGAAGAAGAGACGTAGTTATCACATATTCATGGGATTGATTGGATTGAGGGATTTGGTTAATCATAACCAAAACTCAATTTTTTTAGGAGTTGGGATTAACTAAAATCTAATTTTTTGTAGAGAATAACTCAACTATTTAATTCAAATAGAGGTGGGGTAGGGTTAACTAAAACCAGGGGTTGACCCATGTGCATTCAAGGGGCTATGCCCCCCCCCCCCCCCCTCGGGTTGGTTTTTTAGAGATAGCTATTCGATATGTATGTGAGTGAAATTGAAGAATTTGGTACCAGCTCAACAATGTGCCCCCCAGAGTCTGTGGCGATTAATTATGTTGTAATTACATATTTTTGTATTAATTATCTTCTTAATCCTCATAGCTTGTTTAGATTTAAGGACATTCATAAAATATTATATTTTTTGTGATTGATATGAAGTAGCGGATATTTCAATTTTGTGTGCCCCCCTAGAGTCTCTGGCGATTGATTATGTTGTAATTACATATTTTTGTTTCAATTATCTTCTTAATCCTCATAGCTTGTTTATATTTAAGGACATTCATAAAATATTATATTTTTTTATGATTGATATGAAGTAGCGGATATTTCAATTTTGTGTCTGCAAACTTATAAAGTTGTTAAGTGTAGTAGAATTTTGAAGTTAGATATTAAGATTGGCACTATAGTCAAACTATAACTATTTTTGTTGGAATTATAATTGTTAGAAAGTATTAAATTTTACAAAAACATCTCTGAATGAAAAATAATTACGACACTCTCCATCCGAAATGAATGTCCTGTTATTTTTATAAGAATAACAAGTTTTAATATTGTTTTGCTCATCATACCTACTCCTCAAAATGATTAAAAATAGGATGACACTCATTTTCGGACAGATGCATTATAATTTTAGATTCTTCTTACTTTTAACTTGGCCCCCTACACAAAATTTCTGGGTCCGTCCCTGACTAAAACCCCAAAACCCTCTAATTCAAACAGGACCATGGTTGTGTCTTGGTACTACCGGCTCTTGGCCACCCCCCGATCGGTCACCATACATCGCCGCCGATGATTCCTGACCCATCCCCTAATCTGACTTGAGCTGAGTCCGATCTTCCCGGAGAGCTCCTCGACCGCCTCTCTGCCTCAACGCTCTGTCTTCCAACCCTTATCCTCAGCAAACTCCATTAAGTTGTCAGTTTGTTCCTCTTTGAATCTAGATCTCTTAGTGCATGTCCTTTGTGGACCCCTCACTACGATGGCTCGAGGCGGGGAGGACTGCTACTCAGCAGGCGGAGATGGCATTATCATTCTTGGTTGAGCATCGTGGAGTCCTCCAACCTTCTCCATGAAGCTTCCAGGGTGGATTGTATCCGGAAGCCTGTTGCGTATGATCCAGCTGATTATCGCGTCAAAAACCAGCCCTAAGGATACATGCAACTTCTGGATGGCTTTGCAGTCACGGTACCTCTAGATACGACTAATTGGTGGATACACAATATTTGGTAGGCAGCGAAAACTATCCGCTGCCTCCTTTTTCGAGTAGTCACTGTCAAAAGCATTCGGGGTTCTGAAGTTCGTGGCGGAAACAAAAGCCGGAGTACCGCTGGAGGACTTAGGGATTTTTTGGGGTTTTTTCGGTGCTTTGGTGCCATGAGTCTGAAATGGAGAGGCAAGCGGTTTCTTCAGAGAGTTGGGGGGGGGGGGGGTGGCATATGCGGAAAATGTTTATTTATGGAAGAAAAGATTTGATTAATACTTTCAGTGTTTGTGGTGTTTTCAAGTTTTCGTATTCAATTTACCGATTGTTTAATATTCTAAAAATTATAACAATTGATGGTGCTCTTTCTATCAGTCACATATTAAAATTCAGATTAATCCAACCATTACTTGTCCATTTTTGCAAATAACTGATGACAGGAGATAAAATATAAAGAAATGTGCAATTCAATATGACAATTAAATAGTACCGAACAATTTTTCTAGAAAAAAAAATCCTCCAAAAACAAACATTGAATTCTAATTATAGAAGGCTTTAAATAGATTGCTTTGGACAATGTATACTGGCACTTGTTTAATATCAAAAGCTTAATAAATTCAAATTAATAATCACTTTTAACACAAGTGTACAACTAAGGTATTACATTTGACCAAAATTAAGTGAAATGTCCTTAAATGATCAGTGATTTGGACAATGCTTATAACATTTACTTAATACTGAAATCACAACTACATTATCATGAAAACTAAGGAAAAATGCTATTGTGCCGTTAATATATCAAGTGATCAACTAGAGCGTTGATATAACTATCTTCAACTATCATTAAGAGACCGTTTATATAGTTTATCGCCTTAGTTTATAGCATTATCAAAAGATTTTTGCTCACCAACTCTTTCTAGTAGGACTCTGTACTTGACATTAGATTTATTCTCTCTGAGCAAATGTGTTTAGGGCTAACTAGCTTAGCAGCTATTCTCTTAGGCCTTGTTTTGTAATTCTTTTGACAAAAAATAAAACAAAACACAAAATGCATATCTTTAACCAAGTTTTATATTACAAACCAAAACAAATTTAAGAGGAGACACGACAAACACAAATAAACCCAGAAGCAAGTCAAGAGAGAACACGATACATGTAACTTCATCAAACCTTAGAAAGAAACCAACACCTAAACCTGATAATTCCTAGAAAAAAAAAAACGAAAAGCTACTAGACCCAATACCGAAGGGTCCCCTAAACCTCACTACTAACCGGTCCTCCGTTGGGTGTTGAAGAAGATGACCCGCCAAACATAGCCTCTTTCCTGTGGTTGTTGATCCACCACTTCAGCTAAGCAATCGTGACCCCGAGCCGGTCACTCGTCTCCGCCAGGTGGGCTTGGTTAGCATTTCGGAGGCTACAGTTGATGCCTCTCCCAAACTCCCTCATTTCCTCCTTCTGTTGAGGGCTGAAGACTATCCTCTTCAGCGGCGGCGGCAGCGGTGGATTCACCACATCCACTGCATCTCTATCCACTTCTTCCTCCTGATCCGATGTTAGGTCAATTACAGCTTGTGGACCTGGTTGGAGACTGTGTGGATACAGCACCACAGGAGGCCTTCCTGCATTGTGGAGCCGGGTGACAATCTCCATGAAATCGGACGTCAAGATTGCTGGGATCTCTGTTCGCCGGTGGTGGCTCTTCTGGCAACCACAGCTAGCACATTGAAGTGAGTCCACTACGGTGCTGCGGACGAACTTCTGGCCCCCGTCGAAATCACTCCCGTCGGAAAGATGACGGAGGCATTGTGTGTAGGTGACAATGTCGCCGTCCATTTTCAGAGAGACAGAGAGAGCGCGGAAGATGAGTGTAGGACTGTGTACAGAGATAGAGAGAGTTGTGTTGTAGTGATGCATGTTGTGTGCATAACAAATATGCATATATATATATAACATGAATGTCAACACGAATGAAGTATACATTCAAATTTTTTTATTTAATTCAATAAAAAATAGAACTTTAAACTATTTTATTAAATTTCCTATGTTTTTTTAATTAAATTGTTGTTATTAGGAAAGTAAATCTTCAATCAATTTCCTAAACTTCATTTGACATAGGAAAGTCTATTTTATTTGTGTCGACATTTATGTCAGATATACTTACTGGTATATACCTAACTACAACACAATCCTCTTTTTATACATTTTGACGCTCATCTGACCCACTTTCTCTCTGAAAATGAATGGCGACATTGTCACCTATGCAGAATGCCTCCGCCATCTTTCCGACAGGGGAGATATCGACTGGTGCCAAAAAGTTCGTACGCGACATTGTGGACTCACTTCAATGTATGTGCGAACCGTGGGACGAGAAGAGCCACCACCGGCAAACGGAGATCCCATCAATCATGACGTCCGATTTTGTGGAGATCGTCATCGGACTCCACAATGCGGGAAGGCCTTCGGTGGTGCGCTACCCACACAGTCTCCAACCAAGTCCACAAGCTGTAATGGACCTCACATCGGATCAGGAGGAAGAACTGGCCGGAGATGCAGTGGTTGTGGTAAATCCACCACTGCCGCCGCCGCCACCGCAGAGGATAGTCTTCACCTCTCAACAGCAGGAGGAAATGAGGGACATCAAGAGGGGCATCAACTGGAGCCTCCAAAACGCTAACCCAGCCCAACTGGCGGTGACAAATGATCGGATTGGGGTTACAATTGCTCAATTGAAGTGGTGGATCAACACCCACCGAAAAGTGGCTATGTCAAGCGGGTCATCTTCAAACACCCAACGTAGGATTCTAGTGAGGTTCAAGAAAGGGTAGTACCGTAGTAGTTAGGTTTAAGGCACCCTTCGGTGTTGGGTCTTTTTTTGTTTTTTGGTTGGGGGTCTAGTAGTTGGTTTCTTTCTTAGGTTAGCTTCAGTTAGATGCCTTGTGTCTTCTCAGGAGCTGTTTATGGGCTTATTTGTGTTTGTCGTGTCTTCCCTTGCTTTGTTTGTGTTTGTACTATGAAACTTGGTTGAAGTAAGCATTTTTTGTTTGGCTTTATGTCAAACGAAGTACAAAACAATGCCCAAGAGAATAATTGCTAAGCTAGTTAGAGCTAAACACCTTTGATCATAGAAGATAAATCTAATGTCAAGTACACAGTCCAACTCATGAGCAAATATCTTTTTGTAAATGCTATTATGAGGATTTATGAAATAAATTATATAAACTGTCTCTCAATAATAGTTGAAGTTAGTTACATCGCTCTCTAGTTGATTACTTAATATATTGACGGCACATTGCTTTCTCAGTTCCGAGATCAATAACTTTCGAATAAGTTTGTTGAAGTTACTGTGAATATTTTTGTGTTTTATCCAACATTAGCCCTTAGCCGAACAATAATCGTTAATATTATTGAGTGTCTAGTTTAGATTAGCAATGTACAGTTGGCTAGATGGTATCCCAAATCGGGTTATTCCTCTTGACGTATCTGTTTCGGGTGCATACCCACCAAATTAATGAAATTTTCACTTAAAAAAAATAGTACGGCTCCATTTACTAAAACAAAGTAGTACGGCTCTTCTACATGCTTTAATATTCAATACTTTGTTCAAAGCCATCAGCATACATTGGTGAGGGTTCAATTCACACCTTCACAATTATGAGGATTTAATTGATGCTTATGTACTTGGTAAAAAGAAACTAGTACACAATTTTTTTTTTTTTTTTTTTTTTTTTTTGAGAATTTGGATTTTCATTAAATTAAACTAGAAAGTACAATTCAATGTATCTGTCCTCACGACAGCTGTGAGCCACTTAAGCCTTTCCTCTACCGTCTCTCTTTGAATTCAAGGCGACTTTAGCTATCTGGTCTGCCGCTCGGTTCCACTTTCTAGAAATAAAGCTCCATTGTAAATCTCTGAAGCTTTGACTCCTCCGGGTAATCTCTTCGAGGGTTTCTGCTAGTGTCGTTCTCTCTCCTTTACCCATATCTCCCTGTTGGACTTGGAGTATGAGGGTCTTTGCATCTTCTTGAACTATCAATCTCTCGATCTTCATCTCTTCTGCTAGCTTGAGGCCTCTGCTCATGGCTTGGGCTTCGATCTCCCTCGCCCATGTACCCCACTGATCGAAAACGAGTATGCATTCACCAAATCCCCATGATGTCCTCGGATAAAAACTCCAGCACATGCTCTCCTCTCTCGATATGACCAAGCGCCATCAAAATTGAGTGTAAACCACCCTGGAGGAGGGGATTTCCAAGCAGAAGCTTCGGGCGAGGGATCTTCGGTTGGCGAGGCAGCGTTGTTCAATTCCGAGATGAAACTGTGAGCTTGGTCCGCTAGTAGTTCTGGATATGAGATATGACCTTCAAAACACACTTTATTTTCGATGGATCCAAAGCTTCCAGAGGCCATAGCTGAAATGGATCTGGCCTATGGTGCTACAACTCTGACAAAGGTACTCGATTTCAAGCTCCAAACATCTTCTTCCCATACTCTTCTTTGCAAACAGATCCCAGAACTTTCTTGCTGTTGGGCACTTTACGAAAATATGTTCAGCACTTTTCGTTATGATAGTTACATATTTTGCAAGTCGGGTCTAAATTTGTGATGCCTCTGGTGCAGAGATTTGAACCAGTTGGAATAATTTTGTTGTGAGTCCGCCACACTAAATACATAATTTTTTTTGGGATTTTTAATTTCCAGAGCATCTTAAGCCAGTTCTGAGACAGGGTCTCGGAGCTGCTAATTGGGTTGTCATTTGACTAGGTAATTTCTCTGGCTAGGGTATACCCAAATTTCACAGAGTATTGCCCTGAATCATAAGGTTGCCACATCCAAAATTCATTTGTTGCCTTATTTGGAATTGCAATCCTTTGAATAGCAAAAATATCAACATCCCAGGGACTTGAGATTTGTTGAGTCCCACATATGATTGTGTTAGCTCACTGACTTTATGCAAGCTGTCATCTGGTTTTGGTGTTATGACTGTGAAATGGTTTTCTCTCAGAATCCATGGATCAAAAAAGATAGGGTAAAAGACAATTTGCACCCCCCTTAGATGGGTAATATAAAAAAAAACCTCATTGTTCGGGGATATAAAAAGGAAAGAGAGAAGCGATGTCAACGACGACGGCACACCGATGGGTTCGATGGTTGCGAGCAGTTTTGTGTTTCAGACGGAGAGGAGGTTTGCGAAGTTGCTTGCTGCTAGGGTTTCAACAGAAAAATCTGATGAAGACGATGGGGTCGATTGCCCCCCCCCCCTTGAAGGGATGCTTTTCCCGTGCAATCCCCTGCTCAATGAGCTTCACAAAGTTTATATTCTTTTCCTCTGTTTGGTGGTGATTAGTTTGATTTACACCTTTATTGACTTTTTTCCCTCTTTTTTTCGTACGTAATAAGCTAATTGTTGTTGTTGATGTTAATTTTGTGGTCAAATTTTGGTGCTATTTGTTCATGTTGTTTGTTAAAATACTGATAATGTTCTTAGACTAATTTTAGATATGTGAATGTGAATTTGGAATGATGGTGGTGGTGGTGGGGTTTCGGCGGCGGAGGTGGTTGTGGGCGGAGAACACCTAGAATTCTAAGAACAAGAATAATATAAACACCAGAACACTAATAAGGGCAAAATGGTCATAAAAATGTCAGATTGCACCCCCTCTCAACTGAGATTAACAGAAGGGTGGTATTTGTCTAACTTCCATCCACCGACAGGGTTTGTTTTGTCTCTGACATGGTAGTTTTTGTATATCCCCAAACAATGAGTTTGTTTTTGTATATTACCCATCTAAGGAGGGTGCATTTTGTCTTTTACCCAAAAAGATATCAATTGACTCACCATCTCCTAGCTTTCTGATTATTCCCCTTTCCAGTAGCTTTCTCCCAAAGATTAAACTACGCCAGGCGAAAGAGGGTTGATTACCCAACTTTGCCTTGAAGAAAGATTCCGAGTGAAAATACTTAGCCTTGATGATTCGGGCTATTAGGCGATCGGGTTTTTGCAGCAATCTCTAGCATTGTTTCGCAAAAAGAGCTTGATTGAAATCTTGGATGTCACGAAAACCAATACCACCCTGTCCTTTTGTAAGCTTCATCTTCTCCCATGCTAGCAATTCTGTCCGTCAAATAATTGAAAGTGATATTTTTATCTCTTCCAACTGTGGCAGGGAGCCCCAGATAACGTTCGTGCTCGTTAACCTATGGAACACCGCACATAGAACTTATTTCTTGCTGTACTGCCGTGGACAAGTTCGCGGAGCAAGTTGCTGCAGATTTGTCAAAATTTATCTTTTGGCCCGAGGCCGCTTGATAGAATGAAATTAATTTTAATAAATTTTCGACAATATTTTAACACTTCTTTTAGACCCTATTCACAACATAATGATGATTAGAAAAGTAAACATGTACAAATCTCTTATGGCATTGCATTAAGTAGGTTGCACATTAATACGTGTCTAACACCATGGTCAAAGGTTTCCAAGTATAACCATTGTCTTATTTGTAGGGTTAATTGGCACTTTGTTGAGTCCATTTAATTATGACTTATCCTTTCAATGGCAGCTGTTGTGCAATTTCGAAAATTAATGGGGCAGTTTCCTAAGTTCTTATATTTGCGCAACTATCTCCATGTTCGAAAACATCCCTTCTTTTTCTGTTCAACCTCGTTTACCAAGAATGTGGAAGATTTAAGTTCAAAGTTTAAACTCAAAATTACATTTCACTATGCGAATTAGAAAATTCGCGGTACATAATTTGCTTTTCACACATAACCTATCAACGCACTCTTTCTCTAGAGATGTGAGGACACACACTTGAAATTGCTCCAGTATAAACTATTTTTTATTAAGTGGTGATCTCACGAACTCGTGTTCATTGATACTATCATGAGACCGCGACGTGGCATCACTACAACAATTCTGACCTGTGCCGACCATTTTTTTATCGACAAGCAATTCTGTGTCGCCAGTTATATGATTTATCTACTGAATTTGTGTTTGTCGATATAACTTGTCAATACTGTCAACTTTTACAAATTCAAGTTAAAAAATTGTCAACAATTGGATGCGCTAAATTTTCCCGCTCCCGATAATAAAATAGGTAACAAACATAATATCTAATGACTCACAAATTCGTCAAAAAATCAAAACACATTATTTTGGAGGGTAATGATAAATTATTTCCACACTTCTAAAATGTTGGAGGGAATCAGAATAAACAATTACACAAAAACATTAACTCTCTCACACCCACGTTACTCATCACTCTCAACCCCCGTCTCTCAAACTCCCTCTGAAAACCTCTCTCATCACTCTCCCGTCTGTCTCAAACTCTCTCAATCTCAATCTCAATCGAAATCGAAATCGAAATCAGTCTCAAAATCACGTGATTCTCTCTGAAAATCCTTCGATTAATCCCCTTCATCACTCTCAATCTCCTTATATTCTCCATCAGGCGATCCCCTTCATCAGTTTGTGAACGTGACAGTCTGGGTTTCTTGTAGGTCGATCCCCTTCATCAGGTATGATGTTCTCTCACTATTTCCTCTTCTTTTTTCCTTTCATTGTGTGTGCAATTTATTCTGGTTGATGAACTAGGGTTTCCTAGATGAGATCAACACAGTTTGAATGGGGGAATCGGGGGTTTTGCAGATTTAGGTTAATTTTGCAGATTTATGTTAATTACGAAGTGACTGCGCACATATTTGACCCAATTTTCTGATTGCATGTTCAGTTTATTTTGGTTCATGAACTAGGGTTTTCTGCTATTTCTTAAAAATTGGGGCTTTTATGTTTATTTTGGAGATTGGACTGATCATTTTTTTTCTGAATGATTTGGTTTGTGTTTGTTCAGGTTGCTGAGGTTTTTTTATGAGAAGCTCATTGCCCTGGACCCGATAAAGGTTGGTAGTTAGACTTGTACTTGTTTTGATATATGTTTCTGTTGGAATAGATGCCCTAGAGGCAATCTAGTTTAGTATGAATTTGTAATTGGCTAGAAATTCATTTATTATTTATTGGATATTTAATATAATGAAGTCCTTAGATTTACAATTGTGTTGTTTATCTTAAATATCCCTAGTCAAGTATAATGATTAAATGGGACAATCATCTATAGACTAGTATGGGGTTGGATTGATATGGAGATATCACGATCCAACACATAGGTGTGCATTACGGAATGTTGCACTGGATTGACCCATCACCGAGAAGGCTACATACACGTTATGTTGAGTCACAAGTGCTTCTCGGGTACAATGGTATTGTCATCCTTAGACTTGAAGTCACTAGATATTCTAGTTGTGGATCATTGTGATCTTGGTAGCGTTAAACGCTACACCGTAACTGGGTAGTTATAAAGGCGTGTATTGGATACAATGAGAAGCAGGCTTAGAGATCGTAGTGGACGTAGAGAGGATTTGCCCCTCCCACATAACGGGAGCAAATATCCAAGGCCACTCGAGGATAGTGCTTATAGAATGTCTGGCCAGACTCAAATAAATCGATATACGGGATATTGATGTTATTTGCACGAATAAGGCTATTCCATGGATCGAGAAACTAGGGATTGGATATACGAGTGTGACTTGTATGTCTCGTGTACAATCCGGATATGGAGGCAAAGGGATGAGACAATTACTTGTACAAGGTTGTCTAGATGACTATTCTATTAGTTGGCTAGAATGGATGTTTTGCTAGAAACCGCTCCATATTAGCAAAGAGTTGCTACCAACTAGATAGAACCTATGGGGTCACACGCTATATAGAGTTGTACTAGATTGTGGAATTAATTAATTAGATTAATTAATTAGAAGGATCACTTTGCAAACCCTTGCAAACTTAGTAGGGACTAATTTGCAAGGAAGGGACTAAATTGAACTCTAGTAGGACTAGAATAAGTCCTTTAGGTAGTTGACAAGGAGTTGTTGGACTATATAAAGGACCCTCCTCCTTCCTTCCCTACACACATTATGCTCTAGAGAGAACATAACAAGAGTAGGAGAGAACAAAGGAGAGAGAGAGCAAGCCACAAAGAGGGACGCCGCCCCCTTTGCCGCCGCCCCTTGTCCCCGACGCCACAAAGGGCCGAACCCCCTTTTGGTGCTTCGTTTTGCGTGATTCCTTCACCCTCCTTTCATTCCGGGCTAGCACCAAGGAGATTGGAGATCTAGGAACAACTCTAGGCGTGGATCAACTATAGAGAACGTGACACTATTCGCGTTTGAAGTCATCAAGGAGAACCCAAAGGTGTGTTTATGATTTCTTGCCTTTACTATCGTTATGCATCTAGACTTGTGATCCTTGGAGGGTTTTGCATGGTTGTTTGTTTGATTATGCTTCCGTTTGCGCGATCCATGAATCAAAACCCTACAGTGGTATCAGAGCCACAGGTCATAGAGCATAAACGTAGTTTATGTGTTACATTCTTGTTGTTTTACACCTTAATTTGTTGTTTATCGCGTAAAACAAGACAAATCAAGCATTGGATGCAATTTGTCAAACAATTAATCATAACAAGACCCAATTATTGCATTGGATGCATGAATTGGTGAGTTTGAGAAATTTTAGGATCTTAGATCTAGGGTTTGGGCATCCTTGGGGAAGAAGGAGTTCTCCCACAACAAGGAAACAACCAAACTTGGGCTCCAAGCAAGGAGGTTGTTTTGGAAACAACCTCCACAAGGAGGTTCGGCCCCCTAGGGGACCGCCCCCTTGCTTGCCGCCCAAGCTTGGCGCCCTAAGGGGCCGGGCGGCCCTAACCCGCGGGCCTAGCTTGCGGGTTTTGGGCCGGGCCGGCCCTAGGGCTTTATGGTTCACTTATTTGGGCCCGGGCAATTGGATTGTTGGGCCCATGGACCGTTTTAACCCTAGAAATCCTAAAATCAATTAAAATTGACCAAGCGCGTTAAAATTGGATTTTAACTGTTTATGTGCAAATCGCATGGTGATTGGATATGGCCTTAGGATGTGGTTTGATGTGGATGTTTAATTTTGTGGTTTGGTTTTACGGCCTGCGAGCTGATCAATTAATTGTAATATTTAATTAGGGTTTTATGGCCTGCGTGCCATTTTTTCTCAACTTGTGAGATTTATTTTATTTAGTATAGATATTAGCTAGTGCTAGATAAAGTAGATTGTTAGCCAAGATTGGAGAAAAGAAGCCCAAAGCCAAAGAAGCCACAAAAGATGGAGCATGGAGCATGGAGCACACCACATGACTATGAAGGATGGACCAAAAGATCAAGACGCATGGAGATGTGTTTGTTTAGGGTTCATAGATAATTCCATTGGCTTGGAATTATCTTAGTCTAGAAAAGGCCATATCCACATCACGTTTAATTTCTGTTTTGTGGTTGTTTATTTATTGTCTTATTATTTGTGTGGTTGGTGTATGGATGATGCATGCAATTAGGATAATAAGATAATTAGACAACCCGGATCTATTATTTGGAGTTGTGCCCAAACTCAAATAGATAGATTAGTTGATATTGATCAACAAAATAATTAAAAATTGTGAAAAATCCCTCAAATTTTTAAAATATTGTGTTCTTGCCTTCTCGTTATTTAAACACTCATTATCATCATTATTTATCAAGTTCGTGCGTGCCAAAGCATGGCGACTTGGTTCATAATGATGGAATGCGATGGCACGTAACAATGTGCAATTGTTTAAATAAGAGGTTGAACACAACTAGGCTATTAATTTGATTAAGAAACCTAGAGGCAATCAATTGGGATTATCCATAAAGATGGATAAATAAGGAGTTATTTGCCCGATTGAACCAAGAGTTGCATATGAGATGCAATTGGAATTGTTCCTACCTAAGAAGTAATCGAATTATGGGTGACTTGCCAAAGCAAGCTCATAAGGAGATGAAAAGGATGGATCTTGGCCCACTAGAAAATATAAGGATATTTTCCGCATTAATATCTTGAGGGTTATTAATCCGTAGTAAAATAGTGGAAGCTATATTTAATAACTAGCCATTATTAAATATAGTCAAAAATTCACAAATACTAAAACTTGCGTATTTTCCTTCTGTAGAATTCCAAATGGCAAACAACTCATCGAGTTCACAACATTCCCTACGATCTGTCCTTGAGAAGGACAAGCTCTCAGGAACCAACTTTCTCGATTGGTACAGAAACTTGAGAATTGTTCTCAAGCAAGAAAAGAAGCTGTACGCAATAGAGGAGCATGTTCCAGAAGGTCCAGAGAATCAGACACCTGCTGCCTTAAAGGCGTATCAAAAGCGTGTTGATGACGCTAATGATGCGGCCTGCCTAATGCTTTGCACCATGACCTCTGAGCTTCAGAAGCAACATGAGAACATGAATGCTGTCGATATGATCGAACATCTAAAGCAGCTCTTCCAAGAGCAGGCGAGGGTAGAGAGGTATGAGGTCTCAAAGGCACTGTTCAAATGTCATCTAGCAGAAGGGAACCCGGTGGGACCCCATGTACTCCGAATGATCGGGTACTTGGAGAATCTCGCCCGGCTTGGGTTCCCGGTCGGCCAAGAGTTGGCAACCGATCTCGTGTTGCAATCGTTGCCTGAGAGTTATGGACAGTTCATTATGAACTATAACATGAACGAGATCGTTAAACCACTGCCAGATTTTCTCAACATGTTGAGGACGGCTGAACAGAGCATCAACAAGGGTAAGGGCAAGGCCATTATGATGGTGCATAAAGGAAAGGGCAAAAAGTTTGCATCTTCCTCCAAGGGCAAAGGCAAGTCAGTTGCTAAGTCCAAGGAACAAGCCCTTAAACCTGTTGGTGCCATTGCCAAGGTCGTGACTAAGGGTGAATGTCACTACTGTAGTCAACCTGGACACTGGAGGAGGAACTGCCCAAAATATCTGGAGGACAAGAGGCTTGGAATAGTGATTCCACCACCACCAGGTATTTTTGTTGTAGATGTCAATTTAACTGTCTCTACATCATGGGTATTAGATACTGGATGTGGATCTCATATTTGTCGAAATATGCAGGATCTAAAGAGAAGTAAAAGATTGGCTAAAGGGGAGGTAGATCTGCGCGTTGGGAATGGAGCAAAGGTTGCTGCGTTGGCCATAGGCGTTTGCGAGCTATCTCTGCCTTCAGGATTAGTTTTAGAATTAAATAATTGCTATTTTGTGCCTGCTATGAGAAGAAACATTATTTCTATTTCTTGTTTGGACAAGGAAGGTTTTATTATTTCAATAAAGAACAATTGTTGTTCCTTTTATTTGAATAATATTCACTATTTTAGTGCGCAATTATTTAATGGACTTTATGTCCTTGATCTAAGTAATCCTGTCTACAACATTAATACCAAGCGGATTAAAATAAATGATTTAAATCCTGCTTATTTATGGCACTGTCGTTTAGGCCACATAAATGAGAAACGTGTATCTAGACTCCATAAGGATGGATTGCTAGACTCATTTGATTTTGAATCATATGAGACATGTGAGGCTTGTTTATTGGGAAAAATGACAAAGTCCCCTTTCAATAAGAAAGGTGAGAGGACTAGTGAGAAATTGGCGCTCATACATACTGATGTGTGTGGGCCATTTGCCACGCCTGCCAGGGGTGGTTACGTCTACTTCATTACGTTTACTGATGATTACAGTAGATATGGATTTGTGTACCTTATGAGGGCAAAATCCGAATCCTTTGAAGTGTTCAAAGAATTCAAGAATGAAGTAGAGAAGCAACTTGGCAAAAGTATCAAGGCTCTACGATCGGATCGTGGAGGAGAATACTTAAGCCAAGAGTTTGACGACTATCTTAGAGAGTGTGGGATCGTGTCCCAACTCACTCCACCCGGAACGCCACAATGGAATGGCGTGTCCGAGAGGAGGAATCGAACCCTATTGGATATGGTTCGGTCTATGATGTGTCAAACCGATCTTCCATTATCATTTTGGGGCTACGCTCTATTAAGTGCAGCTTTTACCATTAACCGTGTTCCATCTAAATCAGTCATGAAGACACCATATGAGATGTGGAGTGGGAGGCGTCCCACACTGTCGTTCATGAGGATTTGGGGCTGCGATGTCTATGTAAAACGTTTACAATCAGACAAGCTAGGGCCTAAATCGGATAAGTGTAAATTTGTGGGGTACCCTAAGGAAACTAAGGGATACTACTTCTACAATCCAACCGAGAACAAAGTGTTTGTTGCTCGGACCGGCGTGTTTCTAGAAAGAGAGTTTGTCTCTAAAGAAGCAAGTGGGAGGAATGTAGAACTTGAAGAAGTTCAAGAACCACAAATCAAAGAACCGATTATGGAACATGAACAGGAATCACAAGCAGTTGTGGATCCACCTGTTCAGGTAACACAAGAGCTTCGTAGATCTAGTAGAGTGCGCCAGGAACCCGAGAGGTACGGACTTCTCGTAACTGATTCCGGTGACACGATGCTCATAGATGATGAGCCTACTACCTATTAGGAGGCCATGAATGGCCCAGACTCGCAGAAGTGGCTTGAGGCCATGAGATCCGAGATGGAATCCATGTATACCAACAAAGTATGGACTTTGGTGGAACCACCTGATGGGGCACGGCCCATAGGGTGCAAGTGGGTCTTCAAGAAGAAGATCGACATGGATGGTAATGTGATTACCTATAAGGGCCGATTGGTGGCTAAAGGATTCAGACAGATTCATGGTATTGACTATGATGAAACCTTTTCACCAGTCGCTATGACCAAATCCATCCGAATCCTACTTGCAATTGCAGCACACTACGACTATGAGATTTGGCAGATGGATGTCAAAACAGCATTCCTTTATGGGAATCTCCTCGAGGACGTGTATATGATACAGCCGGAGGGTTTTGAGGATCCAAAGCAAGCCAATAAAGTCTGTAAGCTGCAACGATCCATTTATGGATTGAAGCAAGCTTCTAGGAGTTGGAATCGACGTTTTGATGAAGTGGTCAAAGAGTTTGGCTTCATCAGAAACGAAGATGAGTCTTGTGTCTACAAGAAGGTTAGTGGGAGCTCTGTAGCTTTTCTGGTCTTGTATGTGGATGACATACTACTCATTGGAAACGACATTCCCATGCTGCAATCTGTGAAAGATTGGCTAGGAAAGTGTTTCTCAATGAAAGACTTAGGGGAAGCAGCCTATATACTCGGTATAAAGATCTATAGAGATAGATCTAAGAGGTTGCTAGGCCTAAGTCAAAGTACATATATTGACAAGGTGTTGAAACGGTTCAACATGCAAGATTCCAAGAAGGGATTCTTGCCCATGTCACATGGAATCACTCTTTCGAAGAGTGGTTGTCCTTCCAATGAGATTGAGAAGGAACGCATGAGTAGGATTCCCTATGCCTCGGCCATAGGATCCATCATGTACGCCATGTTATGTACTAGACCAGATGTGTCATATGCCTTGAGTATGACAAGCAGATACCAATCCAATCCAGGTGAGAGTCACTGGATTGCTGTCAAGAATATCCTAAAGTACTTGAGAAGAACTAAGGATGCCTTCTTGATGTTTGGCGGTGAGGAAGAGTTGCGTGTAAGGGGTTACACTGATGCAAGCTTCCAAACCGATAGAGATGACTTTAGATCACAGTCGGGATATGTGTTTTGCCTGAATGGAGCAGCGGTGAGCTGGAAGAGTTCCAAGCAAGAGACGGTAGCTGATTCTACAACAGAGGCTGAGTACATTGCTGCAAATGGCGCAGCAAAGGAGGCTGTTTGGATCAGAAAGTTTGTTTCTGAACTTGGTGTGGTCCCTAGCATTGCGGATCCAGTGGAGTTGTTCTGTGACAACACTGGGGCGATCGCGCAATCAAAGGAACCCAGATCGCACCAGAAATCCAAGCATGTGCTCAGGAAGTTTCATCTGATTCGAGATATTATCGATAGAGGAGACGTTCGGATATGCAAGATTCCTACAGATGATAATCTGTCAGACCCGCTTACGAAGCCTCTCACGCAGTGGAAGCATGAAGGGCACACTAGGAGTATGGGCATACGAGATGCGCCAGATTGGCTCTAGTGCAAGTGGGAGACTGTTGGAATAGATGCCCTAGAGGCAATCTAGTTTAGTATGAATTTGTAATTGGCTAGAAATTCATTTATTATTTATTGGATATTTAATATAATGAAGTCCTTAGATTTACAATTGTGTTGTTTATCTTAAATATCCATAGTCAAGTATAATGATTAAATGGGACAATCATCTATAGACTAGTATGGGGTTGGATTGATATGGAGATATCACGATCCAACACATAGGTGTGCATTACGGAATGTTGCACTGGATTGACCCATCACCGAGAAGGCTACATACACGTTATGTTGAGTCACAAGTGCTTCTCGGGTACAATGGTATTGTCATCCTTAGACTTGAAGTCACTAGATATTCTAGTTGTGGATCATTGTGATCTTGGTAGCGTTAAACGCTACACCGTAACTGGGTAGTTATAAAGGCGTGTACTGGATACAATGAGAAGCAAGCTTAGAGATCGTAGTGGACGTAGAGAGGATTTGCCCCTCCCACATAACGGGAGCAAATATCCAAGGCCACTCGAGGATAGTGCTTATAGAATGTCTGGCCAGACTCAAATAAATCAATATACGGGATATTGATGTTATTTGCACGAATAAGGCTATTCCATGGATCGAGAAACTAGGGATTGGATATACGAGTGTGACTTGTATGTCTCGTGTCCAATCCGGATATGGAGGCAAAGGGATGAGACAATTACTTGTACAAGTTTGTCTAGATGACTATTCTATTAGTTGGCTAGAATGGATGTTTTGCTAGAAACCGCTCCATATTAGCAAAGAGTTGCTACCAACTAGATAGAACCTATGGGGTCACACGCTATATAGAGTTGTACTAGATTGTGGAATTAATTAATTAGATTAATTAATTAGAAGGATCACTTTGCAAACCCTTGCAAACTTAGTAGGGACTAATTTGCAAGGAAGGGACTAAATTGAACTCTAGTAGGACTAGAATAAGTCCTTTAGGTAGTTGACAAGGAGTTGTTGGACTATATAAAGGACCCTCCTCCTTCCTTCCCTACACACATTATGCTCTAGAGAGAACATAACAAGAGTAGGAGAGAACAAAGGAGAGAGAGAGCAAGCCACAAAGAGGGACGCCGCCCCCTTTGCCGCCGCCCCTTGTCCCCGACGCCACAAAGGGCCGAACCCCCTTTTGGTGCTTCGTTTTGCGTGATTCCTTCACCCTCCTTTCATTCCGGGCTAGCACCAAGGAGATTGGAGATCTAGGAACAACTCTAGGCGTGGATCAACTATAGAGAACGTGACACTATTCGCGTTTGAAGTCATCAAGGAGAACCCAAAGGTGTGTTTATGATTTCTTGCCTTTACTATCGTTATGCATCTAGACTTGTGATCCTTGGAGGGTTTTGCATGGTTGTTTGTTTGATTATGCTTCCGTTTGCGCGATCCATGAATCAAAACCCTACAGTTTCGTGGAAAAATTTGGGGCTTTTGCTGTTTTGGTTATGATATTTGTCAAAGTAAACTGACAAATTTTGGACTGAGACTGCTCATATATGTTTTGGGTTTGATTTGTGATATTGTCGAAGTGAACAAATAAACTGAATAGTCATAGCTGCATATACAATATTCTGCATAGTTGTATTGTTGTTGACGTTGTTATTTTATTGTTGATTCCGTTGGTTGCACAAATAAACTGAATACACACTGCGCATCTGCCTTGGCAAAGTGTTATCGTTGTAGCTGTTTTTGTGTCTTTGTTAGACATTAGGAAAATCATAGGCCTCCTCTTGTCTGCAGCGGATCGTCTTGCCTTTCAGCTTGTGGTATTCAATGTACATGTGTTTTGATTGTATTTGCGAGTGTATTATTTCTGCGGTACACTTCTGAAGTTGGGAAGTGTAAGGATACTGATATTTCTTTATTCTTTTGTGATACTTCAAAGAGGAGTTCTATATTTCACTGTATTTGGTAATTGATTGTTAGTAAATTTTTCAAGATTGCTTCGATTTGTGGATCTTAAGCTCTGTTATGGTTCAGCCTGTTCTGAAAGTTATATCATGTGTTTTGGTTCTTCATTACTTACAGTTCACGTTCGCCTCTTTTTAATACTCATTGGCCGTAGAGTATCTGTTTGTTATGCTCATTTGCTCGCAGTTTAGTTTGTTTCCTTACGACAATCTTTTGTATCCACAATGTGTAATTACTGTATTCAGATTTAATTGACAGTATAAACAATGTTTTCTGCTGTATTTCGATTGTACTTGTCTGTGTTAACTGTGTCGTTGAACTGCATTTAATGTATAAGTACTAATATTCATGTACTGTATGTCAGGTTATAGATATAGTTGAGCACAAGGAAGAAATTACTAGTGGATTTGGTGAAAGATCTTGATTAACAGCTGCTTATAAGGTTATTTGTCTCTTCATCTCGCATCAAAGGTAAATTTTCTCACCTACTCTCGGAAAAGTATGTGTTACTTTATATTGGTTTGTGCATTTTTTACAATGCTCTTTCATAGCTTCATACTCCTTATCTGTTGTAGTACTTGATGACTCTGTATTCTACATTTGTGTGTTAATTTGCTTAACACCAACTGTCGTATAAAAACTTACGACGTATAAACTGCATATAGGTATTGATGGATCGAATTTGGAGTGGTTTAAATGATAAATGGTGTCAGGAATATGTTGATGGAGTGTCTGATTTCATTTCGGTTGCGAGTCGGCACACTGATGAAAGGAATAGAATACGTTGTCCATGTTCTAGCTGCAATAATGTTTACTATTTACCGGTTAACGTTGTAAGAGGACATTTGCATGCAAATGGTATGCTTGTAGATTACAGAAAGTGGGTTTTTCATGGGGAAGATTACGGTTTACGTACGGTTGATGTGAATGATTCTAGGGCTGTTGTAGATGACATTCCTGAGACACGTCTTGACGTTGAGGGTTTGATAGGGAACTTACAAGAGGGACTGCTTACTGGTAATCATGGGGATTCTATATCATCCGATGAACCAAATGCAGAAATCGGGGAGGGTGACAAATTTGCTAAGTTGTTAAGCGATGCTCAATGTGAGGCTTATCCGGGTTGTCAAAACTTCTCTAAGCTGTCCCTTATAATAAGGTTGCTACATATCAAGACGTTATGTAAATGGAGTAATAAATCGGTGAACATGGCATTGGATTTGATTAGAGAGTTAGTGCCTCCCGGTCACACTCTACCAAAATCCTTTTATGAAGCTAAAACTGTTTTACGAGAACTTGGTCTTGGCTATGTTAACATCCATGCATGTCCAAACAATTATGCTTTGTATTGGAAAGAAAATGAAAAGTTGGATCACTGTCCCAATCCTGATTGTAAGGAACCTAGATGGAAGGAAAGTAAGAATACAAATGGAAAGAGAATTCCTCGAAAGGTTCTTAGGTATTTTCCTCTGAAACCCAGGCTTCAAAAACTATTCATGTCAAAAACTGTTGCCAAGGATATGCGATGGCACAAGGAGCAGCGTATAGGAAAAACCGTCACTTATTGACAATTTCAAGACCACTCATTGCAAAAGTGGCACAAGCATCTGGATGTCGCGGGAGGCCCGTAATCTATATGTATGTCATACATTTCCTACGAAAGTATTAATGTTTTGCCAGGATTTTAAAACTCAATCAACTGTTTTGAAATGACAGAATCAAATGATAGAAATGAGGGACAATGATGTGGATGGTGTCCTAACTAAAGAACAGATTACGGAGGAAGTGCTTGGAAAAAGGCGGGGTTTTGTAGCTGGCTACGCAAGGGGCGAGGTACCAAAATCTGCTTGGAATTACGAAGATGGGAGGTCTGAATATCTTGCAAGGGCTGAAGAATCTGAAAAGAGGGCGGAAGCAGAACGAAAAAGGGCAGAAGCTGATCGTCGAAGGGAAGAAGCTGAACGAAGAAGAGCAGAGGCTGCGGAGAAGCGTTCGGAAGCCCTGGAAAAGAGGGTGAGCAATGTGGAGGCACTGATACTGAAGACTCTCCCCCTTCAAGAGGAATCTGAATCTGAGCCGGAATATGAGCCCGAATCTGAAGAGGAATTTCCAGAGGAATCTGAGCCGGAGTCTATGTCGGAATCGGAGTCGGACACTTCAGACAGAGAATGAGGTAAGAGACTTGGTACTTAAATTTGTATTTGAATAGAGTCCTAATATTATCAGATTTATGATCTTCTGTCATGCTTCGATTGCATATTTGTGGTTAATTAGGGAGAAGGTTTTTTAAATGCATACTGTTACTGGCTTGAGCAACCTGCACTTAGTCGTCACTTGCCTGGGGTTTTTTCCATCTGACCTTTACCTAACTTGACTGAAATTATAAGTTGTAACGAAGTGTCTGCTGTTGGATCCCTATTTACGTGGATTGAGTATGCAGTTAACCTGTCTTCATTTGCCAGTTTCCATTCTTTGTATATGTATATAGTTATTACCAATTTTTAGTTTTGCTCTTTATGGATTTGAGGTTCTAACAAATACTTCCATGGACTTATAACTCCAGTATCTGGATATGTAACTTTTTGTCCGAGATGAAAATGTCCCAAAGTATGCTTCCAGTTCTTCGAATTTCTTATACAATCTATGAATATTGTTATCGTAGTAATTTGAACATTGAATAGGATTGTAGTACTATGCGTATGACTGGTTTTCAAGTTCACTAGGATTCGGTTCCTATTTGCGTCGTTCAAGTAACTGGTGAATGGCAATGGGATCCAGTTTAATTGAATAGGATTTCAGGCATCTGCACGAGTCTTTAGTCACGGATTTCTAGACTTTAGATCTGATTACATTATGTGAAGTTGATTACACTCAGTCTTGGCACAATCTGTTAGGCGAATCTTTGATTTGCTCCGGGTTTGCTGAGAAATTACATTTCATAATTTCAGAAGTGTTTGCTGTGTGTAACTTGCAAAGGCATGTTGCTTTCGACTTAATTCAGCTATCAAACCCAAATATTAGAATGTTTTGGTCAATTCACAGATGTTGGATCCTTCCCTAATCATAATCAAATTCTGTATTTGTTCTTACGCAGTCGGAATTTGCTGTTTGGAAAGCACTTCATGCCGTGCAGAAATCGTTATTCTCAACGGTACCAAATCCTCCTCGATACTTTGTCCAAATGCTTAAATATGCTTCTGAATTTAAATTCGGTCATCAATTATAGTGTCTTAACGAATGAAGTGCGCAAGTGACTTCATGTATGAATATTTGCTGCAGGGGTTCGTGAATGGAGTACGTACGTTAGCTTTTTCGACGACGTGTTCGTGAATGGAGTGTATATATGGTTCATTCCACGGAGTTTTGGATCCACTATGTCTGCTATGTCTATTATTTCTGTTAACTAGACTACGAACCGGAATGACTTGTGTATTTGTTGAACTCAGCTCGAATCTGCTGCGACTGTGAATATTTTGAACTGGGATGCGATGTTAAGTTTTATGCTGCTATTTTGGGCAATCTGTGACATGTTGCTGAATGCAACTAGTGTTTATGTTAAGTTTTATGTGAACTGCCTATTTATGGCATCTTGTTTATTTTTGGACACCATGTTTGGATGGTCTTCAAAAGTGTTTTTTTTATTAAGTTGTGATAAAGGTGACAAGCACGAAGGTCACAAGAAAGATGAAGTACCGTCAAACTTCTCTTCTAGTGACTATTCTGGATTTCATCTATCTAAATAAACATGAATATGTGTTTGTCGCCAGTTTTAAAGGTGACAAAAACACATAGTCAGTAGAACGAAACTACCGACATAAATATATGTCAGTGCTTACTCTTTCTGCAGACAAACATAACGTTTGTCGGCTATCACTCGAACGACGGAGCTATTGTGACTACGGATCGACAAACCAATTTCTGTCGGTAGAATATCTGCCGATAAATTTAAGCTATCTACCGACAAAATTTGCTGTCAACGGAGGCAGTATTTGTTGTAGTGCATGCTCACATCCATAAATTTGATTTCATTATGGAAGGAGATATATATTTATTATGACTCTAAATCTTAAAGAATATGCGATTGTGATTTCTCCTTCCTTAATGAAAAGATGTGTGGATGTGAGTATGCCACATCACGTTCTCATGATAGTATTAATGAACACGAGTTGAGATCTACCAACTATATTGATCATTAATCCTCGTAAAGAGTAGTGATGTTGTGATTTCAATTCCACTCATTCGTTCCAATTCCTTATCGTAAGCTATTACTTATCAGTTTCTCATGCTAGCTCACTGGTTTGTCTCGCTCAAGAGACTTTGGTGCTGTCGGGTTCCTCCGTCAAGTTATTGGAGTAAGGAGCAACTGAAGGCGCATCCATGCATCTAACTCTATAGAGAGCAAGAGAATAGGGAGACGGAGCAGCCATTTCCGGGCTTCGCAACTAATAGAGCCAATTCCACGATACCCTCCTTTCTCACCTAGCGAGATGGTGCCCACAAACCATATTCTTTGGTCAGGTTTACCACTCTATTAGAACGATTGAACGTGGCTTAAAAGACACGGAATCTAAGTTCACAATTCAATACCTTCAAGATCTTGGCTATCGGAGTTCGTACCACTATCCCTTCCTTCCATTCAAAGAGAACAACTGCCTCTTCCTCTTACAATCGGTCTTCGCTAAAGCCTTTGGCTACAACCCCGAAAACTGCTGCTAAGGCTGCTCCCTATAGGTTGAATGGACTTAGCCTCTCAATCTATCGATCGAAAAAGGTGAAGAAATCCCTATTTTGGACATAATTCGAAATTCCCTTCATAAGCGGGTCTCGAAATCAAACAAGTTGATTGAAAACCCGTCTTTTTTACACTTTCTTCTTTTATTAAGGAAACCTTCCTCTCGATCGAGATATTGGATCATATCTCGTGATTTTGGACATAATGGCGATTTCCCTTCATACGAGGCTCACGAAAAATGTTACTTGTCTACCTCCCTATGGGCGAAAGAAATGATTTCATAATTGACTACATATAATAGATGTGATCTCCCCCGCATCTCCTCATCCCGTTAGGAACTCCGACCGGTGCCCGGGTAAGGTAAACACCACAGCCCCTATTCTTTCTTTCTATTTCCTTCACCCTACGTTCTTCCACTAAAGCCCTCTTCCTATCGGTTAGGGACTTCGAGACCTTTGGGCAACATAAACAAACAACCCCTTTAGGTCATGAGCCACCGCTTTACTCCTTGGCAACCTATGAGTTGTAGGAAGTACGTTTGAAATTGTAATGGCGTGAAGGCCCAGGATCGCTGTTCTCTTATTCTCTTGAGGGTACTAAGCCCAATGGGTGGCAGGTCTTGCAAGGCTGGGTAACAATGGAACTTATTGAAAATGCTTACGTAGGGATATTGGCAGATCGCAGCTCTTTGTTTTGGTGCTTCGGGAGAGTTAGTTTTGTTTTCTAGACTAGGATTGATCTTGACTATGTAATGATGAAGATGGACCGATATCTACTCAGTGGTTGGCAAGTGAGAGAGCTAGTCCGTTAGCTTGCCAAGGTAGTGGAACTCTCGGATTGGAGCCGCTTACGGATGGACAGATTTGGTCTTTTGGAAGGAGGACATTGGTTTTAGCGATAGGACTCGTATCTGCATGGATTAGACTATTCCAAGTATTGATCTTGGCTATATAAGATATTGATGTTATCTGCATGGATAAGACTATTCAAAGGATCGAGAAACTATGGATTGGATATACGAGTGTGACTTGTTTGTCTTGTATCCAATCCGAATATAGAGACAAAGGGATGAGACAATACTTGCACAATGTTTGTCAAAGTAATGACTATTTTTATTAGTTGGGTGGCATGGATGTGTTGCTAGACACTGCTCCATGTTAATAAACGTTATTACTAACTATGTAGAAACCTATGGGGTCACACGCCATAATGATTAAACTAGACTTTGGAATTAATTAATATTATTAATTAATAGAAGGATCAATACGCAACTACTTGCAAACTTAGTATGACTAATTTGCAAGTTGGACTAATCCGTGTATGGGTTAGATTAGGAGAGGGGCCATTATGTAGTTAACAAGAAGTTGTTGGACTATACAAAGAACACTCCTCGCTTATTTTCTCACTAATTCTCATGACACATTGAGTGAGAGAGAAAAGCAAGGAGAGAGAGCAAGACAAGAGCCGAATCCAACCCCGTCTGCCCCCCTCTACCCGTCGACCAAGAGGAGGCCAAGCCTCTTTTGATCTCCGTTGTGTGATTCTTCATTCTTCCACCAATTGCTAGCACAAAAGTGTGGAGGAATCTAGTACTTCATCCTAGGCGCGGACTAGCTTTAGAGACGCAAACAATAGTTGTGTGTGAAGTCATCACAAGAAACAAACAAGGTAATCGTTACTTGAACCTTCACTATCATTATGATGTCTCTTCCTGTGATCCTTGGTGGGTCTTGTGCAGATCTTATTTGTTTAATCTGCTGTGTAATTTGTTACAAAACCCAACAAAAAGAGTACATGCTAATGGTGAAGAATTTATAAGGAAAACTCACCCAAATCTGAGCTAGGCCAAGCAACATTTTCAAATTCCAGAATGTCATCATCCTCGTTACCAGTAGGATTCTCAAGCACACTAAGAGCATTTCTTTGTAGCTTTACTTCTATGCCATTTGTAAGAACCTTTACAGTTAACATAAATGGAAAAGTAAGAACAATATTATACAAACCATCAAGAATGATTCAGCAACAAAAGAACAAGGTTGGAGCAATAAAAATAACAAAATGTGGAGATTTGGTTACTTCGTTTTTGAAAGGATTGGGCTGTGTTTCAGTCTATTTCTCTTTTAGCTAGGGTTTCAGATGGAAACCTGTATTTTCTTGGAAGAGACAAATGTGCTCTTGCTCATGGGCTTTTCAAGTTATGTTTTCAACCTGACGATTGTTGTATTTGGGCCTCTTGCCCTACCAACTTGTACAATGCATGGGTTTCAAACTTTTTCCAGTATTATCACAAGCTCATTGCAAAGAAAATAAATACAGTTTCGAATATTTAATACGAAAAAATGGATAATTATAGTAAACATTTCATAACAAACTCCGGAGAAACATAGCTGTTAGGAAACACAAGCACCTTGTTATGTCTAATCTATTTCGATCAGCGTAATCTATGCAAAAATATGGTAGCAAATTAGAACAAAATAAAAGATAAAAAAGGAGAAATGAGAGAAATATGTTCATTAAAATGAATCAAACTATATAAAATAAGATGATGGAATGATATAAAGTGTCCAGTGCTTCACCGTGATACTAAAGCTTCGCTCTTTGTCCGATTTATGTAATAAAACGAATATATTTCTGCAACTTGTTTTAAATAACATTTATCATTTTTTTTATTAAAAGAGGTTTTTCTAACTAAGAATTTTCTTAATTTCACTCGCAAAATTTACTTTTCAGGGGATAAAAGAGAAGATATATAAAAATAAACTTTTTAGAAAATCTAGAAATCGCAAAGTAAGCAACTTTTTACTTTTTCATATAAAGATAATAATCAGCATTTTTTTTTTTGAGTGAATCATACCAACTTGCTATAGTATACTCCATCCGTTCTACCAGATTGTTCGATCTTTCCTTATATGGACGTCCCGCCAGATTGTTCAAACTTTTAAAATATAGTAACTTTTTACTTTAAAAATATCATTTTACCCTTGAAAAAAATAAATTCATTTTAACTAGACCTAATTAATTCAGATTAGTAATAGTTACCTAACTTAATTAGGCCCAGCTATGAAATCCATACATTGTAATAGCTAGTAGAGCAAGAGGCCCAAATACAACAATCATCAAGTTGAAAACCTAATTTGAAAGCCCATGAGCAAGGGCACATTTGTGTCTTCCAAGAAAATACAGGTTTCCATCCGAAGCTAAAAGAGAAAAAGACTCAAACAAATCAATATTGGTTTTACTTACAAAGTCAACCAATTGGTTTGACAACCCAATTGGCCCCATTTTAATACTAACCCTAAAATCAAAACCGATGTATCTCTTCATTTCCTCTCAGTCGTTCGGTGTTCTTCCCCAAGTCTTGTCTCTGTTTCTATCCATCCTCCTGGATCTAGGGTTTGGTGTTTCTCTTAGATTTCTTTTTTCTTCGCGTTTTGAACTTCGATTCGCCATGGAAGATGAGGTAGAAGGGCAGTGTAACCCTGATTCTTACAAATCTGAAGGCTCGAAGGAGTCTGTCGATCTAGTACCCTTCGACGCCGGTGTTTCGTTCATGTCTGATATGGTTGATATCGATGAAGCCGAACCACCGGATGACCATTGTGATGCGGTGGTGGGCTTTGGCGCGGGTCATGCGTCTGTTCCGTTCGATTCAGACAAAACTCAACCAACGAATGATTTTGAAGAGCTAGCTGCGGCATCTGGTGGCTTGGTGGTACATTCCAACGAAAATGGTGATTCATCATATGATGGATACGGTTCTAATGATGATAGGGATTCTCAATTCATGCTTTTTTTGGAAGGGAGGTTCTTATATCTAAACTCTAGTCTTTCAATTCATGATATTTGGCATGCTAAATCTAGAGTATGTGATCTTGGAGTATGTGATACGAAATCATAAATCTAAACCCTAACCCTGTCATCTACTGATCTGGTAGATGTGTAAATGATCTATGATTATGTGATATGATATTCTCTTATCTCCGGATCTGATTGATTTGATTTGATTAATGTTCTACTGATTTCTAAACCCAAATCCTGTGATCTATTGATCTGGCATGATGTGTAAATGATGTGGCATGATGTGTAAATGATCTGGTTGAGTATGTGATCTTTGATACTATGTGATTCATGATCTATTCATGCTTTATGTGATTTTGAATTTGAAATGTGATCTAGAGTGATACAGATTTTGAAGTTAAACAGGATGTGGAATAACACATTTTCTTATCATCTGAAATCAGATCTGGTCGGTCAAAGTGACCTTTAAAGTTAAACTGGAACAAAGAATTGGAACGCTTGTGGTACAATTTAATCTACTTTCGATATGCGTAGTCTACTCAAAAACTGGTAGGAAAGCATAACCAAATAAAAAACAAAAAAAAGATAAATGTGAGAAATTTGTTCATTAACGAATCAAATTATTTAAAATAAGACATGTGTTCAATGATTCACTATGATACTAATCTATGTCATAAAAAGTGTCTTTTTTCTATTTTTTGCAACATGTTTTAAATAACATTTTATCTTTTTTAGATACTAAAGAGGTTTTTCTAACTACAACTTTTCTTATTTTCACTCTTAAAATTTAGTTTTTAGGGGATAAAAGTGAACATTGGTAAGGATTTTTTTCCTAAAGACAAAAAAAAAAAAAAAAAAACTTTTTACAACATCCTGAAGTCGCAAAGTAAGCAATTTTTTATTTTTTATAAAAGGATGAAAATGAACCTAAGCATTTGTTTGAGTTAATAATACTAACTTGTTATATTATACATGTTACATAATATTTAAGACCAAGAATCCAAGACTAAGAAATTTGTACGAAATAGTCATATTTACAAATAAATAATTAAACATAAACAAAAGTTTATCTCCAAAATTTCCACGAGTCTGTAGTTATCAATGCAGTCAAATGGAAACAATGAACTCACTCTGTCTTCTTCTACTTTACCGGGGGTATTGATTTATCAATTAATATTATACATTTTGGTAGTTTCGGATTTGAAAATATTCTCATGAATTGGCTTTAATACTATGTTTTATACTTGCATTAATCCTATTAGTACTATTCTGTAAGTATATTGGAGAAATTGTATTTGGGAAAAAATAAATTTCGAATTAAATTGCATTTATCTGTTGCGTAACATTTGGTTATCAATGTCACATCAGTTTTACATAAATTACATAAAAATTGAATCAAGATGGCCAAAATGACTCACTCTTAAGTGATATTTTCAGATTTTCACTTCCTCTATTCTACATTTAACAATTATTGGATCTATTTAATATTTATGTTTGTCTTTTATCAAAATTTTAACTTTCTCTGACTCATAGACTGAAAAATGGGTGCTTGTTTAGTGGTAGAGCGTTTGAAGCCACATCATGAGGTCCCGGGTTCGGACCCGGCTATATGATGTAATTCTAAAAAACTCATATGCCAAATATTTCTACGAGAAAACACAGAAATGCAAGTAAATAACACAACCGAAACTACATAAAGGATAGGAGCAGCCACATCTGAATCGAACTCCAATTACAACTAACTAAAGAAGCAAATAAGAAGAAGAACGAGAAGAAGAAGAGACCTAGCTATAACATATTCATGGGATTGATTGGATTGAGGGATTTGGTTAATCATAACCAAAACTCAACTTTTTTGGGAGTTGGGATTAACTAAAATCTAATTTTTTTTAGAGAATAACTCAACTATTTAATTCAAATAGAGGTGTGGTAGGGTTAACTAAAACCAGGGACTGACCCATGTGCATTCAAGCAGGGGCTATGCCCCCCCCCCCCCCCCCCCCCGGGTTGGTTTTTTAGAGATAGCTATTCGATAAGTATGTGAGTGAAATTGAAGAATTTTGTACTAGCTCAGCAATGTGCCCCCCCCCCCCCCCACCCTCTAGAGTCTGTGGCGATTGATTATGTTGTAATTAAATATTTTTGTTTCAATTATCTTCTTAATCCTCATAGCACATTCATAAAATATTATATATTTTTATGATTGATATGAAGTAGCGGATATTTCAATTTTGTGTCTGCAAACTTATAAAGTTGTTAAGTGTAGTAGAATTTTGAAGTTAGATATTAAGATTGGCACTATAGTGGAACTATAATTCTTTTTTTGGAATTATAATTGTTATAAATTATTAAATTTTATAAAAAAATCTCTTAATGAAAAATAATTACGACACTCTCCATCTTTGATGAATGTTCTGTTATTTTTATAAGAATAACAAGTTTTAATATCGTTTTGCTCATCAAACCGTCTCCTCAAAATGATTAAAAATAGGATGACACTAATTTTCGGATAGATGCAGTATAATTTTAGATTCTTCTTACTTTTAACTTGGCTCTCCTACAAAAAATTTCTGGGTCGGTCCCTGACTAAAACCCCAAAACCCTCTAATTCAAACAGGTAAATGGTTGTGTCTAGGTACTACCGGCTCTTGGCCACCCACCGATCCGTCACCATACATCGCCGCCGATGATTCCTGACACATCTCCTAATCTGACTTGAGCTGAGTTTGATCTTCCTGGAGAGCTCCTCGACCGCCTCTCTGCCTCAACGCTCTGTCTTCCAACCCTTATCCTCAGCAAACTCCATTAAGTTCTCAGTTTGTTCCTCAATGAATCTAGATCTCTTAGTGCATGTCCTTTGTGGACCCCTCACTACGATGGCTCGAGGCGGGGAGGACTGGTACTCAGCAGGCGGAGGTGGCATTATCATTCTTGGTTGAGCATCGTGGAGTCCTCCAACCTTCTCCATGAAGCTTGCTAAGTATACTCCATCCGTTCCACCAGATTGTTCGATCTTTCCTTATATGGACATCCCACCAGATTGTTCAAACTTTTCAAATATAGTAACTTTTTACTTGAAAAATATCATCTTACCCTTGAAAAAAATAAATTCATTTTAACTAGGCCTAATTAATTCAGATTATATAGTAAAACTTACCTAACTTAATTAGGCCCAGCTATGAAATTCATACATTTTAATAGCTAGTAGAGCAAGAGGCCCAAATACAACAATCATCAAGTTGAAAACCTAATTTGGAAAGCCCATGAGCAAGGGCACATTTGTCTCTTCCAAGAAAATACAGGTTTCCATCCGAAGCTAAAAGAGACAAAGATTCAAACAAATCAATATTAGTTTTCTCTCAGCCGTTCGGTGTTCTTCCCCAAGTCTTGTCTCTCTTTCTATCCATCCTCCTGGATCTAGGGTTTTGTGTTCTTCTTAGATTTATTTTTTCTTTGCGTTTTGAACTTCGATTCGCCATGAAAAATGAGGTAGAAGGGCAGTGGAACCCTGATTCTTACGAATCCGAAGGCTCGAAGGAGTCTATCGATCCAGTACCCTTCGACGCTGGTGTGTCGATCATGCCTGATATGGTTGATATCGATGAAGCTGAACCACCGGATGACCATTGTGATGCGGTGGTGGACTTTGGCGCCGGGCATGCGTCTTTTCTGTTCGATTCAGACAAATCTCAACCAACGAATGATTTTGAAGAGCTAGCTGCGACATCCGGTGGGTTGGTGGTACATTCCAGCGAAAATGGTGATTCATCATATGATGGATACAGTTCTAATGATGAGAGGGATTCTCAATTCATGCTTTTTTGGAAGGGAGGTTCTTATATCTAAACTCAGGTCTTTCAATTCATGATATATGGCATGCTAAATCTAGATTATGTGATCTTGGAGTAGGTGATATGAAATAATAAATCTAAACCCTAACCCTGTGATCTACTGATCTCGTAGATGTGTAAATGATCTCTGATTATGTGATATGATATTCTCTTATCTGCGGATCTGATTGATATGATTTGATTCATGTTCTACTGATTTCTAAACCCAAATCATGTGATCTACTGATCTGGCATAATGTGTAAATGATGTGGCATGATGTGTAAAGGATATGGTTGAGTATGTGATCTATGATACTATGTGATTCATGATCTATTCATGCTTTACGTGATTTTGAATTTGAAATGTGATCTAGAGTGATACAGATTTTGAAGTTAAACAGGATGTGGAATAACACATTTTCGTATCATCTGGAATCAGATCTGGTCGGTCAAAGTGACCCTTAAAGTTAAACTGGAACAAAGAAGTGGAACGCTTGTGGTACAATTTAATCTACTTTCGATCTGCGTAGTCTACTCGAAAGAATGGTAGGAAAGCATAACCAAATAAAAAACAAAAAAGATAAATGTGAGAAATGTGTTCATTAAAACGAATCAAATTATTTAAAATAAGATGAGGGAATGATATAATGTGTTCAGTGATTCACTATGATACTAATTTATGCGACATTTTAACCTTTCCAATGTCATAAAAAGTGTCTTTTCCTATTTTTTCAACGTGTTTTAAATAACATTTTATCTTTTTTAGATACTAAAGAGGTTTTTCTAACTACGACTTTTCTTATTTTTCGCTCTTAAAATTGAGTTTTTAGGGGATAAAAGTGAACATTGATAAGAATTTTTTTTCCAAAAGACAAAAATAAAACCTTTTTAGAACATCTAGAAGTCTCAAAGTAAGCATTTTTTTTATTTTTTATAAAAGGATGAAAATCAGCCTAAGCATTTGTTTGAGTTAATAATACTAACTTGTTATATTATATATGTTACAAAACATTTAAGACCGAGAATCCAAGACTAAGAAATTTGTATGAAATAGTCATATTTACAAATAAATAATTAAACATAAACAAAAATTTATCACCAAAACTTCCACGAGTCTGTAAAGTTATCAATGCAGTCAAATGGAAACAATGAACTCACTCTGTCTTTTTCTACTTTACCGGGGGTATTGATTTATCAATTAATATTATACATTTTGGTAGTTTGGGATTTGAAAATATTCTCATGACATTGGCTTTAATACTATGTTTTAGACTTGCATTAATCCTATTAGTACTATTGGGTAAGTATATTGGAAAAATTGTATTTGGGAAAAAATGTATTTCGAATTAAATTGTATTTTTCTGTTGCGTAACATTTGGTTATCAATGTCACATCAGTTTTACATAAATTACATAAAAATTGAATCAAGATGGCAAAAATTACTCACTCTTAAGTGATATTTTAAGATTTTCACTTCCTCTACTCTACATTTAACATTTATTGGATCTATTTAATATTTATGTTTGTCTTTTATCGAAGTTTTAACTTTATTTGACTCATAGACCGAAAAATGAGTGCTTGTTTAGTGGTAGAGTGTTTGAAGCCACATCATGAGATCCCGGGTTCGGACCGGCTATATAATGTAATTCTGAAAAAACTCATATGCCAAATATTTCAACGAGAAAACACAGAAATGTAAGTAAATAACACAACCAAAACTACATAAAGGATAGGAGCAGCTACATCTGAATAGAACTCCAGTTACAACTAACTAAAGAAGCAAATAAGAAGAAAGAACGAGAAGAAGAAGAGACCTAGCTATCACATATTCATGGGATTGATTGGATTAAGGGATTTGGTTAATCATAACAAAAACTCAACTTTTTTGAGAGTTGGGATTAACTAAAATCTAATTTTTTGTAGAGAATAACTCAACTATTTCATTCAAATAGAGGTGGGGTAGGGTTAACTAAAACCATGGAATGACCCATGTGCATTCAAGTAGGGGCTATGGCCCCCCCCCCCCCCCCCCCCCGGGTTGGTTTTTAGAGATAGCTATTCGATATGTATGTGAGTGAAATTGAAGAATTTGGTACTAGCTCAACAACGTGCCCCCCCAGCGTCTGTGGCGATTGATTATGTTGTAATTACATATTTTTGTTTCAATTATCTTCTTAATCCTCATAGCTTGTTTAGATTTAAGGACATTCATAAAATATTATATTTTTTTTGGTTGATATGAAGTAGCGCATATTTAAATTTTGTGTGCCCCCCAGAGTCTCTGGCGATTGATTATGTTGTAATTACATATTTTTGTTTCAATTATCTTCTTAATCCTCATAGGTTGTTTATATTTAAGGACATTCATAAAATATTATATTTTTTTTATGATTGATATGAAGTAGCGGATATTTCAATTTTGTGTCTGCAAACTTATAAAGTTGTTAAGTGTAGTAGAATTTTGAAGTTAGATATTAAGATGGGCACTATAGTCAAACTATAATTCTTTGTTTTTTGAATTATAATTGTTAGAAAGTATTAAATTTTACAAAAGCATCTCTGAATGAAAAATAATTACGACACTCTCCATCCGAAATGAATCTCCCGTTATTTTTATAAGAATAACAAGTTTTAATATCGTTTTGCTCATCAAACCGTCTCCTCAAATTGATTAAAAATAGGATGACACTCATTTTCGGACAGATGCAGTATAATTTTAGATTCTTCTTACTTTTAACGTGGCCCCCCTACACAAAATTTCTGGGTCCGTCCCTGACTAAAACCCTAAAACCCTCTAATTCAAACAGGAGCATGGTTGTGTCTAGGTACTACCGGCTCTTGGCCAACCCCCGATCCGTCACCATACATTGCCACCGATGATTCCTGACCCATCCCCTAATCTGACTTGAGCTGCGTCCGATCTTCCTGGAGAGCTCCTCGACCGCCTCTCTGCCTCAATGCTCTGTCTTCCAACCCTTATCCTCAGCAAACTCCATTAAGTTCTCAGTTTGTTCCTCTGTGAATCTAGATCTCTTAGTGCATGTCCTTTGTGGACCCCTCACTACGATGGCTCGAGGCGGGGAGGACTGCTACTGGCGGAGGTGGCATCATCATTCTTGGTTGAGCATCGTGGAGTCCTCCAACCTTCTCCATGAAGCTTCCTGGGTGGATTGTATCCGGAAGCCTGTTGCGTCTGATCCAGCTGATTATCGCGTCAAAGACCAGCCCTAAGGATACAGGCAACTCTTGGATGGCTTTGCAGTCGCGGTACCTCTAGATACGGCTAATTGGTGGATACACAATATTCGGTAGGTAGTGAAAACTATCCGCTGCCTCCTTTTTTGAGTAGTCGCTGTCAAAAGCATTCGGGGTTCTGAAGTTCGTGGCGGAGACAAAAGCCGGAGTACCGCTGGAGGACTTAGGGATTTTTTGGGGTTCTTTCGGTGCTTTGGCGCCATGAGTCTGAAATGGAGAGGCAGGCGGTTTCTTCAGAGAGTGGGGAGGGGGTGGTATATGCGGAAAATGTTTATTTATGGAAGAAAAGATTTGATTAATACTTTGAGTGTTTGTGGTGTTTTCAAGTTTTCGTATTCAATTTACAGATTGTTTAATATTCTAAAAATTATAACAATTGGTGGCGCTCTTTCTATATCAGTCACATATTAAAATTCAGATTAATCCAACCACTACTTGTCCATTTTTGCAAATAACTGATGACAGGAGATAAAATATAAAAGAATTGTGCAATTCAATATGACAATTAAATAGTACCGAACAATTTTTCTAAAAAAAAGTCTTCCAAAAACAAACATTGAATTCTAATTATAGAAGGCTTTAAACAGATTGCTTTGGACAATGTATACCGGCACTTGTTTAATATCAAAAGCTTAAGAAATTCAAATAAATAATCACTTTTAACACAAGTGTACAACTAAGGTATTACATTTGACCAAAATTAAGTGAAATGTCCTTAAATGATCAATGATTTGGACAATGCTTATAACATTTATTTAATACTGAAATCACAACTACATTATCATGAAAACTAAGGAAAAATGCTATTGTGCCGTTAATATATCAAGTGATCAACTAGAGCGTTGATATAACTATCTTCAAATATCATTAAGAGACCGTGTATATAGTTTATCGCCTTAGTTTATAGCATTTATCAAAAGATTTTTGCTCACCAACTCTTTATAGTAGGACTCTGTACTTGACATTAGATTTATTCTCTCTGAGCAAAGGTGTTTAGGGCTAAATAGCTTAGCAGCTATTCTATTAGGCTTTGTTTTGTAATTCTTTTGACATAAAAAATAAAACAAAACACATAATGCATATCTTTAACCAAGTTTTATATTACAAACCAAAACAAATTTCAGAGGAGACACGACAAACACAAATAAACCCAGAAGCAACTCAAGAGAGAACACGATACATGTAACTTCAGCAAACCTTATCAAGAAACCAACAACTAGACCCGATAATTCGTAGAAAAAAAAAACAAAAAAAAAACAAAAAGCTACTAGACCCAATACCGAAGGGTCCCCTAAACCTCACTACTACCCGGTCCTCCGTTAAGGTGTTGAAGAAGATGACCCACCAAACATAGCCTCTTTCCTGTGGTTGTTGATCCACCACTTCAGCTGAGCAATCGTGACTCCGAGCCGACCACTCGTCTCCGCCAGGTGGGCTTGGTTAGCATTCCGGAGGCTCCAGTTGATGCCCCTCCCAAACTCCCTCATTTCCTCCTTCTGTTGAGGGCTGAAGACTATTCTCTTTGGCGGCGGCGGCAGCGGCAGCGGTGGATTCACCACATCCATTGCATCTCCATCCACTTCTTCCTCCTGATCCGATGTCAGGTCAATTACAGCTTGTGGACCTGGTTGGAGACTGTGTGGATACATCACCACAAGAGGCCTTCTTGCATTGTGGAGCCGGGTGACGATCTCCATGAAATCGGACGTCAAGATTGCTGGGATCTCTGTTCGCCGGTGGTGGCTCTTCTGACAACCACAGCTAGCACATTGAAGTGAGTCCACTACGGTGCTGCGGACGAACTTCTGGCACCCGTCAAAATCACTCCCGTCTTAAAGATGACGGAGGCATTGTGTGTAGGTGAAAATGTCGCCGTCCATTTTCAGAGAGACAGAGAGAGCGCGGCAGATGAGGGTATGACTGTGTACAGAGACAGAGAGAGTTGTGTTGTAGTGATGCATGTTGTGTGCATAACCAATATGCATATATATAACATGAATGTCAACACGAATGCAGTATACATTCAAATGTTTTTATTTAATTCAATAAAAAATAGAACTTTAAACTATTTTATTAAATTTCCTATGTTTTCTTAATTAAATTGTTGTTATTAGGAAAGTAAATCTTCAATCAATTTCCTATTGTTTTACTTATGGGAAGTAAACTTCATTTGACATAGGAGAGTCTATTTTATTTGTGTCGACATTTATGTAAGATATACATACTGGTATATACCTAACTACAACACAATTCTCTTTTTATACATTTTGACGCTCATCTGACCCACTTTCCTTCTGAAAATGAATGGCGACATTGTCACCTACGCAGAATGCCTCCGCCATCTTTCCGACAGGGGAGATATCGACTGGTGCCAAAAAGTTCGTACGCGACATTGTGGACTCACTTCAATGCATGTGCGAACCGTGGGACGAGAAGAGCGACCAACGGCAAACGGAGATCCCATCAATCATGACGTCCGATTTTGTGGAGATCGTCATCGGACTCCACAATGCGGGAAGGCCTTCGGTGGTGCGCTACCCACACAGTCTCCAACCAAGTCCACAAGCTGTAATGGACCTCACATCGGATCAGGAGGAAGAAATGGCCGGAGATGCAGTGGCTGTGGTAAATCCACCGCTGCCGCCGCCGCCGCCGCGGAGGATAGTCTTCACCTCTCAACAGCAGGAGGAAATTAGGGACATCGGGAGGGGCATCAACTGGAGCCTCCAAAACGCTAACCCAGCCCACCTGGCGGTGACAAGTGATCGGATTGGGGTTACAATTGCTCAATTGAAGTGTTGGATCAACACCCACCGGAAAGAGGCTATGTCAAGCGGGTCATCTTCAAACACCCAACGGTGGATTTCAGTGAGGTTCGAGAAAGGGTAGTATCGTAGTAGTTAGGTTTAAGGCACCCTTCGGTGTTGGGTCTTTTTTTGTTTTTTGGTTGGGGGTCTACCGGTCTAGTAGTTGGTTTCTTTCTTAGGTTAGCTTCAGTTAGATGCCTTGTGTTTTCTCTGGAGCTGTTTATGGGCTTATTTGTGTTTGTCGTGTCTTCCCTTGCTTTGTTTGTGTTTGTACTATGAAACTTGGTTGAAGTAAGCATTTTTTGTTTGGCTTTATGTCAAACAAACTACAAAACAATGCGTAAGAGAATAATTGCTAAGCTAGTTAGAGCTAAACACCTTTGATCATAGAAGATAAATCTAATGTCAAGTACACAGTCCAACTCATGAGCAAATATCTTTTTGTAAATGCTGTTCGGAGGATTTAAGAAATATGGCGAAAAATTATATAAACTGTCTCTCAATAATAGTTGAAGTTAGTTACATCGCGCTCTAGTTGATTACTTAATATATTGACGGCACATTGCTTTCTCAGTTCCGAGATCAATAACTTTCGAATAAGTTTGTTGAAGTTACTGTGAATATTTTCGTGTTTTATCCAACATTAGCCGTTAGCCGAACAATAATCGTTAATATTATTGAGTGTCAAGTTTAGATTAGCAATGTACAGTTGGCTAGATGGTATCCCAAATCGGGTTATTCCTCCTGATGTATCTGTTTCGGGTGCATACCCACCAAATTAATGAAATTTTCACTTAAAAAAAATAGTACGGCTCCATTTACTAAAAAAAAGTAGTACGGCTCTTCTACATGCTTTAATATTCAATACTTTGTTCAAAGCCATCAGCATACATTGGTGAGGGTTCAATTCACACCTTCACAATTATGAGGATTTAATTGATGCTTATGTACTTGGTAAAAAGAAACTAGTACACAATTTTTTTTTTCCTCACTTGTGTTTGAGCAGATTTTTTTTTTTTTTTTTTTTTTTTTTTTTTTTTTTTTTTTTTTTTGAGAATTTGGATTTTCATTAAATTAAACTAGAAAGTACAATTCAATGTCTCTGTCCTCACGACAGCTGTGAATTCAAGGCGACTTTAGCTATCTGGTCTGCCGTTCGGTTCCACTTTTTAGAAATAAAGCTCCATTGTAAATATCTGAAGCTTTGACTTCTCTGGGTAATCTCTTCGAGGGTTTCTGCTACCGTCGTTCTCTCTCCTTTACCCAGATCTCCCTGTTGGGCTTGGAAAATGAGGGTCTTTGCATCTTCTTGAACTATCAATCTCTCGATCTTCATCTCTTCTGCTAGCTTGAGGCCTTTGCTCATGGCTTGGGCTTCGATCTCCTTCGCCCATGTACCCCACTGATCGAAAACGAGTATGTATTCACCAAATCCCCATGATGTCCTCGGATAAGCACTCCGGCACCTGCTCTCCTCTCTCGGTATGACCAAGCGCCATCAAAGTTGAGTGTAAACCACCCCGGAGGAGGGGATTTCCAAGCAGAAGCTTCGGGCGAGGGATCTTCGGTCGGCGAGGAAGCGTTGTTCAATTCTGAGATGAAACTGTGAGCTTGGTCTGCTAGTAGTTCTGGAGATGAGATATGACCTTCAAAACACTTTATTTTCGATGGATCCAAAACTTCGAGAGGCCATAGCTGAACTGGATCTGGTCTATGGTGCTACAACTCTGAAAAAGGTACTCGATTTGAAGCTCCAAACTTCTTCTTCCCATACTCGTCTTTGAAAACAGATCCCAGAACTTTCTTGCTGTTGGACACTTTACGAAAATATGTTCAGCAATTTTCGTTATGATAATTACAGATTTTGCAAGTCGGGTCTAAATTTGTGATGCCTCTGGTGCACAGATTTGAACCAGTTGGAAGAATTTTGTTGTGAGTCCGCCCAACTAAATACATCAATTTCTTTGGGATTTTTAATTTCCAGGGCCTCTTAAGCCAGTTCTGAGATGGGGTCTCGGAGCTGCTAATTGGGTTGTCATTTGACTAGGTAATTGCTCTGGCTACGGTATACCCAGATTTCACGGAGTATTGCCCTGAATCATCAGGTTGCCACATCCAAGAGTCATTTGTTGCCTGATTTGGAATTGCAATCCTTTGAATAGCAAAAATGTCAACATCCCATAACAGGGACTTGAGCTTCGTTGAGTCCCACATATGATTGCGTCTGTCTATTAGCTCACTGAATTTATGCAAGTTGTCATCTGGTTTTGGTGTTATGACTGTGAAATGGTTTTCTCTCGGAATCCATGGATCAAAAAAGATAGGGTAAAAGACAATTTGCACCCTCCTTAGATGGGTAATATACAAAAAACCTCATTGTTCGGGGATATAAAAAGGAAAGAGAGAAGCGATGTCAACGACGACGGCACACCGGTGGGTTCGATGGTTGCGAGCAGTTTTGTGTTTCAGGCGGCGGAGAGGAGGTTTGCGAAGTTGCTTGCTGCTAGGGTTTCAACAGAAAAATCTGAGGAAGACGATGGGGTCGATTGCACCCCGCCCCGGTGCTTGAAGGGATGCTTTTCCTGTGCAATCCCCTGCTCAAAGAGCTTCACAAAGTTTAAATTATTTCCCTCTGTTTGGTGGTGATTAGTTTGATTTGTGGGTGGTTGTGGTGGTGGTGGAGATGGGGTGTATCAGTTCTTCTTCTTCTTCTTATTCTTCATTTTATGCACCTTTATTGACTTTTTTCCCTCTTTTTATCGCACGTGATAAGCTAATTGTTGTTGTTGATTTTAATGTTGTGGTCAAATTTTAGTGCTATTTGTTCATGTTGTTTGTTAAAATACTGATAATGTTCTTAGACTAATTTTAGATCTGTGAATGTGAATTTGGAATGATGGTGGTGGTGGTGGGGTTTCGGCGGCGGAGGTGGTTGTTGGCGGAGAACACCTAGAATACTAAGAACAAGAATAAAATAAACACCAGAACACTAATAAGGGCAAAATGGTCATAAAAAGGTCAGATTGCACCCCCTCTCAACTGAGATTAACAGAAGGGTGGTATTTGTCTAACTTCCATCCACTGACAGGGTTTGTTTTGTCTCTGACAGGGTAGTATTTGTATATCCCCGAACAATGAGGTCGTTTTTGTATATTACCCATGTAAGGAGGGTGCATTTTGTCTTTTACCCAAAAAAATATCAATTGACTAACCATCTCCTAGCTTTCTGATTATTCCCCTTTCCAGTAGCTTTCTCCCAAAGATTAAACTACGCCAGGCGAAAGAGGGTTGATTACCCAACTTTGCCTTGAAGAATGATTCTGAGTGAAAATACTTAGCCTTGATGATTCGGGCACTTAGGCGATCGGGTTTTTGCAGCAATCTCCAGCATTGTTTCGCCAGAAGAGCTTGATTGAAATCTTGGATGTCACGAAAACCAATACCACCCTGTCCGTTTGTAAGCTTCATCTTCTCCCATGCTAGCAATTATGTCCGTCAAATAATTGAAAGTGATCTTTTTATCTCTTCCAACTGTTGCAGGGAGCCCCAGATAACTTTCATGCTCGTTAACCTCTGGAACACCGCACATAGAGCTTATTTCTTGCTGTACTGTCGTGGACAAGTTCGCGGAGCAAGTTTGCTGCAGATATGTCAAAATTTATCTTTTGGCCCGAGGCCGCTTGATAGAATGAAATTAGTTGTAATAAATTTTCGACAATATTTTAACACTTCTTTTAGACCCTATTCACAACATAATGATGACTAGAAAAGTAAACATGTACAAATCTCTTATGGCATTGCATTAAGTAGGTTGCACATTAATACGTGTCTAACACCATGGTTAAAGGTTTCCAAGTATAACCATTGTCTTATTTGTAGGGTTAAATGGCACTTTGTTGAGTCCATTTAATTATGACTTATCCTTTCAATTGCAGCTGTTGTGCAATTTTGAAAGTTAATGGGGCAGTTTGCTAAGTTCTTATATTTGCGCAACTATCTCAATGTTCGAAAACATCCCTTCTTTTTCTGTTCAACATCGTTTACCAAGAATGTGGAAGATTTAAGTTCAAAGTTTAAACTCAAAATTACATTTCACTATGCGAATTAGAAAATTCGCGGTACATAATTTGTTTTTCACACATAACCTATCAACACACTCTTTCTCTAGAGATGTCAGGACACACACTTGAAATTGCTCCAGTATAAACTATTTTTTATTGAGTGGTGATCTCACAAACTCGTGTTCATTGATACTATCATGAGACCGCGATGTGGCATGCTCACATTCATAAATTTGATTTCATTATGGAAGGAGATATATATTTATCATGACTCTAAATCTTAAAGAATATGCGATTGTGATTTCTCCTTCCTTAACGAAAAGATGTGTGGATGTGAGTATGCCACATCACGTTCTCATGATAGTATCAATGAACACGAGTTGAGATCACCCAATTATATTGATCATTAATCCTCATAAAGAGTAGTGATGTTGTGATTTTAATTCCACTCATTCGTTCCAATTCCTTATAGTAAGCTATTACTTATCACTTTCTCATGCTAGCTCACTGGTTTGTCTCGCTCAAGAGACTTTGGTGCTGTCGGGTTCCTCCATCAAGTTATTGGAGTAAGGAGCAACTGAAGGCGCATCCATGCATCTGACTCTATAGAGAGCAAGAGAATAGGGAGACGGAGCAGCCATTTCCGGGCGTCGCAACTAATAGAGCCAATTCCACGATACCCTCCTTTCTCACCTAGCGAGATGGTGCCCACAAACCATATTCTTTGGTCAGGTTTACCACTCTATTAGAACGATTGAACGTGGCTTAAAAGACACGGAATCTAAGTTTACAATTCAATACCTTCAAGAGCTTGGCTATCGGAGTTCGTACCACTATTACTTCCATCCATTCAAAGAGAACAACTGCCCCTTCCTCTTCCTATCGGTCTTCGCTAAAGCCTTTGGCTACAACCCCGAAAACTGCTGCTAAGGCTGCTCCCAATAGGTTGAATGGACTTCGCCTCTCGATCTATCGATCGAAAAAGGTGAAGAAATCCCTATTTTGAACATAATTCGAAATTCCCTTCATAAGCGGGTCACGAAATCAAACAAGTCGATGAAAACCCGTCTTTTTGAAACTTTCTTATTTTATTAAGGCAACCTTCCTCTCGATCGAGATATTGGATCATATCTCGTGATTTTGGACATAATGGCGATTTCCCTTCATACAAGGCTCGCGCAAAATGTTACTTGTCTCTCTCCCTATGGGCGAAAGAAATGATTTCATAATTGACTACATATAATAGATGTGATCTCCCCCGCATCTGCTCATCCCGTTAGGAACTCCGACCGAAGCCCGGGTAAGGTAAACCCCACAACCCCTATTCTTTCTTTCTATTTCCTTCACCCTACGTTCTTCCACTAAAGCCCTCTTCCTATCGGTTAGGGACTTCGGGACTTTTGGGAAACATAAACAAACAACCCCTTTAGGTCATGAGCCACCGCTTTACTCCTTGGCAACCTATGAGTTGTAGGAAGTACGTTTGAAATTGCAATGGCGTTAAGGCCCAGGATCGCTGTTCTCTTATTCTCTCGAGGGTACTAAGCCCAATGGGTGGCAGGTCTTGCAAGGCTGGGTAACAATGGAACTTATTGAAAATGCTTACGTAGGGATATTGGCAGATCGCAGCTCTCTGTTTTGGTGCTTGGGGAGAGTTAGTTTGGTTTTCTTGACTTTGATTGATCTTGACTATGTAATGATGAAGATGGACCGATATCTTCTCAGTGGTTGGCAAGTGAGAGAGCTAGTCCGTTAGCTTGCCTAGGTAGTGGAACTCTCGGATTGGAGCCGCTTACGGATGGACATATTTGGTCTTTTGGAAGGAGGACATTGGTTTTAGCAATAGGACTCGTATCTGCATGGATAAGACTATTCCCAGTATTGATCTTGGCTATATAAGATTGACGCGGATTACTAGCGCGTATTACGCAAGTGCACGGTCAAGTAATATAGGGGTGGTATTTCAACCCCGAGTTATCGATCCCACGAGGACAGAAAGTAGGTTTATTGTCAATTAGAGATTAAATCTAAGGAGTGTAATTGAAATAACAGGAAGAAAGTTGTTGATTTGAGAAGTTGTCACCCCCAATCAAGTGACTGTATTAAACTAACTAAAAGATAATATTTTGGATTTTTATAATTAAACAATGTTTGATTAAATAAGGAGAAGAACTAGGCGATCTATGGATCACCTAGGGCATTAGACAATTCCGGATATTGCTTTGAAACACGTAATGAAGAATATTCTCTTGATCACGTTTAACTACTCATAATCTTCTTTCGATCTCATGTAAGTCTATGCTAGATTCAATAGTCGTCATCTGTCGATCCATAAACTATATCACCTAACAAGCATTAAGAATAATCCTACGTTTTGATCCAAACCCTAACATTTCGCCTTTCGGTCCATCATGATACGGGGTTGCTAGCAATCCTAGATTCACAAGCTAATTAATCTTCACCTGTCAGTCCATCGATCTTTCACCAAGTAGTTACCCAAGTTCATGACGCTAGGTTAACATAAGATTAAGAACAAGATCACTAGAAGAGCAAACTCATAATTACTTTAAGCTACGAACGATTGAGTTATTATCATCATCTACAATGGTCATTCCTATCATCCCTAAGCGTGTCATTAGCTTTAGATCAAGGATACACAATATAAGAAGAAAGATAATCAACATTAACCAATCCAAATGCATGAATCAATAAGCAACAATCCCGAAAAGTTGTCTAACAAAACCCTAGGCTCTCCATAGAGCCTATAAAAGTAAACTACTCAAATATACTGAAAATAGAAGATAAAAAGTTCATAGTATTGAGAAACGATAGAAAAGATATGAGGGATAGTCAAACTCGTGACGAAATTCGCGTTCGGGCGACTCCGACGTCGTTCTTCATGACCCTCGTGTCCCCTAGCCTTCCTCGATCCTCCCCAGCACCTTCTTCTTTGTTTTTAGGTCTGACTGCCTGGGCACGAATTTTAAGTGATTTTTCCGAAAGTTTCACTTAAGCCCCTCTACTTTGTAATTCTCGGCCAGAATTATTTTCTGATCTTGCGCGGGCTGTATCTCCCTCATACGGACTCGTCTTCGGGCCTACCATATATCGTTGGAAATCTACGGATGTCTACTTTCAAATGGAACAAGCCTTGCTCCAAAATTATATGTATATTTTCCTGAGCATCGAAAATAGTGCAGGCTGGTCCTGTGTGACTTTTCCAACTATGCTTCGTTTTTGCGTCTCCTTTTCTCCTCTATATCTAGCTCCATTACAAGCATATCCAAGCATCTCATAAGCTCCAATGCACCTATTTTACCTGATATACACAACACTAAACAACCCGTGCAATTATCATAGCAAATATGAGAGAAAACATGTTCAAATAAGCTAGAAACACACTTTTCACTCTTAGGCTTATAAATCGTCAAATTCACATATTTGTGCAAATATAACATATAAATCATGTGAAATAAGCCTATTACAAGTAATATGGAAGTATATTAATAGCTCCTAAAAGAGAGTTATCAAAGATATTGATGTTATCTGCATGGATAAGACTATTCACAGAATCGAGAAACTATAGATTGGATGTACGAGTGTGACTTGTATGTCTTGTATCCAATCCGAATATAGAGACAAAGGGATGAGACAATACTTGCACAATGTTTGTCAAAGTAATGACTATTTTTATTAGTTGGGTGGCATGAATGTGTTGCTAGACACTGCTCCATGTTAATAAACGTTATTACTAACTAAGTAGAAACCTATGGGGTCACACGCCATAATGATTAAACTAGACTTTGGAATTAATTAATATTATTAATTAATAGAAGGATCAATACGTAACTACTTGCAAACTTAATAGGACTAATTTGCAAGTTGGACTAAACCGTGTATGGGTTAGATGAGGAGAGGGGCCATTATGTAGTTAACAAGGAGTTGTTGGACTATATAAAGAACACTCCTCGCTTATTTTCTCACTATAATTCTCATGACACATTGAGTTAGAGAGAAAAGGAAGGAGAGAGAGCAAGACAAGGGCCGAACCCAACCCCGTCTGCTCCCCTCTACCCGTCGACCAAGAGGAGGCCGAGCCTCTTTTGATCTCCGTTGTGTGATTCTTCATTCTTCCACCAATTGCTAGCACAAAGGTGTGGAGGAATCTAGTTCTTCATCCTAAGCGCGGGCTAGCTATAGAGACGCAAACAATATTTTGGGTTTGAAGTCATCACAGGATACAAACAAGGTAATCGTTACTTGAACCTTCACTATCATTATGATGTCTCTTCCTGTGATCCTTGGTGGGTCTTGTGCGGATCTTATTTGTTTAATCCGGTGTGTAATTTTTTACAAAACCCAACAAAAAGAGTACATGCTAATGAAGAAGAATTTATAAGAAAAACTCACCCAAATCTGAGCTAGGCCAATCAACATGTTCAAATTCCAGAATGTCATCATCCTCGTTACCAGTAGGATTCTCAAGCCCACTAAGATCATTTCTTTGTAGCTTTACTTCTATCCCATTTGTAAGAAGCTTTACAGTTAACATAAATGGAAAAGTAAGAACAATATTATACAAATCATCAAGAATGACTCAGCAACAAAAGAACAAGCTTGGAGCAATTAAAAAAACAAAATGTGGAGATTTGGTTACTTCGTTTTTGAAAGGATTGGGCTGTGTTTCTGACGCCGGGTTATTCACCCAACGAGGGTTCACAGCGGAATCAACAATGAAAAAGGGTAGATAAAACTAGGGCACAAAGCTCTCTAGAATTTCAAAAGTCAATAATATCAAAGTCTCCTGAAATTTACCCACAAGCCGGGTATAAATAGCTAAAAACATAATTTTGCCAAAAATAAAAAAATCTCAAAAACAATCCTTAATTAAAGTCCTAAACAAAATAAAGACTCAGCAAAAAGATTCACCCAAATCGGGTTTTATTTGACGTCCTAATTAGTGAAATAAATATTACCAAAAATGAAAAAACTCTGATTTGGACCCTTAAATGACCGAATTTGACCAAATCAGGGAGGTGCCCGTGATATATCACAGGTTCTGTTTAGAACGTCGTTTCCACTCAAAATTATGTATGATTTTGCGCGAATCCGACACCCTTCAATTCTGCCCCTGATTCTGCGTTTTGACCGAAACTGTTTTTCTGAAGCTGTCGGATATTCCTTCGAAATTCTTCCTGCATCAGTCACCCCCTCTTCAAAAGAACTCGCCCTCGAGTTCAGTGTAGGCACTTGAACAAAACGCTCCATCAAGAATGGATCAAAATAAAATGAATGTGGCTTGATTGGAAAAATCAAAAACTTATCTAATTCAACTGCAACCTCTTCAACTTCATCTTCTTCTTCAACTTGATAAGAAGTAATTGATTGAGAAATTAATGAATACGAATCTAAAATTACCTCATAACGAATCGGCACGTCCGAGGTATACTTTTCATCTTCCACAATAAACTCTTTCTCATCATCTCCGTAGTCATCATAAACTGGTGGTGCGTGGACGTCCTGGCGGCTGCGGGCAGGTTCCGGCTGAGGAAGCCCCCCAACGGAGACGTAACGTCCAAGACGTTATGATGATACAAGATTTGCAAAGGCAAATTGCAGACCTAACCCATAGCCTTGCGGTGCGGTATTTGCAGCAGCAAGTTGCAGATTTAACTCGACACTTAGCGGCACGGGAATTGAAGGATAGCAAGGCTTTTGATCAAGACTCGCAGCCCGCGTTCGAGATCTGCTACGACGGTAATTTCGGTGGTTGGAGCGAGCGTTATGGAGGAGCGAGTTTGAAGACTTATGTTCTAGATTCTTCGGGTATGTTACGAATCGAGCATATTTTCCGTGATGCAGTTTTTTATGAGCGAATTTCAAATTCATGTGAACGTGAGGTGGATTGGACAAAAACTCCCGTTTACGATGACTATGGAGACGAAGATGACGAATTTACTGTTGAGAATTACGAGCACTATTCTGATATTCCGAAGCCCTATGAGGTAAACTTGGATTATTCTCAATTAATTTGTTCATCAAATATGGTTATTGAAGATGAAGATGAGAATACTGATGAAGACAAGGCGGTGAAGCATGATTTAAACAATTTATTATTTTTTCCAATTAAGCTCCCATCTAGTTATTGTGATCCGTTTATGGTGCATCCCATCTTATACAAGCCTAAGTTGAACTCGAGGACGAGTTCTTTTGAAGAAGGGGTGACTGATGCAGGAAGAATTTCGAAGGAATATCCGACAGCTTCTGAAAAGCAGTTTCGGTCAAAACGCAGAATCAGGGGCAGAATTGAAGGATGTCGGATTCGGACGAAATCATACATTATTTTGAGTGGAAACAACGTTCTAAAACGAACCCGTGATTTATCACGGGCACCGCCCTGATTTGGTCAAATTCGGCTATTTAGGGGTCCAAATCAGCGTTCCTTCAATTCGTCCACTCCCAAGTCGTATCCGACATCCTTCAATTCTGCCCCTGATTCTGCGTTTTGACCGAAACTGCTTTTCAGAAGCTGTCGGATATTCCTTCGAAATTCTTCCTGCATCAGTCACCCCTTCTTCAAAAGAACTCGTCCTCGAGTTCAACTTAGGCTTGTATAAGATGAGATGCACCATAAACGGATCACAATAACTAGATGGGAGCTTAATTGGAAAAAATAATAAATTTTTTAAATCATGCTTCACCGCCTTGTCTTCATCAATATTCTCATCTTCATCTTCAATAACCATATTTGATGAACAAATTAATTGAGAAGAATCCAAGTTTACCTCATAGGGCTTCAGGATATCAGAATAGTGCTCGTAATTCTCAACAGTAAATTCGTCATCTTCGTCTCCATAGTCATCGTAAACGGGAGTTTTTGTCCGATCCACCTCACGTTCACATGAATTTGAAATTCGCTCATAAAAAACTGCATCACGGAAAATATGCTCGATTCGTAACATACCCGAAGAATCTAGAACATAAGTCTTCAAACTCGCTCCTCCATAACGCTCGCTCCAACCACCGGAATCACCGTCGTAGCAGATCTCGAACGCGGGCTGCGAGTCTTGATCAAAAGCCTTGCTATCCTTCAATTCCCGTGCCGCTAAGTGTCGAGTTAAATCTGCAACTTGCTGCTGCAAATACCGCACCGCAAGGCTATGGGTTAGGTCTGCAATTTGCCTTTGCAAATCTTGTATCATCATAACGTCTTGGACGTTACGTCTCCGTTGGGGGGCTTCCTCAGCCGGAACCTGCCCGCAGCCGCCAGGACGTCCACGCACCATCGTTGATGATGACCTTCCTCCCAAGTCGAACTTGCTCTGACACCAAACTGACGCCGGGTAAAATCACCGAGCGTGGGTACACAGCGGAATCAACAAAGAAAAGGGTAAAGAACTAGGGCACGAAGCTCTCTAGAGTTCTGAATAATTTCAATAATCAAAGTCTGCTGAAATTTACCCACAAGCCGGGTATAAATAGCTAAAAAACATAATTTTGCCAAAAATAGCAAATTCTCAAAAACAATCCTAAATTAAAGTCCTAAAAAAAATAAAGATTCAGCAAAAAGATTCACTCAAATCGGGAATAATTTGACCTCCTAATTAGTGAAATAAATATTACCAAAAATGAAAAAACGCTGATTTGGACCCCCAAATAGCCGAATTTGACCAAATCAGGGCGGTGCCCGTAATAAATCACGGGTTCGTTTTAGAACGTTGTTTCCACTCAAAATAATGTATGATTTCGTCCGAATCCGACATCCTTCAATTCTGCCCCTGATTCTGCGTTTTGACCGAAACTGCTTTTCAGAAGCTGTCGGATATTCCTTCGAAATTCTTCCTGCATCAGTTTCAGTCTTTTTCTCTTTTAGCTAGGGTTTCAGATGGAAACCTGTATTTTCTTGGAAGAGACAAATGTGCTCTTGCTCATGGGCTTTTCAAGTTATGTTTTCAACCTGACGATTGTTGTATTTGGGCCTCTTGCCCTACCAACTTGTACAATGCATGGGTTTCAAACTTTTCCCAGTATTAAATAAATCACAAGCTCCTTGCAAAGAAAATAAATACAGTTTCGAATATTTAATACGAAAAAATGGATAATTATAGTAAACATTTCATAACAAACTCCAGAGAAACATAGCTGTTAGGAAACATAAGCACCTTGTTATGTCTAATCTATTTCGATCAGCGTAATCTATGCAAAAAATGGTAGCAAATTATAACAAAATAAAAGATAAAAAAAGGAGAAATGAGAGAAATATGTTCATTAAAACGAATCAAACTATATAAAATAAGATGAGGGAATGATATAAAGTGTCCAGTGCTTCACTGTGATACTAAAGCTTCGCTCTTTGTCCGATTTATGTAATAAAAAAAATATATTTCCGCAACGTGCTTTAAATAACATTTATCTTTTTTTTTTTTTTATTAAAAGAGGTTTTTCTAACTAAGAAATTTCTTAATTTCACTCGCAAAAATTACTTTTCAGGGATAAAAAAGAAGATATATAAAAAAAACTTCTTAGAAAATCTAGAAATCGCAAAGTAAGCAACTTTTTACTTTTTTATATAAAGATAATAATCAGCATACTATTTTTTTTGAGTGAATCATACCAACTTGCTATAGTATACTCCATCCGTTCTACCATATTGTTCGATCTTTCCTTATATGGACGTCCCACTAGATTGTTCAAATTTTTAAAATATAGTAACTTTTTACTTGAAAAATATCATCTTATCCTTGAAAAAAATAAATTCATTTGAACTAGGCCTAATTAATTCAGATTAGTAAAACTTACCTAACTGAATTAGGCCCAGCTATGAAATCCAGACATTGTAATAGCTAGTAGAGCAAGAGGCCCAAATACAACAATCATCAAGTTGAAAACCTAATTTGAAAAGCCCATGAGCAAGGGCACATATGTCTCTTCCAAGAAAATACAGGTTTCCATCCGAAGCTAAAAGAGAAAAAGACTCAAACAAATCAATATTGGTTTTACTTACAAAGTCAACCGTTTGGTTTGACAACCCAATTGGCCCCATTTTAATATTAACCCTAAAATCAAAACGGATGCATCTCTTCATTTGCTCTCAGCCGTTCGGTGTTCTTCCCCAAGTCTTGTCTCTCTTTCTATCCATCCTCCTGGATCTAGGGTTTTGTGTTTTTCTTAGATTTCTTTTTTCTTCGCGTTTTGAACTTCGATTTTTCGCCATGGAAGATCAGGTAGAAGGGCAGTGGAACCCTGATTCTTACGAATCCGAAGGCTCGAAGGAGTCTGTCGATCCACTACCCTTCGACGCCGGTGTGTCGTTCATATGGTTGATATCGATGAAACCGAACCACCGGATGACCATTGTGATGCGGTTGTGGGCTTCGACGCGGGTCATGCGTCTGTTCCGTTCGATTCAGACAAAACTCAACCAACAAATGATTTTGAAGAGCTAGCTGCGGCATCCGGTGGCTTGGTGGTACATTCCAGCGAAAATGGTGATTCATCATATGATGGATACGGTTCTAATGATGATAGGGATTCTCAATTCATGCTTTTTTTGGAAGGGAGGTTCTTATATCTAAAGTCTAGTCTTTCAATTCATGATATTTGGCATGCTAAATCTAGAGTATGTGATCTTGGAATATGTGATATGAAATCATAAAAATAAACCCTAACCCTGTGATCTTCTGATCTGGTAGATGTGTAAATGATCTCTGATTATGTGATATGATATTCTCTTATCTGCGGATCTGATTGATTTGATTTGATTCATGTTCTACTGATTTCTAAACCCAAATCATGTGATCTACTGATCTGGCATGATGTGTAAATGATGTGGCATGATGTGAAATGATCTGGTTGAGTATGTGATCTATGATACTATGTGATTCATGATCTATTCATGTTTTATGTGATTTTGAATTTGAAATGTGATCTAGAGTGATACAGATTTTGAAGTTAAACAGGATGTGGAATAACACATTTTCGTATCATCTGGAATCAGGTCGGTCAAAGTGACCCTTAAAGTTAAACTAGAACAAAGAATTGGAACGCGTGTGGTACAATTTAATCTACTTTCGATCTGCGTAGTCTACTCAAAGAATGGTAGGAAAGCATAACCAAATAAAAAACAAAAAGATAAATGTGAGAAATTTGTTCATTAACGAATCAAATTATTTAAAATAAGACGATGGAATGATATAATGTGTTCAATGATTCACTATGATACTAATTTATGCGACATTTTAACCTTTCCCATGTCATAAAAAGTGTATTTTTTCTATTTTTTGCAACGTGTTTTAAATAACATTTTATCTTTTTTAGATACTAAACAGGTTTTTTTAACTACAACTTTTCTTATTTTCACTCTTAAAATTTAGTTTTTAGGGGATAAAAGTGAACATTGGTAAGGATTTTTTCCCTAAAGACAAAAAAAAAACTTTTTAGAACATCTATAAGTCGCAAAGTAAGCAATTTTTTATTTTTTATAAAAGGATTAAAATCAGCCTAAGCATTTGTTTGAGTTAATAATACTAACTTGTTATATATTATATATGTTACAAAACATTTAAGACCGAGAATCCAAGACTAAGAAATTTGTATGAAATAGTCGTATTTACAAATAAATAATTAAACATAAACAAAAGTTTATCACCAAAACTTCCACGAGTCTGTAAAGTTATCAATGCAGTCAAATGGAAGCAATAAACTCACTCTGTCTTCTTCTACTTTACCGGGGGTATTGATTTATCAATTAATATTATACATTTTGGTAGTTTCGGATTTGAAAATATTCTCATGACATTGGCTTTAATACTATGTTTTATTTTTCATTAATCCTATTAGTACTATTGGGTAAGTATATTGGAAAAATTGTATTTGGGAAAAAATGTATTTCGAATTAAAATGCATTTATTTGTTGCGTAACATTTGGTTATCAATGTCACATCAGTTTTACATAAATTACATAAAAATTGAATCAAGATTGCCAAAATGACTCACTCTTAAGTGATATTTTCAGATTTTCACTTCCTCTATTCTACATTTAACAATTATTGAATCTATTTAATATTTATGTTTGTCTTTTATCGAAATTTTAACTTTCTCCTACTCATAGACCGAAAAATGGGTGCTTGTTTAGTGGTAGAGCGTTTGAAGCCACATCATGAGGTCTCGGGTTCGGACCCGGCTATATGATGTAATTCTAAAAAACTCATATATTCCTAATATTTCTACGAGAAAACATTGAAATGCAAGTAAATAACACAACCAAAACTACATAAAGAATAGGAGCAGCTACATCTGAATCGAAGAAGAACGAGAAGAAGAAGAGACCTAGCTATCACATATTCATGGGATTGATTGGATTGAGGGATTTGGTTAATCATAACCAAAACTCAACTTGGGAGTTGGTATTAACTAAAAATCTAATTTTTTGTAGAGAATAACTCAACTATTTAATTCAAATAGAGGTGGGGTAGGGTTACCTAAAACCAGGGACTGACCCATGTGCATTCAAGTAGGGGCTATGCCCCCCCCCCCCCCCCCCCCCCCGGGTTGGTTTTTAGAGATAGCTATTCGATACGTATGTAAGTGAAATTGAAGAATTTGGTACAAGCTCAACAATGTGCGCCCCCCCCCCCCACCCCCGAGTCTGTGGCGATTGATTATGTTGTAATTACATATTTTTGTTTGAATTCCCCCCGGGTTGGTTTTTAGAGATAGCTATTCGATATTTATGTGAGTGAAATTGAAGAATTTGGTACAAGCTCAACAATGTGCGCCCCCCCCCCCCCAGTCTGTGGCGATTGATTATGTTGTAATTACATATTTTTGTTTGAATTATCTTCTTAATCCTCATAGCTTGCTTGTTTAGATTTAAGGACATTCATAAAATATTATATTTTTTGTGATTGATTTGAAGTAGCTGATATTTCAATTTTGTGTGTCCCCCCCCCCCCCTAGAGTCTCTGGGCGATTGATTATGTTGTAATTACATATTTTTGTTTCAATTATGAAGCTCCATTGTAAATCTCTGCAGCTTTTACTTCTCCGGGTAATTCGAGGGTTTCTGCTACCGTCGTTCTCTCTCCTTTACCCTGATCTCCCTGTCGGGCTTGGAGTATGAGGGTCTTTGCATCTTCTTGAACTATCAATCTCTCGATCTTCATCTCTTCTGCTAGCTTAAGGCCTCTGCTCATGGCTTGGGCTTCGATCCCCTTCGCCCATGTACCCCACTGATCGAAAACGAGTATGCCTTCACCAAATCCCCATGATGTCCTCAGATAAGCACTCCGACACCTGCTCTCCTCTCTCGATATGACCAAGCGCCATCAAAGTTGAGTGTAAACCACCCCGGAGGTGGGGATTTCCAAGCAGAAGCTTCGGGCGAGGGATCTTCAAGCGGCGAGGCAGCGTTGTTCAATTCCGTGATGAAACTGTGAGCTTGGTCCGCTAGTAGTTATGGAGATGAGATATGACCTTCAAAACACACTTTATTTTCGATGGATCCAAAGCTTCCAGAGGCCATAGCTGAACTGGATCTGATCTATGGTGCTACAACTCTGAAAAAGCTACTCGATTTCAAGCTCCAAACTTCTGCTTCCCATACTCTTCTTTGCAAACAGATCCCATACTCTTCTTTGCAAACAGATCCCATAACTTTCTTGTTGTTGGGCACTTTACGAACCAGTTGGAAGAATTTTGTTGTGAGTCCGCCCCACTAAATACATCAATTTCTTTGGGATTTTTAATTTCCAGGGCCTCTTAAGCCAGTTCTGAGATGGGGTCTCGGAGCTGCTAATTGGGTTGTCATTTGACTAGGTAATTGCTCTGGCTACGGTATACCCAGATTTCACGGAGTATTGCCCTGAATCATCAGGTTGCCACATCCAAGAGTCATTTGTTGCCTGATTTGGAATTGCAATCCTTTGAATAGCAAAAATGTCAACATCCCATAACAGGGACTTGAGCTTCGTTGAGTCCCACATATGATTGCGTCTGTCTATTAGCTCACTGACTTTATGCAAGTTGTCATCTGGTTTTGGTGTTATGATTGTGAAATGGTTTTCTCTCGGAATTCATGGATAAAAATGATAGGGTAAAAGACAATTTGCACCCTCCTTAGATGGGTAATATACAAAAAGACCTCATTGTTCGGGGATATAAAAAGGAAAGAGAGAAGCGATGTCAACGATGACGGCACACTGGTGGGTTCGATGGTTGCGAGCAGTTTTGTGTTTCAGGCGGCGGAGAGGAGGTTTGCGACGTTGCTTGCTGCTGGGGTTTCAATAGAAAAATCTGAGGAAGAGGATGGGGTAGATTGCCCCCCCCCCCCCCCCCCCCCGCTGCTTGAAGGGATGCTTTTCCCGTGCAATCCCCTGCTCAAAGAGCTTCACAAAGTTTAAATTCTTTCCCTCCGTTTGGTGGAGATTAGTTTGATTTGTGGGTGGTGGTGGTGCAGAGTTCTTCTTCTTCATTTCCTGCACCTTTATTGACTTCTTCCACTCTTTTTGTCGCAAGTGATAAGCTAATTGTTGTTGTTGATGTTAATGTTGTGGTCAAATTTTGGTGCTATTTGTTCATGTTGTTTGTAAAAATACTGATAATGTTCTTAGACTAATTTTAGATCTGTGAATGTGAATTTGGAATGATGGTGGTGGTGGTGGGGTTTCGGCGGCGGAGGTGGTTGTGGGCGGAGAACACCTAGAATACTAAGAACAAGAATAAAATAAACACCAGAACACTAATAAGGGCAAAATGGTCATAAAAATGTCAGATTGCACCCCCACTCAACTGAGATTAACAGAAGGGCGGTATTTGTCTAACTTCCATCCACTGACAGGGTTTGTTTTGTGTTTGACAGGGTACTTTTTGTATATCCCCGAACAATGGGATTGTTTTTGTATATTACCCATCTAAGGAGGGTGCATTTTGTCTTTTACCCAGAAAGATATCAATTGACTCACCATCTCCTAGCTTTCTTATTATTCCCCTTTCCAGTAGCTTTCTCCCAAAGATTAAACTACGCAAGGCGAAAGAGGGTTGATTACCCAGCTTTGCCTTGAAGAAAGATTCCGAGTGAAAATACTTAGCCTTGATGAATCGGGCAAGTTAGGCGATCGGGTTTTGCAGCAATCTCCAGCATTGTTTCGCAAGAAGAGCTTGATTGAAGTCTTGGATGTCACGAAAACCAATACCACCCTGTCCTTTTGTAAGCTCCATCTTCTCCCATGCTAGCAATTATGTCCGTCAAATAATTGAAAGTGATCTTTTTATCTCTTCCAACTGTTGCAGGGAGCCCCAGTTAACGTTCGGGCTCGTTAACCTCTGGAACACCGCACATAGAGCTTATTTCTTGCTGTATTGCCGTGGACAAGTTCGCGGAGCAAGTTGCTGCAGATTTGTTATCTTTTGGCCCGAGGCCACTTGATAGAATGAAATTAATTGTAATAAATTTTCGACAATATTTTAACACTTCTTTTAGATCCTATTCACAACATAATGATGATTAGAAAAGTAAACATGTACAAATCTCTTATGGCATTGCATTAAGTAGGTTGCACATTAATACGTGTCTAACACCATGGTTAAAGGTTTCCAAGTATAACCATTGTCTTATTTGATGGGTTAAATGGCACTTTGTTGAGTCTATTTAATTATGACTTATCCTTTCAATTGCAGCTGTTGTGCAATTTCGAAAATTAATGGGGCAGTTTGCTAAGTTCTTATATCTGCACAACTATCTATATGTTCGAAAACATCCCATCTTTTTTTGTTCAACATCGTTTACCAAGAATGTGGAAGATTTAAGTTCAAAGTTTAAACTCAAAATTACATTTCACTATGAGAATTAGAAAATTCGCGGTACATATTTTGTTTTTCACACATAACCTATCAACACACTCTTTCTCTAGAGAATAAGTTCTTTTGTTGGATGTGAGGACACACACTTGAAATTGGTCCAGTATAAACTATTTTTTATTGAGTGGTGATCTCACGAACTCGTGTTCATTGATACTATCACGAGACCGCGACGTGGCATGCTCACATCCATAAATTTGATTTGATTATGGAAGGAGATATATATTTGTTATGCTCACATCCATAAAAGATGTGTGGATGTGAGTATGCCACATCACGTTCTCATGATAGTATCAATGAACACGAGTTGAGATCACCCAATTATATTGATAATTAATCCTCGTAAAGAGTAGCGATGTTGTGATTTCAATTCCACTAATTCGTTCCAATTTCTTATAGTAAGCTATTACTTATCACTTTCTCATGCTAGCTCACTGGTTTGTCTCGCTCAAGAGACTTTGGTGCTGTCGGGTTCCTCCGTCAACTTATTGGAGTAAGGAGAAACTAAAGGCGCATCCATGCTTCTGACTCTATAGAGAGCAAGAGAATAGGGAGACGGAGCAGCCATTTCCGGGCGTCGCAACTTATATAGTCAATTCCCCGATACCCTCCTTTCTCACCTAGCGAGATGGTTCCCACAAACCACATTCTTTGGTCAGGTTTACCACTCTATTGGAACGATTGAACGTGGCTTAAAAGACACACAATCTAAGTTTACAATTCAATACCTTCGAGATCTTGGCTATCGGAGTTCGTTCCACTATCCCTTCCTTCCATTCAAAGAGAACAACTACCCCTTCCTCTTACTATCGGTCTTCGCTAAAGCCTTTGGCTACAACACCAAAAATTGTTACTAACATAATTCGAAATTCCCTTCATAAGCGGGTCTCGAAATCAAACAAGTCGATGAAAACCCGTCTTTTTTACACTTTCTTATTTTATTAAGGCAGCTTCCTCTCGATCGAGATATTGGATCATATCTCGTGATTTTGGACATAATGGAGATTTCCCTTCATACGAGGCTCGCGAAAAATGTTACTTGTCTCTCTCCCTATGGGCGAAAGAAATGATTTCATAATTGACTACATATAATAGATGTGATCTCCCCCGCATCTCCTCATCCCGTTAGGAACTCCGACCGGTGCCCGGGTAAGGTAAACGCCACAACCCCTATTCTTTCTTTCTATTTCCTTCACCCTACGTTCTTCCACTAAAGCCCTCTTTCTATCGGTTAGGGACTTCGAGACCTTCGGGCAACATAAACAAACAACCCCTTTAGGTCATGAGCCACCGCTTTACTCCTTGGCAACCTATGAGTTGTAGGAAGTACGTCTGAAATTGCAATGGCGTTAAGGCCCAGGGTTGCTGTTCTCTTATTCTATCGAAGGTACTAAGCCCAATGGGTGGCAGGTCTTGCAAGGCTGGGTAACAATGGAACTTAATGAAAATGCTTACGTAGGGATATTGGCAGATCGCAGCTTTTTGTTTTGGTGCTTCGGGAGAGTTAGTTTGGTTTGCTTGAATTGGATTGATCTTGACTATGTAATGATGAAGATGGACCGATATCTTCTCAGTGGTTGGCAAGTGAGAGAGCTAGTCCGTTAGCTTGCCTAGGTAGTGGAACTCTCGGATTGGAGCCTCTTACGGATGGACATATTTGGTCTTTTGGAAGTAGGACATTGGTTTTAGCGATAGGACTCGTATCTGCATGGATAAGACTATTCCCAGTATTGATCTTGGCTATATAAGATATTGATGTTATCTGCATGGAAACGACTATTCACATGATCGAGAAACTATGGATTGGATATACGAGTGTGACTTGTATGTCTTGTATCCAATCCGAATATAGAGACAAAGGGATGAGACAATACTTGCACAATGTTTGTCAAAGTAATGACTATTTTTATTAGTTGGCTGGCATGGATGTGTTGCTAGACACTGCTCCATGTTAATAAACGTTATTACTAACTAAGTAGAAACCTATAGGGTCACACGCCATAATGATTAAACTAGACTTTGGAATTAATTAATATTATTAATTAATAGAAGGATCATTACGCAACTACTTGCAAACTTAGTATGACTAATTTGCAAGTTGGACTAATCCGTGTATGGGTTAGATTAGGAGATGGGCCATTATGTAGTTAAAAAGGAGTTGTTGGACTATATAAAGAACACTCCTCGCTTATTTTCTCACTAATGCTCATGACACATTGAGTGAGAGAGAAAAGCAAAGAGAGAGAGCAAGACAAGGGCCGAACCCAACCCCGTCTGCCCCCCTCTACCCGTCGACCAAGAGGAGGCCGAGCCTCTTTTGATCTTCGTTGTGTGATTTTTCTTTCTTCCACCAATTGCTAGCACAAATGTGTGGAGGAATCTAGTTCTTCATCCTAAGCGCGGACTAGCTATAGAGACGAAATCAATATTTTGCGTTTGGAGTCATCACAGGAAACAAACAAGGTAATCGTTACTTGAACCTTCACTATCATTATGATGTCTCTTCCTGTGATCCTTGGTGGGTCTTGTGCGGATCTTATTTGTTTAATTCGCTGTGTAATTTGTTACAAAACCCAACAAAAAGAGTACATGCTACTGGTGAAGAATTTATAAGGAAAACTCACCCAAATCTGAGCTAGGCCAAGCAACATTTTCGAATTCCGGAATGTCCTAATCCTCGTTACCAGTAGGATTCTCAAGCACACTAAGAGCATTTCTTTGCAGCTTTACTTCTATGCCATTTGTAAGAACCTTTACAGTTAACATAAATGGAAATGTAAGAACAATATTATACAAATCAGCAAGAATCACTCAGCAACAAAAGAACAAGCTTGGAGCAATAAAAATAACAAAATGTGGAGATTTGGTTACTTCGTTTTTGAAAGGATTTGGCTGTGCTTCTGTCTTTTTCTCTTTTAGCTAGGATTTTAGATGGAAACCTGTATTTTCTTGGAAGATACAAATGTGCTCTTGCTCATGGGCTTTTCAAGTTATGTTTTCAACCTGACGATTGTTGTATTTGGTCCTCTTGCCCTACCAACTTGTACAATGCATGGGTTTCAAACTTTTCCCAGTATAAAATAAATCACAAGCTTCTTGCAAAGAAAATAAATACAGTTTCGAACATTTAATACGAAAAAATAGATAATTATATTTCAGAACAAACTCCAGAGAAACATAGCTGTTAGGAAACATAAGCACCTTGTTATGTCTAATCTATTTGGATCAGCGGAATCTATGCAAAAAAATGGTAGCAAATTATAACAAAATAGGAGATAAAAAAAGAGAAATGAGAGAAATATGTTCATTAAAAAGAATCAAACTATATAAAATAAGATGAGGGAATGATATAAAGTGTCCAGTGCTTCACCTGATACTAAAGCTTCGCTCTTTGTCCGATTTATGTAATAAAAAAATATGTCCGCAACGTGATTTAAATAACATTTATTATTTTTTTTATTAAAAGAGGTTTTTCTAACTGTGACCCCGAGCAGGTCACTCGTCACCGCCAGTTGGGCTGGGTTAGCGTTCCGGAGGCTCAAGTTGATTCCCATCCCAAACTCGCTCATTTCCTCCATCTGTTGAGTGGTGAAAACTATCCTCTGCGGCAGCGGCGATAGATTTACCACAGCCACATCATCTCCAACCACTTCTTCCTCCTGATCCAATGTCAGGTCGATTACATACTCTCGACCTGGTTGGAGATGATCTCCATAAAATTGGTGGTCTTCTTTGCTAGGATCTCTGTTCTCCGGTGGTGGCTCTTCTTGCATCCACAACTAGCACATTGAAGTGAGCCCACGGTGGTGCCACGTACGAACTTCGGGCACCCGTCGAAATCTCCCCCGTCAGAAAGATGGCGGAGGCATTGTGTGTAAGTGACAATGTCGCCGTCCATTTTGATAGAGAGAGAGAGAGAAAGGGGGTTTGACGAGTGTTAGACTGTATACAGAGAGTCTGTTGTGTTCTAGTGATGTTTGTTTGTATGTATAACTATGCATAATGGACACAAATGAAGTAAGCATTCCTATGTTTGTATTCATAGCAAAGTAAACTTCATTTGACATAGGAAACTATACTTCATTTGTGTCTACATTCATGTTATATATACATATTGGTTATACATACAACAGACTTCACTACAACACAACCCAGTCTCTCTGTATACGTTCCGATACTCATAAGCCCCGCTCTCTCTCTCTATGAAACTGGATGGCGAAATTGTCGCATATGCACAATGCCCCCGCCATCTTTCCAACGGGTGCCAAAAGTTTGTACGCGACACCCTGGACTCACTTCAATGTGCTAGTTGTGGTTGCGAGAACAGTTACCACCGGCGAAGAGAGATCCCAGAAATCATGACGTCCGATTTAGCTGTGGTTGCGAGAACAGTTACCTCCGCGAATCCCTCCCCTGGTGTTGTATCCGCACAGTCTCCAACCAAATCCACAAGTTGTAATTGACCTGACCTCAGATCAGGAGGAAAAAGTTGTCGAAGATGCAGTGGTTGTGGAAAATCCAGCGTCGCCGCTGCCGCAGAGGATAGTCTTCACCTTTTAACAGAAGGAGGAAATGAGGGAGCTCGGGAGGGGTATCAACAGGGGCCTCCGGAATGCTAACTCAACCCATCTGGTGGTGACGAATGACTGGCTTGGGGTCACAGTTGCTCAGCTGAAGCGGTGGATCAAAACCCACCGAAAAGAGGCTATGTCCAATGGAGGACAGGGTAGTGGTTAGATTTAGGGCACCCTTCTGCTGGGTATTTTGGTTGATTCAAAATCCTAGAATGGGATGGTCAAAGGAGGCTAATAGTTTTGGAAGTAATTACATTACTTTGGCAGCAAGGAATCTCTTTGATTCCTTGTAGGGGTCTACTTTGACTAATATATTTGGTAGTGTCCTTATTGGGTTAGGAAACAATTTTTGATGAATTATTTCCTAGTTTGTCTCGGATTAGTTTTGGACATTACTTGGGCTCCAAGTCTTGTACTAATATATAAGTAGATGCTAGGGTCATGACTTGGTGTGTGCTTGTAATTGGGTTGTCTTCTCATCAATAAATTGGGTTTGGTTTGGCCGTGGATTAGCTAGTCTCAAAACTAGTGAACCACGTTAAATTTCTTGTGTTCTTGATCCTACTCTTTGTTTTTCTAGTTTTCTCTTGTCTCTCACGTATTGGAATCCTAACAAGTGGTATCAGAGCCAGGTTCGTTGAGATTCAAGAGAGCAATGGAGTTGGTTCGTGATCAAGATCTGGGTTTGATGGGAAGATTGGGTTTCCGCTGGTTGACCTCTGAAACAGGAGGTGCAAGCACACCAAGCCTTTGTTGGGAGGCTATAGGGTTCCTTGTTGGGGGAGCAATCGGGCTCTTGTTGTGGAGCATCGGAATGGTGGATCTAGTTTTAGTACATCCGGCACGCTTTCGGTTCCGACATGCGTCAATCGATATGGCGTGCTCAACCCGGCGAGTGATCTGGATCTATATCTGGATTTGGCAACTAGGAGGATTCAAGTCTAGGTGGAGGAGACTCGAATCAACTAGCAAATTGAGGGAGAAACGTCATTGGAAGAGGGAGTGTCCTAAAAATTGTTCACCTGTAGATCTCGCTTCAGGTGGAGGAGGAGGGACGCTCAAGGTTGGTGATGATCTCTAGGCCCCTTGAGGGCGGTTTGGGCTCCTGGCATGGAGCATGGGAGCGTGTTATTGGGCACGCGGGGTTGGCGGCGTGTCATCGTGCATGCATTGGTTGGTGGCGCGATTGGATCTTGGATTGGCGCGCTTTGGTTATCGGTTTTGTGCGCATTGGTGCGGGTGGCGGCGCAAATTGGCATGACATCGTTTGATAGGCACTTTGTTGCGAAGTGTCATTGGCGCAACGTTGGGGTATGCATTGTGTCATGGTGCATTAGTGAAGCGCTTATTGGGACGCATTGTCTTTGTGTTTGTTGAAGACGCATAGACGCACTTGTTGGGGCGTATTGGGAGTGTGTTCAAAATTCCGCAAACTGGGAATACACTCGGATTGGGTTCATTGGATTGATGAGAAAAATTGGTTCGGTAGCTATGGAGTTTGAATCAAGGTGGAGGTTTGTTGGGTATTTTGGTTGATTCAAAATCCTAGAATGGGATGGTCAAAGGAGGCTAATAGTTTTGGAAGTAATTACATTACTTTGGCAGCAAGGAATCTCTTTGATTCCTTGTAGGGGTCTACTTTGACTAATATATTTGGTAGTGTCCTTATTGGGTTAGGAAACAATTTTTGATGAATTATTTCCTAGTTTGTCTCGGATTAGTTTTGGACATTACTTGGGCTCCAAGTCTTGTACTAGTATATAAGTAGATGCTAGGGTCATGACTTGGTGTGTGCTTGTAATTGGGTTGTCTTCTCATCAATAAATTGGGTTTGGTTTGGCCGTGGATTAGCTAGTCTCAAAACTAGTGAACCACGTTAAATTTCTTGTGTTCTTGATCCTACTCTTTGTTTTTCTAGTTTTCTCTTGTCTCTCACGTATTGGAATCCTAACACCTTCGGTGTTGGGTCCAGTTGTTTTTTTCCCATAACTATTGGGTCTAGTTGTTGCTTTCTTTCTTTGGTTTGTTGAAGTTACATGTATTGTGTTCTCTCTTGAGATGTTTCCGCGTTTATCAGCGTTTGTCATGTCTCATCTTAACTTTGTTTTGGTTTGTACTACTTCCTTTGTTCTCTCTGAATCTTCACCCTTTTAATTTTATCACTATTCACTGAATCATTTTACTTTGGTGATTTGATTAATAAAACGATACAAGAGTTTGATAATCTTTGCACGATGTTGTAGAGTAAACTTCACTCTACAACACCATCAAAAAATCATTAAAAAAAAGTAAAAAGGTGAAGATTCACAGAGAGAACACGGAGGTAGTATAAAACTTGATTAAAGTAATACATTTTTTGTTTGGCTTTATGTCAAACGAACCACAAAACAAGTCCTAAGACAATAGTTGCTAGGCTAGTTAGAGCTTAACACCTTTTCTCATAGAAGATAATGTCAAGTATAGAGTCCTACGCAAAGAGTTTGTGAGCAAGTATCTTTTTGTAAAGGGTAAAAGACATTTTCCACCCTCCGATTATGGGGAAAAGACATTTTGCCCCCTGATTAATGGAAAAAGACATTTTCCACCTCTGTCAGAGTTAAAAATAGATGGTGGACTAACGTTGACGCGAAAAGACAAAAATAACCTTGAAAATTTAGGAAATTACCTCAGTATAAAGCCCCTTCCTTTCCTTCTCCTCCTCATTTCCTAACCCTAACCTTATCTCTTCCTCTCTCTCTTCTTTTCTTCTTCCGTAACTCTTCCTGATCCAGCACAGCCTGCCTCCCTCTCTCTCTCCCCGTTGAATCACAGAAAAGGCACGACCAGAAAGCCACGATCCAGATGAATCTCTCTGTCGACGACGACCGTACAACGACTGGAAAAGACCGACGGTGGTGAGGCGGTGGCCGGTGAGATGTTTTTCTGTCGCTTCTTCGCCTTCATCTCTATCTCTCTCCCTCTTGTAGATCCGTTTGTTCTACTTCAAATCTAGGCCCTGGATATGGCGATGGCGGGCTTGGCGCTTTCCTATGGCGGCGTCGAGGACGGTGGTGAGATCTGTCTCTTTCTCATCTCAATTTTAGCTGTGGTGATTTGGATTCCGATTGATATGGAGGAGGGATCGAACTAGAGTTTTGAGTTAAGGTAGGGAAGAATCAATTCGTTTCAGGACTTCAAATTGCTGTCTTTGACATTTACAAGCCTCTTTATGACCTTGTTCATAAACTTTCAGAGTTTGGTAAACACATGAGGTCTTTGAATATATCCAGGTTTTGAAAGCATAATTTAAAGTTGAAAACGTTTTGATTTTTTGTGTTTTCTCCAGGTTTTGCTGAGTCAGGTAGATGATGTTGTGGAACAGGGAAGGTTGAGGACAACATCAATGTTGTGCAATCCTAAGTCACTTGGAACTTGTAGCAATGCTACCCAGTATGTGTTTTGGGACAATGTTCATCCATCTCAGGCTGCTAACCAGGTTGTCGTCTTCGTTGCTCTCCAAGGAATTAGCCTTATAGGATGAAAGTTGAATTTCTTAAATGTAATTCATGGGAAATACTATACCTAAACTATGTACTTCTTACTGTTTTCCTTACCATGTTTGTTTCCACTAAGATGAGAGGCAAAATTTTGTCATGTATTGGTTCATTTGTTGTCAGTTCTCTAGATGGCAAAAACAATTCGAATTGAGATGTTTGTTGGCGATGAATTTTGATGGATTTGAGAGTTGGATTGAAATCTGTTGTTGTTTTTGTTGTTATGTCGGTGGGGATTCGGTGGTAGTGGAGGTGGTGCTCAAGAACACAAAATACATGAATTCAATAATAAACAAAAAAAGTGTGTTATTTGTCTACAATTTATAAGGGTAAAATGGTCACAAAAAGACAGTTTGCACCCCTCCACTAACGGATTGTAACAGAAGGGTGGTATCTGTCCACCCTCCATCCACTGACAGGGGTGTAAAATGTCTTTTTCCATAAATCAGGGGGCAAAATGTCTTTTCCCCATAGTTGGAGGGTGGAAAATGTCTTTTACCCTTTTGTAAATGCTATTTTGAGACTTAATAAATATGATTTTTTTTTTTATAAATCGTCTCTCACAATAGTTGAAGTTAGTTATATCGCGCTCTAGTTGATTACTTGATATATTGGTGGCGCATTACTTTCTGATCTCCAAGATCAATCACTTTTGAATAAGTTTGTTGAAGTTACTATGGATATTATTGTCTACTTGTCGTAATTGATTAATTTGGAGATCTACATTGTGTTTAATCCAACATTAACCCTTAGCCGTACAACAACCCCAAATGCTACTCAGTGTCAATTTTACAATTGTGACACAACGGAGGGATTCGCAGAGAAGGGGCAAAAGGGTCAACCGAATTTGATGCACTAACATGTAGACATATATGTGTTCACAATTTTTTCTAAAATTTTGTCCATATTAGATATGAATCATTGGTTAATAACAGATTCGTAATTAAGTTCAAAGAACGATAAAATAAGGAATTGCACTAACAAGACTAGTCCACGATGAATCTTAAACTAGTTTATATGGCGATGAGATAACTTACAGCATTGGTCAGCTATCTTAAAAAAATAGAGACATATCGTACTAAATTAACATAATATCACGAAAGAAAAACACAAATGAATAGAATAAAGATCCTAAATTAGTGCAGAATGAAAATGTAAATATGAAACATATGAGCTCCTTTATTTGAGCCACAAATTCATATTCGAATTCATTCAACAATTATTTCTTCATTATTTTCAATAATTGAATTGTTTTATAAAACTGTGCCTTAAGATTAACAAAAGTGTTTTTAAAATTTAACACAATTGTTTAAATAAGGCATTGCATTTATAAATAAGGCATTGCATTTATTTAACAGTTGAATGAATTGTTCTTATATGTAAAGAAGAATTAGGATAATATTGATAACACTTCTATTAGACCGTATTCACCAGATAATGATTATTATTTTCCTAAAAAAGCATAATGATTATTATAAATATGAAATGTACAATTCCTTTTTGGCATTGCATTAAAAGGTTGCACATTGATACGTGTCTAACACCAAGGTTAAAGGTTTCTAAGTATTGCAATTGTCTTATTTGTAGGGCTTAATGGCACTTTGTTTAGTCCATTTAATTGTGACTTATCCTTTCAATTGCAGTTGTGTAATTTTGAAAATTAATGGGGCAGTTTGCAAAGTTCTTATATTTGCACAGCTATCTTCATGTTTGAAAACATCCCTTATGTTTTTGTTCAACATCGTTTAACAAGAATGTGAAAGATTTAAATTAAAATTAATTACATTTCATTATGCGAATTAGAAAAGTCACGGTACATAATTTGTTTTGTACGCGTAACGTATAAACACATTCTTTCTCTAGAGAATAAGTTATTTTGTTGGATGTTACGACACACACTTGATCATTGTTCGGGTATAAGCTATTTTTCATTTGATGTAGCAAATAGGCTGAAATTTGCACTTTCTTCGATTATAGACCAAGCTCAGCAACCATTTATTTAAGGTCGCCAAAATTTTGATAAGTTCATTGTGGCTTTTGAAACTTTACACTCTATCCATAAACAAAAACCAGAAATTTACTGATTTTTCTAAAATTAGAGATGCCAAAATCCTACGATCGTATTGAATTGAGCTACCTACACTTAATTCATTGCAACCTTACTTTTCCGTTCAAATTTATAGATAGAATTATGGTCTGTGTTTTTTATGTCTCTTTTAGTGTTCTTGTCAATGGCCAAAAATACTAGTAATTCTTTTCTTCTAGAGGCATTAGACAATGCGATCCCTTTAGCCCCTATTTATTTATTTATTTATTTATTTATTTAATGCACTCAAGATTCATCTTGCCTAATAATAAGTCAAGATAATTCTCAAAAATTATTATCTTAGGGTTAAGGAAGGCATGGGTTCTCCTAGAATTACACATTTCATGTTTGTGGACGATTCTAGCTACTTTTTTGCAAAAGAAACAATATATTGATTGTGCTATAACAATAAAATCTATTCTATATCAATATTGTAATGCTTCGGGATTATTGGTTATTTTGCGGAACTTTTCTGCGGATGGAGTAGAAGCTACACTTCATATTCCGCTGTGTAATCCGAGTCATAATGACATTCCAGTTTGGAGTTAAAATGATACAGTAGATGTATCAGTTAAAACAACATAGCCCGTAGCAGCTACTACTGTAAACTAAAAATAATTATCAACCTTTACTACAAGTAGAAGATCTAGTCGAGATAATTTCTGTAAATCTCTTTGGTCTCTTACGGTCCCGAAAAAATCAAAAAACTAGTTTGGTGTCTTATTCACCATTGTATCAAATAATTATCAACCTTTACTACAAGTAGAAGATCTAGTCGAAAAAATTAAATTACTTGTATACTGCTTGCTTCCATTTTCTTAATGAGGAATCGGAGTCTCACCTTTTTCCTACACTGTTCCAAGATAAAAAAAAATTGGGCTCCCCCGTTAATACTCCTCCATCTTCCTGCGAACAATATGCCTTTTCACATGAGGAATCGACAAATTTTACTGAATCTTACAACAAAGGAAGCTCAAAATTTTGTTCACATGCGATGGGATATTTAGATCTCATAGCAATTCGGGGGCTCAAGGCGAGTTCGACATTCGGGGCCCTTTCACTGAAAATTACATATACAACAAAATCTAGCTGCCAGAACAAGCAGCTAACCAGGAACACCGACATAGCAACAACTGGTTATATTGACGAGATATAAACATAATCGTGTATATACATTATTGTGTATGTACAGTCCATAAAAACAACAACAATGCAGAACTGTAAGAATAAATTGAAGAATTTTATGAAAAAATATAACAATACAGAACACCACATCACCAATTAAGCTGCATCAACATATCGTTAATAAATTGATGAATATTTTGAAAAAAAATATATATCAGCAATACGAATTGTAAGAAGAAATGAAGAATATAACGAACCTGCATCAACAAATCAACTTTTCATCCAGTCGAATCCTGACCCAGAGTCCAGAATAAATACCCATCCAACGTAATTGTATTTAGACATAATACTCTGTTTCGGACTCGAGAGTAGTTTGACTTTGATATGAATTATGTTTCCCGTAAAAAAGATAGAACGGAAAACACCATTAGTCTCCTATTTTGATAAACTGATTTAGGATCGATTAGTCTCCATCACTGATTTGGAATCGATTTTGTAAACTGTTGACAGAGAATAACAAATGTATAAGAAGGACTGAGGAGATTGGAGAAATAGAGAGAACGAAAATTGAGGCAAGGTGAAACCGTGAAAGATCCGTGAGAGACTTAGAGATAGAGGGCGAGAGAGAAGGAAGAGCGAGAGATTGACGGCGAAGAATCCGAAGCATATCTCCATCTCACCCTAGCTGTTTCACGCGGAGTGAAGTCTCAGATGTGTCCAGATTAACACCAAACTTATCCATGTTTTATTGATATTTAATACTGAAATTACTAAAACACCCCTGATGTTTGAACATTTTCGGGCCCTTGAATTTTGGGGGGCCCTATGCAGCCTTAAATTTCGCGTAATGAAAATGACGGGCCTGGATCTCATGGTATATATATTTTTTCAAGCTGAGAAAAAATATTTGAATGAGATTATGTCTACTTCTCTAGCTTCAAATACTGAATTTAAAGAATGTACTCATCTTGAATCTTTTGCCTTTAAATCGCTTCAGCCAGGTACGGATCTAGGATATCAAGGAAGTTGTTGGTCGTGTCCTCTTTCTAGATGGTTGAAATTGAACCTCGATGCCGATGTGGATGTCCGGCGGCAAAGATCGAGTGTCGGGGCGGCGATAAGAAGCTCGAACGGGGATTTGGTTACTTCGTTTTGAAAGGATATGGCTGCGTTTCAGTCTTTTTGCTCTTTTAGCTAGGGTTTTAGATGTAAACCTGCATATTCTTGGAAGAGACAAATGTGCCCTTGCTCATGGGCTTTTCAAGTTATATTTTCGACTTGACGACTGTTGTATTTGGGCCTCTTGCCCTACCAACTTGTACACTGCGCAGTATTAAATAAATCACAAGCTTGTTGCAAAGAAAATAAGTACACTTTTGAACATTTAATACAGCAAAATGGATAATAATAGTAAACATTTCATAACTAACTCCTGAGATACATAGCTGTCAGGAAACATAAGCACCTTGTTATGTCTAATCTATTTCAAACTACGTAATCTATGCAAAAAAATAATGGTAGGAAATTATAAAAAAATAGAAAATAAAAGAAGGAGAAATTAGAGAAAAATGTTCATTAAAACGAATCAAACTATATAAAATAAGATGAGGGAATGATATAAATGGTTCAGTGCTTCATTGTGATACTAAAGCTTCGCTCTTTTGTCTGATTTATGTAATAAAAAAAATTATTTTTCTCAGTTTCCGCAACGTGCTTTAAATAACATTTTAACTTTTTAGGCGATAAAAGAGAAGATATATAAAAAAACCCGAAAGATAACTCTAACTTTTTAGAAAATCTAGAAATCGTAAAGTAAGCAACTTTTTATTTTTTTTATAAAAAGATAAAAATCAGCATGTTTTTTGAGTGAATCATACTAACTTGCTATAGTATACTCTATCCGTTCCACCAGATTGTTCGATCTTTCATCATATAGATGTCCCACCAGATTATTAAAATTGTTCAAATATAGTAACTTCTTACTTGAAAAATATCATCTTACCCTTTAAAAAACACACATCCATTTTAACTAGGCCTAATTAATTCAAATTAGTAAAACTTACCTAACATAATTAGGCCCAGCTATGAAATCCATACATTGTACAGGCTAGTAGAGCAAGAGGCCCAAATACAACAGTCATCAAGTTTAAAACCTAACTTGGAAAGCCCGTGAGCAAAGGCACATTTGTCTCTTCCAAGAAAATACAGTTTTCCATCCGAAACCGTTGCTAAAAGAGTAAAAGACTCAAACAAATTATATTGGTTTTACTTACCAAGTCAACCAATTGATTTGACAACCCAATTGGCCCAATTTTAGAAAGACCCTAAAATCAAAACGGATGTATCTCTTCATTTGCTCTCAGTCGTTCGGTGTTCTTCCCCAAGTCTTGTCTCTCTTTCTATCCTCCTCGATCTAGGGTTTGGTGCTTTTCTAAGTTTTCTTTTTTCTTTGCATTTTGAACTTCGATTCACCATGGAATATGAGGTAAAAACGCTGTGGGGGCCTGATTCTTACGAATCCGAAGGCTCGAAGGAGTCTATCGATCCAGTACCCTTCGACGCCGGTGGGTCGTTCGTGCCTGATATGTTGATATCGATGAAGCCAACCATCGGATGACCATGGTGATGCAGTGGTGGGCTTCGGGGTCGTTCATGCGTCTGTTTCGTTCGATTCAAACGAAACTCAACCAACGAATGATTTTGAAGAACCGGCATCCGATGGGTTGGTGGTACATTCCATCGAAAATGGTAATTCATCATATGATGAATACAGTTCTAATGATGAGAGGGATTCTAAATTCATGCTTTTTTGAAAGGGAGGTTCTAATGAATACTGCAAGCTTGAGACTCGCTCCGAGAATTTCGGAGTAGAAGGAAAACCCTAGGCGATGGACAATTTCACGGCGGCGTTTGAGTCCTTGAGGCTAACGGAGAAGGAGAAGGATGAGATCGATTTTGAAGATGAGTTCTGTGAAGAAGCCGAGAAGGGATTCGAATGGTGCTTGATTGCTAGGCTGCTCACGGGTGAAGATGTCGATCCGAGACAAATCAAGAACTTCTTCCGGCGGATCTGGACCAAAGGAGACCAAGTAACATTCCTATGTGTTGGCCGAAATACGTTCGTACTCAAGTTCCCAAACAAGAACCTAATGGACCGCATAGCCGCCGGTGGCCCATGGGTTTTTGAGGGTGCAATCTTGGCGATCAAACCCTGGAAACTAGGGGATGAGACCGAAAAGCCAAGATTCGATACGATGGATGTCTGGGTGCAAGTACATAGCCTCCCAGTCCATCTCACCACCGAAGAAGCAGGAAGGAAGGCAGTACGGAATGTTGGAGAAGTTCTGGATTCAGATCCGAAGATTGACAATGAAGGGCAAGAGAACTACGTCAGAGTTCGGGTCCGGATGCCGATCTTTGAAGCTTTACCTAGAGGGGTTTATGTAAACATCAAGAAGAAGCGAGAATGGCTTGATTTTAAATACGAACGGGTGCCGTCCATATGCAAATGGTGTGGCTACTTGGATCATAATAGTAAAGATTGCAACCAACTATCGCATGGTGTCGATCCGGAAGAAGAAGCTGGATATGGTGACTGGATGCTGTTCCAACCACCAAAAAAAGGGCGAGCAGGGGGAAGCAAGGGAAGTGGTGCCAAACCGAAAGGATCAGACCGAGTGGGGAGCAAGAACTTGGAAAAGGGAGCCGGAGGGATCGATCTGAACCAGGAGGTGGAAGAGATGGCGACAGAAACTTTTCCCCCGACGGGACAGGAGAACGTCACAGTGATGCAACCGAGCGAGGCCAACGACCACCAAGCTGCCAACCAGACAGCGGGTACACCAACCAACCCTAGCGATGTGACAGCTAGGGGTGAGGGAGGAAACCCTGCACCGAAAGTAACGCAGAGGGAGGTTGATTCGGGGCATGTGGCGAGTCAAGGTGTGAAGGAAACGACCCTCAAGGGGAAAGAAGATGAAGTTGTTTCGCGCCCTGCGTCCCCCAAGAGGAAAATTGCGCCGGAGATGAGCCCGACGTCTACACAAGTTCAAGAGAATGCAAAAAGAAACAAGCAGCTTGAGTTGGAACGCAGATATCTTGGAGCAATAAGGAGATCGGGTGAGGAGAAGGGTGTAACGATTGACAAACGGGCGGGGAGTGCCTCAAAAACTCTAAATGCGAAATTGGCGGAGGCTGCTACGCAGCCCCGCCAGGCACAATGAATCTTATCAGCTGGAACGTGAGGGGGCTTGGGAACCCCTGCACGGTCCTATCGCTTCATGATCTTGTGAAGCGACAAGGCCCCGCTTTGGTTTTCTTGATGGAGACCAAGGTAAGTACGGAGACTATGGGAAAGATTTGCAAACAGGTGGGGTATGCAAGGAGTTATTGTGTGAACCCGGTGGGTACAAAAGGGGGATTGTGCCTGATGTGGAGGGATCCCCTAAAAGTTAGAGTGAGATATTCCACAACTCATCACATTGATGCGTTAGTGGACGAAGGAAACGGTATAGTATGGAATTTCACAGGGTTCTATGGGAGCCCAACAAGAGAGGACAGGAAAATATCGTGGGAGTTACTTCGACGAATCAAACCGAGCCTAGATGGCGCGTGGCTAGTCGTTGGGGACTTCAACGCTATTATGTCAGAAAGCGAGAAAGAAGGCGGCAAAGGGGTTACGTATAGCCAAATTTCAGATTTCAAAGAGGTACTCAATGAGTTGGAATTACATGATTCGGGCTATGGTGGGAGTCTATTTACTTGGAATAATAATAGAGCCGAGGAAAATATACGAGAGAGAATTGATAGGGCTGTAGCCACGATCAAATGGCGGGACAATCATCGTGGGACACGGGTGACAAATTTGGTGTGGCCCAACTCGGACCACCATCCAGTCCTTGTACAATGGGGTCAGGCCAAGCAAGTGGGTACGGCACGGAGATTTCAATATGAGCAGATCTGGAAAAAGCATGAGGGGTTTGATAATTTCATACGTGAAAGCTGGAGTACTTCAGTGGGTGGATATTTACACGAAAGATTGAGGACGCTAGGAGACGAATGCAAAAACTGGAATAACAACATTTTTGGCTCGGTCAGGAAGGAAACGGCAAAGTGCAGGAAAGAACTAGAGCTACTTGACAGACAAAGAGTTACGGATCAGGTCTTGCAAAGGAAACGACAAGTGGAAAAAGACTACAACAAGTTACTACAGACGGAGGAAATAATGTGGAAACAAAGGGCAAGAGTGGAGTGGCTTAAGTATGGGGATAGAAATACACGTTTTTTTCATCAAAGAGCAACAATAAGGAGGGCCAAAAATGCTATGGAGGGTATTGAAGACAATGTTGGGAGATGGTACGCCGAGGAAGCTGACATCACAAGAGTCCTTGAGAGTCACTTTCTTGAAATATTCACATCGGACAGACCTTCTTATGAGGCTATAGAGAATGGCTTGTCCGAAATAGAGGTGAGTATCAGTCATACAGAACGGAGCTTGATGGAGACACCATACACAGCCGAAGAAGTTAGAGCGGCGTTATTCATGATGCAACCGGACAAAGCCCCAGGAGTGGACGGTTTCAATGCGGGCTTTTATCAGCGGTATTGGGAACTCGTGGGAGAGGAGGTCACAGCTTCCTGCTTGGGAGTTTTGAACGAAGGGAGGTCACTAGAAGAATACAACAAAACACTCCTAGCACTCATTCCCAAAGTTAAACAACCCAGAAAAGCAGGTGACTATCGCCCTATTAGTCTTTGCACTATCATTTATAAAATTATCTCAAAGGCTATTGCGAATCGATTGAAACGAATTCTTCCTAACATCATTAGTGAGAATCAGAGCGCCTTTGTCCCAGGGCGGCTGATTTCTGACAATATACTTACAGCCTTTGAAGTGATTCACTCACTCAAAACCCGAAAGAAGGGGAAGAAGGGTTACCTAGCACTAAAAGTTGACATGAGTAAAGCGTATGATAGAGTGGAATGGCTCTTCATGAGGGAGGCTCTAACCAAATTGGGTTTCGGACGTAAGTTCATCGCACAAACTATGAACTGTATGACTACGGTTCAATTTGCTTTTATCAGAAACGGTGCAATAGTTGGGAGTGTAGTCCCGGAGCGAGGATTGAGGCAAGGGTGTCCACTCTCCCCCTACCTCTTCCTCATTTGTAGTGAAGTACTTTCGAGAGCTGTTACTGCTTCAGTGGAGAAAGGGGATTTGGCAGCAGTTACAGCTTCTCGTGGTGGGCCGCCAGTGTCCCACCTTTTTTTCGCTGACGATAGTTTGTTTTTTATACAGGCTGATACAGAGGACCTATCCAGGCTACTACACATTATACAAAGATACAGTGCTGCATCAGGACAACAAATAAATATAGAAAAATCAGCTATAGTGTTCTCTTCGAATGTCACAGCAGCCTCCAAGAAGCAGATTCTGGATCAATGTGGTTTGGTGGAAGTAGCAAAATATGATAAATATTTGGGGCTCCCTACAACAATGGGGAGAAACAAATCAATATCATTCAACAACTTTTTGGAAAAAATGAGCAGTGTTCTTAAGGGATGGAAAGAAAGGTAACTTACCCAGGGAGGTAAAGAGATCCTCATCAAGGCAATTGCAGAGGCAATCCCGACTTATGCAATGTCCTGTTTCCTCCTCCCAGATGGGATCTGCGACAGAATGGAGAAACTGGTTAGACAATTCTGGTGGAGTAAAGCTGGGCAAGATCGTGGTATAGCATGGATAAGCTGGGAAAAAATGCAAAAACATAAGAAGGAAGGAGGCTTAGCTTTTCGAGACTTCAAGGCTTTCAATCGTGCTATGCTAGCTAAGCAGGGATGGAGAATTCTACAGCAGCCCAATTCGATTTTAGCCAGAGTGCTACGAGCAAAGTACTTCAGCAATGAGAACTTCCTAGATGCAAAACTAGGAAACAACCCATCGTTTGCGTGGCGTAGCATACTAGAGGGGAGGAAGGTCCTAAATAACGGGCTCCGATGGAAAATCGGAAATGGCAAGTCCGTTCAAGTTTGCGACAGATGGATTCCGAGGCAACCAAACTTCTCTCTGATCACTAAGAACCCTGAAATGGCAAATGTTCGAGTCAGTGAACTGATTATTCAGGGACGACAAGATTGGGACGTGGAGAAAATAAGACAAACAGTAAAGCCCTGGGATGTCTCTGAGATTATTGAAATACAACTCCCGGAAGAAGGAGGCAGAGATAAACTCATATGGCATTTCGAGGAAGATGGAGTTTATAAAGTCAAATCTGGGTATAAAATAACGAAGGAAGGAGAACTCACCCCAAAGATTGGCTCATCCGAGAGAAAGCAAACCCCAATTGCGAAGATCTGGAAAACAAAATTGCCATAAAAAATCAAGCACTTTGTTTGGAGATCCAGTTGGGATAGCTTGGCAACATCGAAGAATCTGCGAAAAAGAGGAATACAAGTTAACAGGTGCTGTCCTTTCTGTCACAAACATGAAGATTCAAGTAGACACATCTTCCAATTATGTAAAGCTATGAAAGCTGTCTGGGAGAAACTATTTGATGCAGAGTTTATGGAACAGCTGGGTAAATCAAAGTACCCAGACTGGGTCCAAGCACAGTTTGAAGATAGTACACAGGAACGACAAATGATCTTCAGCCTAGCCCTATGGGCTATTTGGCTTCAAAGGAACAAAGCAGTTTTTTAAAGTGGTCAGCCAGATCTCAGAAATTTGCCGAGAGAGATCATCAACCACTATGAGGAACTAAGAGATGCCTTCAAAGAAGAAAAGAGAGAGGTACCTGAGATGCAAGCGGCAAAGATCCAGAAGTGGAAACCCCCTCCAGAAAGCTTCATCAAAATTAATTATGACGGATCGTGGATGCCGAAGACTAAGACGGGAAGCTCTGGATTTCTAATTAGAGACCACCAGGGTCGCTTTGTTTGTGCAGGAGCTATGTTCCACCGGCGGTGTGAGAACGCAAGAGAGGCGGAGATGCGTGCAGCGAAATTGGGTCTAGAGATGGCCGCCGATAAGGGTTTCCGGCGAATAGTTCTTGAAGGCGACTCTACAACTATTGCCAGATGCATTTCTAGAGTGAGAAATGGAGAGACATGGATGGATCTGTCAAACGCCGGAGAGGTCCTCGAGGAAATGAAGGCGAAGCTTCGGGAAGTGGAGGTCTTAAATGTTGAAGTCGTCCCTCGTGCCACGAATACAGCTGCTGACCACGTGGCAAAGACCGGACACAACACGCGTGGGTTAGGTTTATGGGAAACAGAGCCGGCATGGCTAAGAGATATTTTGAAATTTGATCAATCTGTACCAGTTGACTGATTTTTAATTCAAATTAGCATTTTTTCCTCAAAAAAAAAAAAACACCTTTGATCACAGAAGATAAATCTAATGTTTGTATATGCTATTCTGAGGATTTAAGAAATATGGAAAAAATTTATATAAAGTGTCTCTCAATAATAGTTGAAGTTAGTTACATTGCGCTCTAGTTGATTACTTAATATATTGACGGCATATTGCTTTCTCAGTTCCGAGATCAATAACTTTCGAATAAGTTTGTTGAAGTTACTGTGAATATTTTTGTGTTTTATTTAATATTAGCCCTTAGCCGAACAATAATCGTTAATATTATTGAGTGTCAAGTTTAGATTAGCAATGTACAGTTGGATAGATGGTATCCCAAATCGGGTTATTCCTCCTGATGTATCTGTTTCGGGTGCATACCCACCAAATTAATGAAATTTTCACTTAAACAAAAATTGTACGGCTCCATTTACTAAAAAAAAAAAAAAAGTAGTACGGCTCTTCTACACGTTTTAATAATATTCAATACTTTGTTCAAAGCCATCAACATACGTTGGTGACGGTTCAATTCACACCTTCACAATTATGAGGATTTAATTGATGCTTATGTACTTGGTAAAAAGAAACTAGTACACAATTTTTTTTGCTCACTTGTGTGTGTGTTTTTTTTTTTTTTTTTTTTTTTTTTTTTCATTAAATTGTAAACTAGAAAGTACAATTCAATGTATCTGTCCTCACGACAGCTGTGAGCCACTTTAAGCCTTTCCTCTACCCAACACATGATTCTGCTACAGTCGTTCTCTCTCCTATACCCAGATCTCCCTGTTGGGCATGGAGTATGAGGGTCTTTGCATCTTCTTGAACTATCAATCTCTCGATCTTCATCTCTTCTGCTAGCTTGAGGCCTCTGCTCATGGCTTGGGCTTGGATCTCCTTCGCCCATGTACCCCATGTTATCGAAAACGAGCATGCATTCACCAAATCCCCATGATTTCCTCGGATAAGCACTCCGGCACCTGCTCTCCTCTATCGATATGACCAAGTGCCATCAAAATTAAGTGTAAACCGCCCCGGAAGATGGGGTTTCCAAGCAGAAGCTTCGGCTGATGGATCTTCGGTCGGCGAGGCAGCGTTGTTCAATTCCGAGATGAAACTGTGAGCTTGGTCCGCTAGTAGTTCTGGAGATGAGATCTAACCTTCAAAACGCACTTTATTTTCGATGGATCCAACGCACCCAGAGGCCATAGCTGAACTGGATCTGGTCTATGGTGCTACAACTCTGAAAAAGGTACTCGATTTCAAGCTCCAACCTTCTGCTTCCAATACTCTTCTTTGCAAACAGATCCCAAAAATTTCTTGATGTTGGGCACTTAACTAAAGTATGTTCTGCACTTTTTTTATGATAGTTACATATTTTGCAAGTCGGGTCTAAATTTGTGATGCCTCTGCTGCAGAGATTTGAACCAGTTGGAAGAATTTTGTTGTGAGTCCGCCACACTAAATGCACCAATTTCTTTGGGATTTTTATTTCCAGAGCTTCTAAAGCCAGTTCAGATATGGGATCTTGGAGCTGCTGACTGGGTAATTGCTCTGGCTAGGGTATACCCTGATTTCACAAAGTATTGCCCTGACTCATCAGGTTGCCACATCCAAGAGTCATTTGTTGCCTGATTTGGAATTGCAATCCTTTGAATAGCAAAAATATCGACATTCCATAACAGGGATTTGAGATTTGTTGAGTCCCAACTTTTCCTTGAAGAAAGATTTTGAGTGAAAATACTTAGCCTTGATGATTCGGGCAGTTAGGCTATCGGGTTTTTGCAGCAATCTCCAGCATTGTTTTGCAAGAAGAGCTTTATTGAAATCTGGGATGTCACGAAAATTAATACCACCCCGTCCTTTTGTAAGCTTCATATTCTCCCATGCTAACCAGTTTATGCCACGATTTTCGCTATGTTCCCAGGAAAACTACCTCATTATTTGCTCTATATGTGGACAGGTGTGGATTGGAAGCTCAAAGCAATCCATCGCAAAAAACGGAATAGCTTGAACAGTTGCATTTAGGAGGGTCTCCTTCCCTGTCGAGTTAAGTAGTTTCCAATATTGGAAACTACTTAACTCAACCCTTCACTTTGCTAGCAATTCTGTCCGTAAAATAATTGAAAGTGATCTTCTTATCTCTTCCAACTGTTGCAGGGAGCCCCCGATAACGTTTGTGCTCGTTAACCTCTGGAACACCGCACATAGAGCATATTTCTTGCTTTACAGCCGTGGACAAGTTCGCGGAGCAAGTTGCTGCAGATTTGTCAAAATTTATATTTTGGCCCGAGGCGCTTGATAGAATGAAATTAATTGTAATAAATTTTCGACAATATTTTAACACTTCTTTTAGACCCTATTCACAACAAAATGATGATTAGAAAAGTAAACAGGTACAAATCTCTTTTGGCATTGCATTAAGTAGGTTGCACATTAATACGTGTCTAACACCATGGTTAAAGGTTTCCAAGTATAACCATTGTCTTATTTGTAGGGTTAAATGGCACTTTGTTGAGTCCATTTAATTATGACTTATCCTTTCAATTGCAGCTGTTGTGCAATTTCAAAAATTAATGGGGCAGTTTGCTAAGTTCTTATATTTGCGCAACTCTTTCCATGTTCGAAAACATCCCTTCTTTTTTATGTTCAACATCGTTTAACAAGAATGTGGAAGATTTAAGTTCAAAGTTTAAACTCAAAATTACATTTCACTATGCGAATTAGAAAATTCGCGGTACATAATTTTTTTTACACATAACCTATCAACACACTCTTTCTCTAGAGAATAAGTTCTTTTGTTGGATGTGAGGACACACACTTGAAACTGCTCCAGTATAAACTATCTTTTATTGAGTGGTGATATCACGAACTCGTGTTTATTGATACTATCATGAGACCGCGACGTGGCATGCTGACATCCATAAATTTGATTTCATTATGGAAAGATGTGTGGATGTGAGTATGCCACATCACGTTCTCATGATAGTATCAATGAACACGAGTTGAGATCACCCAATTATATTGATCATTAATCCTCGTAAAGAGTAGTGATGTTGTGATTTTAATTCTACTCATTCGTTCCAATTCCTTATAGTAAGCTATTACTTATCACTTTCACATGCTAGTTCACTGGTTTATCTCATAGCTTTCTGATTTTTCCCCTTTCCAATAGCTTTCTCCCAAAGATTAGACTGCGCCAGGCGAAAGAGGATTGATTACCCAACTTTTCCTTGAAGAAACATTCTGAGTGAAAATACTTAGCCATGATGATTCGGGCAGTTAGGCTATCGGGTTTTTGCAGCAATCTCCAGCATTGTTTCGTAAGAAGAGCTTGATTGAAATTTGGGATTTCACGAAAACCAATACCACCCCGTCCTTTTGTAAGCTTCATATTCTCCCATGCTAACCAGGTTATTCCACGATTTTTGCTATGTTCCCAAGAAAACTGCCTCATTATTTGCTCTATATGTGGACAGGTGTTGATTGGAAGCTGGAAGCAACCCATCGCAAAACACGGAATAGCTTGAACAATTGCAGTTAGGAGGGTCTCCTTCCCTGTCGGAGTTCAGTAGTTTCCAATCCAACCCTTCACTTTGCTAGCAATTCTGTCCGTCAAATAATTGAAAGTAAGCAACTTTTTTTTTGAGAATTTGGATTTTCATTAAATTGTAAATTAGAAAGTACAATTCAATGTATCTGTCCTCACGACAGCTGTGAGCCACTTAAGCCTTTCCTCTACCCAACACATGTCTCTCTTTGAATTCAAGGCGACTATAGCTATCTGGTGTGCCGTTCGGTTCCACTTTCTAGAAATAAAGCTCCATTGTAAATATTTGAAGCTTTGACTTCTCCAGGTAATCTCTTCGAGGGTTTCTACTACCGTCGTTCTCTCTCCTTTACCAAGATCTCCCTGTTGGGCTTGGAGTATGAGGGTCTTTGCATCTTCTTGAACTATCAATCTCTCGATCTTCATCTCTTCTGCTAGCTTGAGGCCTCTGCTCATGGATTGGGCTTCGATCTCCTTCGCCCATGTACCCCATCTGATCGAAAAGGAGCATGCATTCACCAAATCCCCATGATATCCTCGGATAAGCACTCCGGCACCTGCTCTCCTCTCTCGATATGACCAAGCGCCATCAAAATTGAGTGTAAACCACCCTGGAGGAGGGGGTTTCCAAGCAGAAGCTTCGGCTGAGGGATCTTCGGTCGGCGAGGCAGCGTTGTTCAATTCCGAGATGAAACTGTGAGCTTGGTCCGCTAGTAGTTCTGGAGATGAGATATGACCTTCCAAACACACTTTATTTTCGATGGATCCAAAGCACCCAGAGGACATAGCTGAACTGGATCTGAAAAAGGTACTCGATTTCAAGCTCCAAACTTCTGCTTCCCATACTCTTCTTTGCAAACAGATCCCGAAACTTTCTTTCTGTTGGGCACTTTACGAAAATATGTTCTTCACTTTCGTTATGATAGTTACGGATTTTGCAAGTCAGGTCTATATTTGTGTGCCTCTGGTGGAGAGACTTGAACCAGTTGGAAGAATTTTGTTGTGAGTCCGCCACACTAAATACATCAATTTCTTTGGGACTTTTAATTTTCAGAGAATCTTAAGCCAGTTCTGAGATGGGTTCTCGGAGCTACTAATTGGGTTGTCATTTGACTAGGTAGCTGATCTGGCTAGGGTATACCCTGATTTTCTTAGAGTATTGCCCTGAATCATCAGGTTGCGACATCCAAGAGTCATTTGTTGCCTGATTTGGAATTGCAATCCTTTGAATAGAAAAAATATCAACATCGCATAACAGGGACTTGAGCTTTGTTGAGTCACACATATGATTGCGTCTGTCTATTAGCTCACTGACTTTATGCAAGTTTTCATCTGGTTTTGGTGTTATGACTGTGAAATGGTTTTCTCTCGGAATCCATGGATCAAAAAGATAGGGTAAAAGACAATTTTCACCCTCCTTAGATGGGTAATATACAAAAAAACCTCATTGTTCGGGGATATAAAAAAACCACCCTTGTCTCCGTTAGCCTCTAACGGCAAACTAACGGAGGGGTTCAAAGGAAAAAATACCCGTAAAATTTTAGGAAATCACCAACTATAAATCTCTCTTTCTATCACTCAACCATATCCACAAACCCTTCCTCAACATTATCTTCAGGTTCTTTATCTTCGAACAACAACAACCCTCTCCTTCAACACCATTGATCCCTCTACATCGATCAACTTCCACCGCCACCACCACCATCCAGACCCACCCACCTCCTTCTCTCTCAACAGCGAAAAGCGTCTGCTCCTCTACCAGCTCTGCTTGCCGCCGGTGAGCTGCCTTGGTCGACCGCTGCTCCAGCACCCGCGAGACATTCTAACCCAGATCTGGTCTGGTTCTAGGATAAAGACATAGAAACGAGAGAGGGAAGAACGAAGAAGATCTAAAAGTAGATCACAGATGCAGAAGAAGAAAAGGAAAGAGAGAAGCGATGTCAACGACGACGGCACACCGGTGGGTTCGATGGTTGCGAGCGGTTTTGTGTTTCAGGCGGCGAAGAGGAGGTTTGCGACGTTGCTTGCTGCTAGGGTTTAAACAGAAAAATATGAGGAAGACGATGGGGTCGATTCCCCCCCCCCTTGAAGGGATGCTTTTCCCGTGCAATCCCCTGCTCAAAGAGCTTCACAATTCTTTCCCTCTGTTTGGTGGTGATTAGTTTGATTTCTGGGTGGTGGTGGTGCAGATGGGGGTGTCTCTTTTCTTCTTCTTCTTCTTCTTCTTCTTCATTTTATGCACCTTAATTGACTTTTTCCCCTCTTTTTGTCGCACGCGATAAGCTAATATATGTTGTTGATGTTAATGTTGTGGTCAAATTTTGGTGCTATTTGTTCATGTTGTTTGTTAAAATACTGATAATGTTCTTAGACTAATTTTAGATCTGTGAATGTGAATTTGGAATGATGGTGCTGGTGGTGGGGTTTCGGCGGCAGAGGTGGTTGTGCGCGGAGAACACCTAGAATACTAAGAACAAGAATAAAATAAAAACCAGAACACTAATAAGGGCAAAATGGTCATAAAAAGGTCAGATTGCACCCCCTCTCAACTGAGATTAACAGAAAGGGTGATATTTGTCTAACTTCCATCCACTGACAGGGTTTGTTTTGTCTCTGACAGGGTAGTTTTTGTATATCCCCGAACAATGAGGTTGTTTTTGTATATTACCCATCTAAGGAGGGTGCATTTTGTCTTTTACCCAAAAAGATATCAATTGACTCACCATCTCCTAGCTTTCTGATTATTCCCCTTTCCAGTAGCTTTCTCCCAAAGATTAAAGTACGCCAGGAGAAAGAGGGTTGATTACCCAACTTTTCCTTGAAGAAAGATTTCGAGTGAAAATACTTAGCCTTGATGATTCGGGCAGTTAGGCGATCGGGTTTTCGCAGCAATCTCCAGA